>OY728136.1:291942665-293142665 GCA_963277665.1 Viscum album | reverse complement strand
ACAATTTTCCAACCCTATTACCAGGATAACTCAAAAGGGAGTAATGTTTTCATGGAGTGATGAATGAGAAGTGAGCTTCATGGAGTTGAAAAAGAGGCTTATCACAGTGCTTGTACTCACATTAACCACAAGAAGATAAATTTGTGTGGTATTTAGTGAAGCATAAAATAAGGGCCTGGGATCTTTGTTGATGAAAATTAACCAAGAAATTTCATAAGCTTCAACAAAATTGAATGTTTATGAGAAACAATTATCCAACACATGACTTGGAGTGGGATGAAGTAAAATTACTTTGAAAATTTGGTGAAATTGCCTCATTGGGTAGTGGTGTGAAATATACACGGATCACAAAAGCCTAAAGTATATATTCACACAAAAAGAGTTGAATATGTGCCAATGAAGATTGTTAGATCTGATCAAATACTATAACTTCCCAATACATTTACACCCTAGTAATGCAAACAAGGTGGCGAATGCTCAAAGTGGAAAGGTCCAAGTGATTATATCATTGATCAGAATTGATAAGGATCTGGTCTTGTTAGATTAGATGAAGATGGACATAGGAATAATAATGAACAGAACAAAATCAATCCTTTCACAAATGATTTCTCAACAACCTCTTTTGGAAAGGTTAATGGATGCTCAAAAGGATGATGTGGGACTTAAAGAGAAAGAGGAAACTATCAGAAAAGGGAAATCCTTGGAGTTCAATGTTAATGATGATTTTTTTTTGAGATTTTGGACAAGACAATGTGTTCCATCAAATATGGAGTTAATGAATGAACATTTAGATGATGCACATAGATTGAATTTCTCAATCCACCCAGGAAACACAAATATGTATCAAGTTATCCAATTACATTATTGGTGTGATAACACGATGAAGGATGTCGTTGAGTTTACATCAATGTGCCTATTATGATTGAATGTAAAGGATGAGAGGCATAAGTCTAATGGGATGATGTAACAATTACCCATACTAGCATATAAATGGGAGAACATCCCCAGGGACTTTGTCACCATACTTCGGAAGATATCCATGGGAAATAATGCTATCTAGGTTTTTCTAGATCATCTTATAAAGACTGCATACTTCATTTCAAATTGAGAGGATTTCTCATTGGATCAACTAGAACACACACACACACACATATATATATATATATTAGATAATTAGTAAGTCTTCATGGAGTAACACAATATATCGTATCCGATTGAGATCAATGATTCACCTCTACATTTTGGAAGATTCTTTCACATGCTCTGAATACTGAGTTGAACTTCAGTACGTCTTAACATCATCAAACTGATGTAAAATCTGTGAAGACTATCCAAACACTTGAGGAAATGTTGAGATTATTTTCAATGGACTTTAAAGGATGATGGGATCATCATTTTTCTCTTACGAGTTCTCTAAAAATAATCATTTCCACTCAAGAATCCAAATGGCTCTTTATGAAGCCCTATATGAAATGGGGTGCAAAATAATGGCATTTTTGATTGGAGTTGGGAATAGAAAACTCTTACATCTAGAAATGGTCGAAGAAATGGTGGAGAAGTTTAATAACACCAAACAACACATTAAGGCTGCTCAGAGTCAACAAAAGAGCTATGTTGATAATCATCGACAAGAACTTGAGTTTGATGTCAGAGACATGGTATTCCTCCCCATATAATTTTGGAAGAGAGTTATGAGATTTTGGAAGAAGGAAATGCTTAGTCCAAGGTACATCAGCCCTTTTGAGTTCATTTATCACATTGGAGTAGTGGGCTATCGACTATCACTCCCACCAAACCTTCCTCAAGTAAATGATGTATTACATGTATCATTATGGGGGAAGTAAATACCTGACCCATTTCATGTACTCAATAAAAAGGAGGTACCATTGGATAATGACCTCTCCTATTAATAAAAGCAAGTGATGATCTTAGATCTTATGGAAAACATTCAGCGAAAAAAGACAATTCCCCTCGTGAAACTGTTGTGGAGAAACTACAAGAATGAAGAAGCAACGTGGGAATCAGAAGAGATAATGAAGCAGAGTCACCCACATCTATTTAAATGTTGGAAAAGGGATTTTCGGGGGTGAAATTTCTTAAGAGAGGAACATTATAACAACCTAAAATTTTATTAAATAAAAATTGATCATTATCCAATTAAATGACATATTAAGTAAGCTGGTTATATAAAAATATGCACGTCATTGGATTGATTTTTTTAGATTTCAAAAAACCTTTATGAATTTTTACCATTGCTAATATAGCAATTGAACAATGTTCACATGATTTGTATAAATATAGGGCTTTAACAGATCTAATTTACTCAGAAAAAGGAAGGGATGGCCACATCGAGAATAATTGATCAATAAAAAGCCCATTTGTCCGTGCTCAGAAAGGAGGTGGTGCCATTAGGATTATCTCATTACCACGACCAAGCTGAGCTTCAACACATTAATCATGAATGGTACCGCCTACGAGGGATATGGATGTAGATAGTGATTACCACCCAAGAGATATTATCCAAGCCACACCAAGAGTCTATCACCATCGCACACCTTACCCTTAGGCCTTATTCATGTGTATATGGGGTTATGTAACAAGAGCTTAGAACTATTATTATGTTCATTATTTTTGTATATAATAAAATATTTATATTCATTTTTTATTGTTACTTTGTAAATAATTTTTAACACACAAATTGTTTATTAGTTAATATTCAATTAAGAAATCTATTTTGATAAATTAATTGATTTTTTAATTAAATAATATTTTAATAAAATATAAATACTAATTAACTTTTTTTAAAATATAACTGATTGTTTAATTTTTATGAACACAATTATGATTTTTATTAATGTTTGAATGTCATTTTTTTCAAGACCCATGAATTTTTTATAAATGTCAATTTTTATTTTAAAAGAAAAAATTCACATAATTATAAAATTATTTAGATCAAATGATTATTACTTTTTTAATCAGGATGTCAAAATTATCCAATGGTAAATTTTTCATAATATTCTAAGACAGTGGATTTTTTGGGTAAAAATTAAATATCGTCTAATTATATAATGTGTTTTATGACATCATAATGACCCCATAGAGATGTAATAAAAGAATATAAAGGAAATTTTTGGCCTATATATGTTTTATATTTATAATAATGTGATTTTAGTTCTGTTTTATTAATTTTATGGTGCCTTAGTGGACCCTCCAAGATTTATAAAACATTTTAACTTTATATATGGATATCTTTGAGAGTGCGACTCACCTCCACATAAAAAAGCATAATATTTTAAAAAAATTAGGCCATTTTACTTATAAAGTAAATTTTTCCACTACCTTTAGTAAAACACCATGGAAAAAACAATGGTTTGGTTTTTGGTGTTGATTAGTATAATGTGTGGAGGCCAAAACCTAAATAATAAATAATTATCTCTCTTTTCCTATATAAACCCTCCAAATATGCCACTTAATTTTCACTCAAATACTTCAGAGCTCGACCAAAATCTTCCCACATCTCTATATAAGCCTCTCAAGATGCCATATTTTCCCAATATGCCTCTCTGTAGCCTCTCTTATGCCTTTGGAATAACATTTCCAAGTAAGGGATTTCTTCCTCTGTCATTTTTGTCCTAATTCCATTACATTGTTATGCCATTTTATTTTCAATAAAAATGTTGGGGTATTATTTAACACCTACCTCAAACATCCCTCTATATTTTTGAAAGATTATATAACCCTTTATCTCTCATTAATTCCTCCCATGTACACCCATTACCATGCAGAGATTCCGTAAGGGATTTCTCTCTCCTCATTTACATTCAAGAAATTATTTTATATTATGATTGAACATGAGATTATTTATTTTGGGAAATGTATCTATATGAAAAAATTACTTTAAAATTCATATAAATATGATGATAAAAGCAATTCTCTCTCATCAACCATTTTTTTAATTCTTCTGTCACACCGTTATGCTGCCGTAACTAGACTGCGATTTTTCTAGCAAATGTCATTGTGTAGTGAAAACCTATCCATTTATCTATCAAGGGTATTCACCTTTATTAACAATTAAATATTTAATACATTGTTTCATTGATGAATTCTACATTCTTTGATCATGGAATAAATAATGATGTTTAATGAATCCGTGTGATATGATCCATGTGACACATTTATGCATGAAATAAAATGACTATGAAGGGTGTGTCATGATAGCGCTTCAATGGATTGGGTAAAGAATAATATCATGATACATCAAGTGAAAAGTGCATTTACACTTGATAATTAATGTTAAATTAGGGTTTACTCATGATCCATGTGCAATGAGCATTGTCTCAAGCTAATATTATGTGAAATAGTGTTTCCACATTTCAATGTTATGATAATCATGTTATATCATGACTTTATGTTCATGTTTCTATTATGATCCATTGAGATTCTAATTGCCTAAAATGTATTTTATTCTTCATTTTATTCATTGTATTTCACTTACTAGTCTTTATATCTCACTCTTTTCTTATACATGTTCTCAAGATATACCATGCAATGAAAAGTACGAAAGAATGTTGTGGTCATGTAAAGTATTTTTTAATAAAGTTGTCTTGTTTCCTATTTTAAGTCATTATGTAATATTTTGAAGCCCTAAATACACTAGACATCATGATCGTATATGTTTTATAATGTGAATATTTTATGTAATAAATCATGTTTAATTGTTTAATAAAGAGATGGGTCGTTATATAATATCACTTTGGAAGTGTGGTGTCATTGATGTGGTAATAGGAAAAGTCATTGTGTCCATTATTTTTAGTCATATTCATAGGATAGTGAATGTGAAAAATAGGAAGTGGCATATGTTTGGATAGTTTCTATGGTTCATATACTAACTATCATTATCTTTTTTTCATAACTATTTTTTGATGCAGGTTATGAAAGAGATATAACCTAATGTTATATCTTGTATGTGATGTGTGGATATATTATATGAATGGCATATCGAGATAGTCGAACGAAATTATATTTCACGGATGAAACCTTCATTGATCAAATAAAAAACAAAATATAAATATTACTAATATTTTAGTAGTCAAACACATTTAATACATTCACATATTAAGGTGTAATATATAATTTTATCTAACGGTGTAAATGTATACAATGCATTCATTCATTCATGAATTGACCATGGTATTTATTAAATAATTAAACGAATTAATGAATGAGATGATAATCACGAAGAATTCGTGATTTCATATTTATCTAGTTCCATGTTAGGTAAACAATTGTTGGATATAAATCACAATACTAAGCCAAAACACCTTGAATTATAAGATCTTTCATCTTTCTACATTTCATATAGAGGTACTAGTATACCATAGAGAGAATATGTATCCCATATAATCATTGGATGATCCACCGTAGCCTCTAGAGACTCTATGATGTGATAATTTCCTTGGGATACTATTGGTGGTCTTTATCAACCTCATGTAATGTATTTTTTGAATGATATATATTCTCTTATGTAACATCTCAATCCCCACTTTTAGGTAATTTCCTTCTCTTTGCTATTTTTTCTTTAATTTAGATGTTTATTGGGATAGATGAGGATGTATAATTTTTTTTTATAAAAATCGCCTAATTTTTGGGGAAATATGTTTTATTATTTATTGGAATCTAGGAATAAAATTTTTAATGGTTTGGGAGGGTTTTTCTCAAGTTCAAATAATTCCTGAGTTGGATTGTGGTTTTTGTGTAAGAATGTTGATTTTCATCTATGTGTTGGGATATTACACGGTGTATAAAGGGGTTAGACAACATTTATTTTCTCACCGAACACAATGCATGAACATTGTACACATCATCAATGCATTCCATCTCATGTTATGGTCATACGACATGTAACTTTAAATGATTATATTTTAATTAAAATGTGATGAGTTCTTCATGGTATCCAGGAACCATGGATTTGAAGACATGTAAAGGTTTTACACATCATGTAACTATCAAGAGGTCATATTTTAGGGAGAAAAATTGGATGTTTATTATTCATACTTCTATATCCATCTATTGTTTTGACCTAGATGCTATATTCAGTGATTTTGGGAGCCTTCACTTGATTTGGATTGATTCACTCGACAATTGATCACCATTTCTAGTAGATTTTATCTTTTAGGGTGATTAATCCCTTCTATTTCTTCATTAATTTGATTGTGGTATCATTTTTGTGGTGATTTATTAGAACTATTTACCTAAGGTAATGTTTCTTCCGGATTCACTCTAGATATGTTGTGAAATCTTGTTATGCGGGCTGATTCATTAATTTTTTGTGCTGCGATGGGTGTTCATTATTGAGGTATGTGTTGTTTACACTTCTCCACTTACTTTATTTTTAAATTTAATAGATTCAATGAAGTGAGGATTGGTTATAAGGACCCTTTTTTCATTGTTTGTTTATTCTTGTTTGTTTATTAATTTTTGGGCATGTGAAATACAAGTTTTGTTGTATGTGTTTCCATATCTATCAGGTGATGGTGAACTAAATTGATCCAATTTTTGGTAATGTTTTTGTTAAATGAAATTCCATGTTTTGAGTGATTTTTTTTGTGTCTGGGGGAACTAGGTTTTTATAAAATATGGTTTCCAACTTGTTCTGTTAAATAGAAAAGGGTTTTTAAGGAATTACGATATGGTTTTTGAGGCAAGGTTTTATGGAAATGGTTAGATTAATTGGTTTGGAAAATATAGTACATGGAAATCCTTGGGTAATTAGGTGTGTGGTATAGTAATAGGTATCAATCTTTATCAGGGAGTTTTCTTATGGGTATTTCATCTTCCCCATAGACATGTTTTTATATGGTATTGTTAGACTTGATTTGAGGGTTCACTCGGTGGGGTGTTCCAATTCTCATTAGAATCGATGCATAGGTTTAGATGATTGATGTGTACATGATTTTCAATGTAATTTAGGAGTTTCATAGCTATCCTGACCAAGTGTAATCCAAGGTTTCATGTTACATGTTCTTGTATTTTGGTTTGTACTATTATGTAGTACTTCAACGGATTTTATATGATATGTGATGATTTACTTATTTTTACATGGTATATCTATTATGATATATGGGTATTAAATGATTTTAAGCTAATTTAAATTATTTATTTAGAATTGTGTAAAAGGGGGTTAGTAAACTATTTTTACATTATTTTGATATAAAAACTATTAAAATTTCATCATGCTTCATTTTCTATAAAGTTTAGCTTGAATGGATTATTCTTTAGAGTTTTTATATTGAACTCCTGGGAGAGATCCTACTAAGACTGTTAGATCACACCTTTATTACACCATCATCATTGTGTAGAACTTTTTATAGATTTTGATGTATAGAAATCAACAAAACCGTAGTGAGGTGGTGTGATTTTCTATCAGTTGATTTGGGTAGCTGGTGGTGAGATAGTGGTAGTCATCTCATTTAATCACATGGAGTATTTTAATTATTGTTTTGGTAGTCCATTGTGGTTGGACATGTACATAGAGATTGTTTATACCCTTAAGCAGTTTGGATTCTGCTATTTGTTTTCTATTATGGCATATATTTATATTTTTCTCAATTTTATCTATTTTATATATATTCCATGTAGATTCTTTTGTATGGGAGAAATGATTCCCTCTAATTATAATTGGATTCCCATGTGCTAGTTCCCTGCATGTATGGATCAAGAATGACCTTTGACTGTGTCGAGGATTGGATTGGTTACTTGTTTTTGAGGGTTTTCAAGTTAATTCATTACATTTTGGTATCAATGGGGGGTTTCCTTAAGATTACTTATTTTGGGATGTTTTCTATATGGATATAGTACTTTCGGGACATGAGAGGTATATTGTGGTGAGTGCCTAGAGAGCTCTCATCGTGATGAGACTCAAGATACCATGGGGAATTGGGATTTGTGTCTTCTATTTTGAGATCATAATGTTAATATTTGTTTTTTATTATGGGTTTTTTAGTTTGAACTGATATTTTCTAGCTTTCTTATTATTTATTTTGTTTTGGTGTCTAATAGTATGCATCTGAGGTATGTTCTATGAGTTCCTTAGGAGGGTGAAGATGCTTCTCCCCAAGGGAGTCCTCTGATGGATCTGTACTTTATCGAGGAAACTGTGAGAGTAGTTCATGAAGATGACCAGAATGAACCAAAATATCAAAATAGATTCATTATGGTATAAAAAATATGTAGGGAAATGATCACAATCATGATATTTATTGTGTGAGAGGCCACCATCATTTAAATGTATGAATGAAAAGAAAGAGGTAGTGGATTATCTTGAAATGATTGATCATATCTGTGAATCCTTGGATACACCTATGAGTATCAAGGAGAAGTGTCCACCATTTAGACTTGTGGATACTAACAAAAGATAGTGTTATTTAATGGTACACCATATATTCAAGTGGGAATGGACTATAATTCTTTTAGGACTATCTTATTACATATGTTATTTCTTGTGTCACTACTGATGGAAAAGACTCCATTGTTCTGCTCTTTATAGGAGAGAGAGTATTAGATGTTTTCATACACAAAGAAATTGTAGGAGTTGTTTTTTTTGAAATAGATGTTGTGAATAATATCAAGAAAAAATATTAGAATAACTTATAGAGTCTAAGAATATATATCATATCGAAGGTATTTCTAATGAATCCTATAAACAATGTAGAGATAGCATAAAAGGATATGATGGTGTAAATGAATATGGATGGAATGGTTTTTTATTCATCCCCTTATATTCTAACTATTGGATGATTTAGTGGAATGATAAGGAAAAAAGAGAAAGTGACAAGATCATCATAGGAGTGGTGGGGGACGTTCTTGAACAGAAGCCACATTGGCCCTCCAGTTGCAGCTAGTATTGTGCATTTGAATTTCTATTATTGTGGAAAGGCTGGTAACATAATGAATTCATGTCTTTCACCTACAAAAATGTGTAATGGTTGTGGATGTTATGGTCATCTACATCATTTATATCAGGATATGTCTACACTATGATATTTTTAGGGGTAATCAGATCTAATGGCTACTACGAAGTAGTTAGAGGCTTCCAAGAATATATGACTCTTCCCACATGCATCAAGAGTAAAAAACCATCATGCAATATATGAGTTTCCTATGGAAGTAGATGTGAGTCTAGAAATAGTTAGAGGTACCATATTTATTTAATCTTTCATAGTGGTTTCTTTATTTCATATTGGTGCTTATATATAGCCTTTTTATTAATATTATTAACATTTCAATGATACTCTTGTCAGTTGTTATGGATTTACAGACACCTCTTAGAAAGAGTAAAGAGTAATGGTTTCAATTTCATTCTAGTGTGCTATCGGCATCTGATGCAGAGGTAGTCTATGATTTTATTCTTTTTAATCTAGATCTATTTGATGTCACCATTGGGATAGACTGGCTTTTTCCCATAATGATTAGGAGGATTCTTATCATCAGTTTGTCATGTTTATTCTAGATGATGGGATCTCACATGTGTTTCAGGTAGTGTTGGATTCATGGTTTGTTCATACAAGACTTTACTACCTAGATCATAAGAGTTTGTTGATTTTTGATGTAGGTGATCCTGATGATAATTCTTATGGTGTTGATCTTATCACTATTGTTCATGGTTCTCTTATAATTTTCCTCGATTATTTCTCCATGATTACTCTAGAGAGGGAGGTGGAGTTTATGATTGAACTGGTTCCTGGGATGCAACCGATATCGATACCTTCTTATTTAATAGAACAAAAAGATCTAAAATAGAACAAGATTCAGTTGAATGAGCTAGGGGTGAAGGAATATTTTTCTCCCTAGAGTTGTGCCTTGTGTATTAACAGTCTACTTTTCTAATAAGGAAGATTTTTTACTCTGATTGTGAATGGATTATCGAAGGTTAATCCAATTTAGAGTTCAGAACAAGTATCCTTCACCACATGTGAATGATTTTTTGATCAATTAAATGGGAGAAATTGGATTTAGACTATTTATATTTGGTCAGGTTAGCAACATCTTAGGGTTTTTGAGTGTAATTTTCAAAAGGCTTCTTTTAGAAGAATTATTGGCCCTTACAAATAAAAAGAAATTCTATTTGGTTTGAAAAAACACATGTAGTTTTTATGGATTTGATGAATTAGTTATTCTATCAGTATCTCAACAATTGTTTGGTTGTGTTCATGGATTATATTTTCGTTTATTTGAGATATGATCATGAGTAGGAGAACTCATTAAGATTGTTTTTGGAAATATGGAAAAGTCAATATTTTTATGAAAATAATTCAAAATTCAACTTCAGGATTCATTATGTGATGTTATTTCGGAACATTATTTCTGGGCAAAGATTATTAGTTGGTCATAAGAAAGTGTAAAATGTCTTGACATGGGAAGAGCTATGAAATATATTTGAAATTAAGAGCTTTATTGGTCTTGTTGGATACTATCGACGTCTAATATATGATTTTTCAAGGATGAAGTTTCCTTTGACTGACCTTACCTAAAAAGGGGTCAAATTCATATTTGAAGAAAAGTGATTCCCTTTTATTGACAATCTGAAAATACACATGACATCACATCCTATTTTGATCTTACTTATTCTCAGTAAGGGGTACGTGGTTTTCTATGATGCTTTCAGTTCTGCTTTGGGTTTGGTTCTCATGATGAATGATCATGTGGTATATTACAACCCTCTTCATCTTCAACTATATGAAAAAAATTACCCCACTCTTGATTTATTTCATGCTATAGTTTTTCACGTACTTAAGTGTTGGAAACATTATATTTATGTGAAAAGTGTCATTGTCCATACTAATTATAAGAGTTTGAGAAATATATTTTATTAGAATTAATTGAATCATAGACATAGATGATTTGACAAATACAAACATTAATTTTACCCTGATATCAACTACACCATATGAAATGGTAATTTCTTTGCAGATGCTCTTAGTTGGAATGTAACATCACATGATGTTTTTGGAATTGATGGAAGAGTAGAACCGTATGTGGAATTTTTCATAGTTCCAACTATATGATAAAGAGGATTTTTCATGTATAATTATAAAAAATGTTCAGTTATAATTTTCTATCAACGAGTTTATTTAGAAAATCTAGTAGTAGTAAGATGAGTTCATAGGAATTCATGAAACCTGGTATAGTGGGGAGATTATTTTTTGCTGGTATCTCACTTGAGAGAGTAAACTAATTTTTGGCGATCAGTTTGTCATCCCAGCATCTATGTGGAAATGAAATTTGTTTTTATTTTCATATTCAATCATGGTTCATTCACCCAATAACTATGAAACTGTATTATGATAGTATATTTTGATTCTAGTTACTGGGATTAAATCATGAAATAGTTGATTTTATATCTCACTGTAACCCCATCCAAAAAATAATGGAATCGAATTTTAAACATTCTATTTTTTTATCCTCTTCCTATTTACATTGGTAAATGATATTTTGTTCCATGTATTATATTTATTTAATTCCCATAGGCATCCCAATGAATGAATTCTAATTGGGTGGTGATTTATTGGATGAAAAATTCAGTTCATTTTATTCTAACCAAGGACTCTGTTAAGGATGAAGTTATTTGTAGGCTGTATATAATGAAAATAGTGATTCTACATGTGGTTCATTTTTTCATTTTTTCAGATAGGGATATTTGGATTAATTCATGGTTCTAGAGGAGTCTCTAGGAGGGGATGGGGACTCATGTCAGAATGAGTACATCTTATCATCCACAAACGTACGGTTAGATGGAAAGTTCTATTCATTTTTGAGAAGATATTATCTATTATTGGGACTTGTATTTTAGTGGATCTTGGGATAACCATCTGAGACTAGATGAGAATTGTTATAATAATAATATTAATACATCAATTAGAATGGATCCTTTCGAGGAATTTTATGGTCACCTGTATAGATCACCTCATTGTTGGGATGTGGTGGGAATAGATTCGTTAGTGAGACCAAGATTTTTTTAGGAGATGTTTGAGAAGATTTTGGATATACATCGGTTTGTGGTTATAGAGAAGACATGGAATAAGCCTTATGAGGATGACTAACATTGAAATTTGGTTAATTCCATAGGTGACCAGGTTTTCTTGAAATTTTATCCTCATTTAGGTCACCTTAGGCTTCGAAAATAAAGGATGTGGGATCCAATATATGTTGGACAATTTGATGTCACTAAGTTGATTGGGCCGTTTTCATATTGGTTAAAAATTCTAGTTAAGTTGATACAAATTCATAATTTTTTCCACATATCGGAACTCTAGAAATTCCATCTTGATCCCTCTAACATTATGAGTTTGGAAGATAATGAGTTAGATCCAACTGTTTCTATTGTTGATCATCGAGTTTAGATCATTGAATCTAAATTTTATGTCTTGGGTGTGAATTATTTTCCATATGTTATAGTGTTATGGTAGAAATAATATTATTTTCAATAGATGTGGTAGAATTAGTGTTTGATGGGGAGAAATTTCCTCACATATTTATCATACATAATTCATACACATGGATTCTTAGGGATGGAAATTCTTATGATGGGGATTTTGTAAAAACCTTTTAACCACATTCATGTAATTCCCTTATCATTTTTTATTTTACGCTTTAATTGGGTGTGTCTTGGGACTCCTAAGGGTGGAGAAAATTTTTTATTTAAAAAAATTATTTAATTTTCGAGGATATATTTTTCAAATTAATGGTGTCATGGAATAAATGTGTTAATGGTTTGGTGGGGTTATCCCCAAGTTTAGAGAATTCCTCAGTTGGTTTGGGGTTTTTCATTAATAATATATATTTTAGAACATGTGTTGTGAGATTAGATGAAATGTAAATGGGTTATATGAGGCTTACTTGGTCTCTTGACACAAATTTTGAACCATGTAAACTCTGTGAAAGGAGTAGAAACCATTTAATAGTTACAAAACATGCAATGAAAAAATATAATATTTTAATAAAAAGGTGAAAGGTTTTTTGATGATTCCAGACATCACGGATTAAACGATTTGTAAAGGGTTTATATGCCATGTAACTATTATGATGTAAAATTTTAGGGTTCTTAAAATGTTTATTTTTTGTGATTTCTTCCACATCACTCCTTTCTCTAGACTAGAGACCATCCCAACGTTTTTGTGAGCCTCTATTTGATATATATTGATTCTTTCCACAATTGGTCACCATTGTAGTTGAATTTCTTCTCGCTATGTGAGAAATAATATCTACTTATTTATATATTTGATTAAAACAACACCATTTCATATGTTTATGTTTCTCATTGAGTATATCAAGAACCATTTTGAGATCTTGTTTTAGGGGTTGTTTTCATTGTTGGTTGTGGAGCAGCGGTTGTTAATTCTTGTGGTATGTGTTTTTACTAATTTTGCACTAACCCTATTGTTAAATTGAATCCATTTTGGTATATGAGGAGTGGTTCTAGTTACTTTAATTTTCATTGTTTGGGGATCCATTTTTTGATGTGTGCAACTCGAGTTTTGAGGTTAGTGGTTCCATCTCCAGACTAGGATGGAAAACTACAGTTCACCTATTTATGATAAATTGTTTAATAAATTGAAATGTTATGATATGAATTATTTTGTCTATGTATGGAACTGTGATTTTATAATATATGTTTTTTACATAGTTTTGGTAAATGGAAAATGGTTTTCAAAGCATTGGGAAATGGTTTTGTGAAATGGTTTTCAATGATTGGTTTATTGAGAATGGTTTTCTTTTTGTTTAGAAAATAGAGAACATGGGAAGCCTTGGGTACTGAGGGGGGAGGTATAGTAATAGGTTTCATCCAATGTTGTGGGAAATTATAATTGGGAGTTCCTCTTATCCCTAGGACTATTTTCTAGGGACTTTTTAGACATGATTAATGGTTCACTTACTAGGGTGTTCTTCTACTCTCAAGATTGGTTGAATATGTCTGGTGGATTGATCTACACATGATTGCCTACATTAGGTATGAGTGTCCTAGCTAGCCTTACCTAGTGTGGTACCTGGAATGTTTTAATATATTCTTCTTCTTTTGGTTTGTATTTTTTTGTTTCACTTCCAGGGATTTGATAAGATATGTGATGAAAGCTTTATTTTGACATGATATATCTACTATGATATATGGTTATGAAATTCATGGAATCCAATTTACAAGAATTTTTTTGAAAATCTGGAAAGAGGGGTAACTAAACTATTTTTTCATTATTTTGATATAAAAATCATTAAACTATAATAATTTCTCATTTTATTTAATGTTGATAATTCATGGATTATTTTTCAGAGACATTATATAGAACAATGGAGTGGGATCCTGTTGTACCTTTTCTCTCACACATTGATAAACCCTATGGCAGTGCATAGATATTTTTATTTCATTTGATGAAGAGAAAGTCAAGTAACCTCCGTGAGGTGATGAAGTTTTATCTTAGAAAAGATGAGTACTTATTGGTGAGATGGTGGGATTATTCACATGCTATCACATAGTGTAGTTTGTTTTTCCTATTTTGGTAGTCCTTTGTGGTTGAACATATACATGGGGAGTGTTTATAATCTTGATTTTTTTGATATCATTGTTTGTTTTGTATAAATTTAACTTTTCTGTTGTTATCTATATTGTATAAATTTTCATTGTTTTTTCTTTCAGTTGGGTGATATTGTTTCCTAAAATTTTTTATTGACGTGTGAGTGCTAGGCAACAAACCTGGGGGATTTAAAAATCCCATAAAGTATATAGAAGATCAGATCAGATAACAATTTGAAAGTGTATTCAGGTTGGTTAATTACAACAACAATGTTTCATATACATGATTATGTTATATTGTCAATTTTAGTTTATTATACGTTGTTACAAATTTTCATGTGTGGATGATGCTCGAACAAGGTATTTGAATCAAATTTTCAACTTTTAATAATTTTTATTAGAATATTTATTAACACTATAGTGGAATAAAAGGAATACATTATTTATATTTATGAATTCATGTATTGAAATGAAGAATAAATTGAAAAAATCGGGACACATTTTGTTTTCTATAAATATTGATTCACAATGTGTCGACCTTTATGTATTTAGGATATATATAGGTACTTAAGTCATTACCTTACACAATAGAGGTTTGTATGTTTATCCAAGGGATTAACCATACACATAGTGGTCTGGGTATGGGTAATATCACCTTACACTTGTGTATGTTGTTCTATATAATGTTAATCACATCATACCTTAACACGATGCAAGGGTTGCATAATGGTATTTGGGATTAAAATATGCTACATATAGGTAGATAAGACTTTACCATTATGTGATACTCTAATGAAAAAGGACTTTATAAGGGTGACCTTTTTGTTGCCTTTATTAAAATATTTTTCACGAATGCCATTGACCCACTTCCTTTATAATTATAGGAACTTGAGTCGTTGCATAATGGTTCATGTTGTATACCTTTTCAATGGGTGAGTAAAGTATATATTATATCTCTGCAACTGGATTTAAATAAGTAATTACATATAGTTGAGGCACTACGTAAGTGTTTTTTCCACGTTACCCTTACATAAATTGGGTAGAGTATGGGTTATGGCCTTTCAAACCTTAGAAAACTATCTACATATGGGTAATGGAAAAATACCATTATTTATAATATCGATTCTGTATAAGGTTAAACAATAATAAATTTAAAAATAATTTAAAATTTAATTAATGATATTATTAGATTATAATATTTTTACAAATCATTATAAATTATATTTGTTGGATATTTTATTTTATAAAATTTTTATAAAATAATTAATTATAAATTAGTTAAAGATATTTAAATGATTATGAAACATTTATATTCCCAAATATTAAATCATAATATTTTAAATTCTGTTTAACAAAATTATATGACTTAACTTTAGTATAGATCTATATGTGTATATTTAGAAATAATATGTGATAATTTATAATGGTTTTTAAATAATTAAATAATGATAAAATATAAAATATTTATATTTAAATGATTAATTTTTCATATTTAATTATTTTTAATTAATCAAAATTAAAGGGGTCCATATTTAGATATTATTTAAGACATATATAAATCATTTTGATGATTGATATGATAATAGTTTGAATAATGGAAAGACACGTTATATTATATTGTATAATTTGTTAAATAAGAGAAATTGAATTATAAATAGTTTATAGTTAATAAAATATCATATATTTAAAATAGAAAATGCATATAAGGATTATTATGAATGTGGTAATTTTAGAATAAACCTAAAATGATTGTATTCAAAAATATGGAAAGTATCTAATGTTATAGATAAAATTATAATATTTTTATTATTAGGATTTACATATTTGATTATCTCATGTCTAAATATTTTAATTATACTTTTTTAAAATGTTATTTATTTTACTATTAATGTTTACTAAATAATTTATTAATTGTGAATATTTTGTATGATCTAGTTTTAAATATTAAGATACTTCTTCGAAAGAGCATTTTATTAGATGAAATGATTGATATATAATGAATTTAGTTTTTCATCTACCTTGACCTTCATTTTTAACTGAATTTATTAGAATTAATTTGTCTATTGAATATTTATTGTACATATTAGGTGTTAGAATTATGATGAAATCAATTCTATACTATGTAAATTATCCCCTGGTAGAGGGAGAAGAGGTCATTATACCAGCTAACTAGGAGGCCCATACTTTATCTAAGAATGTGAATAGGGTTGGATATCTACTTCCTTATTATTAATCATGTTGATATTTTCAATTTCATATTATTAGATGATTTTACATGAAGTTTTCCTGTGATACATGAATATGATGAATATGTATATGTGTTAATATATTTGGAATAAGGACTACGACCCTAGTATCCTAGATTCAAATGTTAATTTATTACCTTGGAATAAGATACATGTGATCACATCACAAAATACGAAATGGTTTATTTTTTTATAATAAACTATAAACATACATGAATCCCACATTATAATTGAAAAAATAAATTAATATATAGTATTTTATTTAGAGACATTAATTTTATCTTTAGAAAATACTTTTATATCAATCACAAAACACTTCCTAATATCCTGGGGAAATGAAACATAAATAGGGGTGAGATAAGATGCTCTAAATTTTTATTCATTGAACATTACTATCATGAATAAATGAGGAATAATTAATATGGTAAGGTAATTATCTATTAACACATTTGATTTAATAAATAACATGGGAATGAAGAACAGTATGAAAATAATAAATATTGATAAAAAAATTTTGTATGAGTATTCACCTATGCTTGAAACTTATCCATGGATATCATATATATAAAAATAATCACGTGGAAATAAATTAATAATCTCGTAATTAGGGATTGTGTAATTTCATACATCACAAACATACAGTCAAGGTCTCTTGTAAAGACATATTACATAAAAGTGTATGGCCTCGACCAAACACATAAGCTAGTTTATCCCATGATAACAATAATATATTGAGAGGGTATAGTAGACCCCACATAGAATATACTATGCCCAATGAATTCCACATATAAAATGGGTGAAACATAGTAAATGTAAACTATCAAATGAAATATTTTTTCTTTTTATAATCATAAAAAATTCATATACCATCTTGAGTAATATGGTGAATTTTTTAAGAATAGTACATATCCTATCAAATTTATTTTAAACCATCTTGAAAATAACAAGGATGATATAATTAAATCCTATGAATAGTTTGGAATAATTAGGATAAGGTTTTTTTCACTAATGATAAAAAATACCATAAAATGTAATTTAAATCGTTCTTGATGAAAATACCCTTTTAACTTTGAAATTGAATTTTTAAAATTACATATTTTTTGAATATTTGGTAAAACACTTTATTTTTTTAGGAATAAGGAACTATTTAAATACATATTCACATCATTGATCATTCATGATTGTGGGAAATTTCGTTCATGCCAAATAAGTTAGATGAAAACATTCTTTTCACACTTTTTGAAAAATTCTAAAATATACATCATTTAGAGAAATGATAGGAATTTAACTTTTATATAATTTTGTAAAAATTATAACATAGGTAAAAATTAATATTAGTAAGAATATCATAATATTAAAAAAATTCTTCCAATTTTTAGAATACATGGACAAAATGAATAATATTCCTTAATATGGTAGAAAGAATATCTATTTTTCAAAAACAAATTATCTTTTGATTACTTAAAAATGGAAATTAATGGAAAACATTGAATTTACAAAAATACGTAGATATGAATAAAAAATATTGGTATAAATATATAAATATTATACTATTACCCCTAGAAGAATTGTAAATATAAATAATCTTGAATAATGATGGTATTGGGATACAAACCCTGACTACTTTATTAACATTTGAATTGTAATCCAAATGAAATAAATATCTGTAGATGGATATTTATATTGAATAATTTCTCTGAGAATAATCGTAAAATACATTAATGGGTTGTATATAAATCACACAAAATAAATAAGTGGTGAATGTTACTTTTATCTCACAGATGTAAATGTGTTATGTGAAACCCTTACCGCATGTCTGATTTCCTACATACCTATTCAAAACTATTCTATAATTAATAATTGTTTATTGTAAGTATATTATTAAAACATAATCAAATATATGTAACACTATATGATATTTAATTATATCCTTTTGACCCATTTATTAATAATTATTTACTAAAATGAAAATTCCAAGTGATAAGTAATTAATATTTAATGAATACATTGGTTTGATAGTTCTGTTCCTTGTTCACTGATCAAGGATCTATTATTTAAAGGATGTTAAGAATGATTTAAATTTAACATATGAAATTTTTAAATATATTTATAGGCATCCATCAAATATAGAGATGAAAAATGAATAAGATCATTCATGGAGACGGTAGGGCGTATGTACACATGAACGTTGTTTCCATTATTTAGATGGATGAAATGAAAAAAAGGTAAATTAAATTCAATATTTTTAGAATTTTTACTACATAATAGACATCACATATATTCATTATAAAAAATTATTACCATTTATTTCAAAATATATTAAAAAACATATCACATCACTTTGTGAAGGTGGTAGACCACATCAAGGGAGAAACAACATTATCATTTTCCAACAAATTATAACATAAGAGGTTATATGTTATATTATAAATATATAAGTTTAAGAATATAATTAATATCATTTATATAAACTACAAACAAAATGTTTTCCATCTATTTTATGGGGTGATAGAAAATAAATTACACTAGTTGATTATGTTGTAGTTCACCATATACGTGATCGAAAATTTCATTTCCCATTTAATATATGAGGGGAAGGATATAGGTTATTAAATAAAATAAATTAAATATTAATATATGGAAGTTACTAGTGATATTATTTTATCATTTATATAATATTTTAATGTGTAATAAAATAAAATAAAATGAAGATTAATGGTTAATAACTACACCACTTCTTCAGAGAAAATTGTTAGGTTTGTATATAAATCCTTCCTAGTATGGTTTGCTAAAAAAACAGGCCTTTAGGATGTGGGGGTATATAAAAGTAATTAATTTTTTATATAATTTTCATAAAAAGGGGATATTTAAGTTTCAGGGGAGTGGATATGGAATGTCCTTTTCTAAGAGGGGAAGAAGTTCCATGTGGAAAGCACTTTGAAATTTCCAAAAAAGAATGCAAAATGATAATGTTATTAAAATGATATATTCCTTAAAATTTCTATATAAAATAATTTTGGATAATATATGGTCTAAATATATCTGTAAAATATAATTTAGAAATGTTTGATTTCCAAACATACCGTAATCATTTGGTTTAACCACAAAAAACAAATTTTAACCTCAATCACAATAATTAATATGTACTTTTTTCCCTCATTATTAAGAGAAAATTAAGTTAACAATATTCCCAAATATTAATTATTATTATTCAAAATAACGAATCTATTTATCAATATTCAATTCATCAAATGTTCATAATTAAATTTAAAATGATAACTTCAAGTGTGTTGAAATAGATGGTTTCTTAAGAAAATAATTGGCTGAAATGATTTAAAACCTTACTCATGTTAAACATGAATTATATCACATTTGAGCTATTATAAATGGAAAATTATTTTATAATAAATTAATATTTTTAGATCATCCAAAAGTCCCCTCAACCCACTTATAAAGGGACACATATCATTATCCTTTATTCACACCACCAATCCACTATATAGTGGATAAAACCTGAAAATATCCACTCTAAATATACCTCATAAAATCCTAGAGGCAACACTTTGGGCTCGAATCCATCATAGGGAGTCCTTTTGTGAAAATCAAAAATGAGACACTAGAAAAGAGGAAATTGTTTTATCACCTCTTTCAATGTTATTTACTTCTTCTATTTCATCATTATCATTTTTTCCCAAACTAAAATAAAAAATACATTTACTTATACATTCTGAGATGTTATTAAAATCATGGAACAACCATATTCCTCATTTTATCTATCCTAATAATAATAAAATATGCATAAGTGCATACACACGACTTACCATCTTCACGCTATTGTGTAGTTTGTTATTCAACATTAATTTATTTGTATTGTTATAATGATGAGTATAATAAACTTAAATAATGAATATGACAGTATTATGAGTCTGAATATTTAATATACCATCTTTCTTCATATCATTTTACCATTAAAGGAATGATAACATCGCTCATGCGTACATACGACCTACAACATCCACGACGCGATGAGATTCATTCATCACAAAACTCATTCATTAATTATTATAAAATTTATTTGATGAGAAAATATAATATTTTGGAACCCTATATCATTATGTTTTTGAATAAAATATAACCTATTCATATGAAACTAGACTTACTTAACAATATATGCATAATAAAATTAATCAGTTAACACACGAAATAATACTAATACTGAAATATTATTAACAAAATGATATAAGAGGATCATATAAGATGTCATAAATATATATATATTGTTATTTAATAATTTAATAGTCTAATTTAATCATTATATAGGATTTTCACACACCCTAAAATAATGGAGAGTTCAAGGTAAGGGTTAATTGCATAATATCATTATTATTTAAGGTTATTGATATGTAAGAATATACTGTGATATCTTTACCATCCATGTACATGTTTCTAAAATTTTTTCATAAAATGTTTTAATATGTTACAATATATGTTTAAAGTCATTTTTACCCATTTTTATCTTTTTTAAAATGTTTTCAAATGAATCATTTGGTTGTTTTCCAAATGAGGTACTTTATGACCTTTTTGACAAATTAAGGATATATTTTTTATAAAAATGTACAAAAGGAGAAACTATTTTCCACCATAATATCTCTATACCATTTTGAATGATCACTAACAATATTGCAAGTTTATTTTCAAAATAAATGTTTTATTTCATAATTCTACGTCTTCTAAATGCTTTTAATGTAAAAAAAGGATATTAACCTTAAATATTTTTAATGAATTTATTAAATTATTTTAATCTATGTCAACATCTATTGATGGATTTTATGATTAATTGAGTTTAAAATATTATAATATAATCTTCAATATTGAATTGAAAGGTTTATGATTTTTTTGGTTATGGATGTTCTAATTTTATACCATTTGTGGTTAATGGTTAACCAATTGACTTTTTATATGCTAGTTTTAATACAATTGGTTTTGTTATGTTTCACCGTTTTCATTAGAGGAATGAATTGTACTTAATAAGTGATGAGAAGGGCCCACAATATCCCATTGATGCATCAGTAGGTCTCATGAGACAAACTTCTGTCTTGGAACAAGTCCAAGACTTAATATTTGTGTATGGTCTTGGCAAAAGGCCTTGACATAGTGGTTCAGTTGTCTGACATTATGCATCATCTCATTATGAGATTGGTTATTGATTTTACATATGACTGTTTGACTATGATAATTTTCATGTGAATGTTTAGATGTAATTATTTGATTTATTATTTCCATATTGTGACAAATATTATTTTTTAAAAGGCTTTTGTTTTTGTTTTGTGCATTGCATTAAATTATTATGCTTATTTGTGATAGATTTCTCTATATTTTTTTATCCTTACTGAGCATCTGAGATCTCACATTTCTTATGTTCTATTTTCCTAGGATTCCAATATATGTTTTATGATTGATATGATGGGAAATTCTAGAGGAATAATGGTGTTCTCAAAGGATTATCAATGTTCTGTTTAATGTAAAAATTGTAATACTAAGTTAATGTATTTGAAATATTTTCCAATAATTCTAAATAGATTGGTCATTTGGGATTTAATTCCTTGTAAAAATTCTATGGTATTAAAATATTGCACTGGATCTAGGCTTCTGAGGCCTGGGTGTGACAATAAAATTGACATCAATTGAATGAGAAGTTGATTTGATACATATTCTAGGATTAAATGTGTGATAAACTTTTATGGATCAGCCCAACATTAATTTCATTTCATATATCTTTTAGAGGATTTTAGGTTATTAGTATATTTTTAATTGAGTTCTAATGGGAGTATTATACTATCCATTGGGTCAGACTCCACTATTTTGGAGTAGGTTAAAAAATTCACATTCCTTAGTGGATGCTTTTCTCTGTCATGCTATTAAATTTTGGGGGTGATTCTTCAATATTGTCAATACTATAATGAGTATAAAATCATTTTTCAGTGGAATTAATAGTGGTAAATCATTTTTCTTTTTCTGTATACTCATGATTAGCATGATATCATCTAGATAAGCATGATTGATTAAATACTTGTTTTCTCAAACCATTGAAGATTTAATACTGTATCTGTGGGTTGTTTGTTGGGTATCATTACATTACAAATTCAATGTAGTACATGTAATCCCATTATCTCTTTATGACCATCATGTGAATTTAATCTTGATTACATATTTTTTGTGCTCATGTTTCTATTAAGTTAATGTTTATAATCCATTCAAATTAGTGATCATATCATGGGATGGGAATGATAAAATTATATTAGATAAATGTGTACCTCTAGTTCATATATTTTAATAGAATCAGTAATTATATATGGAATTATAGAAGATCTATATTATTATGTTATACTAGTGGTTCATACATACATTTTGAAAATGATAAAAACTATCTCTACGATGTTGGAAAACCTAATGGATGGGAGAGTATAACACAATCAGTGAGTGTTATTAGGGATTTAATTGTGTATTATTAAAATTATAGAATGTTCATAATTGGTGTTAGGATTTTTATATAGGATTTAATAGGTTTTTTAAGTGATTTAGAGGGGTCAAATTTGGGAAACATTTAGTTTAAATCATACTGTTTCCCCGAGTAACCATGCAATGTGGAATGAGGGCTTAGCAAGAGGTTCACGGTTTGGGGAATCCATGTGGTAAAATTGTGTCTTTTGATATTTGATGACTATTTTGACTCACAAAGTTGGTGCAAGATTTTCCAAACCTTAGGTCCAAACCATTCCCATCATTAATGTGTTTTTGAAATTAGGTTTTAACCTATATATCCCCCCAAATAAACAAATTCTTCCTCTTGTGTCTATTTATATTTACCTAGAGGGTTTTATTGTGAAAATTTTTAAATACCATTACCATTGTAGTGTCATCTATTGGATTCATGGAGTTTTTACCTAATAATCCAATGTATGGTCTCCTATAATTATTCTCCTAATTTATTACTTCTTTTTATCTTAGGTTAAACCATATTCCAAGGAAACCATTTATAAATATAGCTATTAGGGTATGTTTAGGTAGAAATTTTGTTATATATCATTATATAAGGGTTGATAGGGCCCATATCTACAAAAGGAGTTGTGTGATACCATCCTGGAAACTGTGCATGAGGTAGGAGAATTAGCATATTTCTCTAATTTCTCATAGAATATGATGACTCAATTTTTTAAAAATTAATTTCATCTTTTTTAGTTGGGAAAAATCATTTAAAATCCCTATTATGATTCTATTAAAATTGGTTGGACTTAAAAATAAAAATTATTGGTGTTTTCCACATGGTTTTTGAATAAAAGATTTAATTAATTTGGTTTTTAATGTAATGGATTTTGGTGTGAGAACATTATAAGAACATGGTGGGTGGGTGTTCATATTCATATGTAAAGGTCCATTAGGATTAGATTTTTTCATGTTGAAAAGTTTGGAGGATTAATGGATTATTTCACTTAGTGATGACTTGGGACTAGAAGGATAGATACCACATGTGAGATGGACTATTCAGGAAGAACCTTCAGGTAGTGTTATCATTGGTGGTTTCCATATATTCATGTGTTGTCTCACAACTATAAACTATTTTACACAATAGTTATATTTATTTATTTTACATTCATTAGTTAGTTATCACATACTTTCATTATCAATGATTGTATATCTTATTATTTTTCACATATTTTGTAATAGCTCTGTAGAAACCCATTATTTGATATTATTTTTACCATTATAAAAATATAAAACACATTTAAAAGATTATTTTTCATTCTTTTATTAATATAAAGTTTATTTTTATTGTACTATAGGTATGTTTTGATGGAAGGAGATCCCTAATGAGATTATTTTAGGAAATCTATCGATAATAAATGATCACATTACATTGATAATAATTTTTTTTAATTCATCCAGAAACATATTAATGATATATAAGAATACGTTATATAAATTAAAATATTCAACAATAATTTAATATCAATCACGTAAAAATGTGATGGAATGTAAAATTAGTTTTTATAAGGTGTGGTATGTTTTCGTGTACACACAGATGAAATATTGATTTTACATTGAATGAGAGGAAAGTAAAAATTGGATTATATTTTTTGAATAATAAAAATATAATTCTTTAATATTTATTAATTAATTACCCATTTAAAAAAACATTTTATATATTCTCTAAAAAAGAAAATATGTTGTTTTCTGAAGGTGTAAGACCCCATATGCACATGAATGACATTCTCATTTTTATAATGAATTGCGATGGGTATATAGTTGTTATACCATTTACATAATATTTTATAATTATATTAATAATTATTTTTTAATAATACTAATGAGGATGATAATTACTTTTAGGATCAATATGATGGAGAAAAATAAGATGTTATTAATACTCACATTGATAATTTGATATATCAATTGGAGGAACCCATGGAAATAGAGGATTTATGACTTTTCCTTAGATGAATTGCTTCAAAATGTGGAATATTGATCTAGGTTAAATAAAAATGGTTGATATTATTATGTAATTTAAAATTTGTATTCTATCGAAATGGGTTGTGGATGTCTCTTTTTATATGTGTGGGGAGTGGAATTTCAGTAATAACATTAAAGGATAATTCATAAATCTAGGAATGTTCCACCAAATGTGGGGAATAATGGATATGGTGGGAGTATGAGTTGATAATATCATTCAATACAAACTTTGATATACTATTTTAAGAAATAAAGCCTTAGTATCATTATTTCTTTTACTTTTATCAAAATTAACATTAACCATGGAAGTCTTTTTATATCCTTGGTAAATTAACTTCATGTGTAAATTTAAATTTTACCCAATTATCTAATTTTAATATTTCAATTGTGTATATGGGAAACATTTTTATAATAATAAATTATAAATTTAATTAAATCTAATTTTTAAATTATATGTCTATAACAAATCAACAAATTTTCAAGATGAAATAATACTTAGGTATAAAAATTTGAAAAATAGGATTACAAATTAAACCTAAAATTTTAAATGTATAATTTTACTTGTTATATTATTATATAAATAGAAAAAATGATACAAAAAATTTTCTTCCATGTTTATATCCTAATGATATACAAAATTTCACGATATTTATAAAAATTATATACTACACTACTTACTAAAAATAAGACATTTCATGAAAAACAAAAAATAAATCAAAATTTATAATTGAAATTAATAATTCAAAAATAAGGAATTTTTTTTCAAATTTAAATTATATAATTATATAATTTCACTTCCATATTGAAATAAATAATATAATGAAAATTGTTTTTCTAGGAAAATACGTCATTATAATATTATCTACTCTTATTATTTTTTACCAAAAAAATTATAATAAAATTATAATTAATATTTATTTATTATTAAAAATATACATTATAATAATTTATAATAATATTATATTCAGTTTCTTAAAATATAAATGAATATTGTATAAAAATGAATTTTTTAATGAAATAAAATTATTTGAAAAAAAATCAGTTGATTCTTATTCCTTTCTGGAAAATAACTATAGTATTGTTGTTAATATATATATATATATATTTATTTATAGTCTGAAAAAATTTCTTAAAAGTCATTAATTGTTAGTGATATATTTTATTATTATAAAAATAAACAATACTTTTAGAAAAATTGTTCATTGGAAAAAAATTATTTTATCTTCTATGATCTTAATCTGAATGAATTTAAAACAAAATATTTATATTATATTAATTTAATGTTATCATTATGTTAATGTTAAATCATTTTTTTGAATTTTATCATATCATTATTTAAAAAAAATATTTTTATGAAATAAAAATATCACATAGAAAAATATTTTAAATTGATATTACTATTTTGTTTCATTATTAGTTATTTCTAAAATATAATATATAAATTTCTACTTACAATAGTCAACTTCAGTTTATGTATCAAATACATGTAAATCCAATGAACATATTCCTAACAAACATATTTGGTTTTATATATAGACTTACTAAACTCACTCATTCTATTATCACCTCTAAAAGCACACATGTCATTCCTCATAATGATTTCAATATCTTCCATATTATAAATAATTATATGATTCGTTATTCTAATGGTGATTCTCATGGGTGAAGATAATCCATGGGATCTAGTAGTTTTGATAAGATCTTTCATTTCATTTTATTTTCACCTTTTAATTTATTTTCATTTAATGGATGAAATCTACATTGAGATATAATACATGTAGTCACATACATTCATTATAATGTTTTATCTCAATAAAATGCATTAAAGTTTTCTCGTTTGGTTTAACATGTGTCAAAAGAAATTATAACATTAAAGTATTATAATGTCTGGGGTGTTACATTCCACCTAAATGAAATTTCACACCCTCAATTTTAATTATTAATTGTTAATGAAAAATTGTTATGCGTTTCAATAGTATTGAAAAAATAGAAGATATAATTTCTAATAAAATATGAACCGTACTCTCTAAGATAAGACTAGGAAACTCATCTCTTTCCTCTTCATAGAAATATGTACAAAATTCAATTTTTCATAATATTTTGTGTCAAATATACTCTATTAAATGGATATAAGAGTTTCTAATGATATACATATTGTTGTTTTATTTTCAATATCACACTCCCAACCATATACTATAAAATTTGTTATAAAAATATATGATAGTATTAGAGTAATTGATCACATGAATATGAAAAATTAAATCTAAGATGCTTCCCACTATGTTATATCAATTTAATCTCATGATACTTTCAGATATACTATAATATAATTATATCAATATATATATTTCATTAATTTTGAACAAAATATTTCAATCTGTGATATACATATTAACATGACTATTTATATAATTCATCCCCAAAATTCAATTATATCCTTTATAATGGTTTGTGAATTGAATGTGAATAACTAAGGTATATCCCCTTGGAGTATCAAACCATGTATACAGTAAGACCACATTATCATGCACCAAGGAATGACTATGTTAATATCCAAATTTCATTTTCAAGTGATAATACCCCTAGGTGTGTCTGTGCCAAAGCCTGAATCAATTTGTTTGTATATTTATAAGGATTCCATTGTAAGGAAACCAAACACAAAATATTATAATATTGGTTTTTGGATGTTTTCCATTATTTGGAATTATAAATGGGGTTTTTATTAGCATATTCAAGTCCAAATATTAAATTACAATTAAATCAATAAATTTCTAACTATATCCTAAACCCAAAATTTCATTGAATCATATTCATTATAAAGTTATAATGATCATTATAACAAAAAAATATCTAACAACAATCAATATATTACTTAATCATTACTTATGCTAAGTTATAGTATTATTTTCCAAAAATAATTTGAATTTTCAGGATATAAAATATATACAATGATAATTTAATCCCCATAAACTAAAAATTTATATAATCCATTCATTGATACCAATCATAATAACCCTTAATAAAATAACCATAGAATCTAGAGTGAATAGACATATTTTTAACATATTTATTTTTAAATCAACATAATAAACAAAAATCTTCTAATTTTTAAGAATATAAACAATAATGTTTGAGTCACATAGACAAAAATAACATTTTAGAATTATATTTTCTAAGAGTTATGAAAAATTTTAACTATAAAACACATATCATTCCCATCTAACATAAATTATCTCTATAATACCATGAATTCTAGAATATATAATTTTTTTCCACATTTTCAATATAATTATCCACACATGATAACCATATAGTAATTCTATATGTAATACGCTTCATTATAATCCCAGTGAAAGGAAAACAAAACAATGTTGTAACACCCCATGTAAATAGAGAATATGACATTTTTATATTTATCCCTATTTGTGAATAAAATGTTAATATTAATTTAAATGGAACGCTATGCTCGATGGCTTACCCAATACGCAACAACGAGTTCCATTGAAATCTTACGTTGCACTCTAATAAAAAAATGATTTTATTTTAAATGGTAATTAACACCTAGCCATTGTAATTATGGAAATGAACAAAACTAACTAAAAAATGATTATATATGTTTTTCAAATATTTTTACTTTTTACAATAAATTTTAGAGGATTAAAAATGCGAATGAATCCAATTTTAAGCGTAAACATTCTAATATTCTTTAAAAGGTCGATTAAACGCATTTTAATGGCGAACCTCTTTTAAATCAAATTTATGACAATTTTATGTGTTATATTTGACAAAATAAAATTTTTCTTTAGAATCGGGACATCAAAATTTACATTGTGTAAATTTCTGGTCTTTGTCCGATAAAGCTCATTTTTAAATGAATAGTGAAAAATGTTGTATTTTAATTCAAAACCTCTTTTTAATCTAATTTATTTATATGATTAGATTATCTTTATAATGGGTTTTAAAGTGAAATTAGAATATATTTTAACCATTTAATCCAATAGTGGTCATTGGAATTAAAATCACTTTGAGATTGGACATAAACGAGTGTCAATCTTTTGATAGATATTGTTTCTTAAAAACGAGCAATTTGATTTGATAGCGGAATTTATTTAAAAAATTAATTATTTAAAGTTCTATGTTATGAATTTGGTAAAATAGACATCATTTTATAATTTGGAATATCAAATATAGCTTACGGTTAATTTTTGGTATTTTTATGAAAAACCATATTTTTTGATGAATAGTGAAGCCACAAAGTGGTAGTTACAAAAACTCATTTTTCGTTTAAATGGAACTTTACCACATCTATGATTTGAATTTCAAAAATAAAATATAAATTATTTTCATTATTAATTATAATGTGGTTCAATGGGATGAAAATAATTTTTGATGAAAAGTAACTTTTAAGTTTTATTAATCGCGATTAAAGGTAATTAGTGTGATTTAAGGTAAAAATGATATTATAATAAAATGAAAATATCTTGACACTTGTCATAACCCTATTGGATGAGTCATGGCCGACCAAGACAACCCATGGGTCGAGTTTTGGTACCCCATGGTTCCACATGGGTAAGATAATGACATGGATGCCTTTTATTTAAAGTAAAAGTAAAAATGACACAAACATGTATTGTTTTACTAAAACAATTTTTACATGGAGTTATACAAGTCATATTTTTTTACTATAAATAGTAATTGGAATGATAAAAATATTTCCTAAATCATAGTATTTGTTTTATAATTTTTAGATATTAAATAAATTAAATTATATATGACATCATGATGATGCAGCGATTACCTCATTATTTAACGATTTAAATAAAATGAAAAGATAATATAAAATCTAATACACACACGTGTCAAAGACCTATTGTATGGGTGGATTTAGAACTCTTATCACCTTATACTTGAAATACATCAATTTGGGACCTTTAAAATCCGAAACACATTTGAAAATAAAGTAACATTTTATACCTTTCCAAGAGTGCCCCTCCTCTCCTCTTATAAAAGGCCCCCACCTCTACCTCCTTACCCACACCTCTCACGCCTTTGGATCATCCAAGATCTGATCATTTTGTCTCTCCATATACCTATCCTAATAATAGAAGCCTTACTTTATGCAGGAATCTCTTCAAGAAACCATTTTGGTTCAAACCAAAGGGAGTTACCCGATTTTAGGGTAACGTCTTCGCTTGTGCTATTTTGTTTTATTTTGATTCTCCAACCCCATAAACTCTTTTTATTAATTTCTTTTGTAACAACACCAGTATATTACATATACTAGGATGTTGTTATAATAATTATTCGTTCTAAGCTTACACACACCTACATCTAATGGTTAAAGAACATACTGTTTCTGTGGATGGTGAATTTCTGCCTAACGAAAAGATGATTGTTCAATATTCTTTTAACACCATAAAAGGTGGAAATTAAGATTTAAATATATTAATATATGATATATAATATTTTTATGTTTCCCTTAAGCTTCTGTATTTTTCATTTATGGCATTCCTTTATGGTTTCCCTTATGGGTAAACTTGATATCTTCATTTTAGAAAGTGTGGACTACCGCCCCCCTCAAAGTGATTTGATTCGTTAATACCATATGTGGTACGTATAAAGGGTAGATTTAATGATATTATATATGATACCATAATGGAATTATAATACTATTATGCATAATTATGTTTTAATTCCATTAAATATGAAATAGAAATGGAAGTAGCATTCATGCGTACGTACGGCTTACCGTCTCAATGAATGGTGCATTTCATTTATTACCTCTAAATGTCATGTAATATTATAAATTCATGTATAAAATGGATATATATGATATATATGATATCTAAAAAATATATTTAATTCTTGATATAATGGAAATTTTAACCCATGAACAAACTTGTAATTATAAAGAGTTTATTTTTGACTCAAGAAGCAACGATCGTTAAAACGACCGTTATTAACAATAATAATTACATAGTGTTTAATGACATGGTAATATGTGATATAAAAGTAATAATGAACTTGAAAAAGTTTCTTAAGAATGTATAAATTAACTCAAGTTTATTATTATGGAGATTAAAGAACGATCGAGTCAAGTCGGATACGAGGTAAGGGATCATACCCCACTCTTTCTTTTTAAGTACACTCCTTTATGTCATTCCTTTTAAGCTCATATTTCTTATGATTGGGATGTTAGTTTATATTAATATTACTGTAATTTTTATGTTCATATGATTAAGATACCATATTTTCTCTCATAAATCCATTTTGGATGTTTTGAGTGGCGCCGTTAGGCTGCCGAATTTTCGTAAGAGATCCAACCTCTCTCTTTCTTTTTAAGTACTCTCTTTTATGTCACTTCTTTTAAGCTCAACATTCTTATGTTGGGGGATGTTATTTTATATTAATCTTTCTTTAAATTTTATGTTAATATTATGATATACCCTATTTGGTCTCATCAATCCATTTTTGGATGTTTTAAGTGGTGCCGTTAGGCAGTCGAGTTTTCGTAAGCTATTTTTCGTCTCACTTTTATTCCCCTGAGATTTATGCTACATTTGCCACCATTTCCTTTGAGTGGTATTTGTACTGCCCATTAATATACACTTTGTGTAATATAATTTTTTTTATTATTATTTACATAACTTTTGTATTGTCCTTCTTTCATGGGGTGTATGTTTCGAAGGATACCCAAGTCGGTAAAGGAACCTTTAACCCTCCTCTTTTTAAAGACTTATTTTGTTGGGTCTTTTAATTTACATATTTTAATGTTGGGATATGTTCTTATATATCCTTGTTGATGTAAATTTTATTTCCAAGTGATGAGATACCCTTTTTATCTCTCATCAACTCATTTTCTGAATTTTGAAGTGACACCGTTAGGCTGTCAAATTTTTATAAGGGAACTTCATAACCCAATTTCTGTTCTTTGGGTTAATCTCCTACTTCAAAATTATATCATGATATTATTATGTACTATCTTGTATTTGTACTTTCATTATGTGTAATTATAGTGAATACACATAATAGATCTATTTTATTTAAAAAATTATCTTTGTATGGGACTTCGTCTCAATCTCCATTAATTGAGGCATATTTTGTTTCATACACAACTTTCTTTTATACGGTGTATTAACCCCTTTGACTATTACGCTTATTCAAAAGGAATTTTTTTATACGAAGAATTTTACTAAAAGACAAAAGGAATGTTTTTTTGTCGTACGTATGCGGCGACAATGACTTCTCCACCGCCGTGACAATTATTTGAGTTTCGGCTTCCTCTACAAGCCATAAATTTTTTTTGAATGAAAAATAAATACCATGTTTTACTTTTCTTTTATTTTGGTATTGAAATTTTTTTTGATAATGTTTTTATATCAATTTTTGGTATTGATATCTTGTGATGGAAAGTTGGAAATTTTATGTTTCCTTTATGCATGTTTTATGTGATACGATTATGTTATGGTTCTTGGGCATTGTTATGAAGACGGGTGGTTCTGTGATAAAATAAGGTCAGGTGAGCCAGATATAGCTCTCCAATGCATTGGGTAACGCGAAGGAGTTAAAAATTAAGGTTTCTACGAAGAGATTTAGGGAAAATACTGTGATGTGTATTCCAAACGTAACCATGAGGGTTACTCCCAACATAAGAATGTTATGAATGCCTCAAGTTACCTTTATGTCTTATGTTTTCTATGATTTATTCATTATTTGATGAGGTATGTGATTATGTTTTATGAGTAAAGTATGATTCCATTCATGGACTAATGTTTTCATTTCGTACTTTTATATCCCTTACTGAGTTTTTTATGCTCATCCCATGTTTTTGGAAATGTTTTTCACAGGTCAAGGGAACGGTACATGATTTGATGATAGTGTCAAGGAAGTTTCAAGAAAGAATCAATGTTTTATTTTAAATATGATTCTGTTAATGGGAAAAATGAGTACTGTATTTTATGTAACCACTTTGTTTAAATGTGGAAGGTAATGCATGTTTTATTATCCAATTCTCTAAAACTCTAAACCTGAAAAGATCCTCAACGTGTATTCTTGAATTAACTCAAGATTAAGTAAGGTTTAAGTCTAGGGCCTTATAGTTGGTATCAGAGGTCGGTTTAGACAAATTTAGGGATTAGGAGTTTTTGTTAGACACATGGTTAGTACCTATATCTTTTATTTCAGTTAAATCCTTGTTTTATAACTTTTTTCAGTTCAAATAAAGTTTGTTATGAATGGAAGGAGGAGGATCTCAAATGACATTCCTATCTCTTCCTAATGACATGCTTGTAATAATTATTGTAAAGTCATGTTCAGATGATTGTGAAACTTTTTCTATCATACAACTCTCTTGGAAGCAGTTGTTTGAGATATCAAACACCTCTACTATACCTTGTTATCATCGTGGATCATGGGTTATATTTAGACAAATACTATTTTCACAATATTCTCATATTTTCAAGAAAGGTAAATATTATCATGGTATTTTCAAATATTTTACCTTATCACTAGAATTTGAAGCATATTATGATTTTAAAAATGGAGCTGAGGAAGGAGACCCTTGCACAACCTATTTATATTTGTTTATAAAATATAGTCTCTCAACACATACTTATGGTATTTTAAAAGGACCAATAATAGAAAGTTTAAACTCAAATTATGTCTGTCTATATTATAGAAATCATGCTTTATCTGATGTTTTCGAATTATATGTCATACATGATTATTTTCCAAAACTATATTTCTGTGAACACCCATATGACCCATGTTGAACAAGGTGTATTTGTATGAGCGAAGCAAAGGATTTTGAAGGATCTATAAATCATTGTTGTAATTCATGGAACTTCTACTTACGTGTACAAGATGACGATGAAACAGAGTGGACTCTATGATCAAGGTATGCTGTTATTCATTTTTGGAATCATTTTATTTTATGGTGGAAAAATAAGGCATCAAGAATTAAGATGTTGAGATCATAATGAATTTGGATGAAAATGAGAGGTATAAGGAAACTATTGAGGTTAAAACATGTTAGGGTTATTTTTGGAGTTTTATAAATGGACAACACGTAGACCATGTGACAACCAGTCACGTCGGACAAAACTGTGGGAATCAAACCCACAACCAAAGTGCGACTGGTATTTATCGCGTACCACTGGACAACGTGAAGTCCCTAGTTAGTATGACTTATTCTTTTTAGTTATTTGATTTTATAAATTAATAGTAAGTTGATATTAGGTTTATCTATGGAAATTATTAACCTATCACGGAGGATATGCGATTAGGTTAATTACTTTTCAATATGAGCCTTTTAGAACAACTGATGTTAATTGAAGATAAGTGTTAATTTGTACATTAGAAGACTATGTGACTAAATCATTAAAATATTTGGGTTTTGATCTTAGTTTGGTTTACATTGAATAATTTTATTGAATATTTGTTTATCGAATGGTCCTCATTGAACTTTGCGTTTTGTTGGACAAATTTTGGAGATTAAGAGTAGATTTTATTTTTTTAAAGGGTTATCCTTTTCTCATTTATCTGATCTTGTTCTAACAATTTTGGTTTTGGTAAGGGTCTAAAGACATGGGAAATATATAGTTCTCTTTTGTGGATTAGTTGATTCATAAGAAATTGATTATAGTACTCTTAATGCGAACAAGTCTTCCTAAATACTCATCTTTTGGAGAAAGTATGAGTTTGTGTAAGAAATCTAGTAAAAGTTGAAAGTCAACATGACAAGTAAATATATTTCCTTAAGATGAAAAATAAATTCCTCAATGAAAAGTAACGTAAGACAAAAAATTTGTCTATTAAATTTTCCTACTGGGGAATCAAATACCGTTTAACCCACCACAAGTATGGGATTTTCTTGTGGTTAACTTTCTCCTAGACTTGTTTTCTATAAATCTCCCTGAGAACATAACCCTTTGCTTTTTCTTCCATATACATGTTTTCCTACATGGAATCCTAGTATTGGTTAACTCAGGTGACCTCTGTACTTCTCTTTATTTCGTTTAAAGTGATTGTTTTACCGACTCTTGTTCCGATGTGGGACTTTCAATGATGTTTCCGAGCCCAATTTTAAAATTGTGAGGACGCAATTCCCAAAAGGGGGGAAGGATGTAACACCCCAAGTACATAAAGAATATGACATTTTTATATTTATCCCTATTTGTGAATAAAATGTTAATATTATTTTAAATGGAATGCTATGCTCAACGGCTTACCCAATACACAATAATGAGTTCCTTTAAAATCTTATGTTGCACTCTAATAATAAAATAATTTTATTTTAAATGGTAGTTTACACCTAGTCATTGTAATGACGGGAATGAACAGAAATAACTACAAAATGATTATATATGTTTTTCAAATATTTTTACTTTTTACAATAAATTTTAGAGGATTAAAAATGCGAATGAATCCAATTTTAAGCGTAAACATTCTAATATTCTTTAAAAGGTCGATTAACCGCCTTTTGATGGCGAACCTCTTTTAAATCCACTTTTTGAAAATTTTATGTGTTATATTTGACAAAATAAAATTCTTCTTTAGAATCGGGACATCAAAATTTACTCTGTGTAAATTTTTGGTATTTGTCCGATAAAGATCATTTTTTAATGAATAGTGAAAAATGTTGTATTTTAATTCCAAACCTCTTTTTAATCTAATTAATTTATATTATTAGATTATATTTTTAATTGTTTTTAAAGTGAAATTCGATTATATTTTTACAATTTGATCCAGTGGTGATCATTGGAATTAAAATCACCTTGAGATTGGACATAAATGAGTGTCAATCTTTTGATAGGTATTGTTTCTTAAAAACACGCTATTTGATTTGACAGCAGAATTTATTTATAAATTTAATTAATGAAACTTCTATGTTATGAATTTGGTAAAATAGAAAAAAAATTAATTCAGAATATCAAATATATCTTAGGGTTAATTTTTTGTATTTTTTTGAAAAAACTTAATTTTTGATGAATAGTGAAACCACAAAGTGGTAGTTACAAAAACTGATTTTTCGTTTAAATGGAACTTTAACAATTCTGTGATTTGAATTTCAAAAATCCAAAATAAATGATTTTAATTATTAAGAAAAATTTGGTTCCATGGGATGAAAATAATTTTTGATGAAAAGTAACTTTTATGTTTTATTAATCGCATTTAAAGGTAATTAGTGTGATTTAAGGTAAAAATGATATTATAATAAAATGAAAATATCTTGAAACTTTTCCTAACCATATTGGATGATTCAAGGCCAACCATGAAACCCCATGGGTCTAGTTTTGGGACCCCATGGAGCCACTTGGGTAAGATAATGACATTTATTCCTTTTATTTAAAGTTAAGGTAAAAATTACACAAACATGTATTGTTTTACTAAAACAATTTTTACATGGAGTTATACAAGTCAGAATTTTGACTATAAATAGTAATTGGAAAGATAAAAATATTTCCTACATCATTGTATTTTTTTAATAATTTTTAGACATTAAATAAATTAAATTATATATGACATCATGATGATGCAGCGATTACCTCATTATTTAACGATTTAAATAAAATGAAAAGATAATGTAAAATCTAAGACACAAACATGTAAAAAACTTATTTTATGAGTGGATTTAGAAATATTATCACCTTATCCTTGAAATACATAAATTTGGGACCTTTAAAATCTGAAACACATTTGAAAATAAAGTAACATTTTATACCTTTCCAAGAGTGCCCCTCCTCTCCTCTTATAAAAGGCCCCCTCCTCTACCTCCTTACCCACACCTCTAAAGCCTTTGGATTGGCCAAGCTCTGATCTTTTTGTCTCTCCAAATCCCTCTCATAATCCTAGAAGCCTTACATTAGGCAGTAATCTCTTCAAGAAACCATTTTGATTCAAACCAAAGGGAGTTACCTGATTTTAAGGTAACATCTTCACTTGTGCTATTTTGTTTTATTTTTCTTCTACAACCCCCTAAACTATTATTATTCATTTATTTTGTAACAAAATCAGTATCTTACATATACTAGGATGTTGTTATATTAAGGATTCAATCTACACTTACACACACCTACATCTAATGGTTAAAGAACATATTGTTTCTGTGGATGGTGAATTTCTACCTCACGAAACGATGATTATTCAATATTCTTTTAACACCTTCAATGGTGACCATTAATATTTCACTATATTTATATATGATATATAATATGTTTATGTTTTCCTTAAGATTATGTATTTTTCATTTATGGCATAACTTTATTGTTTCCATTATGGGTAAACGTGATATCTTCATTTTAGGAAGTGTGGACTACCGCCCCCTCAAAGTAATTTGATTCGTTAATACCATATGGGGTACGTATAAAGGATAGATTTAATGATATAATATATGATACCATACTGGAATTATAATACTATTATGTATAATTATGTTTTAATTCCATTAAATATGAAATAGAAATGGAAGTACCGTTCATGTGTATGTACGGCTTACCGTCTCCATGAACGGTGCATTTCATTTCTTACCTCTAAATGTTATGTAATATTATAAATTCATGTATAAAATGGATATAAATTATATATATGATATCTAAATAATTAATATAATTCTGTATATAATGGATATTTTACACCATGAAAAAACTTGTAATTATAAAGAGTTTATTTTTGACTCAAGTAGCAATGATCGTTAAAACGACCGTTATTAACTTAAATAATTACATAGTGTTAATGACATGGTAATAAGTGATATAAAAGGAATAATGAACTTGAAAAATGTTCTTAATAAAGTATAAATTAACTAAATTTTATTATTCAGGAGATTAAAGAATGATCGAGTCAAGTCGGATACGAGGTAAGGGATCTTACCCCTCTCTTTCTTTTTAAGTACACTCTTTTATGTCATTCCTTTTAAGCTAATAATTCTTATGATTGGGATGTTATTTTATATTAATATTACTGTAATTTTTATTTTCTTATGATAAAGAGACCCTATTTTCTCTCATCAATCCATTTTGGATGTTTTGAGTGGCGCCGTTAAGCTACCGAATTTTCGTAAGAGATCCAACCTCTCTCTTTCTTTTTAAGTACTCTCCTTTATGTCACTTCTTTTAAGATCATCTTTGTTATGTTGGGGGGTGTTATTTTATATTCCTCTTGATATAAATTTTATGTTAATATGATGAGAGACCCTATTTGATCTCATCAATCCATTTTTAGATTATTTAAGCGGCATCGTTAGGCTGTCGAGTTTTCATATGGGATTTTTCATCTCACTTTTATTCCCGTGAGATTTATGCTACATTTTCCACCATTTCCATTGAGTGGTATATTTACTGCCCATTATTCTACTCTTTGTTTAATATAATTTCGTTTATGATTATTTACATCAATGTTGTATTGTCCTTATTTCATGGGGTGTATGTTTCGAAAGATACCCAAGTCGGTAAGGGAACCTTTCACCTTCATCTTTTTAAAGACTTCTTTTGTTGGGTCTTTAAATTTACATATTGTAATGTTGGGATATGTTCTTCTATATCCTAATTGATGTAAATTTTATGTACAAGTGATTAGATATCCTTTTTATCTCTCATCAACTCATTTTCTGAATTTTTAAGTGACGCCGTTAGGCTGTCAAATTTTTGTAAAGGAACTTCTTAACCCAATTTCCGTTCTTTGGGTTAATCTCCTAATTTCAAATTATGTCATGATATTATAATGTCCTATCATGTATTTGTAATTTATTTATGTGTAATTATAGTGAATACACATAATAGATCTATTTTATTTAAAAAATGATCTTTGTATGGGACTTCGTCTCAATCTCCATTCATTGTGGCATATTTTGTTTTATACACAACTTTCTTTTATACGGTGTATAAACCCCTTTGACTTTTACTCTTATTTAAAAGGAATTTTTTTATACGAAGAATTTTACTAAATGACAAAAGAAATGTTTTTTTTGTCGTACATATGCGGCGACAATGACTTCTCCCCCGCTGTGACCATTATTTGAGTTTCGGCTTCCTCTACAAGACATAACTTTTTTTTGAATGAAAAATAAATAACATGTTTTAGTTTTCATTTATTTTGGTATGGAAAATGGTTTTCATAATGTTTTTATATCAATGTTTTGTATTGATATCTTGTGATTGAAATGTGGAAATGTTATGTTTCCTTTATGCATGTTTTATGTGATACGATTATGTTATGGTTCTTGGGCATTGTTATGAAGACGGGTGGTTCCATGACAAACTAAGGGAGGGTGAGCCCGATATAGCTCTTAAATGCATTGGGTAACATGTAAGAGTTAAACTTTAAGGTTTCTCTGAAGAGGTTTACGGAATATACTTTGATGGGTATTCCAAACGTAACCATGAGGGTTACTCCCTATGTAAGAATGTTATGAATGCCTCAAGTTACCTTTATGTCTTATGTTTTCCATGATTTATCCATGATTTGATGAGGTATGTGATTATGTTTTATGATTAAAGAATGATTTCATGCATGGAATAATGTTTTCATTTCGTACTTTTATATCCCTTACTGAGTTTTTTATGCGCATCCCAAGTTTTTTGAAATGTTTTTCACAGGTCAATGGAATGGTACATGATGTGATGATAGTGTCAAGGAAGTGTCAAGAAAGAATCCATGTTTTATTTTAAATATGTTTTTGTTGATGGGAAAAATGAGTACTATCTTTTATGTAACCACTTTGTTTAAATGTGGAATGTAATGCATGTTTTATGATCTAATTCTCTAAAACTCTAAACCTGAAAAGATCCTCAACGTGTATTCTTGAAGTTACTCAAGATTAAGTAAGGTTTAAGGCTGGGGCCTTATAAATGTTAACTCAAACGCTCTATAAGTGGTATCATATTTTAGAAGCTATTAAATAATAAAAAAGCATGGATAATATGGAATGATTAAATAAGTATAAAGTAATAATATACAACTGATAACCAAATATTCAACAAAATACATGAGTGATATAGAAATATTAATAATCACATCAATAATAATTTCTATGTCCATATTTTTGAAATGCATAATTCCTGCCATCATAACCTTACTAACAATTCCTCAAACCAAGAAATCATTATCATAAAATAAAGTCCATATTTTTTGACGTCATGGTCTTACCTTTAAGTCCATGTTCTAGGACATCATGATCTTACCATTAAGTCATTGTGCTTATGCATCACGATCTACTATTAAGGTCCCATATCAAGGAAATGTTCATAAAATTTTAGGAATATACAAGATACTCATACTATATTGTCTCATGAGAACTACCAATTAATTAAGGGGATATTACAGGCCCCACCCATCACATTATAAGTCCATTTCACTAACCATGTTAAATAAGTGATTATTAAAAATTTACATAATAAAAATTCCTTATTAATCAATAAAAATATATATTGGAATAATAAACATATGGGATATCAATACCTTCCCAAGTCAACAAATATGATAACACTATCATAAGACATCAAGTAAAAGAAGGATGATGTTATTATTAAGGGATATCAAAAGTGAATAACCAGAACATCGATGCATGTTGAAATATATTATAAACATCTTAATATGAATAACACTAGTAATGATATCACATAATAAGGGATAATGAATTAGATTTTTGAAATCCATGACATTAATACACCAAAAGAACATTAGTATAATAGAATTTGGGGGGTAATTTATATAAAATAACCCCAAATGAGATATAATTATTAGTTCTTTGAGGGGAAAATGGAAGGGAATATATAAAATTGTCTTTTAAAAATCAATTATAATTTCTTAAAAAAAGGATGTTAAGAACACTTTAAAAATAATTTTATACAAGATAACAAGAAATAATTTTTAAAACACCAATTTAAATGAAATAAAAATAATGGAAACATTAAATATATGTAATTTACTTAGAGAACACTGTGTATTAAGATGATAAATTATACAATCATGAATTAAAAAAGCCTTTTATTATTTTAAATAATATATATTCAAAACCCACATTATAAAATTGTTATAAAGATTTATTTTGAAATAAGGTAACAAAATTATATAGATAATAATATATAACAAAATTTTGGATTTAAAATATATAATGGAAAATATTTATATAATAAAGTACAATGAAAATAAAAGAAAATAATAATTAATTAGGATGATAGTTATTCTTAATAACATTATGTAGTTATGTGATATAAATGAATTAATAGAGAAATTTTGAATTAAAAATATCAATATGCATATGTAGAATGATAAAGTTATATTTTATATAACCTTATGATGGAATAAATAAATTTTAGAATAAAATGATCATGTGTATATATTATAAATCAATACAATGTGATTTTGAGTTATCAAAATCCCTTGCAGTTTTCTGTAATTTTTAGATGAAAATACATTGAATTAGGATACCATAAATGTGTATTACTATAACATTAATTTTATGATATATATTAAAAAATAAATACATGGAATTATTATATAACATGAAAAATAAAACTGATGGTGAATAGGTACATTTCATATAGAATAAAGGTTGTGTAGGGAAACACCTTATGAATTTGAATACAATAAATCAAAAACATTGAATGAAAGATTCATTAAAATAATAGTAAATAAAATTAATTAAAAATTAATATTAATAATATAACCATGTTGGTGTATCATCTAAAATATATAATATAATAGTTGGCATGGAATATAAAACCATTCCTTAATGAAGGGATGTTGAGATGAAAACCCTCACAACATTGGTAGCATTTGAGTCAAAAGCTAAATGAAGATAAAAACTGAAATGCATCATTAAAGAAAAAAATAGACATGTATTAAGGATATAATATATTAAATATAAATTATAAAAACCCTATAAATTATCACAGGCACATAAATAAATAAAACATGCCATACTGAAGATATAGTTATATGAGAATCCCTTATGGTTTTGTAGCTTGAGAATGAAATATCAATTGTAAAATGATTCTGAATTGCATTGGAAAATAAAATGAACTAAATGTATAAAATGGAATAATAATATCAAGTGGAATTATATATATCATATATAATTATAATGTTATTAACATATAATATATATCAATGAGATAAAACTAAAAATAGAACACCCATATGATTTACCATGAAATTTTAGGAATGTTCATTAACCACATGAATAATTAAAAACTAACATAATAAATAATTTTAAAATATTGTTAATATATATAAACCTTATTTAATGATTCTTATAATCATTTATTATAAACTAATTTGTTATCTATCAATTATTTTCAATATCAAATGTTATAATTTATATTATTTTTTACATGTTTCATAATTGTGATGCCAAAACCCATTCTTGAATAAAAATCCAATAATTACTTGATTAAAAAATAAGGTCAAATATTATTATTCAAATATTCATTCATCATTAAGTTCATTTATTTTATATATGGGGTTGTTTCTTAAGAATGATATAAGTGAAGATATTTTTTCATGAATAATCTAATTACAACATATTACATCACATTGATTTTCGATAATTATGTCATACCTACAGAAACATATTCATTTTAAATTAGAATCTATGATATCATATATATTCCACACACATATTTTTAACTCTCCATGTAATGAGGTGATGATGAAAAAAAATTTCATTATGTGGAGGCGATTAACCACATATACACATAGACAATGTCTTCATTTTTCATAGAATCCGAGGAAGGAAGGAAGTTTTTTGTATTTTTAAAATCATAAATATTTTTAAAGAGAGAAAAACCATGAAGACATATGATTTAATAATTCATAATATTCATTTCAAAAAAAAATATCAGAGTATCCAGAGGTCTTATGTTTTTAGAATACTGGACATAAAAATACAAAATTTTAGACCTAAGATCATTATATTTTTTTTAAATACTACATTGTTATACTAAATCACATAATTATTCTAAAATAGGAAATAAAATAAATTGGAAAATACATATGAAAAATTGTGAGGTAGAAATTCCAGTGATGAAACAAATATGACAATTAAGTGTATCACTATAGTTAAGGGGCATAACATAACATCATAAAGAGGATGATCATGAAAATAGAGACATGGAATAATAATATGACTTTTTAATATCATAAAAATTTGAAAATAACATAAAAATGATATTATTAAGATAGTTCAATGGTAACTATAAAAACTATCATCATGATGTGGACAAAATCCCATGGTGGATTGGGTTTAATCCATAACCTCTTACATAACATACTATAATATATAAAGTTATACCTAGTTCATTTAGGGGATATATAATTTCAATAAATATTAGTTAATAATATAAAATCATAAATATGTGTTCCAAATGAAGAAAAAACACCATACATGAATCAAAATCATGATTAAACCCATTAGAAGGATGTCTCATTCATAATTCTGATTCAAGTTATAACGAAAAGATAAATAATATGGATTCCCATGATATGAAAGAATTAGATAATTTAAAGGTTAAATATTTATAATTAATCATAGTTATTGATCATTGTTTTCAAAGATAGATATTTTTTTACAATTATATAGAATAATAATGAATAAAAACTTATCACTTGGGTTAAACATTATGAAATATGTAAAGGAAATTTCTGAATAAGGAAATGCCTTATTGTTATCTATAAAACCATAATTGAACCAAGTGGGTTATTTTTAAAATAATTAGTGTTTTAGAAGATATTTATGGTTTAAAAATATATATTTTTACTGATTCTCAATTTGAGTCAACAAATATGAATGTTCCATTAATGTAGTATTATATGAAAGATAATATTTTGAAGGGAAATAAACACATATGAACCCAAAAATGGAATGTATATGTAAATATATACATATTTATTAAAGGAAATATATAATAAACTATAATATTTACCTGATAATAATATTTCATAAATGATGGGAAAAATAGAATTCATAACCAAAAGTCTAAAATAGTGGTATGGAATATCCCTTTGTTATGTTTTAGGACACCTTTTTTATAGTCCCCCATTGTAAAAAAAGTTAAGAATTATTTTTAAATGATTAATTCATAAATATTATGTTCGAATGAGATAACACATAAATCAATTTCCAATTAAAATGGGTAACATTGGCGAGAATTGAAATTATGGCCAAGGAGGGAAATTGTTATTTTAGAGGAAGAAAAATATTTTATTTTCTATGGGTTTTATTATTTTTTTAAATGGTATATGATTTCCAAAATTTTTATAATTCGGTCCTGAGAAGCATAAACCACATTTACACTTCCAATATAAATTATTTTAAGGAAGCGTGAACCCTTTTCACACATCTCCTATCATCGGGAAGTGTGAAAATGGTTCACACTCCCTAAGCGAATTATATAAAGGAAGTGTGAACCTCATTCACACTTATTCAAGAATATTTTATAAAATAATTAATCATTAATAATAAATATTATTAAAATATAAATACATAATAACTATAAGATCTTTTACATGTATAAAATGTCAAAAAAATGGATCCCTTCACATTATAATTTTATTTTATTTTTGGATATTTTTTTACTTCTCTTCCTTCCTAGATAATGTTAAATAGAATGCTTGATGCTATGGGAATCAGGGTGGGGAGGAGATAGAGAGAATGAATTCTGGTGTTTCAAGTTTTATATCATTTGGAGTAGAAGAAGAAATGGTAAACCTCCAAGAGTGGTGGAAGAGATAGTATAATACCATGATTAGTGAATTTTTTCTTATACTTTATTGATTCAATCTCATTTAACTGATAAATATACATATAAAATACCATTCTGGATATAACTATTGACTATTAACTTATATTTTTGATGTGATTACATTTTTTATCTAATCTCAATTCTAACAGGATAAAATAGGTTTAGTTTTATATATATTATAGGTAATTTTACTTGATGAATAATATGATGCTTAAACATTATTCATTGAGTTCTTTTCAGTAGCACATAACATATAAGACTATATGTGTATATAACAAATGGTCAAGAGAGGGGAACTAAAAAGATACAAAAAATATGAACACACACAAAGTTCATGACCTTCAATAATTTAATCACTTAGTTGGCATTTTTTATCCATTTAATCCTCCAGTGAGGATTTTGAACCAGTAGAAATTGAATCCCTTAATAAAGTATCAATATGTAACTTCTCAAAATTGGTCAGATGAACATGTAATTTCAAACATCTCATATATTTGTTCTTTTGATCAGTAATCATAATCACCATCTCATCTTATCCATTATTCATTTATGTAACGCCCTGACACCAGTTACTTAGAGTCGGTGCATTATTACATAACATTGGCATGATCACAAGAAAGATCAAATCTCGAAAGACCGATTAGTTTAGTAGCCTTGGAAACACTAGATATATTCATAAAGTTTTACATTACATCATAAAAATGATATGTACAACAACATAGTCTCCATAGTCTGCACTCTTATCCCCTCATACTATCCCTGCAGGTCATTGATAAATTATTTCTTCACATCCTGAGAATAATAAAACATAGAAAAGGGGTGAGCTCAAATGTCCAGTAAGGATAAAAATATAGAGGAAACTTTCATAAATAAGAATAAACATTTAAGGAAATGTATAACTAAAACAAAAGCCTTTTAAACTTGAACTTCAACATAGTATGGAAAAGATAAAATGTAATAATTCCATTTACACATTCACATGGATATTCTACTAATCGAATAATCACATGCAATATCAATAACCACTTTCATAATAATGAAATGCATAATTCCAGACTATCATAACCACATAGCCAAGGCCTCATGCCAAGACTATAAATAAGATTTTGTCAAGGCATTTTTCAAAGACACTAGTTGTCTCATAAGACCTACTGATGCATCAAGGAGCTACAGCGGGCTCCACCCATCACATATTAAGTCCAATGCATTCCTCATGTGAATAGTTTTAAACATAACATAAACATTCGTATTAAAAATAACATACGAAATGTCAATACTTTCTCCATAAACCATGAATGGTATAAAAATAACACATCCATAGTCAAACATATCACAAAAACATCAATACAATATAGAACTTTTGTATCATCATAAAACAACTTCAAATAAGAGTAAAATCCATCAAAGGATGTCGACATAGATTAAATCAAAGCTCTTTTTAGAGAAATATATCTTTCTATTTTGAAATCATTTAAGAGTCATATATTTTTAAAAACCATTTTCTTTGAAAATATTCTTATAATCTTGTAATGGAAGCTTTGACAATTTTATAACGGCGGAAAATAGCCGCACCCGCTGTATAAGTTAAAAAACATTCTTACCTTAATTATGTCGAAAATGTTAAAAGGGAACTTATTTGGAAAACAACAGAATGATTCTTTTATAAACCACTTATAAAAGCCAAAAAGGGTATAAATGAATTTATCCCATATTCTAGTTAATAGTAAAATTGTTTTTGAAATACATTTTTAAGAAACATGGATGTGGATGATAAAGAGATCCTAGTAGATTATTACGTATATACAACCTCAGATAATGAAGAGATTGCGAAATAAACCCTTACCTAGTACTTTTCCTTGGTTGGGGGAAGGATAACCTCCTGTATAATGGTGAAATAATTGTTATTAAATTATACAAGAATCATATAAATTAATATGATATCATATATGATCTTTTAACATTGCTTTGTTAATAATATCTTGATATTATTGTCGTTTCGGGTGTTAACTTACTCATTTTCTTTTATATGTTTTGTTATTTAAGAAATTTTTGTTATGGATAGGTTGTATATTATTCATATCCAGACTGATATTATGTCTTTAAACATTATTATTAATCTTCAAATGAGAATTATACTTGAATGGATACGATGGAGAATGAATCTCATCGCGTTCGTGGAGACCGTAGTCCGTACGTACGCACGAGCGACAATATCATTCTTTTGATATTAAAATAATATTTAATTGGATGGTATATCATATATACAGAATAATTATCATGTTATATTTATTATTTACATGAATTAAAATTCATTATTATACCAATCCAAATAATAATATATTGAATAACAATTACACCACGACGTGGAGACGGTAATCCGTACGTACGCACGTATGGTGACATGTCATTCAAAGGATGGATAGAATACTGAATATGGTTGTACCATATTTATAATAATATTACAGTATATAGGAGATACTGGATTCATTATTTTATAATTTTAATAACAAAGAAAGAAGAAGTTGAAAAAGAAATGAATTTGAATAAGGGTGGTGAAAACATTACCTCTTTTTCGGGTTCTTCCTTTTGATTTGATCAAAAGGGATCCTTAGGTTTCCTTTATAATCAAACTAAGGACTCTAGGTTGTATTGAGGGATGTTGAGAGAGTATTTGGGTAGGTTTTGGCCGAGGAAAAAGTCTTTTAATGTGTGAATTAGTGAGAAGGGGGAGTGCCCTTTTATAAGAGGGGTGAGGGGAACCTTTGGAAAAGCTAGAAATATTATTTTATAATAAATTCAAATTCGGTTTCTAATGGCTAAAAAGTAGATTCTTTAAAGTTTAAGGTGGGGATGGGTGGAAAACCACTCAACAAATATAATTTAGACAGGTTTGGGTCATTATATTAACCTTATCGTTTAGTTTTAACTCTTAGTTAATTAGTTTGACACTTACCATGTCACTATGTATTTTTATATTATATAGTTAATAAACTTACTATATACCTCTAAGAGACCCCCAAGTGGTCCATTAATGATACAATTATCATGATATAAGTCTCTTGGTTGAACCATAGATTTTTAAGAATTGAATATCAATTACTAATATAATATTCGATTTAAAAACTCTTTTATGTCAATTTTGACAATATTTGGAAAATTGATTTTTTTGAAAATCATAACAGAATGATTACTTCGAAAAAAGAAACTTAAATCATTCCTAACATGTCATATTAACCTATAAAATTAGTTTAATTAATAAAAATTATCAAATTATATTTATTTGGGTGTTTATAATATCAATTATTTTAATTTTTCACTATTATGGTAATTACTGCATCACTATTGTAAATTAAATTATTTAATGTCTAAAAATTATAAATAAAATACCATTATGTATGAATTATTTTTATCTTTCTAATGGATATTTACAATCGAATTTATCTTGTGTGTAACCTTATATTAAAATTTTTTTTGTAAATAATCTTTGATTTTAACTCTTTTAACTCTTCTTTGAGTTAAATAATAATAAATGTCCTAATCTAATCCAAGTGGACCAAAATGATAATATTTTATTCCTAAGGTTGTTTTTGGTCGAGATAAACTTTTCCAATAGAATTAGAACATGGGTTAGGGTAATATTAATATTATTTTTACCCTTAATTACCCTATTTACTTTGAACCGTGGTAAATAGAAGTAAAAAGTTACTATTCACCAAAAATTATTTTCATCTCGTTGAACCAGATTTTACTTCTTGATATCAATCGTGTCTCTCGGATTTTTGAAATTCCACTCAAAAAGGCAGTAAAATTATGTTTTAGGAAAAATTTAGTTTTTTAACTACCACTTAGTGGTTTCACTATTCATAAAAAAATGAAGTTTTTCAGAAAAATACCAATATTTCACCCTAGGCTAATTTCAATATTCCGAATCCAAAAATGAAGTCCATTTTGAAAAATAAAATTTATAAATTTCAAAAAAGTTTGTATTACTATTCATAACGGCTAGTTTGATTGGTTGTGGTGTGTTAGAACTCAATGTTGCGTACAACACACGCTATTGCATTATTCAAAGAGAAGCATACTGTTGGAACTTGGGGTGTTACATTCTCCCCTCCTTCAAATAATTTTGTCCTAGAAATTTATAGAATACTACCGCATGGAAAGACTCGTTTGGTTCTTCATCATAAGTTCCATGGGTTCCCATGTTGCCTCTTCAATCTTATTGTTTCTCCACAAGATTTTTACCAGACGAGTCGTCCTGTTTCTCAGTACTTGTTCTCTTGTATCAAGAATCGTGACAGGATCATCGTAATAAGACAGATCGGGATCTAGTTCTAATTCCTCATAGGTGAGTACATGTGTTGGGTCAGGCATGTATTTCCTCAACAGAGATACGTGAACACATCATGAACTTTGGAGAGACTTGGCGGCCTTGCCAATTGGTAAGCTACAACCCCAATTCGTTCTAGAACATTGAAAGATCCGATGTACCTGGAACTCAATTTACCTTTCTTACCAAAATGTATGACTCCCTTCCATGGAGATACCTTCCGGAAAACATGATCACCAACTTGAAATTCCAAATCCTTCCTTCGATTATCGGCATAGCACTTCTGCCTACTTTGAGCTGCTTTGATATGGTTTTGGATTACCATCACATTTTCCATCATTTCGTCCACCAGTTATGGGCCTACATGTTTTCTTTCACCAACATCATCCCAAAAGGTTGGTGTGGGACATCTCTTTCTATACAATGCTTCATATGGTGCCATCTGAATACTCGAATGGAAGCTATTGTTATAAGAAAATTCTACCAGAGGTAAATATTGATCCCACATACCCTGAAAGTCAACTGAGCAAGATCTCAACAAGTCTTCTAAGGTTTGAATAGTTTGTTCTGATTGTCCATCTGTTTGAGGGTGGTAGGCAGTGCTCAAATGATGTTTAGTATCCAAGGCTTTCTGAATACTTTTCCAGAATCTTGATGTAAAATGGGGATCACGGTCAGAAACAATAGATAGGGGTACTCCATGAAGTCTCACAACTTCATCAATATATAGTTTTCCTAGATTTTCCAGTGGTAGATATTCTCTTATAGAAATAAAATGTTCTGACTTGGTAAGACAATCAACAATAACCAATAATGAATCGTTCCTTCTAAGAGTCTTTGGTAGCCCCATGACAAAGTCCATCGTAATATTGTCCCATTTCCACTCAGGTATGGGAAGAGGTTGAATGACTCCTCCACGCCATTGCCTTCCAGCTTTCACTTGTTGACAAACCATAAATCTTGACACAAAATCAGCTATCTCCCTCTTCATTTTGTCCCACCAAAAATGTTCCTTCAAATCTCTATAAAATTTGGTGCTCCCAGGGTGTGTAGAGAAATTGGAACTATGAGCATCATCCAGCAATTCCCTTTTTAGATCAGGTATATTGGGAACACAATGTCTCTTCCCAAATTTCAAAATTCCTTCTTCATACACAAAGTCTCTCAATCTCCCATTATTCACAGCTTTAATCTTCTTTTGAAATTCTTCATCATCGGTTTGAGAACTCTTAATCCATTCTAGTAAAGATGGTTTGGCAACCATTTGAAAAAGCATTGATGTTTCACCTTCCCTGGTTATTCCCATGTCCATCTTCACAAGATCCATGAAAATTGGATCCCTTTCAATTCTCATATTGTTCAAAACTCCATGGTAATTTCTACTCAAAGTATATGCCACCTTGTTTTGTTTCCCCGAGTGGTAGTGTATCGTACAATCATAATCCTTGAGTAATTCAAGCCATCTCATTTGCCTCGTGTTGAGTTCTATTTGTGAGAAAATATACTTCAAACTCTTGTGATCAGTATAAATCTCACATTTTTCACCATAGAGGTAGTGCCTCCATATATTCAATGCAAATATCACAGCTGCTAACTCGAGATCATGAGTAGGATAGTTTTGTTCATGAATTTTCAACTGTCGTGATGCATAGGCAATAACCCTATCATTCTGCATAACGACACAACCAAGTACATTCTTTGATGCATCACAATAAATAACTAACCCATCATTCCCCGATGGTAGAGTCAATATATGAGCATTGACTAATATTCTCATCAGTTCTTTGAAACGTTCTTCACACTCTTTTGTCCAAACAAATTTAACCCCTTTACGTGTGAGCTTTGTTAATGGGTTTGCCAACTGGGAAAAATTCTGGACGAAACGTCGATAATAACCTACCAAACCAATAGAACTGCGTACCTCAGTTATACTCGTAGGTGCTGGACATTCTTGGATTTCTTTGGTCTTAGAAGGATCAATAGAGATTCCATCTTTAGAGACAATATGGCCAAGAAAAGAAATCTCCTAAAGCCATAATTCACACTTGCTAAACTTCCCATATAAATCATGTCTTCTCAGCATCTTCAGGATAATGCGCAAGTGATTTCCATGAATTTCGTATATTTTTGAGTATACCAAGATATCATCAATAAATACCACCACAAATTCATCGATATATTCCTTGAAAACTCTATTCATCAGATCCATGAATACGGAGGTTGCTTTAGTCAGTCCAAAAGGCATTACTGTAAACTCGTAATGCCCGTACCTGGTTCGAAATGCTGCCTTTGGAATGCCTTACTTCTCCACACTAAACTGGTGGTATCCATATCGAAGGTCTATCATTGAAAAGTATTGAGCTCCATGCAGTTGGTCAAATAAATCATCAATGCGGGGTAGGGGATACTTGTTCTTTATTGTTATAGCATTGATCTCCCTGTAGTCGATACATAACCTCATAGATCCATCTTTCTTTTTAACAAAATGAACAGAAGATCCCCATGGAGAAACACTAGGGAGAATAAATATCTTATTACTCAATTCCTCTAGTTGTTTCTTTAGTTCAACTAATTATATAGTGGCCATTATATAAGGGGTCTTCGATATAGGTCTTGAACCCAAAATTAAATCAATAGAATACTCAACTTCTTGTTCGGGAGGATGTCCAGGTAAATCATTCGGAAACACATATACATATTCTTTCACAATAGGTACATACTCTATTTGAACATTCCTTTCCTCACCTACAGTAATTTCATCCTCTTCCTCTCCAATAATTGAATTTAGTTGAGCTACTGGTGGTGGATCTAGATAAGAATTAGGTGGTGACGATTCTGCTCTAAAGATAAGGTGTTCCGTATCATCATCATCAAAAATTATAACCTCCATCTTACAATAAATCATCACATCATGGTCTGAAAGCCAATCTATACCGAGGATTATATCAAACTCAATCATAGGTATGACGATGAGATTAGAAGATAAAGAACATTTATGTGCTATAATGGGGGTTGATTCACAAAACTTTGTTGCAATGATACTTCCCTTAGGAGTTTTAACTGATAACTCCCTTGTTAAATAAAATTGGAAATATCTAATTTTCATAGCAAACTGGGAAGATATGGAACAATACGATGATCCAGAATCCAATAATGCATTTTCTAAACGTGAGGAAACCATTAAATTACCATCCACCACGTCTTTTGGAGCTTCTACCTCAACAGTAGTGATAGAATAAGCATGGCCTTGATCCCTTGGCCATTTCTGAGGTATGTTCCCCTGACGCTTAGGACATTCTTTTGCATAATGTCCCATCTCCCTGCAATTTTAGCATTGGACATCGGTAGATTCCTTCTTCCCCTTGCAATCACGAGCTTGGTGGCCTTTTTCACCACACCTGTATCAGACTCCTGTTCCTTTTAAGCAAGTACCAGGCTGTTTCTTACCACATCTACTGCAGGATGGATATTAAACTTTTCCATTATTCCCCTTATTTCCATTCCCATATTGATCAGTAGATCTCTTCTTCTCTTGCTTTTCTTTAAAGTCATATGACTTATAGAATTCTTTCTATGTCTTGATAGCACATGATACAATGTCTTCATATGACGAGAAGGATTTTAAGACTAATGCTCGATGGAGAAGTGGATTTAACCCGTCAAATAAATGATCAATCTTACTTCTTGGGTTATGTATATAATCTCCAGCATACCTTTCTGACCTTGTAAAGTTAGCCTCATACTTTGCAGAATTCTCATCCTCCTTTTGTCTCACACTCAGAAATTGCTTTTCCATGTCTTCTCGATGGTCATGAGGAATGTATTTTTCTAAAAACAGATCTTTGAACTCCCTCCATTACATATTTGAAACTTCATCATCTTCCTTTGTGTTTTGAATCAATGACCACCATTGATCAGCATCTCCAGTGAGTCGGTAAACTGCCATGATAACTTTTTCTCTTTCACTACATCCCAAAGCCTGAAATATTTTCTCTACGGAACTTATCCATTGCTCGGCTACTAATGGATTTGTACTCCCCTTGAATGTTGGTGGTTGCTGCCTAATGAAGAGATCTAACATTGATCCTCCATGCTGTGGATCAGGGTGCTCCATACGGGTAAGGTTATTATTCATAACCTGGGTGAGTTGTCCCAATATGATGATTAGTTGATCAGCACCAGCTGCATCACCAGCTCCACTATAATTATCTTGAGCAGGAGGGAAATCCCTATATGGAGTGCGTGCATTGATACAATTTCCATTTCTTCCAATAGGTGTCATTTCTAAACAATGGAATAAACTAGATCAGTTTATGAATCAAAATACATAATTCCATACTTATAAAACACTTAACATAAATTGAACTATTTATGGATATAATCCATAATCATAAAAAAAATTCGTTGAGGAAGTATATACTCATAAACCCTTCATAATGATTTGTAAAGAAAATGAGAGTTATCCTAAGTATATCCCCTGGGAGTGTCATAACCAAGATTGCAGCAAGGCCCGTTTTCATGCACCAGTTCCCATTCATGTCTAGCTCAAAGCGGTGTTTTCGGGTTTTACCTCTAGGTATATCTATGCCAGAGCCACCTCTACATGCTCGTATCTAGACAGGGATGTATTTCTCGGAAAGCTCACAAAATCTATACAATACCAAAATTCTAGGAAGTTCTTCTATACTAATCCTCAAAGTCTATCTTAGGGCTATGTGCTCTAATCAGAGTTTATATAAATCTAGCTTCCACGGTTTGTACTAAACTTCCTTTGATACCAACTATAACGCTCCGACACAATTTCCCTAGAGTCGGTGCATTATTACATAACATTGGCATGATCATAAGAAAGATCAAATCTCAAAACACCAATTAGTTTAGTAGCCTTGGAAACACTAGATATATTCATAAAGTTTTACATTACATCATAAAAATGAAAACTACAACAACACGGTCTCTATAGTCTACACTCTTATCCCATCATACTATCCCTGCATGTCATTCATAAATTACTTCTTCACATCCTGGGAAAAATAAAACATAGAAAAGGGGTGAGCTCAAATTCCCTGTAAGGATAACAATATAGCGAAAACATTCATAAATAAGAATAAACATTTAAGTCAATGTATAACTAAAACAAAAGCCTTTAAAACTTGAAAGTCAACATAGTATGGAAAAGATAAAATGAAATAATTCCATTTACTTATTCACATTGATATTCTACTAATCGAATAATCACATGGAATATCAATAACCACTTTCATAATGATGGAATGCATAATTCTAGACTATCATAACCACATAGCCAAGGCCTTGTGCCAAGACTACAAATTAGATTTTGTCAAGGCCTTGTGCCAAGAAACTAGTTTGTCTCATTAGACCTACCGATGCATCGAAGAGCTATAGAGAGCTCCACCCTTCACATATTAATTCCAATGCATTCCTCATTTGAACAGGTTTAAACATAACATAAACATTCATATTAAAACTAGCATACAAAATGTCAATACTTTCTTCATAAACCATGAATGCTATAAAAATAATACATCAACAATAAAACATATCACAAAACCTTCAATACAATATAAGTGTTTTGTATCATAATAAAACAACTTCAAATAAGCGTAAAATCCATAAAAGGATGTTGACATAGATGAAATCAAAACTATTTTTAGAGAAATATATCTTTATATTTTGAAATCATTTTAGAGTAATATATTTATAAAATAAAACATTTTATTTAAAAATATTCTTATAAGCTTGTAAGGGATGCTTCGACAATTTTATAACGGCGGGAAATATCCGCACACGCCATATAAGTTAAAAAAACATTCTTACCTTAATTCTGTCGAAAAGGTTAAAAAGGACCTTGTTTAAAAAATGACGGAAAGATTCCTTTATAAACAACTTAAAAAAGTAAACAAGGGTATAAATTAATTTAACCCATATTCTAGTATATCGTAAATGATTTTTTGAAATACATTTTTAAGAAACATGTATGTGGATGATAAAGAGATCCCAGTAGATTATTACGTATAAACAACCCCTGATAATGAAGAGATTGCGAAATAAACCCTTACCTTGTACTTTTCCTAGGTTGGGGGTAGGTTAGCCTCCTATATAATGGTGAAATAATTGTTATTAAATTATAAAAGAATCATATACATTAATATGATATCATATATGATCTTTTAACATTTCTTTGTTAATAATATCTTAATATTATTGTCTTTTCGGGTGTTAACTTACTCATTTTATTTTATATGTTTTGTTATGTAAGACATTTATGTTATAGATAGGTTGTATCTTATTCATATACAGAATGATATTAAGTCCTTAAACATTATTATTAATCTTCAAATTATAATTAGACTTGAATGGACACGATGGAGAATGAATCTCATCGCCTTCGTGGAGACGGTAGTCCGTACGTACGCACGAGCGACAATATCATTCTTTTGATATTAAATTAATATTTAACTGGATGGTATATCATATATACAGAATAATTATCATATTATATTTATTATTTACATGAATTACAAATCATTATTATACCCATCCAAATAATAATATATTGAATAACAATTACACCACGACGTGGAGATTGTAAGCCGTACGTACGCACGTATGGTGACATGTCATTCAAAGGATGGATAGAATACTGAATATGGTTTTACAATATTTATAATAATATTACAGTATATAGGATATACTGTATTCATAATTTTATAATTGGAATGACAAAGAAAGAAGAAGTTGAAGAAGAAATGAATTTGAAAAAGGGTGGGGAAAACATTACCTCTTCTTCGGGTTCTTCCTTTTGATTTGATCAAAAGGGCTCCTTAGGTTGTCTTTATGATCAAACTAAGGCATCTAGGTTGTAGTGAGGGATGTTGAGAGAGTATTTGGAAGGGGTTGGACGATCCAAAAGGCCTTGAATGTGTGAATTTACGATAAGGTGGAGTGCCCTTTTATAAGAGGGGTGAGGGGCAGCTTTGGAAAAGATAGAAATATTATTTTATAATAAATTCATATTCTGTTTCTAATGGCTCGAAAGTGTATTATTTATAGGTAAAGGTGGGGATGGGTCGAAAACCCCTCAAACAATAGAGTTTATACAAGTTTGGGTCATTATATTAACCTTATATTTTAGTTTTAACTCTTAGTTAATTAGTTTGACACTTACCATGTCACTTTGTATTTTTATATTATATAGTTAATAAACATACTATATACCTCCAAGAATCCCCCAAGTGGTCTATTAATGATACTATTATTATGATATTAGTCTCTTGTATGAACCTTAGATTTTTAGTAATTGAATATCAATTAATAATATAATATTTTTTTTAAAAATCGTTTATGTCAATTTTGACACTATTTGGAAAATTGATTTTTGTTAAAATCATAACAGAATGATTACCTGGAAAAAAGTAAATTAAATAATTCCTAACATGTCATATTAACCATGAAAATTAGTGTAATTCATAAAAAGTCTCAAATAATATTTATTTGGGTGTTTATAATATCAATTATTTTAATTTTTCACTATTATGGTAATTACTGCATCATTATTGTAAATTAAATTATTTAATGTCTAAAAATTATAAATAAAATACCACTATGTAGGAAATATTTTTATCTTTATAATGAATATTTAAAATCGAATTTATCTTATGTGTAACCCTATATTAAAAATGTTTTTGTAAATAATATTTGATTTTAACTCTTTTAACACTTTTTTGAATTAAATAATAATAAATGTCCTAATCTAATCCAAGTGGACCTAAATGATAATATTTTATTCCTATGGTTGTTTTTGGTCAAGATACACTTGTCCAATATAATTAGGACATGTGTTAGGGTAATATTAATATTATTTGTACCCTTAATTACCCTATTTACTTTTAATCGTGGTAAATAAAAATAAAAAGTTACTATTCACAAAAAAAATTATTTGCATCTCATTGAACCACATTTTACTCCTTGATATTATTCGCTTCTCTTGGATTTTTGAAATTTCACTCACAGAAGCGGTAAAATTAAGTTTTATGAAAAATTCAGTTTTTTAACTACCACTTAGTGGTTTCACTATTCATCAAAAAATTACGTTTTTCAGAAAAATACCAAAATTTCACCCTAGGATAATTTCGATATTTTGAATCCATAAATGAAGTCCATTTTGAAAAATAAAATTTATAAATTTTAAAAAAGTGGGTATTACTATTCATAATGGCTAGTTTGATTGGTTGTGGTGTGTTAGAACTCGATGTTGCGTACAACATACGTTATTGCATTATTCAAAGAGAATCATACTGTAGAAGCTTGGGGTGTTAAAATTTATGTTCGTCTTCATAAAAAATATTTGATTAACAAAGATTCATATTCCTTTATCTTCTGTGATTTTTCATCCAATTTAAATTCAATAATATCAATAATGTTTATCAAAATTTATTCAAGTTCACATATCTTTTCTTTCAGAGTATTTTAGAGTAAAAAATAATAACTATAATTAATATTTATAAGTGAATTTTGAAATATTATTTATTATAAATATATATATAATAATAATAAGTATTACTATGAATGTCAAAAGGGAAATTATTTAATTTGGTTGAAAATATAAATATATAAGGCAGTTATTAGAAAAATGAACATAACTCTATAAATTAGAACATTATGACACATACAAAAGGTATCTTAATTGTAATATAAACCTAATCTATGTCTATGTTGTGGTTGTTTCTATGTCCCACAGTCAGGCAGACACTGAATGTGTCCACGATGTGTATGTCTATTTCCTTGATTTGGTGTATGGTTCTCTTGTATAACAACATTGGTAGCCGCCTTCACGTCATTTAGAGTGATAGGAACTGGAGGTACAATCTCAACACCTGTACTCTATCCTGTATATATAGATAGAGAATTTTAACTGGAACTCTCATCAACATTTGAAGATGAATGATGTTATGTTGCAGATGTCTGCATAGAAGGGAGTAATAAAGAATCTAGATGAACCCATTTAATGTCTTTATCTACCTATGGTTGTCACTGAGAAGCTTGAGGAGCTTCTGACTGATCATGATGGACACGCTCCTCCTGTGGAACATTAGTATCGGGATGATCATGATGAACAACCTCCTTTTTAGGAACAATAACATATATAATAGGGTCATCACCTCTTGGTACATTTATATGATTCTCAACATGCTCCACATCCTCACTATAATTTGTTGGATCAAAAAAAATCCATGATAAATCTCATTCATTGAATGAATCATCTATAGAAAAGAATTGTAAAACTATGTTTGGTCAAATGAGACACTCAATATTTGATCAAAAATGTGAATTATATGAATGATGTGTGTTTCCATTAATAAAAATATCCATGTGAAGTAATGTTAATAAAACATAAATTGAAAAATGGAATGAATAATTTATACCAACTCATGATAGACTCATCTGTTCCATGTCATATATCAAACTAGGGACTTGTAGTACTAGGAAACATAATCCGGTTGATCGGACAAATGAAAATGTATTATTCCCACACCTCATAACTGGAATGCCGGGAATCTATCCCATAGATCAATATATGGGGAATGTTATCTCCTCCAACAAAATTCTCACTTCCCTGAAATCTTTAGGGAATGTAGTGAAGATAACTGGCTAGGATGGTCGGGAATAAGATGAAAAAATCTGAACTCCATCATTACTCTGTCAGTCTACTGCCACTCGACTATATGAAAACAAATCGATGGAACTATGAAAGATCTGGTAGCATGAATAGTCATTCAATATGGTGGGAGACTATAGATGATATCATCTATATATGGAATCCATGTGATCTGAATGAATAATGAATAATCACATAATAAATGAAGAGATGTGTAGTGGATAATACATATTTAACAATATAAACAATATTTACTTATATCAACTCATTGAAGGATGTCAAACATAAGTATATAGGCATTGAAATTGCGAACGGAAGAATATAAATGTCTATGTTCCTGACACAACCTATATATAACATTTTTTTAGTTAAATTTCATAATAGAAAGTTATATAACTTTCTTATTCATTATATGGGATAACATACCATCACCCATGTGGAGCCTCTGATAAAATATCCGCTACTAAGTGTGGATGAGCATGTGGATCTAATCAAGGGATGTGCTTCCATACCCACATATATAGAAGAACAACTCATCATGTGCTATGCAACTTATCAATGCGACTAACACTGTATAGCACTGTATAATTTTATGCTAGACAAGATGACCCCCAGTTATACTATCCTGCCTGGTCCAAATACATTATATGAGGTAAATACATCAGATATACAAATGTAGTGGAGTGATCAAAAAAAAGTGTTCACCCAATAAGCCTCATAACATATGAACATGAAAATCGCAACATGGTGATCTCATCATCATCATATTCTAGATGTGAGAAGTACTGATCTTACTAGGGCATGAGTAATCTACCACTAACGACGGACCTGCCATCATTGCGAACCACTACTCCCATAAATTGATGAACAATCTCTAACTAATGTTATCCATGTTGGCCTATCATATATTCACCATCAATCGAATGTCCCAACATAATGGACACATCCTACATGGTGGTAGTCATCTCCCCTATCTAAAGTGGAATGTATGTGACTCTAGCATCTATCTCTCTACAAGCACATCAATGAGCTGGTGATAGAAAAAGTGGAATTCTCACATCACTACGCTATAATATCCAGTGTGACGAAGATGTGGGATGATAGTGGGAGGTGGTACAACATGATGTAAACGTGGAGATCTACAGACACTCAAAAGATCCACCAAACATCCCTTTAAAACAAGATGTGATACATGAGTATCCTAGGAGTAGAAGATATATAAATCATCCATCTACATAAATAATATTTTCATTACATTTTGATAGTGAATTAAATAATAAATGAAACATTTTATTACAAATAAACCATAACAAGGGAAATAATATAGAAAATATATGAGGGAAGTGTTCTTGGTTTAGGTTATGAATTTACTATTATATTGATCTCCAATAATATTAATTTTATTTTATTTTTTAAATAATGAATCAGTGATGAGAAACCCACAATTAACATGTGGAAGCAATATATATTCATTTTTATTGTACGTTTATTTTTTTAATTATTATATTATTACAAAAATATTTATGTTAGAATCTAAAAATGAAACCAAACTAAATTGAAACATGTAAGAAAAGTAGCTAGTCAGAAATAAAAGGAATCATTACTGATATATCCACATACAAAATAAAATATACACACTGATGATAAAATACACAGCCTCGATCATGGATGTCATGATGTGGAGATCTGTCCTTCCACATGGGGACATCTATTTTGAGCATGTCCTTCTATGTCACATATATTGCATCATCATCCACCTCCTCGTCGCTGAGACCAATCCATCTAATTACAGATTCGAGTTGACATTAGTCTTCCTCAAGGATGCAACCTAGTAGTATGAATCCAATAATATAAAAAACGATATAAATTAAAAAAAACATAAATGAAAACAAAACTAACTTATGAAACCCTGAAATATAATGGGTATTAGTTTCCGAATCATCCTGGAAATGTGATATAATGAATTTCACAAAAAAACATCTAATTTTCACAATAATAGTTAACCAAAGTGACCATGTGGTACATCAGGTCAATATAGGGATCCCATGATACATTTACCAATGTACATGCTGCAATAACTTGTGTACATGGATATCTCAATGCCCAAAAGATTCCACAATCAGAATACATGATATCTTACATCACCACATTAACTTGACTAATACTACATGTTTCCCATTTGAAGCACCCCCATACCTAAAATCTAATCTCTTCCCTATCAAAGGCTAAAACACTCCATCTCATAGCCCCATTTAGTATCTGATCAATATCACTTTGGACATGCGCAGTAAAATGCAAACCCATTTCCATCCTCTAATTGGCCTTTTGGGACCGGTCAACAGAGTAGGGCACACATCTATAAAAATTTTCTTTCACTAACCCTATGATCAAGATCTTGATACTCACTTAAGGACCACATTTACGGACTCAAATATAATAGTGGTCATATTTCCATATCTTCATCCACTATCATAAGCTAGTGACCAATTTTCTATGAAATATACATTTCATATTCATAGACATATTCATTTTCCCTTCAAGTCACTTCAAGATGCTGATCAAATCTTTTTTCATTGGGGATCATATTCTGAAACCATAATAAAATAATTTATTCAAAAAGATAATAAAATTTCATTCAATAAAATGTCAGTTTAGAAAAACATACCTAACTTGAGGACATCCTTCTTTGTTGACTCATCTCTGAAATGATTATTGTCATTACCTTTAACATGTTGAATGAAATGTCGATGATAAGAATTCATCTCCATCCATGACACCTCGTCACTATTGTAATCCTCATAAATCGCTCGATGGAGAACACATATCAACAAAACACACTGTTTTTGTGTGACATGAGAGCGAACACATGCCAAAAACCAGCTCCAGCATTCAAAATTCATTTTTTGAACAATAGAATATGAAAGTGGTAGTGGAGCACGATTACCATCATGTGTGAAATCAATTGGTAGATCACATGTATACTTATCATAAAAGAAATTTCCTTCAACTAGAATGAATTTTTAACAATAGGGAAAACATAGATGTATTGTCTGAATACCCGAATAATCGTATTGTACTTTATCATTGATCGATCTACCTGGTGATTGGGGAATACAAACTCTATTGTGTCCAAATAAAAAAATATGTGATTGTTGAGAGAAAAAAATTCCATAGGTTTTGAAAAAATTGCATACGATTCATCCTAATCACAATATTCTTTAAATTGTTTTTTTCATTTCATGCATTGTAATAGTATATATTATAGTTATAATATTGTTGAATTATTTACTAAATAAGGTATACATGAACATCATGACAGGTGGTTATCATCTCAATCATAACAGTTGATATAAACTCGATATCAATGGAAGAGTGATCTTGCGACAAGGTTGGATGAAAACAAGTGTGTGGGAATTCTAATTTGGTTATATTACAATATGTAATAAATTTATCATATATTTTTCATAATTGAAATATACATTCCGCCCTATATTTTTTATAGTAAAGGATATATTTTTTCTTGTTTTATTCATCAAAAACAAATGTGAAATGGTTACCTATTTGGTATTACATTATCACATTATTCATGGAATGTTAACATTCAAACCCTAACCTGATATAGATATTATTATCATTTTATGCGGATCTATTACCGATAATCATAGGAAATTCCGAAGTTTGAGTAAGGACAACCCAATCAAAATGTTTTTCACATGAAATTACTTCAACTAAAGAACTCAATACTGAATTATAATCACCACAAACTAGTGGGTTTCTTGGATGTATATATCCTATATGAACATTATGATTTTCATTCCCAAATCACCATATTGTGGACGCATGTCTCTCAAAGTTACCTCAGAAAGATCATTCCCAACATCACCCACACCCATATCATCTTATGATGCCTCAGTATATTCTACATCCGTAGATAAACTTTCATTCACTATATAAGCAGTACAAACAAGAATTTAAAATATATTTCTTTAAATATTATGATCATCTTCATCATAGTATTGTTCTATCACATGATTAATATGAGATGAAGGAAATCAAAAAGACTGATGTTAAGGAAACAATTCTACAGATCTCACCAAACATGATTCTGTAGTAGTCGGTTCCCCCAAATCAATATTAGAATTCATATCATACAACTCCATCAGACAATTAGTACACTACTGTCTAAATAAGAAAGATGCATTCATCAAATCCTTATCATTGACCAGAGGGTGCTCTATGTTCCAGAAATGTTCAGGACGTTTTAGTTGTTGATATGTTATTAAAAAATGGATTGATTAGCCCTCAGTTTAAACCGAGTATGAATATAATTTCAAACTTCCTCCAATTTCAGAAAACAATAAATATTCTAAATCTTATAGGTGGGAAACTGTATCTAAAACCCTATTTTGTATTAATTTTCCCTTTTTCAATAAATTTTCAAAAAGATGATTATGTAGAAAAAAATAATTAATAAAATATCATATACTACATTAAAATATTAAATTATTTAAATTCTTTAAGATTAAATAAATGACTTCATATTGAGACTTTTTCTTTATATTGGATTATCATTATTAAGGTATAGTGATATTGAAATTATTCTGAAATAATGTTTAATATAACGTTATATATTTTTATACAACTTATCAAATGTTTCATAAATTTTAATTATTCATGAATAAATAATAGAGATATGATCTTGAGACAAATAATAGGTTATCTTATTGTTATCTAATAGACTAACAAAAACTTATTGGTGGAATCCTCGTTTCTCTATTATAGATTATTTTAGAAAACACTAGCCTGCTTTCAAAAAACAAATCCTCTTGTCGAATGCAAGTTCTCAAATCCCTCTTCGGGAATACCACTTTGGGATGGCCTCTTCGGGAATTCCGCTTCGAGGATGCCTCTCCAGGAATGATTCTTCAGGGACACCACTTCGGGGGATACCTCTTCGACGACGCCTCTTCAGGGATTCCTTTTCGGGGATTCCACTTTTCGATCACCTTGAAATTACAATTTTAGCCACATAAATGTGAGGGGGTCTATGAGTATGAAATACATTACATTTTTAAGTGGAATGATAGGTCCTTACAAATGTAGTGAGTGATGAATCACATGTTATCAATATGAAAATGAAAAATCAATTTTTAAAAATTATATTACCATATACACAAAAAAAGGCATTCAATTTCCATTATACATTGGTTGGTCATCTAATGATTAGTCATCACCCAATAATTCTGACATGTTTTTTGATATACTTATTATGTTCAATATATTATATAACATTACCTATTACTGGATGAAATTTATATTAAATATCTACACCAGTTTTCCATAAATTTAAAATTTTAATTTGTATATATATATATATATATAATTATTAAAATTATTCCAAACTAATATAATATACACTTACATAACAATAATTATAATACTAGACACTAATTTTATTTTATTTTTAAAAAAATGCACTTATATGTATATAATGTTTTTTTGTTATTCAACCACCTTCGAAAATATAAGTGAAGATATTTTATACTTTATTACATGAAAAAATATTTATTTATACTTAATATTATTTAAATATATTAATTAAAATTATTAATAACAAAAAATAAAAGTAATATAATTTACACTTTAATAAAAATCATTAAAATAATATAAACTTATATTATTTTCAGTTTAATAAAAACATATATATAACCATTTTTTCAAATTAATCTATTTTACAATATTTAATTAATTATATTTTATTCTTCATAACATCAAGTAATAATTATTTACTATTAACATAATATAAAATTTTTATTTATAGAAAATAGTTTTATAAAATTAAAAAACACAATTTCCCATAAATTTATTAATAAATTTAAATATAATACATAATATAAATAATATATTTTTAGTAAATTATATATCTAGTATATAGAATATTATAATTTAACATAATATTAATTAAAAAATAACATATTTTGTATAAATAATGATATACTAATGTTTCCATTTATATTAAAAGAATATACATTTTTATGAACAATTTTATTTCTTTATATATAAATTACATTATTTACATGCCATATTAAAATTTCCTAAAAATTAAATATGAATTCATAAAACAAACATTAACTCATTCAGAAATTATATAATAAAAAAGAAAACAATTTAAGCATGCATACATGCATCAATACGAATTAAATATATAAACCATTCAATGAAAAAATAATTGTTACATGTCAATATTTAAAAAAATAAATCAAAAAAATAAAATAAATAAACAAAATTAAAAAATTATAATTTTAAATATATATTTTACCCTCTTAAAAGATTTAAATATTTTTTGAGAATGAAATTATACAGGGCATCATCACAAATTTCAGAGGAGATGAGGGTGATTTGAAGGGGGGGATCTTTATATAAAAACATGGTTGCGAGATGCATGAACCTCATTCACGCAACCTTCATCCACTTCGTGAAGGATGTATAGACAGGGTTAACACTTATTTTGTGGTGGAAAAAATTGTGTGAACCCCATTCATGCATGTTCATTGGATTTTAGGTGCCTGAATGAGATTTCACGCATCTTGTGTCCCATTTTTTAAAAAAAAAATTGGAACCCTATGGCTTATGAAAAACTTTTTTTTTTTGTAAAACCCATACAAAATCTATAATTGTTATTAATATAGGTATAATTTAAAGAAAATATAAAACTCATAATTATAGAATATTTTAATAAAAAGTTATATCCCATGATTGAAATAGGATATACCGTATTTAATTAATGAAAAATCTGAGTGAGAAACATTATACCTCATGAAATAAAATTGATTTATGAATGATCCATATATTCTTGGGAAGACATCAATCATAGACCATAAATAAAAATAAAGTTAAATGAAGTTAGTTTACCAATTTCAAAAATATTTTATGATATTAATAATCAAGGATGTAGTATTTACTCTATAAAAATTATGATTGATGCATAATATCAAAGCATGCCTCAATGAATAACGATTGAGATGGGAACCCTTACCTCATGTCAGAAATTACAACGAACATGAAAATAAATTCATAAATAGTAAAGTTATGTTTATTAATAACATTAAAAAAGTATTTTATATACATATATATATAAGTTATATTTATCATCATGTGGTAGTAATTTATTACATCGTTTCCACTTATGGCGGCTACTTGACGTTCTTTGGTCAAATTCTAGGAATCACTCATGGTATGTTGACAAAGGAAAATCTGTTGTAGAATAGATTAATAATATATATAATTCAATATTATTTTTAACTTTATTATTCAGTTAGTACTTAATTTATATAGGTAAATAGTTTTCCATGAGTGGACACTAATTAGAAGAGGTACTTTGATATGTCATTTTTAGCAGTTAAAATTACTATGACCATATACTGTTAATATCCTTATGGAATTTATTAAAATTTCATTACTTTTCCACCAGTTTTAATTAGTATGAAAATCAAATTGGAAACATCATCATGCTGAGATGGTAGTTCATATGTACACACAGACAACACTCTTATTTCTATAAAATTGAAGGAATGTATAAAATGAAGGTACCTATCATTTAAAAATCATTTTAATGTTTAATATATTATATTATATTATTAAAAAAATTTATTTAACCTTCATTGAAAGGAAAAGATAACATATTAATCTCATTATTCATAGCTTTTGACGTTCACACACACACATGTGAGAACATTTTTATTTTTTCCACTGATTTCAGAGTATGGTATAAAATATATTTTACATTGTTTTAAAAATATAATATTACTATAATAATAGATTTCTTATCATTTTATCATCAATAATATATGTTTGGAAAGGTATAAGTAGAATAGAATCAAGAAGGTGCAATGGAAAATATTATCTCTCTCTTCGGATGTTCTCCACCTGTCACCAAATAATGAAAACATATAATGTTATTTAGAAGGATAAACGAATATAGGATGTGGGTACAGGGTTACTAGGATACTAGGTAAGATTTTGGATTTATGATATAGGTCATTTAAAGTGTGGAGTATTGGAGGGGAAGTGGTTTCTTTTATGATGGAAGGGAACAACATTTTTGGCATTTATACCTCTTAAATAAAAGAGCACATATTTCAAATTGAATTTGAAGACAAAGTGGATAATAATAGAGGTTTTGAATGGATAGGGATGATAAATTCTCAACCATAGTTTTATAAACATGTTTCAAACATGTTATCAGGTTATTTACTATATGTTTTTTTATTTCTTTTACTATTTTAAGTTTTATCCAAGGTAACTAATTTTTAACCATGTAATTTATTTTTAATTGTTATAAATAAATTGAGGATTATTTTAAAATTTATAAATAATGATTATACATATAAAACTATGTTTACCAAAATAAAATTTGAATGTGAAACAAAAAATAATTTAAACATGTGCATATATAATGCACAAAAACCCTTTTTTTGTAATGTGTATTTTGAAGAATAAATTATATATGATTAATATCAAATTATTATTATTATTAATTAAAAATAAGTTAATAATAGTTAATAATATTAAATTAATGTGTATATAAAATTAAATTAACTCAAATAAATAATTCCACAATGTTAATATTTTAATAAAACAAACCGGTGAAGAAAAATTCATTTAAAACATTACCTAAATTCTCTAAAATGTTAAAATTAAATTATATATATATTATATTATAATAATTAATTTGACAATTATATAAATTATTATCATTTTAAAATTTATTTTTAAAATAATCATGGCATTCTTATATAATAATTTTAGAGAACATACTGTATTTGTAAAATCGATAATTTTCAATATACACTTAAATATCACTAATTCTAGAAAAATAATAATATTTTAAATTATAGTGATTTTGAATAGATTACCTCAAAAATTATTTCCATTTAAAAAAATAAAATATTAATAAATTTATTTTTAAATTAATATTCAATATATAATTACAAACAACTTTTTTAATGTAATGACATTTTTAAGAATTCAGTGATTTTATTATTATTTGACAACATTTTATATTTTACAAGATGTTAATATATTAGATGATATATAATAAAATGTTAAAAGTGTTAAATTAAATCTATTTGTATCAAATATACAAAATTTAAAAAAATATTTATTTTGAAAATGAAATAATAATTTAATACTAAATACATTTTAAGATATACCATTAAAATTTAATTAGTTATATTGTAAAATTAAATTTTACTACATCATTGATATTAAAATAATTTTTGAATTTTATATATACTTCATATCATATTATATTAACTATATTTATATTAATATATAAATATTAAATAAATAAATATATTTATTTATTAATTTTATATTTTAATATCATATTTCTATTCCATTGTAAGTTATATTATTTTAAATTTACCCCATTAAAATACACAATTTCAGTTTACTTATATAATATATGACCAACTACCATAATTTAATGTATCATATTTTAGTATTGTAGTGTACTGTAGTAGTGGCAGAACTATTGATGGGGACACAATAGCGACGGCATGAACTGTAGCAGTGATGACACTGTAGTAGCCAAGGTACTATAGAATCACTATTCATCAAATGGGCTTTCGGTAAAAAATTTGGGCCTTCAAGGATAAGTAATGTTCTTTCATGCCAACTGGGCCAGTGGGCCATGTAATGTTATTCATTTCCACTAGGCCTATGGGTCATGTACTGAATAAATAAGGCTTGATGGGTGGGCTATCTTTTGGGGTGTGGTCTAGCTTGCCTTTCTGACCTGCGTGTGAGGTGTGTGGGTTTAAAATGTAATTTTTCCTCCAAGAACCTAATATATATATTCAAAAAAACATGATTTAATATATATATATATATATATATATTTACTTACTAAATCACCTTTTTATTCCACTATAAATTCTCAAGTCATAGTTCTTATTTCGTATTATTGATTTTTCATAATGATTTCTCCTTTCATGGTGATATTCCACATGATAGGTTGAGTTTTTAAATTATTAATTCTTTTAGTTGAATATGATCCATGGGACTTCATAGTCATGATGATTTTATTCTTTTATATATTCCCCTCTACTGATTTATCCTCTTTTAACTGATATATTGGATTTATGTTTAATAACAGTCAATAGTTTGAAATAAATAGTTTTCTATGATATTTGGTCATAGTTCCGTTTATAAATGATTAATCCTTTTTTAGTTTTACTCATATATATTATCGATTATTTCCAAATCAACTTCATTTTCCTTCAAAAATAGTGGAATAATATAGTTTAAATTTAAAAACATATTGTTTATAAAAATAATATGCATCTTAAAAACCGAGGTTGTTACATCACCACTTTAAATAAGTTATTTCCCCTAATTTAAATTATTACATACTATATTATTTATCTAATGGTATCTAAATTTTGATACAATATATAGTTATCTACAACGGTATCAATCATATATATTAACTTGTAAAGAGAATAAGCGTGATATTGTGTTTCATGCAAAACAATATAGTATATACCTCTTAATCATTGGTGTTGATACATGTTTTATTTTTAATTTATATAATATTAACACATTTCTGATATATAATAAAAAAAATTTCCGAATCATTAGATGTGATTCCCTATTTGTATAATATATACACCGAACACACACATCCCTTATCCCTAATTTTTCATCAACTTGAAGGTTATTGAAGAATGAAATGCTTGAAGGAAGAATTCAATGAGAAATGATCCGCCTCTAAATAAAACTCATTGATATACATGTTTATAACCCTTATAGAACATTAGGGAGTAGCCTAAAAAACATAACAAACATGATCCCTTTATATCCTATCCCCCACCTATGTCATCAACCCTAAAAGATAACCACCCATGACACTGATCACTTGTTACACAAGTCCTAGAATTTATTTATCCATAATTATAGGATATCTAATTTTTGTTCGTGGATGGATTCGCCACCCTATCTATTATGGGTGGCACTTCATGCACACAAAAATATTCTTCAAAGACCTATACAGTTTCCCAAAAACACTACATGGGATCATGTGCTCTTGGAATCAAATAATATTCTCTAACTATTCATAGTTTTGTTGTCACTCAGTTTCCTCACCCCTTTTTAAAAAAAAACCATGACCTATATCACAAGCATTGGTGTCGGGGTGTTGTATTCTACATCCACCAGTGGTCTAGTTCATTCAACCTCCATTAAAGATCTCGCGATATATGTGGTCATGCTACATAGATAAATATAGATGAAGACAATTTGTTAGTTTCATATGATATTGGAGTGATGTTATGATCTCTATGTAGTGTTTTCTTATTTTTCTCACTAGCCCATCAATATTTTTAATAAAGAGGATATTGTAGGTAATATAACTATGATTGATGAAAATGGATTATATTATAAAACAGTTAGCACTTTACAAGATCCATGTAAGATATACCTAAAAGATACACACTAACAATTATCTTATCATAAATTTATATTTTGAAATGAATCTATCATAAAACTAGATATTTTATAAGATAAAAAATCATTTAGGTGTTAAACATTGAAAAAAGTCCAGATAATTTATTATGGGTTAAATAAAGATCCTATAACAAAATTTTATAGTAGAGGATTTAGTAACCACAATTAACAACATCAGTAATAATGGAACAAGAAACAAAAAGTTAGTTGGGTTATAGTGAGAAAATAACCCTACATAGATACCCTCTCAATGTAGTACCAGGTCCAAACTATCATATACCCGAACGACATTCCCAATCCCAATGGGTTGGCGACTAGACTCTAGTCATTAACAACATCTATTGGGTATTATTTCACCAAACATAAAGAAAACAACTTGATAGATATATATACATGATGGGAAGAAATAGAATAATAATATAAAAATTATATATTTCATAAAAAAATTGTACAAGTGATACAACATAGAAGTAGATAAAGAATCACCATGCTACAAGGAAAACAACAATGGATGATTAAAACAAAAATAGCATATAATAATGATAACATGTGAAAAAACCAACCATCTCACAACCAGCTACCCATACACATTTGATAAAAAACCTCTCACCATCATCCTAGCTCCTTGAATTTCCCAACAAAGATAGAAATGAAATGGTCTACACAATATAAAAGGGGTGCACAAGGTGTGAGATAAATGGGATCAGTAATATCCCATATAGTTTCCACATATCAGGTATTTGTAGTTTTTTTGAGAAATTATCATCTTTGATGAAAATAGGCATGATAATCAGTCAAGTAGTTTATATACCAAAATCATGGTAAAACATTTATCCTTTTTCAGCAGTTCCAAATAATCCTATTAAATTATTTTTGAATCATGTTACTTATATCAATGTAACTAAATAAAATCAATGAACATATAATATATCATGTAAAATCCAATAAAAATAAAAAGCATCGGTAACATTACATTAAGGATCCATATAGGTTAGGCAAGCTAGGACCCTAATACCCAGACATAGACAATTACACACATCAAGCCTCTATACATAACCATCAAATATAGAGTGTAGGGAAAAACCGAACAAATTGAACCTACCAATAGAGTTTAATAAATCCCTAGATAAATTACACTATGGATCATAATAACACCATATGGGTGAACCCCCAAACATTACCAACTAAAGTGGCATATTACTACACCTTCAAAATAAGTCCTCAAGGTTTCCCATGTGTTTTGTTTTCAAAATAATTTCGTCAAAATAATGATTTAAACAACAATTGAATTAATCTATTTCACAATGTTTTGAAAATACCCATTCAATGGAGTTCATACAACATAAGAAATAGATGGAATCCCTATCCTCAATATAAGATTGTACATGCTGGAAAAAATATCCAATGTCACATAATAATATAAAGACACCAAATTAGGACCTAGAATAAATACTCACTTCCTAGAATCAATTTAATGAGAAAATTTTACAATAGAATGGAAAAAACACAACATATCGTTATGAAACATGCATATAGAACAACAATAATGGTTCAACCTCAAGAGGAAGATCAAAAACTAGATCTAGAAATTATCAATAATATTATCATCAGAGATAAAAAGATCTATAAATATAAGGAAATGGTGATTCAAAAATAAATTAATATGAATAAATTGAATTATTACTCACCCAATGAAATGCACTGTAATTCCAATGATGATAAATTGCAGAACAAAATATCCTGGAATTAGTAATGTTATCCAAAATCTCTAGTGATATCTCCTTGGTCTGAGAGGAGAATAAAGTGTTTGAATGAATTGTCAAAAAACCGTTCAACTCCTTAAAACCCATATACCAAGATAAATACATCACGTGAATCCCGTTTTCACAACAAGAAATTCAAAAAATCCAAACACATTGATAAATTTATTGCCTCTGATTAAAAACATGAATTTTATCTCGTTGACAATATGAACCTAACAAATGTCAAGTAAACCATTAATGCCATTAACTAATTAATTAAACCTTACTAAATATAATTACATGACATGTAAACCATAACATTATAAAAATGACACAAATATAGAAAACAATCCAAATTCTTCTAAAAAAACCCAAACCATATCCAGTGTTCTCTAAACTCACGGAGAGCCCCATAAATAATTTTAGGCATTAATACCTAAATTCCATTTATTAAAACAAACAGACATCCTTGAAATTTATTTAGTTTTCCCCAAACAGGCTATCCAACATCAAGAGTCCCAAAACCAACCCAAAAAAGAGGGAAATGAAAATATAGAAGAGAAATAATTGAATCTGGGTAACAGGATGTTATAAATCCTGACCATAACAATTTCTAACCTCATGAAGTCATGTGGAAGAATGATTTATGGAAATAGGTGAGGCCACTTTTCTATCATCAATGAATCACACTCCCTTGACTCATGAGAATATGATCTATGTCTCCACCACTCTTGGACCATCTAAATCTTCTTCCCATGAAATACATTCACCTGATAGTAAATGATATCTACTAGTTACTCTACAAATGAAACCAATGGATCCAACTAGATATATTCACGCCTCAAAATATAATATAGATCAGGATGGTATTTACTAATATTCGATATGAAAAAAACTTCATTAATTCCCATAAAAATAACTGGAAATTCCAACCAATAAGAAAAATCTCGATGCTTCTCAATGGTCTCTGTGACACCCGAGTCTTTTATGAGAAATATTTTGTTTTTATGATATATAAATCATCAAAGGAATCTTTTGTTACATGCAATCGCGACCTTCCTCGATAGCATGTGTAGTACACAATACCGAGTTCCAATAAACAACGATATATTATTATAATATTATAAACTAGCCGTTAGGAATACAATTAACTGAATTTTAAATTTTACAACATTATTATTCATCTTACGCATTTTCTAGAACATGGTAAGAGAACAGAATAAATTTTTTTGGGTAAAATAAGTATTTATCAAAAAATGCAGTTTTGCCGCCTTTTGATGTCGCACACACATTTAATCTAGTTTTTGACACGTTTATAAGTTCAATTTGAAAAAATAAAATTCTTATTTTGAATCAGGATATAAAAATTTACATTGGATAAATTTTTTGATATTTTTCTGATAACTTTCATATTTTGATGAATAGTAAAAATATGCTAATTTTTAATTAAAAACAACTTTTTTTCATTGAGATAATTTATATGGATAAATTATATTATTTAATGGTTTTAAATAATAGATAGAATATATTTTTACCATTTAATATAATGTATGTCATTAACATTAATTTCACATTGATTTCATTGGTAAAAAACATTTCAATCTTTGGCAATGTTTTAACTTCTAAAACCCGTTTTCATAACAACGGGATATATTTTAAAATAATTACAGCAACTTATATGTTTTGAATTTTTAAAAATGGATTCCATATTCAGAATCAGTGGATAAAAATTATGTTAAGAGACTACTTTTTATTTTTGGGCATTATGAATAGTTACTATGGTAAATTTTATTTACCATAGTTAAAGGTAAATCGGGTAATTAAGGGTAAATATAAGATTATAAAATTACCCTAACACCTACCAAAATCCTATTGGATGACTAAAAGTCGACCAATATCACCTAAGGGTCAGATTAGATTCATTTAATAGACTTTTTTCCATGAAAATAATTTAATTATTATTCAAACCAATGAATGTGACAACATGTCACTTTCTTAAATCTTATAAGTATAATAATTTTAATTTGGTGATAAATTTAATGAAACATCAAACATGAATAGTATCAAGAAATCTAATACAATTATATACATCATAGAAATTTATTTAAAATTTTTAGGGATTAAATAATTATCATTAATTATGACGCAATAGTGATGTTGAAATTATTTTATTATCTAAAATATCAAATAAAGTTTTTTAAAAATATAAAAAAAATATTATATGACCTATTTAATGTGCTACACTAATTTTCTAGATACATATGACATTTTATGAATCTACTGAAGCTTTTATTTTGAACATATCTTCTGTGTATATTTTATTTAAATTCAAATAAATGAATACTGTCAAAATTAACACTGTTGTTATTTTATAAAAAAAACATATTATAAAATTGTTTAAAAATCACAAAAATATTTAAAAATTATAAATTAAAATTATATGTTCTAAAATGTCATAAAGTGTCAAATTATGGAAAATTCACAACACATATATAATTATTTATAATAATTTAAAATTCAGAATATTATTACCACAAATAAAATTAAATTGATAAATAAGGATAACTCAAGTTGATAATGTTTAAAATAAATTCCTAAAATGTATAAATTTTATTGGTTGATGATATTACAACCGTATCTCATCTAATCTTCGGATATGAGTCATTTTGGATGTTTTTAAGTGGGGTTGGGATTTAATATAAACTAATATTTCTTATATTTCCAAAGGTGCCCCTCTCATCCCTTATAAAAGGGCACCTCCTCCGTCTCCTCCTCACACCAATTTGAGCCTTCAATCTCGGCCAAACCCTGACACTTTCTCATCTACACTTCCCTAGAATAATCCTAGAGGTTCTGGTCTTCTTCAAAGACCATCCCTAGTGCCCTAAGATGAGGTTAAGAAGAGGCGTGTCAAAAAAGAGGTAATATCCATTACCGATCCTTTCCAAATTGTTTCTTCTTCAACATCTTCTTCATTAGTTGTTTAATTATGAATTAATAGCATCAGTATCCCTAATATACTGATATGTTATTATAAGTATTAAACAACCCTATTTCACCATCTATCCATCCTACGGAAAATGAAATCACCGCGTGTGCGTACGTACGGAATACCGTCTCCACGCCGTGGTGTAATCTATTTTCCACCACCAACTTACATGGATGGGTATAATGGTGTACATAATAACTATATATGATTATTGTAAAGTGATATTGATTCTGAAATATAATACATAAACTCCAATACAATTCCACGATCATGGGAACGATATCATCGCTCATGCGTACGTACGGAATACCATCTCCACGATGTGATGAGATTCGTTCTACATGATCTTCATTTCATAATGATTATATAAATGAATTTAATGAATAAAATGTTATATAGTACATTAATACCATTCTGTAAATGATGTATCTATAACCTTAATAGAAGAATAAGAATTTATTCGACAAAACACACATAAGAACAAAAAGTTATAAACACCTGAATAACAAGTAGCAATGAAATATTACTACTAAGAAGCTAAGAATATGACCATATATGATATCATAAAAATAATTATGATTCTGGAATAAGTCAATAACATTATTTAATCATTTTAATGGAGGTTCGGACACTTACGAAGCAAATCGGACCTAAGGTAAGGGAAAATATCACAATCTCATTTTATCTGCGATTGTTTATACATTGGTATTTACTGGGGTGTATTTTATCATCCACATCCATGTTTACTCAATTTTTAATATTGTTTCCATCCACCTACAATTGTTTAAATCCAATTAAACCCTTCTGTGAGTTTTTAGTAAAAGATATGAAAGGAATCTTTTGTCTTTTTTCGTACGAGGTACGTTTTGACTTTTCCGACAAAAGTACGAGAAGAATGTTTTTTTAACTTATACGGAATGAATGGATTTTTAAAACATTATTTCCAACAAGCTTCCTTTAAAAGTTTTCATGTTTATTTTTAATCATCTTCATTTAGTTTAAAAATGTATGACATGTTAAAGAAAGGAAAGTGTTTTTGAAGTAGAAAGGATATTTTCATCAAGAATGGAGTTCAAGTGTTTTATCAAATTATTTTCCATCTAAGATAATAAAGGGTTCTGTTTCTATACCTATTATTACATTGATTTGATTATGTTGTGATGGAATTATTTTTATGAATTCCTTTATCTTATATGAGTTGTTTTATGATGTCATGATGTTTAAGATTCTCATTTTTATTACATGGGTTATGCTATGATGTATGGTTTATGATTTTGTGGCACACATAAGAATGGTACCATTATGAGATGTGTGGGACCTATATCTCCCTCCAATGCATTGGTTAAAGATTTTATATCTCATGAGATAGACATGTCTAGAACGGCAGGTTAAACCGGTTCAGTGAAACAAGACTGAAACGAGGAGTGAACTCGGTTCAGAAATGGACTTTTTCCACTAAGATAGTCTTGGAAATGAGTCTTGACTAATAAGAAATGATTATCTATGATTATGTGTGTATGCCACAAAGGTTCATGTTTTAAGTTATGATTATTGGGATTTCATTTCACTACTATGATTTATCCCATGTTATGAAATTATGCACTCTTTTGCTGGTTAAGATTTCCAAAATGTTATGTTCTTATGAATATGATGTGATTGATATTTCTTTTGTTTACCCTTACTGAGAATTTGAGCTCATTCTTTTGTATGTTTTCTTTCCCCAGGTTAGGAATAAGATTATTAAGTAAGATATGCCAAAAGGTACTATAGATATGATGAAATAAATGGGAGACAGTGTAGATGCTTTATGAACTAGTTGTTTATGTTTCCCAGTTTCTAAAGACACTATACCTATACAGTCCTTTCATGGTTTTGTTATATGTTGTAATAAGTATGCTTCAATTTTGATGTAATAACAATGTATGTAAATTATGTGTCGTTATAGTTGGTATTAGAGGAATGGTATAGTCAACATTTGGAAACTAGGATGTGAAAGCCTTAGTAAGAACCCTAAGGATAAGTCTAAGCATAGACCACAATCTTAGTGTTTTAGAAATAACAATGAATAACCTAGGATAAGACCTTAAGTGTGAAATTTTATTCTTGATTATGTGGTTTTCCTATTATAATTAGTGTTGCTCATACTATTCTTCTTGGTTTTATTCAATGGTTGGAACCCGAAGGAACTTTGTTAATGAGGAATGTGACGGGCAATGCAATGATTGTCCCCATGAGCAACCAAACATTATGGGATCTAGAATGAAAAATCTTGTAGCCATGATCACACAACATTCTTAATTTATGAATCATGCAGGACTTCCAAATGAGCAATGGAAGGAGAAACATTCTGTTGAATCCTTCATGAGGCAGCGTCCACCTTCATTCAGCGGGTCTACTGATCCATTAGTTGCTGAACAATGGATCAGTACTACTGAAATGATATTTTCAGTTCTTCAATGTTCTGAACATGATAAATTCATCCTAGCAGTGTATCATTTGGAAGTAGATGTTGATCAATGGTGGAATCTTGTTAAAAATACGAGGCAAAGAGAGGAAATTGAGTCCATGGAATGGGATGAGTTCAAGAACTTATTTTTCAATAAGTACTTCCCTCGTATTCTCCGAACAATGATGGAGAAAGAGTTTCTTGAACTGAAGTAAAAGGATGATGAATCTGTTGGTACCTATGAAGAAAATTTTACAATACTTGCAAGGTACGATTCTGGTATTATTATCCAACATGAGAGTAAGATCGATCGATTCTTTAGTGGCTGAAAACCAAGTCTTCGAAGGGCGTTCTCCATAAGGGACTTCAATAGCTACGAGGAAATCGTTTGATGTGCTCTCAAAGTCGAGATGGATATTGGAGTAACCCATCAATCATATGGGTTTGATAAGAAGAGGAAAATGGAATTCAAATGAAATTCTAAAGAGCACACTGAAAAGAAGATGAGCTTTCCCTTATGCTCAAAGTGTGGAAAGAATCATGGAGGGAGTTGTCTTAAAGGGACAAGTAAATGTTTCAAATGTGGAAAGGAAGGTCATCGGGCATTTGAATGCCGCAATGATGGGAAGAAAATGTCTAATGATGCAAATAATGGAAGGGACACATAGAATGAACCTACTACACTTCAATGTTTCAAGTGCAAGGAGATGGGGAATTATGCCAATCAATGCCCAAATCCAAGGGTTGATGATGATGGTCGGCGTCAACAAACTCTTAAGGCTGAAGACAAAGGAAAGTCACATGAAATTTCTATCAGTGATGTAGAGTATGATAACGATGTGGTGAAAGGTACACTTACCATCCACTCTAAATTAGAAAATGTTTTATTTGATTCTAGATCCACCCACTCCTTTATTTCTGAAGAATTTTCTAAGGATATCACCATATTACCTCAACAATTAGGTGTTGAGTTAGCTGTGACAACCCCTAATGGCACAACAGTCGCATCAAAAGTTTATAATTCTTCTCCGCTTGAAGTTTGTGGGAAAGTGCGTTCTGCAAATCTTGTGATCCTTCCTATAGTGGAATTTGTTGTGATTCTTGGCATGGATTGGATTTCTTTATATGGAGCTCATTTCAATTTCCAAAGAAGGGAAGTCACATTTCATATTCCAGATCAATTTATGATTGTCTATCGATGCAAGGATGAACTTAACCTTCCAGTAGAAATTTCTTCCATCTTATGGGTCTTGATTCCACTAAATGAAGGTTATTTATCAAAAATGGTTGGTGAGAAACTCACAATTAAGAATATTCCCTTTGTACCGGAGTTTGATGATGTCTTTCTAGAGGAATTTCCATGTCTTCCACCAAATTGTGAAGTTGAGTTTTCAATAGAACTCGTACCGGGTACTTTGCCTATTTCAAAGACACCTTATAGAAGGGCCCCAATTGAGTTGCAGGAATTAAAGATGCAACTCCAAGAGAATCCTGATAAGGGATTCATATGCCCTAGTGTGTCACCTTGGGGAGAACCTCTCCTATTTTTTAAGAAGAAAGATGGATCAATGAGACTCTGCATTGATTATCAAGAACATAACAAGATCACTATCAAGAACAAATATCCTCTCCCACGCATTGATGACTTATTTGACCAACTACAAGGAGCTTAATACTTTTCCAATATTGATCTTCGTTCAGGGTATCACCAATTAAGGGTCAAAAGGGAGGATATACCAAAGACGGCTTTCCGTACAAAGTATGGACACAATGAATTTATAGTGATGCCATTTGGTCTTACTAATTCCCCTGCTATCTTCATGGATCTGATGAATAGAGTCTTTAGAGACTACCTTGATCAATTTGTGGCAGTCTTTATAGACTATATTCTTGTCTATTCAAAGAGTAAGGAAGAACATGAAGATCAGTTGAGAATTATATTGAAGACCCTGAGAAAGGAGAAGATTTATGCCAAATTTACCAAGTGTGAATTTTGGTTTAAAAAAGTTGCATTTTTGGGTCACATAATCTCAAAAGAGGGGATATATGTGGATCCAACAAAAACAGAGGTTATCGAAAGATGGTCGAGACCAACAACAGTAACTGAGATCCGAAGTTTTCTTGGTTTGGATGGATATTATCGACGTTTTGTGAATGATTTTTCACTATTATCTAATCCACTCCCCAGGTTGACTCGAAAAGGAGTTAAGTCTGTGTGGACGGATGAATGTGAAGAGAATTTCAAGGAGTTGAAAAGAAGGTTATCCAGTGCACCTGTACTCACACTTCCTTGTAGTAGAGAAAGGTTTGTGATCTACATTGATGCATCCAAGAAGGGACTGGGATGTGTTCTTATGCAAAATGATATGGTGATAGCTTATGCCTCACGACAGTTGAAAATCCATGAGCAAAATTACCCAACTCATGATTTGAAGTTAGCTGCGGTAATATTTGAATTAAAGATTTGGAGGCATTACCTTTATGGTGAAAGGTGTGATATTTATACTGATCGTAAAAGTTTAAAGTATATTTTCACACAGAAGGAGCTGAATATGCTCCAAAGAAGACGGTTGGAGCTGATTAAGAATTACGACTACTCAATTCATTACCACCCTGGGAAAGCAAACAAGGTGGCAGATGCATTAAGTCGACAAGACTATACCAGTTTATCCATGATGAGGATCAAAATAGATCCAATATTTATGGTTTTACAAAGGATGGATCTTGGAATTATAATGGAAGGGGGAAAATCGTATATTTTTCAAATGAATGTTCAACCATCTATACATGTGAAGATTAAAGAAGAGCATAAAGTAGATGTAGAGTTACAAAAGAAGGTGATAAATATTCCAGAATTCAACCTTGATTGTGATGGGATAATAAGGTTCAGGAATCAGGTTTGTGTTCCTCCCATCCCTGAATTACAGAAGGAGCTGCGGGATGAGGCTCATAGTTCTTCATTCTCTATTCATACTGGAATCACAAAGATGTATAGGAACCTGAAAGAGTACTTCTGGTGGGATGGAATGAAAAGAGATGTTGCTGAATATGTCTCTCGATGCTTGGTTTGTCAGCAAGTTAAAGCTGAGAGACAGAAGTCTAAGGGGATGTTACAACCATTACCCATATCCGAATTGAAATGGGAAAACATCACTATGGACTTTGCCACAGGACTTCCTAAAACATCCAAAGGAAATAATGCTATCTGGGTCATAGTTGATCGTCTTACAAAGTCGGCACACTTCATCGCTATTAGAGAGGATTTCTCTCTGGATTAGCTTGCCAGGACATATGTAAAGTAAGTGGTAAGACTGCATGGAGTACCACTTTCTATTATATCTGATCGGGATTCGAGTTTTACCTAAATGTTCTGGAGAAGTCTTCAGCATACTCTGGATACAGAGTTGAGTTTCAGCACTGCTTATAATCCTCAGACAGACGGACAGTCTGAGAGGACAATTCAAACTCTAGAAGATATGTTGAGAGCTTTCTCTATAGATTTCTAAGGTGGTTGGGATCAACACCTACCTTTGGTGGAATTTTCTTATAATAATAGCTTTCACTCCAGTATTCAGATGGCTCCTTATGAAGCTCTCTATGGAAAGAAATGTCGGACTCCAACTTGCTGGGATGAAGATGGGGAAATAAAGCTATTAGGACCTGCTCTCGTTGATGAAATGGAAGAAAAGGTCAGATCTATTCAACAACACATAAGAGCAGCTCAGAGTCGACAGAAAAGTTATGCTGACAACCAAAGAAAAGACCTAGAGTTTGAAATGGGTGATAATGTGTTCTTATGAATATCTCCCTGGAAGAGGGTCATGAGATTTGGAAAGAAGGGGAAGTTGAGCCCCAGATATATCATTCCTTTTGAAATATTGGATCGTGTTGGGAAGGTACCTTACCGATTGGTGCTTCCACTGAATCTCTCTCAAGTACATGATGTGTTCCATGTATATCTCCTAAGAAAGTACATACCTGATCCTTCACATGTACTCACCTCAGAAGTTTTACCGCTGGAACAAGATCTTTCTTATGAAGAACAGCCGATAGAGATTTTGGATCGTAGCGAAAAAGTCCTACGAAACAAGACCACTCTCTTGGTGAATGTTTTATGTAGGAACCACCAATTAGAAGAACCTACATGGGATCTTGTGGATATTATGAGGGAGAGGTATCCTCGTCTTTTTGTTACAAAGTGACGAATTTCGAGGGCGAAATTCATTTTAAGGGGGGTAGAATGTAACACCCAAGACTTTTATGAGAAATATTTTGTTTTTATGTTATATAAATCATCAAAGGAATCTTTCGCTACACGCAATCACGACCTTCCTCGATAGCGTGTGTACTACGCAATACTGAGTTCCACTAAACAACGATATATTATTATAATATTATAAACTAGCCATTATGAATAGTATTAACTGAATTTTAAATTTTACAACATTATTATTCATCTTACACATTTTCTAGAACATGGTAAGAGAACAAAATAATTTTTTTGGGGTAAAATAAATATTTATCAAAAAATGCAGTTTTGTCGCCTTTTGATGGCGCACCCACATTTAATCTAGTATTTGACACATTTATAAGTTCAATTTGACAAAATAAAATTCTTATTTTGAATCAGGATATAATTATTTACTTTTCATTAATTTTTGATATTTTTCTGATAACATTTATATTTTGATGAATTGTAAAAATACGCTAATTTTTTATTAAAAACAACTTTTTTTCATTGAGATAGTTTATATGGTTAAATTATAATATTGAATGGTTTTAAAGTATAGATAGAATATATTTTTACCATTTAATATAATTTATGTCATTAGCGTTAATTTCACATTGAATTCATAGGTAAAAACATTTCAATCTTTGCCAATGTTTTAACTTCTAAAACCCGTTTTCTTAACAACATGATTTATTTTAAATTAATTACTGCGACTTATATGTTTTGAATTTGGAAAAATTTATTCCAAATTCAGAATCAGTAGGTCCAAATTTATTTAATAGACTACTTTATATTTTTGGGCATTATGAATAGTAACTACGGTAAATTTTATTTACCATAGTTAAAGGTAAATCAGGTAATTAAGGGTAAATATAAGATTATAAAATTACCCTAACACCTGCCAAAATCCAATTGGATGACTAAAAGTATACCCATATCACGTAAGGGTCGGATTAGATTCATTTAATAGACTTTTGTCCATGAAAATAATTTAATTATTATTAAAACCAAAGAATGTGACAACATGTCACTTTCTTAAATCTTATAAGTATAATAATTTTAATTTGGTGATAAACTTAATGAAACATCGAAAATAAGTAGTCTCCAGAAAGATAATACAATTATCTACATCATAGAAATTTATTTAGAATTTTTAGAGATTAAATAAATATCATTAATTATGACACAATAGTGATGTTGAAATTATTTTATTAATTAAAATATCAAATAAATTGTTTTAAAAATATTAAAATAAAAATTATATGAACTATTTAATGTTCTAAAATATTTTTATAGATACATATGAAATTTTATGAATCTATTAATGCTTTTAGTTTGAACATATCTTCTGTATATAGTTTATTTAAATTCAAATAAATGAATAGTATCAAAATTAACACTATTGTTATTTTATAAAAATAACATATTATAAAATTGTTTAAAAATAAAAAAAATATATAAAAATTATAAATTAAAATTTATATGGTCTAAAATGTCATAAAGTGTAAAATTATGGAAAATTCATAACACATATGTAATTATTTATAGTAATTTAAAATTTAGAATATTATTACAACAACTAAAATTAAATTGATAAAAAAGGATAAATCAAGTTGATAATGTTTAAAATAAATTTATAACATGTCTAAATTTTATTGGCTGATGAGCTTATAACCCTATATCATCTTATATTTGGATATGAGTAATTTTGGAAGTTTTTATGTGGGGTTGGGATTTAATATAAACTAATATTTCTTATATTTCCAAAGGTGCCCCTCTCCTCCCTTATAAAAGGGCACCTCCTCCCTCTCTTCCTCACCCCAATTTGAGCCTTAAAGATCGACCAACCCCTGCCAATTTCTCATATCCACTTCCCTAGAATCATCCTAGAGGTTTTTGTCTTCTTCAAAGACCATCCCAAGTGCCCAAAGAGGAGGTTAAGAAGAGGCGTGTCAAAAAAGAGGTAATATCCATTACCGATCTTTTCCCAATTCTTTCTTCTTCAACTTCTTATTATTTTGTTGTTTCATTATGAAGTAATAACATCAGTAAAAGTAATATACTGATATGTTATTATAAGTATGAAACAACCCTATTTCACCATCTATCCATCCTACGGAATATGAAATCACCGCGCGTGCGTACGTACGGAATACCGTCTCCACGTCGTGGTGTAATCTATTTCCCACCACCACCTTACTTGGATGGGTATAATGGTGTAAATAATAAGTATATATTATTATTGTAAAGTGATACTGATTATGAAATATAATACATACACTCCAATATAATTCCACAATCATGGGAACGATATCATCGCTCGTGCGTACGTACGGAATACCGTCTCCACAATGTGATGTTATTCGTTCTACATGATCATCATTGCATAATGATTATATAAATGAATTTAATGAATAAATATGATATATAGTACATTAATATCATTCTGGAAATGATGTATCAATAACCTAAAGAGAAAAATAAGAATTTATTCGACAAAACACGCATAATAACAAAAAGTTATAAACACCCGAATAACAAGTAGCAATGTAATATTACTACTAAGAAGCTAAGAATATGACCATATATGATATCATAACAATAATTATGATCCTGGAATAAGCCAATAACATTATTTAAATCATTATACAGGAGGTTCAGACACTTACGAAGCAAATCGGACATAAGGTAAGGGAAAATATCACAATCTCATTTTATCCGAGATTGTTTATACGTTGGTATTTACTGGGGTGTATTTTATCATCCACATCCATGTTTCCTCAATATGTAATATTTTTTCCATCCACCTTCAATTTTTTAAATCCAATTTTACCCTTCGGTGAGTTTTTAGTAAAAGATATGAAAGGAATCTTTTTTCGTTTTTCATACGAGGTACTTTTTGACTTTTCCGACAAAAGTACGAGAAGAATGTTTTTTTTAACTTATACGGCATGAATGAATTTTTAAAACATTATTTCCAATAAGATTCCTTTAAAAGTTTTCAAGTTTATTTTTAATCAACTTCTTTTAGTTAAAAATTGTATGACATGTTAAAGAAAGGAAAGTGTTTTTGAACTAGAAAGGATATTTTCCTCAAAAATGGAGTTCAAGTGTTTTATCATAATTATTTTCCATCTAAGATAATAAAGGGTTCTGTTTCTATCCCTATTATTACATTGATTTTATTATGTTTTGATGGAATTATTTTTATGAATTCCTTTATCTTATATGAGTTGTCTTATGATGTCACAATGTTTAAGATTCCCATTTTTATTACATGGGTTATGCTATGATGTATGGTTTATTATTTTTTGGCACACATAAGAATGGTATCATTATGTGATGGGTGGGACCTATATCTCCCTCCAATGCATTGGGTAATGTAACACCCCGAGATTTTATGAAAAGAATTATTTTCAATTAATGTCTTGTGTTCTATGCAATATTGAGTATATATATATATATTCAATGTATAAATGAAATATGGTTGGATTTTGTTATAAAAAACAACGAAGTATTCTTTCACAACATGCAACCCTGACTTGGCTTGCATTACACGCAATCGCGACCTTCCTCGATAGTGTGTGTTGTACGCAATACCGGGTTTTACTAAACAGTGATATATTATTATAATATTATTATGAACTAGCCGTTATGAATAGTATTAACTAAATTTTGACTTTTATAACATTATTATTAATCTTACACATTTTATAGAACATGGTATAAGAACAAAATAAATTTTTCCGGTAAAATAAGTATTTTCAAAAAAATGTAGTTTTGCCGCCTTTTGATGGCGCACCCACTTTAAATCTAGTTTTTGACATGTTTATAAGTTAAATTTTACAAAATAAAATTATTATTTGGAATCAGAATATAAAATTTTACCTTGGATAAAATTTTCATATTATTCTAATAACTTTCATATTTTAATGAATATTAAAAACACGCTATATTTTAATTAAAAACAACTTTTTTCATCGTAATATCTTATGTCGTTAAATTATAATATTGAATGGTTTTAAAGTATAAATAGAATATATTTTTACCATTTAATATAATTTATTTCATTATCATTGATTTTACATTGAATTCGTAGATTAAATCAATTCAATCTTTTCCAATGTTTTAAACAAAAACCCGTTTTCATTCGACAACGGGATTAATTTTAATTTAATTTCTGCAACTTCTGTGTATTGAATTAGAAAAAATGGATTCCATATTTGGAATCAGTGAGTCCAAATTATGTTAATAGGATACTTTTTATTTTTGGGAATTATGAATAGTAACTACGGTAAATTTTATTTACCATAGTTAAAGGTAAATCGGGTAATTAAGGGTAAATATAATATTATAAAATTACCCTAACACATGCCAAAATTTTATTGGATGGCTAAAAGTAAACCCATATCAACTAAGGGTCGTATTAGATTCATTTTATGGACTTTTGACCATGAAAATAATTTATTTATTATTAAAACCAAAGAAAGTGACAACATGTCACTCTCTTAAATCTTATAAGTATGATAATTTTAATTTAGTGATAAACATCATAAAAGATCGAAAATGAATAGTCTCCAGAAAGATAATAAAATTATCTACATCATGATAATTTATTGAGAATTGTTAGGGATTAAATAATTGTCATTAATGGTGATACATTAATGATGTAGAAATTACTTATTAAGTGAAAAATCAGTAATATAGTTTTTATTGAAATAATAATACCCATTAAAGGGCCCAAAAACCAGAAAAAAACTTATTGGTAGTGTATCTCTACACTGTAATCATCCAATTACCTAATATATAACCGTTTGGAGCCTTATAAAAGTTATTATAACACTTATATTATTTTATTTTAAATGATGCCAAAGTTGACAACTACATAATTTAATAAATATGACAATTTAACATTAATGATTTTAAGATGATAAATTCTAGTAAAAGTATTATTATGAAAGGTAATAGATATATATACCTCATAGGGTTTTATTTTTAATTTTTATGTAACAAATAATTATATTAAATAATTATACAAAAATGTTGTAGTAATTATTTTATTAAGAGATAAACCAAATAAATGGTTTTAAAAATAATAAAATAAATATTATATGAACTATTTTATGTTATACACTAATTTTATAGATACATATGTCCTTTTATGAATCTATTAAAGCTTTTATTTTGAACATATCTTTTGTATATATTTTATTTAAATTCAAATAAATGAATAGTGTCAAAATTGACACTATTGTTATTTTATAAAAATAAAATTGTTTAAAATTCACAAAAATATTTACAAATTATAAATTTAAATTTATATGGTCTATAATGTTATAAAGTAACCAATTATGGATAATTCACAATAAATAAGTAATTATTTTTTATAATTTAAAATTTAGAATTTTATTACCATAAATAAACTTAAATAGATTAAATATGGATAAATCAAAATGATAAGGTTTAAAATAAGATCCAAACATGTCTAAATTTGATTTTTTGATGAGATTACAACACTATATCATCTAAGCTTCGAATATGGGTCATTTTAGGAGGTTTTTATGTGGTTTTTGATTTATTATAAATTAATAGTTTTAAGAATTCCAAAGGTGCCCCTCTCCTCCCTTATAAAAGGGCACCTCCTCTCTCTCCTCCTCAAACCAATTTGAGCCTTCAATTTCGGCCAACCCCTAGAAAATTATATTATCCACTTCCCTAGATACATTCTAGAGGTTCTGGTATACTTTAAAGACCAATCTTAGTGCCCTAAGAGGAGGTTTCAAAGAGTCATATCGAAGAAGAGGTAATTTCTTCTCCCGATTCTTTCAAGATTCTTTCTTCTTCAACTTCTTCTTCTTCTTTAGTTGTTTCATTGTAAAGTAATAACATCAGTATCTCTAATATACTGATTTTTATTATAAATATGAAACAACCTCATTTCACCTTCTATCCATCCTACAGAAAACAAAATCACCGCGCGTGCGTACGTACGGAATACCGTCTCAACGCCGTGGTGTAATCTGTTTTTCCACAAACACTTTACATGGATGGGTATAATGGTGTAAAGAATAACTATACATAGTTATTATAACATAATACTGATTCTGATATATTATATCATCCACTCCAATTCAATTCAATAATTATGGAAACGATATCATTGCTCGTGCGTACGTACGGACTACCGTCTCCACGACGTGATGAGATTCATTCTCCATGTTTACCATTTAAGAATGATTATAAAGTATATATAAGATATAATAATGAAATATATGACATTATAAAGCTACTTAATTTATGTATATATGTATTTCATCTAATTAATTTCATTCAACTCAACAAGGAAACAAAAACAGCGTTCATGCGTACGTACGACCTACCGTCTCCTTGAACGGTGTATCTCATTCCATTTATCAATCTATTATATATATTTATATTCTGAATATATATTATATATATATCATGTTTTACATTCGGGAATTATGTAATCTTGATCTAAGTAATCATATGAATAATTACAAGTCAAAACATGGACGACAAATGAAACGATTTTACCCAAAACACTCTTTAACATGGAATTTACAAAAGAACGGGTAATATAAAGTCATAAGTGAACTATATATGATATCATAACAATGAATATGATTCTGTAATAAGTCAATGACATTATTTAAATCATTATACAGGAGGTTCAGATACATACGAAGCATATCGGACATAAGGTAAGGGATAATTTTGCAAATCTCATTTTTATCCGAGATTGCTTATTCATAAGTATTTACTGGGGTTATTGATATCATCCATGTCCATGTTTTATAAAAGTGTATTCATGTATGTTTAAAGTAATATTTACACATTTTGACGTTTACCCCATGGTATGGAAGGAATATTTCTTTTATTTACACTACAAGGTACTTTTTGACTTTTCCGACAAAAGTACGAGAAGAATGTTTTTTTAACTAATACGACATGAAATGATTTTTACGGTTTTATAAAGCCTTATTTTCATAAATCGTACTCCAAAATATTTCATAAATATTTTCAAAAAAATCACTTTCTTTTAAAATTTCATTGCATTTTGTGAAAAGAAAATGATTTTCAAGAAGAAAGAAAATTTTCCTCAAGAATTCATTTCAAGTGTTTTATCAAAACCAGTTTCCATCTAAGATTAAATTATTTTCATATGTGTATGATTCAAGTATAATGTCTCTATTATTTACATGGATTCACTTTTCTCATTATGAGATGATATCCATTTCTTTTATATGGATTATGTGATTATGGGATGATATTTATGAATCCCATTTTATTCATTGGGTTATTATGAATGATGTATGTTTTTTTTGTGGAACAAGTAAGAATGATTTCATTATGAGATGGGTGGGACCTATATATCCCTCCAATGCATTGGGTAAAGATTTATATCTCATGATATAAACATGGATGGAACGGTAGGTTAAACCAGTTCAGTAAAACAGGACTGAAATGAGGAGTGAACTCGATTCAGAAAGGGACTTTGTCCACAAAGATGGTCATGGAAGCAATGCCTTGGCTACTATAGAAATCATTAAATGTTCTTAATGGATGCCACAATTACATGTTTTATTCCCATGCTATGTTATCATTATTTATGTTCCATTATGATCTATGCCTTATGTACTTCCATGTTTTATGTCGTTGCTCAAGATTTTAATGTTTAAACATTATGTTCATGTTTTTAAGTTCCAATTTATATGGTAGGTTTTTTTATCCATGCTTACCCTTATTGAGCATTTGAGCTCACCCTTTTTATGTTTTATTTTCCTCCAGGATCAAAATAAAGGTTTTAGGTCAGGAAACAAAAAGTGGAAGATCTTTATGGGAGATGTTGAAGATCTTTCACCACGATTAGAAGATTACGTTCCAAGTTTCCAAAGACACTAAACTATTACGGTCCTTGTGTGTCTGTTTTTGTTTTGTATTAATTATTCCACAAAATTAATGTAACTTCCATGTACGTCAAGATTCAGGTCTCTATAGTTGGTATCAATGGAAATGTTTAGTCAACCATTGGAAACTATGATGCGAAAATGTTAGTGAGATCCCTAGAGATATTTCTAAGGTATGTCTTGGGATATCCCTAAGGATAAGTATACGTATTGGATATATTCCTAGAACTACGGTAAAGATCATAGAATTTAACCTAAGATGTTAGATATTGAGAGTACTTACCCTTTACTATGTTGTTTTCCTTAGCATGATTTTTTCCTCTCACACTATTCTTTTTTGGGTTTTAACAAATGGATGGATACAATATGATTCACGATAATGGAAGATATTATGGACAATGGAATGATATTCTTCATGATAAACCAAATGAAATGGGATTTGGAAGTCCAAACATCATTATTATACCGAATCAGCAATCTCATAATATGATCAATAAACTCAAATTTGGTAAGTTTCCTAACTCGGCTAATAAGAGAAAGATGGAGTTTCATGATGATCATAGAGGAAAGAAAGTTCAATTTCCCCTATGTAAATCATGTGGGAAGAGGTATCAAGGAGAATGTTTCAAAGGAACTGGAAGATGCTTTGGGTGTGGAAAAGAAGGGCATAAAGCCAATAAGTGCAATGGAAAAAAGGTTCACTTAACACCATGGATGAGGGTAATGGTATTGCTACGACATCAACAATGGTTAAATGTTTTAAATGTGGAATGTCCAGCCATTATGCAAACCAATTCCCTAAGGGAAAGTCTCATGAAGAGAATCGGTATGGTCCTATGGGTAATATTTATGTTGATGATGATGAAGAGACTACAAATGATATGTGAGATGAAAGAATTGTTGGAGATCGGCCAATGGTTTAAGAAGGTAGTGGAATTATTACATGGTTATCAAGTTTAATGTTGTATAAGTAATCTCATAGTACTATGGAATAAAGAGACATCTAAGGATTGTTACACTGTTGTCTTTCCTTATGTTATGAAGGTATATGTTGAATGGTACCGGTAACCATGGAAGGTTATTCAGATATTTTTGGAAAGTAGATGATATGCGCATAATGAAGGGATAAGAAGATAATGAGATGTTTGATTGTATTCATGAGCTCATGAAGGATATAAGGACTAAGTGATATCATTGTTTGAGTATATAGAGTTTTTAGTATTTTGGTATGCGGAAACTGTTAACTTTTAACTGCATTCATGTTTTCACTAAGGTTCAATGGGTATTCATTCTTCAAGAGAATACATGAATATGGTATTCACATGTTTTTAATTTGACCAAAAAGATATATCTTATGATATATTGGGGATAAATGATGGCATTCACGTGATTGTTATGTGACATTTCAAGTAATCATTTTCTTTATACTATGAGCTTGGACCGAAGTATTTTAGATAAGCCTAAAGATTGGAATGGATTATGTTGGACATAAGTTAGTATTGTTTAAGGATAGAACCTTTTTTCGATATTATTGATTGGATGATATAGTAATATAGTTTTTAAAAAATAGGACAACCTACAGGATGGGTGACAGCCCATCATGTCGGACAAGGCTGTGGGAATCGAACCCACAATCGAAGTGCGACTGGCCTTTATCGCCTAACATTGGCCTACAGGAAGTCCATTGTTAGTCGAAACAAGTTTTATTTTATTAAGAGGTATGATATATGAAGTATAAGTTCAATTTTTGAACCATATAAGATTAATCTAACCATAAGATGGACTTATAACTTTTGCTAACCTTTTGTTTGAAAGAAATGGAATGACCCATAATTCTATCACATGATCTGCTAACACCTCACGAATAACAAATTCAACTTAATTTCTTTAAGGGATGAAGTGGAAATTGATCAATTCACGAACAATAGTGAGATTGTACCAAAATCATGTAAGTTTTTCTTATAATTCATCAACTTTAGGGAAATGATCTCGAAAACCAAAAATGTTGTCCTAGTTCCCTTATATCCGATGAATCAGATGGTACCTTAGATCATCACAAATCTATAGCTTTGTAATTGTTGTATTTTTCATATCCATGTTCTCTACCACTCTCCATCAGAACTTGATGGTTAGATTTTTCTTCCATATCCATATTTTCACCTATGTTCTCTTATGTGGAAACCCTGTGATGAGTTAATTTGGGTAACCGTTTCATTTTATACTTTTTTTAAAGTCAATTTTTGGTATTCCTTTTTATGATGTGGGTTTCTATTAAACAAACTTTCGAGTAGTAAACCATTTATAGCCCCGACGAATTTCGAGGGCGAAATTCATTTTAAGGGGGGTAGAATGTAACACCCCGAGATTTTATGAAAAGTATTATTTTCAATTAATGTCTTGTGTTCTACGAAACATTGATTATATATATATAATCAATGTATAAATGAAATATCATTGGATTCTGTTATACGAAACAATGAAGGATTCTTGCACAACACGCAACCCTGACTTGGATCGCATTACACGCAATCGTGACCTTCCTCGATAGCGTGTGTTGTACGCAATACCGGGTTTTACTAAACAACAATATATTATTATAATATTATTATGAACTATCCATTATGAATATTAATAACTAAATTTTGAATTTTATAACATTATTATTCATCTTAAACATTTTCTAGAACATGGTATAAGAACAAAGTAAATTTTTCGGATAAAATAAGTATTTTTAAAAAAATGCAGTTTTGCCTCCTTTTGATGGCGCACCCACTTTAAATCTAGTTTTTGACATGTTTATGAGTTCAATTTTACAAAATGATATTATTCTTTGGAATATGAATATAAAATTTCACCTTGGATAAAATTTTCATATTATTCTGTTAACTTTCATATTTTAATGAATAATAAAAACACGCTATATTTTAATTAAAAACAACTTTTTTCATCGTAATATCTTATGTGGTTAAATTATAAAATTGAATGGTTTAAAAGTATAAATAGAATGTATTTTTACAATTTAATATAATGTATGTCATTAGCATTGATTTTACATTGAATTCGTAGGTTAAATCAATTCAATCTTTTGCAATGTTTTAAACAAAAACCCGTTTTCATTCGACAATGAGATTAATTTTAATTTAAATTCTGCAACTTCTGTGTATTGAATTTGAAAAAATTTATTCCATATTTGGAATCAGTGGGTCCAAATTATGTTAATAGGCTACTTTTTATTTTTTGAAATTATGCATAGTAACTACGGTAAATTTTATTTACAATAGTTATAGGTAAATCGGGTAATTAAGGGTAAATATAATATTATAAAATTACCCTAACACATGAAAAAATTATATTGGATGGATAAAAGTAAACCCATATCAACTAAGGGTAGGATTAGATTTATTTTATGGACTTTTGACAATGAAAATAATTTAATTATTATTAAAACCAAAGAAAGTGACAACATGTCACTCTCTTAAATCATTTAAGTATGATAATTTTAATTTAGTGATAAAAATCATAAAACTTCGAACATGAATAGTAATAAGAAAGATAATAAAATTATCTACATCAAGATAATTTATTTAGAATTATTAGGGATTAAATAATTGTCATTAATGGTGATACATTAATGATGTAGAAATTACTTATTAAGTGAAAAATCAGTAATATAGTTTTTATTGAAATAATAATACCCATTAAAAGGCTCACAAACCAGAACAAAACTAATTGGTAGTGTATCTCTACACCTTAATCATCCAATGACCTAATATATAACCGTTTGAAGCCTTATAAAATAGATTATGACACTTATATTATTTTATTTTAAATGGTGCCAAAGTTGTCACCTTCATAATTTAATAAATATAACATTTTAACATTTTTTATTTTAAGATGATAAATTCGAGTAAAAGTATTATTGTGAAAGGTAATAGATTTATCTTCATCATAGGGTTTTATTTTTAATTTATATGACACAAATAAGTAGATTAAATAATTATACAAAAATGTTGTAGTAATTATTTTATTAATAGATAAACCAAATAAATTGTTTTAAAAATAATAAAATAAATATTATATGAACTATTTAATGTGATCCACTAATTTTATAGATAAATATGACCTTTTATGAATCTATTAAAGCTTTTATTTTGAACATATCTTCTGTATATATTTTATTTAAATTTATTGTTATTTTATAAAAATAAAATTGTTTAAAATTCAAAAAAAATATTTAAAAATTATATATTTAAATTTATATGGTCTATAATGTTATAAAGTAACCAATTATGGAAAATTAACAAAAAATAAGTAATTATTTGTTATAATTTAAAATTTATAATTTTATTACCACAAATAAACTTAAATAGATTAAATAAGGATAAATCAAAATGATAAGGTTTGAAATAATATCCAAACATGTCTAAATTTGATTTTTTGATGAGATTACAACCCTATATCATCTAATATTCGAATATGAGTCATTTTTGGAGGTTTTTATGTGGGTTTAGATTTATTATAAATTAATAGTTTTAAGAATTCCAAAGGTACCCCTCTCCTCCCTTATAAAAGGGCACCTCCTCCCTCTCCTACTCACACCAATTTGAGCCTTCAAGCTCGGACAAACCCTGCCAAATTATCTTATCCACTTTCCTAGAAACATTCTAGAGGTTCTGGTCTACTTTAAAGACCAATCTTAGTGCCCTAAGAGGAGGTTTCAAAGAGGCGTATCGAAGAAGAGGTAATTTCTTCTCCCGATTATTTCAAGCTTCTTTCTTCTTCAAATTCTTCTTCTTTAGTTGTTTCATTATAAAGTAATAACATAAGTATCTCTAATATACATATTTTTTAGTATAAATATGAAACAACCCCATTTCACCTTCTATCCATCCTACGGAAAACAAAATCACCGCGCGTGCGTACGTACGGAATACCGTCTCCACGCCATGGTGTAATCTGTTTTTTCCCCAACACCTTACATGGATGGGTATAATGGTGTAAAGAATAACTATAAATAATTATTATAACATAATAATGATTCTGATATATTGTATCATCCACTCCAATTCAACTCAATAATTATGGAAATGATATCATCGCTCGTGCGTACGTACGGACTACCGTCTCCACGACGCGATGAGATTCATTCTCCATGTTAACCATTTAAGAATGATTATAAAGTATACATAAGAAATAATAATGAAATATATGACATTATAAAGCTACTGGATTTATTTATATATGTATGTCATCTACTTAATTCCATTCAACTCAATAAGGAAACGAAAACTGCGTTCATGCGTACGTACGGCCTACCGTCTCCATGAACGGTGTATTTCTTTCCATTTATCGATCTATTATATATATGTATATTATAAATATATATTATATATAAATCATGTTTTATATTATGGAATTATGTAATCGGGATCTAAGTAATCATATGAATAATTACAAGTCAAAACACGGACGACAAATGAAATGATTTTACCCAAAACACTCGTTAACATGGAATTTACAAAGAACGGGTAATATAAAGTCATAAGTGAACCATATATGATATCATAACAATGAATATGATTCTGTAATAAGTCAATGACATTTTTTAAATCATTATACAGGAGGGTCTGATACATACGAAGCATATCGGACATAAGGTAAGGGATAAATTTTCAAATCTCATTTTTATCTGAGATTTCTTATTCGTAAGTATTTATGGGGTTATTGATTTCATCGATGTCCATGTTTTATAAAAGTGTATCCATTTATGTTTAAAGTAATATTTACCCATTTTGACTTTTTCCCCATGGTATGGAAGGAATCCTTCTTTTATTTACCATACAAGGTACTTTTTGACTTTTTCGACAAAAGTACGGGAAGAATGTTTTTTTAACTTATACGACATGAAAGGATTTTTATGGTTTTATGAAGTCTTATTTTCATAAAGCGTCGTCCAAAATATTTCATGACTATTTTCAACAAAATCAATTTCTTTTAAAATTGCATGGAATTTTGTGAAAAGAAAATGATTTTCAAGAAGAAAGGATATTTTCCTCAAGAATTCATTTCTAGTGTTTTATCAAAACCAGTTTCCATCTAAGATTAAATTATTTTCATATGTGTATGTTTCAAGTATAATGACTCTATGATTTACATGGATTCACTTTTCTCATTATGAAATGATATCCATTTCTTTTATATGGATTATGTGATGATGGGATGATATTTATGAAACCCATTTTATTCATTGGGTTATTATGAATGATGTATGTTTATTTTGTGGCACAAGTAAGAATGATTTCATTATGAGATGGGTGGGACCTATATATCCCTCCAATGGGTTGGGTAAAGATTTATATCTCATGAGATAAACATGGCTGGAATGGTAGGTTAAACTGGTTCAGTAAAACAGGACTGAAACGAGGAGTGAATTAGATTCAGAAAGGGACTTTGTCCACTAAGATGGTCTTGGCAGCAATGCCTTGGATACTATGGAAATCATTTCATGTTGTTAATGGATTCCACAATTTCATGTTTTATTCCCATGCTATGTTATCATTATTTATGTTCCATTATGATCTATTCCTTATGTACTTCCATGTTTTATGTCGTTTCTCAAGATCTTAATGTTTAAACATTATGTTCATGTTTTTAAGTTCCAATGTATATGGTATGTTTTATTTTATCCATTCTTACCCTTACTGAGCATTTGAGATCATCCTTTTTAGGTTTTATTTTCCCCCAGGATCAAAAGAAAGGTTTTAGGTCAGGAAACAAAAAGTGGAAGATCTTTATGGGAGATGTTGAAAATCTTTCACCACGATTAGAAGACTACGTTCTATGTTTCCAAAGACACTAAACTATTACGGTCGTTGTGTTTCTGTTTTTGTTATGTATTAAGTATTCCGCAAAAGTAATGTAATGTCCATGTACGTCAAAATTCAGGTCTCTATAGTTGGTATCGGAGGAATGGTTTAGTCAACCTTTGGAAACTAGGATGCGAAAATGTTAGTGAGATCCCTAGAGATATTTCTAAGGTATGTCTAGGGATATCCCTAAGGATAATTATATGTATAGGATATAGTCCTAGAACTGTGGTAATGATCATAGAATTTAACTTAAGATGTTAGATGTTGAGGGAACTTCCCCTTTACTATGTTGTTTTCCCTCGCATGATTTTTGCCTCTCACACTATTCTTTTTTGGGTTTTAGAAAATGGCTAGAAACAAGATGATTCATGATAATGGAGGATATTATGGAAAATGGAATGATATTCTTCATGAGCAACCAAATGAAATGGGATTTGGAAGTACAAACATCATTATTATACCAAATACGCAATATCATAATATGATCAATAAACTAAAATTTGGTAAGTTTCCTGACTCGGCTAATAAGAGAAAGATGGAGTTTCATGATGATCATAGAGGAAAGAATGTTCAATTTCCCCTATGTAAATCATGTGGGAAGAGGCATCAAGGAGAATGTTTCAAAGGAACTGGAAGATGCTTTGGGTGTGGAAAAGAAGGACATAAATCCAATAAGTGCAAAGGAAAAGGTTCAGTTAACACCATGGATGAGGATAATGGTATTGCTACGACATCAACAATGGTTAAATGTTTTAAATGTGGAATGTACGGGCATTATGCAAACCAATGCCCTAAGGGAAAGTCTCATGAAGAGAATCAGTATGGTCGTATGGGTAATATTTATGTTGATGATGATGAAGAGACTACAAATGATATGTGAGATGAAATAATTGTTGAATCTCGGTCAATGGTTTAAGAAGGTAGTGGAATTATTACATGTTTATCAAGTTTAATGTTGTATAAGTAATCTCATGGTACTATGGAATAAAGAGAAATCTAAGGATTGTTACACTGTTGTTTTTCCTTATGTTATGAAGGTATATGTTTAATGGTACCGGTAACCATGGAAGGTTATTCAGATATTTTTGGCAAGTAGATGATATGAGCATAATGAAGGGATAAGAAGATAATGAGATGTTTGATTGTATTCATGAGCTCATGAAGGATATAAGGACTAAGTGATATCATGGTTTGAGTATATAGAGTTTTGAGGATTTTCGTATGTGGAAAGTGTTAACTTTTAACTGCATTCATGTTTTCACTAAGGTTGAATGGGTATTCATTCTTCAAGAGAATACAAGATTATGGTATTCACATGTTTGTAATTTGACCAACAAGATATATCTTATGATATATTGGGGATAAATGATGGCATTCACGTGATTGTTATGTGACATTTCAAGTAATAATTTTATTTATACTATGAACTTGGACCAAAGTATTTTAGATAAGCCTAAAGATTGGAATGGATTATGTTGGACATAAGTTAGTATTGTTTAAGGATATAACCTTTTTTCGATATTATTGATGGGATGATATAGTAATGTAGATTTAAAAAAAAGAACAACCTGCAGGACGGGAAACAACCCATCGCGTCGGACAAGGCTCTGGGAATCGAACCCACAACCAAAGTGCAACTGGCCTTTATCGCCTACCATTGGCCTACAGGAAGTCCTTGGTTAGTAGAAAATTGTTATATTTTATTAAGTGGTATGATATATGAATTATAAGTTCATTTTTGGAACCATATACGATTAATATAACCATAAGTGGGACTTATAACTTTTGCTAACCTTTTGTATGAAAGAAATGGAATGACCCATCATTCTATCACATGATATGCTAACACATCACGAATAACAAATTAAACTTAATTTCTTTAAGGGATGAAGTGGAAATTGTTCAATTCACAAACAATAGTGAGACTGTACCAAAATCATGTAAGTATTTGTTATAATTCATCAACTTTAGGGAAATGATCTTGAAAACCAAAAATGTTGTCCTAGTTCCCTTATATCCGATGAATCAGATGGTACCTTAGATCATCACAAATCTATAGCTTTGTGATAGTTGGCTTTTTCATAGCCATGTTCTTTACCACTCTCCATCAGAACTTGATGGTTAGATTTTTCTTCCATATCCATATTTTCACCTATGTTCTCTTACGTGGAAACCCTGTGATGAGTTAATTTGGGTAACCGTTACATTTCATACTTTATTTTTTAAAGCCAAATTTTGGTATTCCTTTTTACGATGTGGGTTTCTATTAAAAAAACTTTTGAGTAGTAAACCATTTATAGCCCCGATGAATTTCGAGGGCGAAATTCCTTTTAAGGGGGGTAGAATGTAACACCCCGAGATTTTATGAAAAGTATTATTTTCAATTAATGTTTTGTGTTCTACGCAACATTGAGTATATATATATATATATATATATATATATATATATTCAATGTATAAATGAAATATGGTTGGATTCTATTATACGAAACAACGATGGATTCTTGCACAACACGCAACCCTGACTTGGCTTGCATTACACGCAATCACGACCTTCCTCGATAGCGTGTGTTGTACGCAATACCGGGTTTTACTAAACAACGATATATTATTATAATATTATTATAAAATAGCCGTTATGAATAGTATTAACTAAATTTTGAATTTTATAACATTATTATTCATCTTACACATTTTCTAGAACATTTTATAAGAACAAAATAAATTTTTCAGGTAAAATAAGTATTTTTTAAAAAATGCAGTTTTGTCGCCTTTTGATGGCGCACCCACTTTAAATCTAGTTTTTGACATGTTTATAAGTTAAATTTTACAAAATAAAATTATTATTTGGAATCAGAATATAAAATTTTACCTTGGATAAAATTTTCATATTATTCTGATAACTTTCATATTTTAATGAATAGTAAAAACACGCTATATTTTAATTAAAAACAACTTTTTTCATCATAATATCTTATGTGGTTAAATTATAATATTGAATGGTTTTAAAGTATAAATAGAATATATTTTTACCATTTAATATAATGTATGTCATTAGTATTGATATTAAATTGAATTCGTAGGTTAAATCAATTCAATCTTTTGCAATGTTTGAAACAAAAACCCGTTTTCATTCGACAAAGGGATTAATTTTAATTTAATTTCTGCAACTTCTGTGTATTGAATTTAAAAAAATGGATTCCATATTTTGAATTAGTGGGTTTAAATTATGTTAATAGGATACTTTTTATTTTTGGGAATTATGAATAGTAACTACGCTAAATTTTATTTACCATAGTTAAAGGTAAATCGGGTAATTAAGGGTAAATATAATATTATAAAATTACCCTAACACATGCCAATATTCTATTGGATGGCTAAAAGTAAACTCATATCAACTACGGGACATATTAGATTCATTTTATGGACTTTTGACCATGAAAATAATTTAATTATTATTAAAACCAAAGAAAGTGACAACATGTCACTCTCTTAAATCTTATAAGTATGATAATTTTAATTTAGTGATAAACATCATAAAACGTCGAACATGAATAGTATCCTGAAAGAAAATAAAATTATCTAAATCAAGATAATTTATTTAGAATTTTTAGGGATTAAATAATTGTCATTAATGGTGATACATTAATGATGTAGAAATTACTTATTAAGTGAAAAAACAGTAATATAGTTTTTATTGAAATAATAATACCCATTAAAAGGACCACAAACCTGACCAAAACTTATTGGTAGTGTATCTCAACACCGTAATCATCCAATGACCTAATATATAACCATTTGGAGCCTTATAAAAGTGATTATGAGACTTATATTATTTTATTTTAAATGATGCCAAAGTTGTCACCTTCATAAGTTAATAAATATAACAATTTAACTTTTATGATTTTAAGATGATAAATTTGAGTAAAACTATTATTGTAAAAAGTAATAGATTTATCTTCATCATAGGGTTTTATTTTTAATTTTTATGCAACAAATATGTATATTAAATAATTATAAAAAAATGTTGTAGTAATTATTTTATTAAGAGATAAACCAAATAAATGGTTTTAAAAATAATAAAATAAATATTATATGGACTATTTAATGTGATACACTAATTTTATAGATACATATGACCTTTTATGAATCTATTAAAGCTTTTATTTTGAACATATCTTCTGTATATATTTTATTTAAATTCAAATAAATGAATAGTGTCAAAATTGACACTATTGTTATTTTATAAAAATAAATTTTTTTAAAATTCTCAAAAATATTTAAAAATTATAAATTTAAATTTATATGGTCTATAATGTTATAAAGTAACCAATTATGGAAAATTACAACAAATAAGTAATTATTTGTTATAATTTAAAATTTAGAATTTTATTACCACAAATAAACATAAATAGATTAAATAAGGATAAATAAAAATGATAAGGTTTAAAAGAAGATCCAAACATGTCTAAATTCGATTGGTTGATGAGATTACAACCCTATCTCATCTAATATTCTAATATGAGTCATTTTTTGTGGTTTTTATGTGGGTGTAAATTTATTATAAATTAATATTTTTAAGAATTCCAAAGGTGCCCCTCTCCTCCCTTACAAAATGGCACCTCCTCCCTCTCCTCCTAACACCAATTTGAGTCTTCAAGCTCGGCAAAACCCTGCCAAATTATCTTATCCACTTCCCTAGACACATTCTAGAGGTTCTAGTCTACTTTAAAGACCAATCTTAGTGCCCTAAGAGGAGGTTTCAAAGAGGCGTATCGAAGGAGAGGTAATTTCTTCTCCAGATTCTTTCAAGCTTCTTTCTTCTTCAACTTATTCTTCTTTAGTTGTTTCATTATAAAGTAATAACATCAGTATCTCTAATATAATTATTTTTCATTATAAATATGAAACAACCCCATTTCATCTTCTATCCATCCTATGGAAAACAAAATCATCGCGTGTGCGTACGTACTGAATACCGTCTCCACGCCGTGGTGTAATCTGTTTTTCCACCAACACCTTACATGGATGGGTATAATGGTGTAAAGAATAAATATACATAGTTATTATAAAATAATACTGATTCTGATATATTGTATCATACACACCAATTCAATTCAATAATTATGGAAACGATATCATCGTCCGTGCGTACGTACGGACTACCGTCTCCACGAAGCGATGAGATTCATTCTCCATGTTAACCATTTAAGAATGATTATAAAGTATATATAAGCAATAATAATGAAATATATGACATTATAAAGCTACTGGATTTATGTATATATATATATGTCATCAATTTAATTCCATTCAACTCAATAAGGAAATGAAAACAGCGTTCATGCGTACGTACGGCCTACCGTCTCCATGAACGGTGTATTTCATTCCATTTATCGATCTATTATATATATGTATATTATGAATATATATTATATATAAATCATGTTTTATATTCTGGAATTATGTAATCGTGATCTAAGTAATCATATGAATAATTACAAGTCAAAACACGGACGACAAATGAAACGATTTTACCCAAAACACTCTTTAACATAGAATTTACAAAAGAACGGGTAATATAAAGTCATAAGTGAACCATATATGATATCATAACAATGAATATGATTCTGTAATAAGTCAATGATATTATTTAAATAATTATATAGGAGGTTCGGATACATACGAAGCATATCGGACATAAGGTAAGGGATAATTTTGCAAATCTCATTTTTATCCGAGATTGCTTATTCGTATGTATTTACTGGGGTTATTGATATCATCCATGTCCATGTTTTATAAAAGTGTATTCATGTATGTTTAAAGTAATATTTACCCATTTTGACTTTTACCCCATGGTATGGAAGGAATATTTCTTTTATTTACCCTACAAGGTACTTTTTGACTTTTCTGACAGAAGTACGAGAAGAATGTTTTTTTAACTTATACGGCATGAAAGGATTTTTACGGTTTTATAAAGCCTTATTTTCATAAAGCTTCCTCCAAAAGATTTCATAACTATTTTCAACAAAATCACTTTCTTTTAAAATTGCATGGCATTTTGTGAAAAGAAAATGATTTTCAAGGAGAAAGGATATTTTCCTCAAGAATTCATTTCAAGTGTTTTATCAAAACCAGTTTCCATCTAAGATTAAATTATTTTCATATTTTTATGTTTCAAGTATAATGTCTCTATGATTTAAATGGATTCAATTTTCTCATTATGAAATGATATCCATTTCTTTTATCTGGATTATGTGATGATGGGATGATATTTATGAAACCCATTTTATTCATTGGGTTATTATGAATGATGTATGTTTATTTTGTGGAACACAGAAATAATGATTTCATTATGAGATGGGTGGGACCTATATCTCCCTCTAATGCATTGGGTAAAGATTTATATCTCCTGAGATAAACATGGCTGGAACGGTAGGTTAAACTGGTTCAGTAAAATAGGACTGAAACGAGGAGTGAACTCGATTCAGAAAGAGTCTTTGTCCCCCAAGATAGTCTTGGCAGCAATGCCTTGGCTACTATGGAAATCATTACATGTTCTTAATGGATGCCACAATTACATGTTTTATTCCCATGATATGTTATCATTATTTATGTTCCATTATGATCTAAGTCTTATGTACTTCCATGTTTTATGTCGTTGCTCAATATTTTAATGTTTAAACATTATGTTCATCTTTTTAAGTTCCAATGTATATGGTATGTTTTATTTTATCCATGCTTACCCTTACTGAGCATTTGATCTCACCCTTTTTATGTTTTATTTTCTTCCAGGATCAAAAGAAAGTTTTAGGTCAGGAAACAAAAAGTGGAAGATCTTTATGGGAGATGTTGAAGATCTTTCACCACGATAAGAAGATTACGTTCCAAGTTTCCAAAGACACTAAACTATTACGGTCCTTGTGTGTCTGTTTTTGTTATGTATTAAGTATTCCGCAAAAGTAATGTAATATCCATGTACGTCAAGCTTAGGGTCTCTATAGGTAAAGATTTTATATCTCATGAGATAGACATGGCTGGAATGGCAGGTTAATCCAGTTCAGTGAAACAGGACTGAAACGAGGAGTGAACTCAGTTCAGAAATGGACTTTGTCCACTAAGATAGTCTTGGCAATGTGTCTAGACTAATATGAAATGATTTTCTATTATTATGTGTGTATGACACAAATTTTCATGTTTGAAGTTATGATTATTGGGATTTCATGTCACTACTATGATTTATCCCATGTTATGAAATTACAATCTCTTTTCCAGGTTAATATTTCCAAAATGTTATGTTCTTATGAATATGATGTGATTGATATTTCTTTTGTTTACCCTTACTGAAAATTTGAGCTAACCCTTTTGTATGTTTTCTTTCCCCAGGTCAGGAAGAATCTTATTAAGTAAGATATGTCAAAAGGGACTATAGATATGATAAAATAAATGGGAGACAGTGTAGACGCTGTATGAACCAGTTGTTTATGTTTCCCAGTTTCTAAAGACACTATACCTATACAGTCCTTTCATGGTTTTGTTATATGTTGTAATAAGTATGCTTAAATTTTGATTTAATAACAATGTATGTAAATTATGGGTCGTTATAGCCTCAAACAATACAAAATATCTCATAGACAACATTAATTTCAATCAAATTTTATTGTTATCCATCCAATGAGAAACAATCAAGAAAACATGGTCAACAAAAAAACTCCAATGGATGAAATCAATGATCTTTATATGATTTCTATGAATCATAGCTAAAACTATATGTTAACGTATATCCTCAATCCTCATTAATAACTGCGAAACATGACTCGGTCCTATTAAAGGGTCCTCTCCAAACTCTGCCCAAAGAAAAAAGTGGTGATATTCATGGAAAACCATACAAATACTTGAATGGATCCATTTTGACTAAAGACTAATAAATGCTTTTATATGAAAAATGAACCAGTCCCAGATGTTTATCCCCTGATCCACCAAAATTCATTGCAAAAAATAGAGCATATAGTATCATATTTCCAAAATATACTCCATATAGATATCTATCTCTGGATTGTATTCTCTAATCAAACCTATCCAAGTCCTAATAATCATCCACTCCTCCATTATTTCCATAAGATATTTTGATGGTACTTTCCTACTAAATGAATTTGTAATGATATTATACTACCCTAGGGAATATGTGATGTTCAAGAAAAACGAATAAAGGTATTCCCTACATCCTATGAATGATATTCAATTATTTTTGTGAAATGATATATTTCAAATGATTATGTTCAGAATATACCATTATTGTCACACCTAGTTTTCTTTGAATTTGTTTTGATCTGGTCCATTTGAAATAACTATCCTTTTTATGGGTATTTGGTAAGATTAATCTTGAGTTTTGAAGTTTCATATATGTCTAATAACCCTAATTTGAGTTCCCCATTTCTTGTTTAGGAGTTTTTAAAGAAAATGTGGTTACTTCATGATTTGGGCCAACCGTGAGCCCATTTCCAGTTTTAAAAACCGAATTTGTTTCTTTTATAAATCCTTTTTTTCATAATTTTTCATCCATTACTCTTCCCACATGTCCTATAATAACATATTAAAACTTCCATATCCTTTTGTACCCCATATAAATTCATAAGAATGGTGAATTGGGGTTACTTATTTAGGCATTGTGCCAGCCCATGGGCCCATTTCCAGTTTTAAAAAAACATTGTTTTTCCTTTATATATAATTCAATTTTTAATGTATTTTGGTGATTACACCTCCCACTCTAATCCAATACTCCTATACTCACCCCTGTTATCTATTTACCCACATTGGAGCTCATATGGGTCGCGGTTTTGGGAGACTCTTCTCTTGTTTCCTCTAAACGTCCTGAATTGAGAAGGTAAATTACTTCACCCATACCTCATTCAATTATTTATCATTTTTACCCAAATCATCTTTTACTAGTTCTTCCAGACCTTAGGAGACTCTCCATGATGTTTCAACCCATTCCCTTTTCTATTGGGTTTCAGATCTAATGTAATACGAAGAGTTTTCTAGTGGAAAAGGTGAGATTACATCTCCTTTATCCTCCATCTTCTTCCTCCATTCATTATTTCGGGGTTTTATAGTCTCCCATAGTCATGATCGACCTCGGGTTCTGTTATCCCATGGTTTTCGATGGATTTTATATTCATTTAGGTCTAGTCGTCATAGTTTTAGTGTTTATAAACCCGTGACGGGTGTTTTCGGGTGTGCGTTTCCATTATACCAAGGATTTGAGGTAGGATATCCCTTTAACAAACCATTATAATTTAATTTTCATCATTTTAATTCATTTATAACATTATTTATATGATATGTGCTTCTTTGAAACTTTGGTTATAAAGGTTTTGTGTGTAAATTATGTTTTGTGATTTATTTTGTTAAAAATATAGTTGTTTTGGTATAAATGTGCACTCTTCTTGTTTGATAAATTATTCCATGAGCTTTCTCACTTGGTTTATGTTATATTGAATATGTATCAGTAGCTTGAATAAATATATTCCATGAAAATGTTGTATTATCCCTTTTTAATTACTTAACACAAGTTGGTTTTTTAAAGAGTGGATGTCATGTGTTCGATAAATTCCCTGGTTGGCGTTTATGTGTCTACTACAATTTAAAATAATTAGTTTGGATTTATAAATATATTGGCAGAATGTACAAAAATAATTTGGGGAACCTTTTATGGATTTCAAATTTGTATTTTCTTTTACAAACAAATGGTTTTTTGTTTACAACCTGTTTTGGCCTGAGTTTCCAGAAAATGGCCCGTTTCACATTCTTATAAAAATGGTTGTGTATTGAATATGTAACCAATGTGTTTTAAGGGATTTATTAATGTTTTTTATTCATTAAATTGTGTTTAAAAACCTCCTTAATAAAATTTAAATGAAAAACTGAATCAAATATTAGTTTTGAGAAAATGTTTAAATGCCCGTTTGGCCTTTCCTAAAAATGAAGAATGAGTGTTTTACTTGTATATACCATGTTTTTTCAATTGGGATTCTCTTATAGTCCATGAAATGATTTTATTAAATGTTTTTATGGATGAAAAATATGGTTTTTTATGGTTTTGATGTGTTTTTATAATTGAAAGAGTGTTTTTTAATGAGTTTTATGTGCAAAGCCTCAATACACTCCTTGAAATTGTTTTAAAAAAATATTTAGTGGTTTGTTCATTCGTGAAATAAATGTAAAGAAAGATTGTGGGGTGTTTGTGTTTTTATGGTTGGGGAATGGTCTTTTTATGTGAAATGTTTATTTGATAATATGTGTAACTTGATTGAGCACTAAAGGGAATCCCGAGTATCTAGGTGGGCGGACGTGTACTAGTATGCTAGTGATCCTGTGGGGTTTGGCCCCTGTTTCACATAGCAAGTTTCATGATGACAAAACTATCTAAACAATGATGATGATTTTGTTGGAGGGGAACTAGGTTATAGGAATTATCCCTACTAGTGGATCTTGTTCACGAGAATGGATATTTATTATGGTTACTTTCACCAATATACGAGGTACCTGGGGCTCACAATTGACTAGTGCCTAGGGGTGTTCCCATGACTTGTGCTCAATTGATATTTTGTACTCACCGTCAGCATATGGTGTGTTTGGTTGGTAAATTCAGTAGTGTGTTTGATTTATTTAAAATTTAAAATTATTTAAAGTATCCCTCTTGAAAACCTTTTTTTTATTTTGATGTTGCACCGCTTTGAAAATTGTTACTTGCATTCTTGTTTATAAAACATGCATGTTTTTGCCTGGTAATTTTATTTATAGCTTGAGACCTTATTTGGAAGAAACAAATTTATATTTGTATTTAAAACATGAAATTTATGTTTCTTTTAGTTTAAATTATGTGCATTGGGAATATAATATTGGGCTAACCTACTGAGTTTTAATACTCACGCCTATAGTCTTCTCTTGTTTTTAGCCCTTGTGTGGGTTTCAGCTTGAGTTTGATCACCTTGGGCGATGTGTGATCATTTTTTGGGGAGTGACCAGTGGGGTCACATGGAGTTAGTTGGTTATCGGGTTTGGTCAGTTGAGTTGTTGTCTTAGTTGTACTTTCATTTTCATGTAAAAATAGTGTTCAGTTCAATTTTTAAATAAATGTATTTTGGGATGTGCATTTCGTTCCATTGTTTGTTTTATTGTTCATATATGGGGAAAATCATTCTCATGTGTACTCTACTGATTCCCTCGAAGCTTGTCTCCATTCGGGGAGGATCGAGAACGCCTCCCAGGACGTGTCGCGGGATGGCCCGGGTGACTGGTTCAGGGTCGACTCGAACTGGTTCTTGACAAAATGGTATCAGAGGAGGTTGGCTATTAGCAGACCTTTATTTTTAGAGAGACCTTGTTATTTTGTGGATGTCAAGGTAGATTGAGTAGGATTGTTGGGACTTGAGGGGTAAGTGCAGGAAGAGCGTTGTGAACTCTTTCTCGTTCTAATCCTCGGGTTTCCATGGGAAGTCAGGTTTTATTTGGTATTGGGATATGAAAAGGGGAGTCTGACTAATGGGATTCGTGATCTCCCAGGGCCTGGAAAGCCATGTGGATCTGGGGAATGGTCCTAATAAGTCTCTCTGTGTTGGTGTTGTGTTTGACATTCGGCCACCAACCCTATGGTCAAGTCACCCACCGCCACTAGTTCCCTTTTTTGGGTCTCTTGAACCTTTCTTGAATTCTAATTTTTTTCTAAAAATCCTTCTATGAGTATTGTGAAAATGGGTTTTAAAAGAAGGATTGGATTTTGATAAGTGAAAAGGGGGGTTTTCAAAAATTAAATATATGAATGGTTTCAGAAGTTTTTGTTTTTGTGAAAAAAAAATTTGGTGGGAAGTGGAAATGATTTAACAGGATTGGATTATACATAATGTAAACTTGTGGTTTGTTGGAATAAAATGTTTTGAAATTGTTATTCATTTTAAGGTGATTCTGAATCATTTTTTTAAATGGGGTATTTTGGGATTTTAAAAAGTTTTTGAATCAGATAAATTAGTTTTAGAAATTGGTTTTGATCGGTTGGTGTTTTCCTATAAAGGGTATTGGTCTCAATGGACCTCAAATTATGAAAATATACCTTTCTGAATTTTAAAAAAAATGGGAAGTGGTTGTTTGGAGTGGCTTGGTTATTTTAAATGTTGTTAAAAATTAAATGGGGTAGGTTTTTAAGAAAATGGTTCTTAATGAATTGTGTTTTTTTTGTGAAATATGAAAAGGGTTTTTGACTTGGTGGTTGGTGTTCCTTTTGATGGTAAATGATTTTTGGAATGATGTTGTTTTGTTTTAGCCTTTGGTCATTCATGGGTGCTCACATGCATGGTTTTATTGATATCTAGAATGATGGACTATATGTCATGGTGGTTGGGTTCCTGGGGTGGCATTTAAATGTGCATGTGGGTGAGACATGATGAAACATCGTGGTGAATGTGGAAACCCACCAAGTTAGATTGTGTTTCAAAACTGTTTTGAGCTAAAAAATTGTGGCCTTTTTTTTATAAACAGATTGTTATGTGGCTAGTTTTTTTCTATGTCTTAGAAGAGTGGTTTTTTCATTATTCTTACTTGTGATCTATAATTCAAACTCTTGTTGTATCTTGAGATGAGATCTTTTTGTTGGCTCGGTTTTGGAGTAATTTTCATTGGGTTTATAAAGATGTGTTTGATGTTGTGATGTGGCCATGGATAGTTCTCTATTGGAAATCATTCCTAATGACCAACCTAAGGATTAATTTAAAATGTTAAATCCACCTCTTTTGATGATGTCTCAACCAGTTTGTTGGATTAGAGAGCGGTTTTGGATCTATAAAAAGTGATTCTAGGTCGTGATAATTCTTATGGGCATAGTAGTTGTTTTTAGTGATGTGGATGTGTTTTGTCGTATTCCTTGTCCATTATGCCCCTAGTTTGGAGTGATACATAATTTTGATATGAATCTATGAGTTAATATTTATATTAAGGTGTTTTATTCAGCATTTGAGTATTTTTTAGTGGTTAAATCCTTAGAACCCTGACTGTGGAGCAGTAGATGCTTCAAAAATCAGGGCTCCAGCCATAGGCCTCAGAGTGAAGCTTTTCACACAGTCAGGAAATCGCCAGAGGTGTGGAGTGCTCGATTAGGATCATTCCTCCTCTATTTTTGTGAGTTAGTTTCTATGTCAATGTTTTGGTTCCTCATTTCTTTGAATTTCCCTTTGTCGCACACGCGTGGTGGACTTACCCCTCACACAGTGTCTATGGTTATGCCTTCATGGATGCGAGTTTTCGATCAATGTCCCTGTGTGGAGATCGTATTAATATAAGGTGTGGTCTTGGTGTTACCTATTCTTAGGTGGAGATTTTTGGGTACTTTGTTTCTTTTGTAGTTTAAATGACCCAATTATTGGGTCCCCTTCCCTCCCCTCCCCGAGTGGTGGGGGTCTAGATCTGTGCTTATAGTCTTGTCCCAGTTCTTGTCCCCTCCATTCGGGAGTGGGTGGTTTAGATGTCCATGTTGTAACCCTATTGAATTGGGTTGTAGGTTTTTGTGGTAGATTTTTTTGTGGTCATGTGAAGGTGAGGCCCATTTCTAGTTCATTTTGAATTTATTTTTTTGTTCAAGTCTAGTCGGCCTCTAATGGTGGGGAGACCCACTACGGGTATCGAAGATATTTCCTTTAGGATTTTTCGGATGGAAGTTGTGATTTAATTGTTGGGATCCCATTCAAACCTCCATACCCAATTAATTTTATTTTTTTATTGAACTATGGTTTGGGTGATCATTGGGTTCATTGGGAGAAGGCCCTAAAATCTAGTTCTTCTCTTGGTTGTGGAGGGGGTGGCTTCATCTTTCCGTCTATTCTCCGGACATGGTTGTGAGTTGTATTTTGTTTGGGCAAATGTATTAAGTTACATGGTTTGTGATTGATATTTCCTTATCTTTAGAGGATGTATTATGTTGTTAAGTAATCCTTAGGTGCTGATATTTCAACTGGAAAGTGTTATGGCTTTCCGGAGGTCGAAAGCTTTAATGGTGGGGAGAATTGTCACACCCTGTTTTTTTGACATTGTTTTGATCTGGGCCATTGGAAATCACGATCTTTTTTAGGGGTATTTGGTAATATTATTCTTGAGTTTTGAAGTTTCTTATATGTCTAATCACCCTAGATTGGGTTCACCATTTCTTGTTTAGGAGTTTTTGAAGAAAATGTGGTTACTTCATGATTTGGTCCAACCGTGATCCCATTTCCAGTTTTGAAAACTAAATTTGTTTCTTTTATAACTCCGTTGTTTTTCATCATTTTTCAATCATTACACTTCCCACATGTCCTATAAAGATATCTTAAAACTTCCTTATCCTTTTTTACCCGATATAAAATCATAAGAATGGTGAATTGGGGTTACTTATTTAGGCATTGGGCCAACCCTTGGGCCCATTTCGAATTAAAAAAAACTAAATTGTTTCATTTATATCAAATTAAATATATTAGTTTTTGTGATTATACCTCCCCCTCGAAGACACTATCCCTATCCTCACCCCCATTATCTATTTATCCTCTTTTGAGATCATATGGGTCGCGGATTAGGGAGAATCTTCTCTGGTTTCCTCTAAACAATCAAAATTGAGAAGGTAAATTTTTTCAACCATAACTAATTAAATTAGTGATATTTTTGCCAAAAATCAACTTTCCTTGGATCTTCCAGACCTTAGGAGACTCTCCAAGATGTTTCATCCTATTACCTTTTCTATATGGTTGTAGATCTAATGGAATACGAAGAGTTTTCTATTTAAAAAGGTGATATTTCATCTCCTTTATCCTCCCTCTTTTTCCTCCTTTCATTATTTCGTGGTTTTATAATCTTACATATTAATGATAGAACTAGGGTTATTTTATCCCATGGTTTTTTATGTATTTTATATTCATTTTGTTCTGGTCTTTATATTTTTAGGGTTTATAAACCCGCGGCGGGTGTTTTCAGGTGTGCGTTTCTGTTACGCCAAGGATTTGAGGTAGGATATCCCTTGAAAAAACGTTTATCATTTAAGTTTAATCATTTTAATTCTTTTATAAACTTATTTATATGATATGGGATGATTTTAAACTTTGGTTCTAAAGGTTTTGTGTGCAAATTATGTTTTGTGACTTGTTTTGTTAAAAATATAGTTGTTTTGGTATAAATGTGCACTCCTCTTGTTTGATAAAATATTCCAAGAGCATTGACAATTGGTTTATGGTGTTTTAAATATGTCTTAGTATCTTGAATAACTTTATGGCATGAAAATGTTGTATTATCCCCTTTTAAGTGCTTAACACAAGTTTTTTTTAAAGAGTGCACGACATGTGTTCGGTAAATTGCCTGGTTGGCTTTTATGTGTCTACTGAAATTTAAAATAATTTGTTTGGATTTATAAATATATTTTCATAATGTAATAAAATTATTTTGGGATCCTTTTATGGCTTTCAAATTTGGATTTTATTTTACAAACAAATGGTTTTTTTAGAACATGTTTTGGCCTGAGTTGCCAGAAAATGGCCCATTTCACATTCTTATAAAAATGGTTGTGTATGGAATATGTCACCTGAGTGTTTTAAGGGATTTATGAATTTGGTTTTGTTCTTTAAATGGTGTGTATAAACCTCCTTTATAAAATTGAAATGCATAACTTTGTCAAATGTTAGTTTTGAGAAAATGTTTAAAGGCCCGTTTGACCTTTCCTAAAAATGAAGAATGAGTGTTTTACTTATATATACCAAGTTTTGTCAATTTGGATTGTTTTTTGGTCCATGAAATGATTTTATTAAATGTTTTTTAGGGCTGAAATATATGGGTTGTTATGGTTTTGATGTGTTTTTATAATTGAAATAGTGTTTTTGAATGAGTTTTATGTTCAAAGCCTCAATACACTCCTTGAAATTGTTTTACAAAAATATTTAGTGGTTTGTTGATTTGTGAAAGAAATGTGAAGAAAATTTGTGGGATGTTTTTGTGTTTATTTTTTGGGAATGGTCTTTTTATGTGAAATTTGTATTTTATAATATGTGTAACTTGATTGATCAATAAAGGAAATCCTGATTATCTAGGTGGGCGGACGTGAACTAGTATGCTAGTGATCCTGTGGGGTTTGGCCCATGTTTCATGTAGAAAGTTTGACGATGACAAAACTAACTAAACTATGATGATTATGATATTGGGGGACCACTAGGTTATGGGTACTCTCCCTACTAGTGGCTCTTGTTCACGAGAACGGATATTTATTATGGTTACTTTCACTGAGATAGGAGGTACTTGGGGCTCACAACTGACTAGTGCCCAGGGGTGTTCCTGCGACTTGTGCTCATTAGATATTTTGTACTCACCGTCGGCATACGGTGTGTTTTTTGTTGGTAAATTAAATATTGTGTGTGATTTATTTAAAATATAATATTCTTTATAGCATCCCTCTTCAAAAACCTTTTTTTTTATTTTGAAGTTGCACCGCTTAGAATGTTGTTACTTGCATTCTTGTTTATAAAACATGCATGTTTTTGTTGGGTAATTTTTTTATCGCATGAGACCTCATTTGGAAGAAACAACTTTATTTTTTTATTTAAAACTTGAAATTGATGTTTCTTTTATTTTAAAGGATGGGCATTGGGAATAGAATATCAGGCTAACCTACTGATTTTTTATACTCACGCCTATAGTCTTCTTCTGTTTTTATCCCTTGTGCAGGTTTCAGCTGGATTTCGATCGCCTTAGGTGACGTGTGATCATTTTGTTGGAGAGTGAACAGTGGGGTCACATGGATTTAGTTGGTTATCTGGTTTGGTTAGTTTAGTTGTTGTCTTAGTTGTACTTTCAATTTCTTGTACAAATAGTGTTCAGTTCAATTTTTATATAAATGTATTTTGGGCTGTGCATTTGTTTTCTCTGTTTGTTTGATTGTTCATATATGGTTGAAATCGTTCCCTTGGGTACTATATTTATGCCCTTGATGCTTGTCGCAATCCCGGGAGGATCGGGAACACCTCTCGGGACTTGTTGCGGGCTTTCCTGGGTGACCGGTTCAGGGTCGACTCGGACTGGTTCTTGACAATTATACTCTCCCAAAAAAGATAGTACTGGTAACACATAATCACATGCAAAAACGACAACATGATATAAATAATTATTTGGGAAAATTATCTCATGTGGAAAATGTTTTCCAGTGATGTGATCCACCACATGTTCATCATGCATAAGCATAAAACCCAAAACAGCACCAGAAGCATCATAGGAAATGACACACCCCATAATAGGATCATGTAATATCAGAATAAGAGATGATTCCTGAAGTCATTCTAGATCATGCAAATAAGAATGAAACTTTTCATTCCATATGATTTTCAACCCTTTACTTGTATGAGTAGTCAAATGTGAAACAAACATTAAAAAAACATTCTATAACCTTCAATAGTATCCAATATTACCAGGGAATATTGGAATCTTAAGGATATCCAGTATCTCATCATAAGTAAATATATTCTTCCTTATCTCAAGATAAATTGATAATACATGGAAAAAATTATTTTTTTCAAGGAATTAATTACTTGGATCTGAAAATTGAATTTTTAAATCATTCCATACAATCAGTAACTCCTTAGGATTTACAGAACCAAAATCCAATGGTGCTGGAAGTAGTTCTCAAATATCGAATAATGGAAAATATCACCCATGAAAACTACAAAAACAAATTATGAAGATACACATCAAATATATGATTCGTAAAGAAAATGAAAAATATAAGAGGCTTATTAAAACTAAATGACATAAAAAGATATTCATAATGGTTATAAATTCTATTAAAATACATCTTCATTATATTATACTCCCGAACATATAGATGATGATAACCCGACTGAAGATCAATCTTTGGAAAAAACATTTCCTCCTTGAACTAGTTTATAAAATCAACCAAATGGGGTAAAAATATACTTATTCTTAACTATTTACTAGTCCAAATTCAAATTTTCCGCACACAATATGAGTGAAAAATATAATTTTTTTGAAGAGAACATGTATCTACTAACGATAAACACTAGGGTGAGTGAGAAATTTCTCTAAATGATCATCTAATCGAATCCTGAAATCTTTCAGCTCTATTGGTGTTATCAGGTAACTTGCAATCGGGATTTGATGCTTACCTTAAAATAGGTCAATCAAAAAATCTACATCCCTCTCCAATGGAATCCAAGATAAATTATATGGGGATATTTTTGAAAATCATGAATAATAATGGGAAGACCAAAAAGAAACATCATGAGGATCAACTTCTAATATAGACAACAAACTCTTCAGTTATTTTTGAGAATATATTATATGACACGACCTCCGATCCCACACTCCCTAAAACACATTATATCCCCCAATGGTAGACAAAATGAAAAGACTCTCTGATGATAAACATAAACCACATAATGATAGGGAACATGGAAATTCATCCCTATGATGACATCAAATAGAACCTAAATGATAATGAGGAAATATCAGACTAACTATGTCTCAGCTATCGATAACGAATAAGAAGAAAAGTGAATCCCCTTCAATTTAAACTCCCTAATAAGATTATTTAATCACCAAAAAAGGACATGATCTCTATTGAATGTATAATAAAATCAAAACAAATGTTCAGAAATGAATAAGTGGGAATAACCTATATCAAATAATGTAATCACTACTATAGATGTAATAAAGATGATACATATCTGTAAAACCCCAGGTAAATAAAGAATATGACATTTTTATATTAATCCATATTTGTGAATAAAATTTTAATATTAATTTAAATGGAACGCTATGCTCGATGGCTTACCCAATATGCAACAACGAGTTCCTTTGAAATCTTACGTTGCACTCTAATAATAAAATAATTTTATTTTAAATGGTAGTTAACACCTAGACGTTGTAATGACAGGAATGAACAGAACTAACTAAAAAATGATTATATATGTTTTTAAAATATTTTTACTTTTTACAATAAATTTTAGAGGATTAAAAATGAGAATGAATCCAATTTTAAGCGTAAACATTCTAATATTCTTTAAAAGGTCGATTAACCGCCTTTTGATGGAAAACCTCTTTTAAATACACCTTTTGACAATTTTATGTGTTATATTTGACAAAATAAAATTATTCTTTAGATTCGGGACATCAAAATTTACTTTTTGTAAATTTTTGGTATTTGTCCGATAAATATCATTATTAATGAATAGTGAAAAATGTTGTATTTTAAATCAGAACCACTTTTTAATATAATTTATTTATCTGAATAGATTATATTTTTAATTGGTTTTAAATTTAAATTAGAATATATTTTTACCATTTAATACAATGGTGGTCATTGGAATTAAAATCACCTTGAGATTGGATATAAACGAGTGTCAATATTTTGATAGATATTGTTTCTTAAAAACACGCTATTTGATTTGACAGTGTAATTTAATTATAAAATTAATTAATGAAACTTATATGTTATGAATTTGGTAAAATAGGCATCATTTTTGAACTCGTAATATCAAATATATCTTAGGGTTAATTTTTGGTATTTTTCCTGAAAAAACATAATTTTTGATGAATAGTGAAACCACAAAATGGTAGTTACAAAAACTGATTTTTCGTTTAAATGTAACTTTACCACTTATGTGATTTTAATTTCAAAAATCCAATATAAATGATTCTCATTATTATGTAAAATGTGGTTCAATGGGATGAAAATAATTATTGATCAAAAGTAACTTTTAAGTTTTATTAATCGCGATTAAAGGTAATTAGTGTGATTTAAGCTAAAAATGATATTATAATAAAATGAAAATATCTTCAAACTTGTCCTAACACTATTGTATGAGTCATGGCCGACCAAGAAAACCCATGTGTTGAGTTCTGGGACCCCATGGAGCCACTTGGGTAAGATAATGACATTTATGACTTTTATTTAAAGTAAAAGTAAAAATGACACAAACATGTGTTGTTTTACTAAAACAATTTTTACATGGAGTAATACAAGTCAGATTTTTGACTATAAATAGTAATTGGAAATATAAAAATATTTAATACATCATAGTATTTTTTATAATTTTTAGACATTAAATAAATTTAATTATTTATGACATCATGATGATGCAGTGATTATCTCATTATTTAACAATTTAAATATAATGAAAAGATAATGTAAAATCTAAGACACACACATGTCAAAAACCGGATGGGTGGATTTCGAACTCTTATCACCTTATCCTCGAAATACATCAATGTGGGACCTTTAAAATCCGAAACACATTTGAAAATAAAGTAACATTTTATACCTTTCCAAGAGTGCCCCTCATCTCCTCTTATAAATGCCCCCCACCTCTACCTTCTTACCCACACCTCTCAAGCCTTTGGCTCGGCCATGATCTGAGAATTTTGTCTATCCAAATCCCTCTACTAATCCTAGAAGCCTTACCTTATGCCGGAAGCTCTTTAAGAAACCCTTTTGGTTCAAACCAAAGGGAGTTACCCGATTTTAAGGTAACGTCTTCACTTGTGCTATTTTGTTTTATTTTGCATCTCCAACCCCCTAAAATATTTTGATTCATTTCTTTTGTAACAAAACCAGTATCTTACATATTCTAGGATGTTTTTATAAGAAGTATTCGATCTAAAATTACACACAACTACATATAATGGTTAAATAACATTCTATATCTGCGGATGGTGAATTTCTGCCTCACGAAACGATGATTGTTCAATATTCTTTTAACACCTTCAAAGGTGGACATTAAGATGTCACTATATTTATATATGATATATAATATGTTTAGGTTTTCCTTAAGCTTTTTTATTTATCATTTATGGCATACCTTTATTGTTTCCATTATCGGTAAACGTGATATCTTCATTTTAGGATGTGCGGACTACCGCCCCTCAAAGTGATTTGATTCATTAATATCATATGTGGTACTTATAAAGGATAGATCTAATGATATTATATATGATACCATTATTTAATTATAATACTATTTTTTATCATTATCTTTTAATTCCATTAAATATGAAATAGAAATGGAAGTAGCATTCATGCGTACGTACGACTTACCGTCTCCATGAACGGTGCATTTCATTTCTTACCTCTAAATGTTATGTAATATTAGAAATTCATGTATAAAATGGATATATATGATATATATGTTATCTAAATAATTAATATAATTCTGGATATAATGGATATTTTACCCCATGAACAAACTTGTAATTATAAAGAGTTTATTTTTGACTCAAGTAGCAATGATCGTTAAAACGACCATTGTTAACTTAAATAATTACATAGTGTTCATGAAAAGGTAATAAGTGATATAAAAGTAATAATTAACCTGAAAAAGGTTCTTAATTAAGTATAAATTAACTGAAGTTTATTATTAAGGAGATTAAAGAATGATCGAGTCAAGTCGGATACGAGGTAAGGGATCCTGCCCCTCTCTTTCTTTTTAAGTACACTCTTTTATGTCATTCATTTTAAGTTCATATTTCTTATGATTTGGATGTTATTTTATATTAATCATAATGTAATTTTTTATGTTAATATTATTAAGAGACACTATTTTCTCTCATCAATCCATTTTGGAAGTTTTGAGTGGCGCCGTTAGGCTACCGAATTTTTGTAAGAGATCCAACCTCTCTCTTACTTTTTATGTACTCTCCTTTATGTCACTTCTTTTAAGATCCTCTTTGTTATGTTAGGGGATGTTATTTTATATTCCTCTTGATTTACATTTTATGTTAATTTTATGAGAGACCCTATTTGATCTTATCAATCCATTTTTTGGATGTTTTAAGTGGCGTCGTTAGGCTGTCGAGTTTTCATAAGAGATTTGTCGTCTCACTTTTATTCCCATGAGATTTATGCTAAATTTTCCACCATTTACTTTGAGTGGTATATTTACTGACCATTATTCTAATCTTTGTGTAATATAATTTCGTTTATGATTATTTACATCAATGTTGTATTGTCCTTCTTTCATGGGGTGTATGTTTCGAAAGATACCCAAGTTGGTAAGGGAACCTTTCACCCTCCTCTTTTTAAAGACTTCATTTGTAAGGGTCTTTTAATTTACATATTGTAATGTTGGGATATGATATTATATATCATTATGGATGTAAATTTTATGTCCAAGTGATGAGGTACCCTTTTTATCTCTCATCAACTCATTTTCTGAATTTTGAAGTGACGCCGTTAGGTTGTCAAATTTTTGTAAGGGAACTTCTTAACCCAATTTCCCTTCTTTGGGTTAATCTCCTAATTTCAAATTATGTCATGATATTATTATGTCCTATATTGTATTTGTACTTTATTTAGGTGTAATTATAGTGAATACACATAATAGATCTTTTTTATTTAAAAAAACAATCTTTGTATGGGACTTCGTATCACTACTGGAAAACTAACCTATACCAATGGTTCCAAACTATTTGTATAGGCCTCTAAACCATTGGTATAGCCTATACCAACGGTTTGGAGAACCGTAGGCAAGTAAGCCGTTGGGATAGGTCTATACCAACAGTTTTTGTAAAACCATTGGTATATACCTATACCAATGGTTTGAAAAACCATTGGTATAATTAATATGAAAATCTATACCAACGGTTCCTTAAAACCATTGGTATATGTATTTCCAAAAAAAACATTCACTAGGATTTGATCCCAGGACCTCCGGTTTATCATTAAACGACCTAACCACTAACCTAACATGACTTTTCTGAACATAATTTCATAAATATATATATTTATTATCATAATTATTTTAAATTTTGATTTATAGAATGTTCTGGTTAAGAGGATCCGATAAAAAATAAAATGACCTATACCAACGGTTGTCAAAACCGTTGGTATGGACCTATACCAACGGTTTTGACAACCGTTGGTATAGGTCCCTGGAATCTAGGAAGGGTTGTTGAAATATTGGGGACCTTTCGTGGCCACAAATTGGACCTTTCCCAACTGTTTTCCAAAACCCTTGGGAAAGCCTATCCTTTCCAAATGGTTTGGCAAAACCGTTGGGAAAAGTGGCCACAAAGTGGACTTTTCCCAACGGTTTGGCCAAACCGTTTGGAAAGCCTACCCTTTCCCAACGGTTTTGGAAAACCGTTGGGAAAAGTGTCCACAAATTGGGCTTTCCCAATGGTTTGGCCAAACCATTGGGAAAGGGGGTATAGAAGTGTTGGGAAAGGTCACATTTTCAGTAGTGTCTCAATCTCCATTCATTGAGGCATATTTTGTTTTATACACATCTTTCTTTTTTACGGTGTATAAACCCCTTTTAATTTTACTCTTATTCAAAAGTAATCTTTTTTTATACGAAGAATTTTACTAAATGACAAAATGAATGTTTTTTTGTCGTACGTATGCGGCGAAAACGACTTCTCTACCGCCTTGACAATTATTTGAGTTTCAGCTTCCTCTACAAGCCATAACTTTTTTTTGAATGAAAAATAAATACCATGTTTTACTTTTATTTTATTTTGGTATTGAAAATGGTTTTCATAATGTTTTTATATCAATGTGTTGTATTGATATCTTGTGATTGAGAAGTGGAAATGTTATGTTTCTTTTATACATGTTTTATGTGAGATGATACTGTTATGGTTCTTGGGCATTGTTATGAAGACGGGTGGTTCCGTGATAAACTAAGGGCAGGTGAGCCTGATATAGCTCTCCAATGCATTGGATAACGCGAAGGAGTTAAAATTTAAGGTTTCTCCAAACTATTATCACCTTATCTTCGAAATACATCAATGTGGGACCTTTTAAGTCTGAAACTCTTTTTAAAATAATGTAACATTTCTTAACTTTCCAAAAGTGCCCCTCCTCTCCTCTTATAAAAGGCCCCCACCTATACCTCCTTACCCACACCTCTCAAGCCTTTGGCTCGGCCATGATCTGTTCATTTTGTCTCTCCACATCCCTCTCCTCATCCTAGAAGCCTTACTTTAGGTAGGAAGCTCTTCATGAAACCCTTTTGGATCAAACCAAAGGGAGTTACCCGATTTTAAGGTAATGTCTTCACTTGTGTTCTTTTGTTTTGTTTTGCTTCTCCAACCCCCTAAACTCTTTTTATTCATTTCTTTTTTAACAACTCCATTATCTTCAATATACGAGGATGTTGTTATCAGAAGGATTCGAGATACACTTACACACACCTGCATCTAATGGTTAAAGAACATATTGTTTCTGTGGATGGTGAATTTCTTCCTCATGAAATGATGATTATTCAATATTCTTTTAACACCTTCAAAGGTGGCCATTAAGATGTCACTATATTTATATATGATATATAACATGTTTATGTTTTCTTTAAGCTTCTGTATTTTTCATTTATGGAATAACTTTATGGTTTCCATTATGGGTAAACGTGATATCTTCATTTTTGGAAGTGTGGACTACCGCCCCTTCAAAGTGATTTGATTCATTAATACCATATGTGGTATGTATAAAGGATAGATTTAAGGATATTATATATGAAACCAGACTAGAATTATAATACTATTATGTATCATTATGTTTTAATTCCATTAAATATGAAATAGAAATGGAAGTAGCGTTCATCCGTACGTACGAATTACCGTCTCCATGAATGGTGAATTTTATTTCTTACCTAAAAATGTTATGTAATGGATATATATGACATATATTATATCCAAATCATGAATATAATTCTGGATATAATGAACCTTTGACGACATAAACAACATGTAATTGTGAGAAGTCCATTTTTGACTTAAGTACCAAATATCGACGAAACGAACTTTATTAAATTAAATGATTACATAACATTTATAACATTGAAATAAGTTATATAAAAGGAATAATAAAAATGAAAAAGTTTCTTAAGCAAATAGAAATTAACACTAGTTTTTTATTCAGTAGATTAAAGAAAAATAGAGTCATGTCGGACACGAGGTATGGGACTTAGTCTCAATCTCCTTTTATTGAGGCATATTTTTTTATACACTAATTTCTTTTATACGGTGTATAAACCCCTTTGAATTTTACGTTTATCCAAAAGGAAGCTTTTTATATGAATATCATTACTAAATGACAAAAGGAATGATTTTTTTAGTACGTATGCGGAGAAAACGACTTCTCTGTCGTCCTGACCATTATTTGAGTTTCGGATTCCTCTATAGGCCATAACATTTTTTTAGAAATGAAAAAAATAAATACCATGTTTTAGTTTTCATTTATTTTGGTATTTAAAATGGTTTTCATAATGTTTTTATTATATCAATGTGTTGTATTGATATCTTGTGATTGAAATGTGGAAATGATATGTTTCCTTTATGCATGTTTTATGTGATACGATTATGTTATGGTTCTTGTTAATTGTTATGAAGAAGGGTGGTTCCGTGATAAACTAAGGGCGGGTGAGCCCGATATAGCTCTCCAATGCATTGGGAAACGCGAAGGAGTTAAACGTTAAGGTTTCTCTGAAGAGATTTAGGGAATATATTGTGATGGGTATTCCAAACGTAACCATGAGGGTTACTCCCTACGTAAGAATGTTATGAATGCCTCAAGTTACCTTTATGTCTTATGATTTCTATGATTTATTCATGATCTGATGAGGTATGTGATTATGTTTTATGATTAAAGTATGATTCCATGCGTGGACTAATGTTTTCATTTCGCACTTTTATATCCCTTACTGAGCTTTTTATGCTCATCCCATTTTTTTAAATTTTTTTCATAGGTGAAGGTAAAGGTACATGATGTGATGATACTGTCAAGGAAGTGTCAAGAAAGAATCCATGTTTTATTTTAAATATGATTCTGTTGATGGGGAAAATGAGTACTATCTTTTATGTAACCACTTTGTTTAAATGTGGAATGTAATGCATGTTTTATTATCTAATTCTCTAAAACTCTAAACCTGAAAAGATCCTCAATGTGTATTCTTTATGTAACTCAAGATTAAGTAATGTTTAAGTCAGGGGCCCTATAGTTGGTATCAGAGGTCGGTTTAGATAACTTTAGGAGTTATAATTCTATTAAACGATTATCCAAAAATATTTTTTTATGGTCAAATTTAAATGATATAGAATTTGAAGATTACCATGTTGCTTCATATAAGACATGTTTGTTCAAAATGGTTTCCCGCAGAGGAAACCGGGAAGCAGTGCTAGAAATGCATACATAAAGAAATGTCATTCCGAATCAGCATCCTGAGATGGTCGGAATTGGAACTGAATAGTTTGTTGCAGTAATGGAGCAGTTGACTCAAGCGATTAATGGTGGTGGTATCCATGCACGAGATCAGCCAGATCAACCGCAGAGGAACATGTCAGTGGTGGAACATTTCATGAGGCAACATCCCCCATCGTTCAGAGGATCATCTGACCTTGTGCTAGCTGATGGGTGGATTAAATCACTGGAGAAGATTTTCGATGGCGTGGGGTGTTCAGACAATCAAATGGTTAGTCTTGTTATTTACCGTTTGGAGGGTGCATTAGATCAGTGGTGGTCGATGGTTAAGAATATCAGGGACGCTGATGAGATTGATGATCTCAACTGGGATGAATTCAAAGGTATGTTTCTTGAGAAGTATTTTCCTAAGGATGTTTGATATAGGATGGAAAAAAATCCTGGAATTGAGGTAATAGGAAGACTCAGTGGCTGCCTATGAAGAGAGGTTCACTCGATTGGCAAGGTATTCTCCAAATTTTATCCGAGACCTTGATAGTAAAATCAATCGTTTTTACTCAGGATTAATGCCAAAATATCGAAGGGATTTTGCTTCTCGCGAGTTCAAGAGTTATGAAAAGCTTGTGTGATGTACTGAGAAGGTGGAAATAGAGTTGCCGATGATCAAGTGTTCTATAACAACCAGCAGAAGAAGAGACCGAGGTGGAAGGAGAAAGGAAAGAATTCTTCGAAAACGTCTGACGGTAAGAAAAATAAGTTTCCAGTTTTTGATAAATGTGGTAATAGGCATGCTAGGGAATGTCTTCTGAATTATGGAAAGTGCTACTGATGCAGTAAGATGGGTTATAAGGCTCGTGATTGCACTGAAAAAGATCAAGGTGATGGTAAGACAAAATTTTATTTACAGTTACTAAAATGTTTTAAGTGCAATGAGAAGGGTCACTATGAAAATGAGTGTCCGACAAAGAGCTCGAGTGATGGGAAGAAGTTAGACTACAAGAGGAAAGGGGTGGTGAAATCCTTTGCAACTACTTCATCATATGTCGGGACATCAAATGAAGTTGTATTAGGTACTTTGTTTGTTTTTTCATATTATGCCAGTGTGTTGTTTGATTCGGGGTCTACACATTATTTCATCTCTGAAAACTTTTATATTAAAATTGGAATACCATCTCATGAAATGACTCCTAAACTTGTGGTAAAAACACCTGGGGGAAAATTTGAGTAAAAAAGAATTTAAAAGAATCTTACTATCCTTATCCGTGGAAAGAACCTACTTGAAAACCTTATTGTTTTATCTCTAATAGAGTTTGATGTTATCCTGGGTATGGATTGGCTCTCTATTTACCATGCTAAGATTGACTGTAGAGCTAATGAAGTTTCTTTTCAGAAAGACGTTCAGTTTGTGTACAAGAATGAATCCTTACTATTGATAACATGTCAAGAGGCCAAGAAACTTGTAAAATATGGAAATGAATGTTACCTTGCACATATCGTTGAAAACAAGGTAACTTTTCAGATAAATGATGTGCCAGTGGTAAATGAGTATCCTTATGTTTTTCCTGATGAGTTTCCTGGAATAATACCAGATCGGGAAGTTGAATTTATTGTTGACTTAGTTCCTGATGCTAAGCCCATTTCAAAACCCCCTTATCGAATGGCTCAAACTGAACTTTTAGTGATGAAGGAGCAATTGCAAGATTTATTAGAGAAAGGTTTCATTAAACCAAGAACATCACCATGGGGTGCTCCTATTTTATTTGTTAAAAATAAATATGGTTCTATGAGACATTACATTGATTATAGAGCTTTGAATAACAACATTGTTAAGAAAAAATATCATTTGCCTCATATCGATGATTTGTTTGATTAGCTCCAGGGAGCTCAGTATTTTTCAAAGATTGACATGAGATTTGGGTACCATCAGTTGAATGTAAAGGAAGCAGATATTCCGAAGACCGTGTTTCAAACAAGATATAGCCATTATAAATTTGTAGTAATGCCTTTTGGGCTAACCAATTCACCTGCTATATTCATGGACCTTATGAATTGAATTTTCCATGAGTTCTTGGATAAGTTTGTGGTTTTTTTCATTGATTATATTTTGGTGTTTTCTAAAAGTAAAGAGGGGCATGAAAGACATTTAATGGTTATTTTTCAAATCTTAAAAGAAAATAAATTGTATGGTAAATTCAGAAAGTGTGAGTTTTGTTTGTAACAAATTTATTTCCATGGTCACATTGTTTCTAAATATGGGATAACTGTTGATCCTGCAAAAACAAAGGTTGTTGAAGAATGAAAAGACCCCCAAATGTAACTGAGATTTGTAGCTTCCTTGGTTTGGCAGGCTATTACTGAAGGTTTATTTGAAATTTTTCCAGGTTATCTAGTCCAATGACTAAGCTAACATGGAAGGGTGTTAAGTTTATCTATACAAAAGAATGTCATGATTGTTTTCAGGAATTGAAAAAAAGATTGATAAATGCTCCAGTTTTGGCACTACCTTCCAGGAATGGTGAGTTTGTAATCGATAGTCATGCTTAATTAAAAGGACATGGTTGCATCCTAATGCAGAATGATCAGGTAATTGCTTATGCCTCACGATAGTTGAAAAACCATGTAGTCAATTACCCTACACGTGATTTGGAATTAGCTGTAGTTGTTTTCGCTTTAAAAATTTGGAGGCATCATTTGTATGGAGTAAAGTGTGAAATATATACCGATCAAAAAAGTTTAAAGTATATATTCACTCAGAAATAATTGAACATGAGACATAGGATATGTCTAGAATTAATCAAGGATTTTGATTGTACAATTCATTTCCATCCGAGAAAATCAAATAAAGTGGTTGATGCTTTGAGTCGAAAAAGTAATGCTTCATTAACAATGTTGTGTTTGGAACATGATCCTTTGGTTAAGGATTTGATGAACTTTGGCATAGAAGTTGTTGGTGTTGGAAGTTATTCTGTTTTGTTTCAGGTATCAGTGAGATTATCTCTATCAGACAGAATTAAGCAAGCACAGAAACAAGACAGCGAGTTGCAGAAAAAGTTAGAGCTGGTTCAGAAGGGTAAGTTGCCTGAATTCAACATTGATAATGATTGTGTTTTGAGATCTCAGAAAATATTATGTGTGCTTTGTGATTCATAGTTGAAGAGAGAGTTGTTATGTGAGGCTCGTAGTTCTCCTTTTTCATTTCATCCAGGTAGTACTAAGATGTATAGAGATCTTCGGGAGTATTACAGGTGGGACAGAATGAAAAGGGTTATTGCTGATTTTACTATGAAGTGTTTGAATTATCAACAGGTAAAATCATAGCGGCAGTTACCGAAATGGATTCTTCAGCCTTTACCAGTACCAGAGTGGAAATAGGAGAATATATCCATGGTCTTCGTTGTGGGATTGCCGAAGACACCTCGTGGTAATAATGTAATCTGGGTTATTGTTGATCGCATCACTAAATCTTCTCATTTCCTTTCTATAAAAGATAATTTTTCCCTAGATCAACATTCCCATTTTTATCTTAAAGAAATATTCAGGTTACATGGAGTTCCTCTCTCCATTGTATCTGACCATGATCGCAGGTTCACTTCTAACTTTTGGAAAGGCCTTCAGAAGTCGTTGGGTACTGAATTAAATTTTAGTACAGCTTTTCATCCTCAATCAGATGGGCAGTCAGAATGAAAAATTCAGACTATAGAGGATATGCTACGTGCTTGTTCGATGGATTATCAGGGATGTTGGGACCAACAACTTTTTTTGGTTGAGCTTTTTTATAATAACAGTTTTCATTCCAGTATACAGATGGCTCCATTTGAAGCATTATATGGCAAACGGTGTCAAACTCCAGCTTTATGGGATGAAGTAGGTGAAAGGAAGCTGATGGGACCCGAATTGGTAGAAGAGTTGGCAGAAAAATTTCAGATGATATAAAGACACATGATAACAGCTCAGAGTAGGCAGAAGAGTTATGCGGACAACAGGAGGAAGGATCTCTCTTTTGAGGTAGGTGATCATGTTTTTCTCAAAGTATCACCATGGAAAAGTGTGATGTGATTTGGTAATAAAAGAAATCTGAGTCCAAGGTTCATTGGACCATATGAAATTCTAGAGAGAGTTGGATCAGTTTCCTACCAAGTGTCTTTACCTCCAATTTCATCTCAGGTACATAATGTTTTTCATGTTTCGATGTTGAGAAAGTATATACCAGATCCATCTCATGTTTTGAGTCCAGAGGTAGTTCAGTTGGAAGAGAATCTATATTATGATGAACAACCAGTTCATGTTTTTGATCATAGGGATCAAGTGTTACAGAATAAAGTGATTCATCAAGTAATGGTTTTGTGGAATAACCACATGAGTGAAGAGGCAACATGGGAATCTGAAAATGCAATGAGGGATAAATACCCACACTTATTCGATAAGTAAATAAATTGCGGGGACACAATTTTCTAAAGGGGGAAGGATGTAACATCCCAAGTATGTAATGAATAATAGATATTCTTATCTATGTCTATTTATTTATTATATAGTGTTTTAGAGGCTTAAAAAGAGAATAAATCCAATCTTAAGCATGGAATACTCTAATATTTTTAAAAGATTGTTTTACCGCCTTTTGATGGCGAAGCAATTTTAAATCTATCTTTTGACAATATTATAAGCTATATTTGTCAAAATAAATTTATTCTTTATTATTGGGACATTGAAATTTACTTTGGATAAATTTCTGGTATTTTTCTGATTATGTTCATTTTTTAATGAATAGTGAAAAGTGTTGTATTTTAATTCAAAACCACTTTTTAGTCTAATTTCTTTATAAAGTTAGATAATATTTTTAATTGGTTTTAAATTGAAATTAGAATATATTTTTTCCATTTAATCCAATGGTGGTCATTGGAATTAAAATCACTTTGAGATTGGACATAAACGAGTGTCAATCTTTTGATAGATATTGTTTCTTAAAAACAAGCTATTTGATTTGACAGCGGGATTTAATTATAAAATTAATTAATGAAACTTCTATGTTATGAATTTGGTAAAATAGACATCATTTTTGATTTCATTATATCAAATATAGCTTAGGTTGATGTTTTGGTATTTTTCTGAAAAACATTAATTTTTGATGAATAGTGAAACCACGAAGTGGTAGTTACAAAAACTGATTTTTCTTTTAAATGGAACTTTACCACTTCTGTCATTTGAATTTCAAAAATCCAATAAAAATGATTTTCATTATTAAGTAAAAATTGGTTCAATGGGATGAAAATAAGTTTTGATGAAAAGTAACTTTTATGTTTTATTAATCGCGATTAAAGGGCATTTAGTGTGATTTAAGGTAAAAATGATATTATAATAAAATGAAAATATCTTGACACTTGTCCTAACCCTATTGGATGAGTTAGGGCCGACCAAGACAACCCAGGGGTCGATTTTTGGGACCCCATGGAGCCACTTGAGTAAGATAATGACATTAATTCCTTTTATTTAATGTAAAAGTAAAAATGACACAAACATGTATTATTTTACTAAAACAATTTTTACATGGGGTTACACAAGTCAAATTTTTGACTAAAAATAGTCATTGGAAATATAAAAATATTTAATTCATCATAGTATTTTTTTATTATTTTTATACATTAAATAAATTAAATTATTTATGACATCATGATGATGCAGCGATTACCTCATTATTTGACGATTTAAATAAAATGAAAAGATAATGAATAATCAAAAAACTAAACATGTCAAAAACCTATTTTATGGGTGGATTTAGAACTATTATCACCTTATCTTCGAAATACATTAATTTTTGAGCTTTTAAATTTGAAAACCTTTTTAAAATAATGTAACATTTCTTAACTTTCCAAGAGTGCCCCTCCTCTCCTCTTATAAAAGGCCCCCACCTCTACCTCCTTACCCACACCTCTCAAGCCTTTGGCTTGGACAAGATCTGATCATTTTGTCTCTATATATCCCTCTCCTCATCCTAGAAGCCTTACCTTATGAAAAAAGCTCTTCAAGAAACACTTTTGGTTCAAACCAAAGGGAGTTACCCGATTTTAAGGTAATGTCTTCACTTGTGTTCTTTTGTATTATTTTGCTTCTCCAACCGCCTAAACTCTTTTTATTCATTTCTTTTGTAGAAAATACAGTATCTTCAATATACTAGGATATTGTTATAAGAAGTGTTCGAGCTACACTTACACACACCTACATCTAATGGTTACAGAACATACTGTTTCTGGGGATGGTGAATTTCTGCCTCATGAAATGATGATTGCCCAATATTATTTTAACACCTTCAAAAATGGCCATTAAGATGTCACTATATTTATATATGACATATAATATGTTTATTTTTTCCATAATCTTCTGTATTTCTCTTTTATGTAATACCATTATGGTTTCCATTATGGGTAAACTTGATATCTTCATTTTAGGATGTGCGGACTACCGCCCCCTCAAAGTGATTTGATTCGTTAATACCATATGTGGTTTGTATAAAGGATAGATTTAAAGATATTATATATGATACCATACTGGAATTATAATACTATTATGTATCATTATGTTTTAATTCCATTAAATATGAAATAAAAATGGAAGTAGCGTTCGTTCGTACGTACGGCTTACCATCTCCATGAACGGTGCATTTCATTTCTTACATCTAAATGTTATGTACTGGATATATATGATATATATGATATCCAAATCATGAATATAATTCAGTATATAATGAACCTTTGACCACATAAACAACATGTAATTGTGAGAAGTCCATTTTTGACTTAAGTACCATATATCGACGAAACAAACTTTATTAAATTAAATGATTACATAACACTTATCACCTAGCAATAAGTTATATAAAAGGAATAATGAACTTGAAAAAGGTTCTTAAGCTAGTAGAAATTAACACTAGTTTATTATTCCGTAGATTAAAGAGTATTCGAGTCAAGTCAGACACGAGGTATGGGACTTCGTCTCAATCTCCTTTCATTGAGGCATATTTTGTTTTATACACTACCTTATTTTATACGGTGTATAACCCCCTTTGACTTTTACGTTTATCCAAAAAAAAATCTTTTTTATACTAATTGCTTTACTAAATGACAAAAGGAGTGTTTTTTTGTTATTCGTATGCGGCGACAACAACTTCTCTACAACTGTGACAATTATCTGAATTTCGGCTTCCTCTACAAGCCATTACTTTTTAAAAAAAATGAAAAAAATAGATACCATGTTTTACTTTGCATTTATTTTGGTATAGAAAATGGTTTTCGTAATTTTTTTATTATATCTATGTGTTGTATTGATATCTTGTGATTTAAATGTGGAAATGTTATGTTTCCTTTATGCATGTTTTATGTGATATGATTATGTTATAGTTCTTGGGCATTGTTATGAAGACAGGTGGTTCTGTCATAAACTAAGGGCAGGTGAGCCCGATATAGCTCTCCAATGCATTGGGTAACGCGAAGGAGTTAAACGTTAAGGTGTCTCCGAATAGATTTAGGGAATATACTGTGATGGGTATTCCAAACGTAACCATGAGGGTTACTCCCTATGTAAGAATGTTATGAATGCTTTAAGTTACCTTAATACATTACTTAATCTTGAGTTACTTCAAGAATACACATTGAGGATCTTTTCAAGATTAGAGTTTTAGATAATTAGATCATAAAACATTCATTACATTCCACATTTAAAAAAAGTGGTTACATAAAAGATAGTACTCATTTTTCCCATCAACATAATCATATTTAAAATAACACATGGATTCTTTCTTGACGCTTCCTTGAAACTATCATCACATCATGTACCTTTCCCTTGACCTGTGAAAAACATTTCAAAAACTTGGGATGAGCATAAAAAGCTCAGTAAGGGATATAAAAGTACGAAATGAAAACATTAGTCCATGCATGGAATCATACTTTACTCATAAAACATAATCACATACCTCATCAAATCATGAATAAATCATATAAATCATATTACATAAAGGTAACATGAGGCATTCATAACATTCTTACGTAGGGAGTAACCCTCATGGTTACGTTTGGAATACCCATCACAGTATATTCCCTAAATATCTTTGGAGAAACCTTAACGTTTAACTCTTTCGCGTTAACCAATGAATTGGAGAGCTATATCGGGCTCAACCGACCTTAGTTTATCATTGAACCACCCATCTTCATAACAATTTCCACGAACCATAACATAATCGTATCACATAAAACACGCATAAAGGAAACATAACATTTACACTATTCAATCACAAGATATCAATACAACACATTTATATAAAAACATTATGAAAACCATTTTCAATACCAAAATAAAATAAATGTAAAACATGGTATTTATTTTTCATTTAAAAAAAGTTATGGCTTGTAGAGGAAGCCAAAACTCAAATAATGGTCACGGAGGCAGAGAATTCGTTGTCACTGCATACGTATGACGAAAAAAAATTCCCTTTTTTCATTTAGTAAACGCTTCATATAAAAATATTCCTTTTGAATAAACATAAAAGTCAAAGGGATTTATACACCGTATAAAATAAAGTTGTGTATAAAACAAAATATGCCTCAATGAAAGGAGGTTGAGACGATGTCCCATACCTCGTGTCCGGCGTGACTCGATTTCTCTTCAATCTCCTGAATAATAAACTAGTGTTAATTTCTACCTTCTTAAGAAACTTTTTCATATTTATTATTCCTTTTATATAACTTATTTCCATGTTATAAATGTTATGTAATCATTTAATTTATTAAAGTTCGTTTTGTCGATATTTAGTACTTAAGTCAAAAATGGACTTCCCATAATTACATGTTGTTTATGTGGTCAAAGTTTAATTATATCCAGAATGATATTCATGATTTGGATATCATATTTATCATATATATCCAGTACATAACATTTAGAGGTAAGAAATGAAATGCACCATTCATGGAGACAGTAAGCCGTACGTATGCATGAACGCTACTTCCATTTCTATTTCATATTTAATGGAATTAAAACATAATGATACATAATAGTATTATAATTACAGTATGGTATCATATATAATATCATTAAATCTATCCTTTATACATACCACATATGGTATTAATGAATCAAATCACTTTGAGGGGGCGGTAGTCCGCACATCCTAAAATGAAGATTTCGCGTTTACCCATAATGGAAACCATAAAGGTATGCCATAAATAAAAAATACGGAATATTGAGGGAAAAATAAACATATTATATATCATATATAAATATAGTGACATCTTAATGGCCACCTTTGAAGGTGTTAAAATAATATTGAACAATCATCGTTTCCTGAGGCAGAAATTCACCATCCACATAAAAAGTATGTTCTTTAACCATTAGATGTTGGTGTGTGTAAGTGTAGACCTAATACTTCTTATGAAAACATCCTAGTATATTGAAGATACTGGAGTTGTTACAAAAGGGATTGGATAAGCAAAATATAACAAAAGAACACAAGTGAAGACATTACCTTAAAATCGGGTAACTCCCTTTGGTTTTAACTAAAAGTGTTTCTTGAAGAGCTTCTTGCCTAAGGTAAGGCTTCTATGATGAGGATAAAGATGTGGAGAGACAAAATAATCATATATTTGATGAGCCAAAGGCTTGAGAGGTGTGGTTTAGGAGGTAGAGGTCGGGGACTTTTATAAGAGGAGAGGAGGGGTACTCTTGGAAAGTTAAGAAATGTTACATTATTTTAAAAAGCGTTTCGGATTTAAAATGTCCCACATTGATTTATTTAGAAGATAAGGTGATAATAATTCTAAATAAACTCATCCAATAGGTTTTTGACATGTGTAGGTCTTATATTTCACATTATCTTTTAATTTTTTTTAAATCATTAAATAACGTGGTAATCGATGCATCATCGTGATGTCATAAATAATTTACTTTATTTAGTGTCTAAAAATTAAAAAAAATACTATGATGTAGGAAATCATTTTAGATTTCAAATGACTATTTATAGTCAAAAATATGACTTGTGTAACAACATGTAAATTTTTTTTAGTACAACAATACATGTTTGTGTCATTTTTACTTTTATTTTAAATAAAAGGCATTAATGTCCTTATTGAACCCAAGTGGCTCCATGGGGTCCCGAAAATCGACCCATGGGTTGTATTGGTCGCCATAGACTCATCCAATAGTGTTAGGACAAGTTTCAAGATATTTTCATTTTATTATAATATCATTTTTACCTTATATCACACTAATTTCCCTTTAATCGCGATTAATAAAACTTAAAAGTTACTTTTCATCAAAAATTATTTTCATCCAATTGAAAAAAAATTACTTAATAATGAAAATCATTTATATTGGATTTTTGAAATGAAAATCACAAAACTGGTAAAGTCCCATTTAAACCAAAAATCAGTTTTTGTAACTACCACTTTGTGGTTTCACTATTCATCAAAAATTAAGGTTTTTCAAAAAAATACCAATAATTCACCCTAAGCTATATTTGATATTACGAATTAAAAAATGATGCATATTTTACCAAATTCATAACATATAAGTTTCATTAATTAATTTTATAATTAAATTCTGCTGTCAAATCAAATAGCGTGTTTTTAATAAACAATATCTATTAAAAGATTGACACTTGTTTATGTCCAATCTCAAAGTGATATCAATTCCAATGACCACCATTGGATTAAATGGTAAAAATATATTCTAATTTCTCTTTAAAACCAATTAAAAAGATAATATAAATATATAAATAAATTATATAAAAAAGTGGTTTTGAATTAAAATACAACACTTTTCACTATTCATTAAAAAATGAACATTATAAAAAAAAAAAAAATAAATTAATCCAAATTAAATTTCAATGTCCCAATCATAAAGAATAAATTTATTTTGACAAACATTGCTTATAAAATTTTCAAAAGATTTATTTAAAAATGGTTCTCCATCAAATGTCGGTAAAACAATATTTAAAAAATATTAGAGTATTCTATGCTTAAGATTGGATTTATTCTAATTTTAAGCCTCTAAAACACTATCTAATTCATAAATAGACATAGACAAGAATATCTATTATTCATTACATACATGGGATTTTACATCCTCCCCACCTTTAGAAAATTGTGTCCCCGCAATTTATTTACTTATCGAATAAGTGGGGGTATTTATCCATCATTGCATTTTCAGATTCCCATGTTGCCTCTTAACTCATGTGGTTCTTCCAAAAAACCAATACTTGATGAATCGCCTTATTCCGCAACACATTCTCCTATGATCAAGAATCGGAACCGGCTGTTCCTCAAAAGATAGATTCTCTTCCAACTGAACTACCTCTGGACTCAAAACATGAGATGGATCTGGCATATACATTCTCAACATCGAAACATGAAAAAAAATTATGTACCTGAGATGAACATGGAGGTAGAGACACTCGATAAGCAACTGATCCAACTCTCTCCATAATTTCATATGGTCCAATGAACCTTGGACTCAACTTTCCATTCTTACCAAATCGCATCACACTTTTCCATGGTAATACTTTGAGAAAAACATGATCACCTGCCTCAAAAGAGAGATCCTTCCTCTTGTTGTCCGCATAACTCTTATGCCTACTCTGAGCTGTTCTCATGTGTCTCTGTATCATCTGATCTTTTTTTTCAACTCTTCTACCAATTCTAGTTTCATAAGCCTCCTTTCACCTACTTTATCCCAAAAAGATGGAGTTCGACACAGTTTTCCATATAATGCTTCAAATGGAGCCATCTATATACTGGAATGAAAACTGCTATTATAAGAAAACTCAACCAAAGAAAGTTGTTGGTCCCAACTTCCCTGATAATCCATCGAACAAGCACGTATCATATCCTCAAAAGTCTGAATTGTTCGTTCTGACTACCCATCTGATTGAGGATGAAAAGCTGTACCAAAATTTAATTCAGTACCCAACGACTTCTGAAGGCCTTTCCAAAAGATAGAAGTGAACCTGAGATCATGGTCAGACACAATGGAGAGAGGAACTCCATGTAACCCGACTATATATTTAAGATACAAATGGGAAAGTTGATCTAGGGAAAAAGTATCTCGTATAGAAAGGAAATGAGCAGATTTATTCAAGCGATCAACAATAACCCAGATTGCATTATTACCTCGAGGTGTCTTCGACAATCCCACAATGAAGTCCATGGATATACTATCCCATTTCCACTCTGGTACTGGTAATGGTTGAAGCATCCCTTTTGGTAACTGTTGCTCTGCATTTACCTGTTGACAAGTCAAACACTTCACAGTAAAATCAGCAATATCCCTTTTCATTCCGTCTCACCAGTAATACTCCCAAAGATCTCTATACATCTTAATACTTCCTGGATTAACTGAAAATGGAGAACTATGAGATTCACATAACAACTCTCTCTTCAACTGTGAATCACAAGGCACACACAATCTCTTCCCAAATCTCAAAACACATTCATTATCAGGTTTGAATTCAGGAAACTTACCCTTCTAAACCATCTCTACCTTTTTCTACAACTCGTTGTCTTGCTTCTGTGCTTGCTTATTTCTGTCTGATATAGATGATCTCACTAACACCTGAAACAAAACAGAAGAACTTCCTACACCAACAACTTCTATTCCAAAGTTCATCAAATCCTTAACCAAAGGATCGCATTCCAAATGCAAAATTGTTAATGAAGCATTACTTTTTCGACTCAAAGCATCATCCACTTTATTTTGTTTTCTGGGATAGTAATGAATTGTAAAATCATAATCCTTGATTAATTCTAGCCATCTCCCCTGTCTCATCTTCAATTATTTCATAGTGAATATATACTTTAATATTTTGTGATCGGTATATATTTCACACTTTACTCCATACAAATGATGTGTCCAAAATTTTAAAGCGAAAACAACTATATCTAATTCCAAATCATGTGTAGGGTAATTTACCTCATGATTTTTCAACTGTCGTGAAGCATAAGAAATTTCCTGATCATTCTGCATTAGGATGCAACCAAGTCCTTTCAATGAATCATCCCTGTAGATAACAAACTCACCATTCCTGGAAGGTAGTGCCAAAACTGGAGTATTCACCAATCTTCTATTTAGTTCTTAAAAACAATCAACACATTATTTTGTCCAGATAAACTTGACACCCTATCGAGTTAGCTTAGTCATTGGACTAGATAACCGGGATGAATTTCTAACAAACCTTCAGTAATAGCCTGCCAAACTAAGCAAGCTACGAATCTCAGTTACATTTGTCGGTCTTGTCCATTCTTCAACAACCTTTGTTTTTGCAGGATCAACAATTATCTCATCTTTAGAAACAATGTGACCAAGGAAAGAAATTTGTTGCAACCAAAACTCACACTTGATGAATTTCCCGTACAATTTATTTTCTTTTAAGGTTTGAAAAATAACCCTTAAATGTCTTTCATACTCCTCTTTACTTTTAGAAAACACCAAAATATCATCAATGAAAACAACTACAAACATATCCAAGAACTCATGGAAAATTCTATTCATATGGTCCATGAATACAGCAGGTGCATTGGTTAGCCCAAAAGGCATTACTAAAAATTCATAATGGCCATATCTTGTTCGAAACGCGGTCTTCGGAATATATCCTTATTTTACCTTCAACTAACGGTACCCTAATCTCATGTCAATCTTTGAGAAATACTAAGCTCCCTAGAGCTGATCAAACAAATCATCAATATGAGGAAAAGGATATTTGTTCTTAAATATGATGTTATTCAAGGCCCTATAATCAATGCAAAGTCTCATAGAACCATCTTTCTTTTTAACAAATAATACAAGAGCACCCTATGGTGATGTGCTAGGTCGAATGTAACCTTTCTCTAATAAATCATACAATTGCTTCTTCAACTCTAAAAGGTCACTTTTAGCCATTCGATAAGGGGGTTTTGAAATGGGATTAGCATCAAGAACTAAGTCAACAGTAAATTCAACTTCCTGATCTGGTATTATTCCATGAAACTCATCAGGAAAAACATCAGGATAGTCATTTACCACTGGCACATCATTAATCTGAATAGTTCCCTTGTTTTCAACGATATGTGCAAGGTAACATTCATTTCCATATTTTACAAGTTTCTCGGCCTCTTGATATATTATCAAAAGTAAGGCTTCATTCTTGTACACAAACTGAAAGTCTTTCTGAAAAGAAACTTCTTTAGCTCTATAGTCAATCTTAGCATGGAAAATAGAGAGACAATCCATACCCAGGATAACATCAAACTCTACTAGAGGTAAAATGATAAGGTTTTCAAGTAGGTTCTTTCCATGGATAAGGATATGAAGATTCTTATAAATTCTTGTTGCCTCAACATTTCCCCTAGGTGTTTTTACCACAAGATCAGGAGTCATTTCTTGAGATGGTATTTCTGTTTTACTAGAAAAGTTTTAAGAGATGAAAGAATGTGTAGACCCCGAATCAAACAACACACTGGCATAATCTGAAAAAACAAAAAAAATTACCTAATACAACTTCATTTGATGGCCCGACATCTCCTGATGTAGTTTCAAAGGATTTCACCACCCCTTTCCGCTTGTATTCTAACTGCTTCCCATCACTCGAGATCTTTGTCGGACACTCATTTTCATAGTGACCCATCTCATTGAACTTAAAACATTTCACTAACTGTAAATCAAATTTGGTATTTCCATCCCCCTGATCTTTTTCAGTGCAATCACGAGCCCTATGTCCCATCTTACTGCATCGGTATCACTTTTCATAATTCATAAGACATTCCCCAGCATGCCTTTTACCACATTTATCACAAATTAGAAACTTAGTTTTCTTACCATCAGACCATTGTGAAGAATTCTTTCCTTTCTCCTGCCACTTCGGTCTCTTCTTCTGCTAGTTGTTATAGAAAGCTTGATCATCGGCAAAATCCATTTCCACCCTCTCAGCACATCGGACAAGATTTTCATAACTCTTGAACTCGCGAGAAGCTAAAGCCCTTCGATATTTTGGCTTTAATCCTGAGTAAAAATGATTGATTTTACTATCAAGGTCTCGGATAAAATTTGGAGCATACCTTGCCAATCGAGTTAACCTTCCTTCATAGGTAGTCACTGAGTCTTCGTCTTTCCTCAATTCCAGGAATTGTTTTTCCATCCTAAGTCGAACAGCCTTAGGAAAATACTTCTCAAGAAACATACCTTTGAATTCATCCCAGTCGAGAACATCAATCTCATCAGCGTCCCTGATATTCTTAACCATGGACCACCACTGATCTGCTTCACCCTCCAAACGGTAAATAGAAAGACTAACCTTTTGATTGTCTGAACACCCCATGAAATTGAAAATCTTCTCCAGTGATTTAATCCACCCTTCAACTAGCACAGGGTCAGATGATCCTCTGAATGATGGAGGATTTTTCCTCAGGAAATGTTCCACCACTGACATGTTCCTCTGCGGTTGATCTGGTTGATCTCATGCATGGATACCACCACTATTTATCGCTTGAGTCAACTATTCCATTACTGCAATAAACTGTTCAGTTCCAATTCCGACCATCTCAGGATGATGAATCGGAAGGTCATTTCCTTCCGAATGCCTTCCTAGCATTGTTTCCCTGTTTCCTATAGGGAAAACCATTCTAAACAAACATGTCTTGGATGAAGCAACATGGTAATCTTCAAATGCTATATCATTTAAATTTGACCATAAAAAAAATATTTTTGGATAATCGTTTAATAGAATTATAACTCCTAAAGTTCTCTAAAACTCTCTTTGATACCAACTATAAGGCCCCAGCCTTAAGCATTACTTAATATTGAGTTACTTCAAGAATCCACGTTGTGGATCTTTTCAGGTTTAGAGTTTTAGATAATTAGATCATAAAACATGCATTATATTCCACATTTAAACAAAGTTCTTACATAAAAGATAGTACTCATTTTTCCCATCAACGGAATCATATTTAAAATATAACATGGATTCTTTCTTGACACTTCCTTGACACTATCATCACATCATATACCATTCCATTGACCTGTGAAAAACATTTCAAAAACTTGGGATGAGCATAAAAAGCTCAGTAAGGGATATAAAATTACGAAATGAAAACATTAGTACATGCATGGAATCATACTTTACTCATAAAACAAAATCACATACCTCATAAAATCATGAATAAATCATATAAATCATAAGACATAAAGGTACCTTGAGGCATTAATAACATTCTTACGTAGGGAGTAACCCTCATAGTTACGTTTCGAATACCCATCACAGTATATTCCCAAAATCTCTTCGGAGAAACCTTAATGTTTAACTCCTTCACCTTACCCAATGCATTGGAGAGCTATATCAGGCGCACCGTCCCTTAGTTTATCACAGAACCACCCGTCATCATAACAATGCCCAAGAACCATAACATAATCGTATCACATTAAACATGCATAAAGGAAACATTACATTTCCACTATTCAATCATAAGATATCAATACAACACATTGATATAAAAACATTTTGAAAACCATTTTCAATACCAAAATAAAAGAAAATGAAAACATGGTATTTATTTTTCATTCAAAAATGTTATGGCTTGTAGAGGAAGCCGAAACTCAAATAATGGTCACAGCGGTAGAGAAGTCATTGCCGCCACATACGTACGACAAAAAAACATTCCCTTTTGTCGTTTAGTAAACGCTTCGTACAAAAATATTCCTTTTGAATAAACGTAAAAGTCAAAGGGGTTAATACACCGTATACAAGAAAGTTTTGTATAAAACAAAATATGCCTCAATGAAAGGAGGTTGAGACGATGTCCCATACCTCGTGTCCGACATGACTCGATTGCTCTTTAATCTCCTGAATAATAAACTAGTTTTAATTTCTACTTCCTTACGAACCTTTTTCAAGTTTATTATTCCATTTATATAAATTATTTCCATGTTATAAACGTTATGTAATAATTTAATTTAATAAAGTTCATTTCGTCGATATTTGGTGCTTAAGTCAAAAATGGACTTCTCACAATTACATGTTGTTTATGCGGTCAAAGGTTCATTATATCCAGAATTATATTCATGATTTGGATATCATATATATCATATATATCCAGTACATTACATTTAGTTGTAAGAAATGAAATGCACCGTTCATGGAGACGATAAGCTGTACGTACGCATGAACGCTACTTCCATTTCTATTTCATATTTAATGGAATTAAAACATAATTATAAATAATAGTATTATAATTCCATTATGGTATCATATATAATATCATTAAATCTATCCTTTATACTTAAAACATATGGTATTAACGAATCAAATCACTTTGAGGGGGCGGTAGTCCGCACTTCCTAAAATAAAGATATCGCGTTTACCCAGAATGGAAACCATAAAGGTACGCCATAAACGAAAAATACAGAAGCTTATAGAAGACATAAACATATTATATATCATATATAAATATAGTTACATCTTAATGGCCACCTTTGAAGGTGTTAAAATAATATTGAACAATCATCGTTTCATGAGGCAGAAATTCACCATCCACAGAAACAGAATGCTATTTAACCATTAGATGTAGGTGTGTGTAAGTGTAGTTCTAATCCTTATTATAACGACATCCTAGTATATTGATGATACTGTAGTTTTTACATAAGAAATGAATAAAAAGAGTTTAGTGGGTTGGAGAAGCAAAATAAAACAAAATAACACAAGTGAAGACATTACCTTAAAATCGGGTAACTCCCTTTGGTTTGAACCAAAAGGGTTTCTTGAAGAGCTTCCTGCATAAGGTAAGAATTCTAGGATGAGGAGAGGTATTTGGAGGGACAAAATGATCATATCTTGGCTGAGCCAAAGGCTTTAGAGGTGTGGGTAAGGAGGTAGAGGTGGGGGCCTTTTATAAGAGGAGAGGAGGGGCACTCTTGGAAAGTTAAGAAATGTTACATTATTTTAAAAAGAGTTTCGGATTTAAAAGGTCCCACGATGATGTATTTCAAAGATAAATTTATAAGAGTTCGAAATCCACCCATCCAATAGGTTTTTGACATGTGTAGGTCTTAGATTTTTCATTATCTTTTCATTTTATTTAAATCATTAAATAATGAGGTAATCGCTGCATCATCATGATGTCATAAATAATTTAATTTATTTAATGTCTAAAAATTATAATAAAATACTATGATGTAGGAAATCTTTTTATTTTTCCAATTAATTTTTATAGTCAAAAATATGACTTGTTTAACCCCATGTAAAAATTGTTTTAGTAAAACAATACATGCTTGTGTCATTTTTACTTTTACTTTAAATAAAAGGCATTAATGTCATTATCTTACCCAAGTGGCTCCATGGGGTCCAAAAAATAGACCCATGGGTTGTCTTGGTCGTCCATGACTCATCCAATAGGGTTAGGATAAGTGTCAAGATATTTTCATTTTATAATAAAAACATTTTTACATTAAATCACACTAATTTCCCTTTAATCGCGATTAATAAAACTTAAAAGTTACTTTTCATCAAAAATTATTTTCATCCCATTTAACCAAATTTTACTTAATAATGAAAATAATTTATATTGGATTTTTTAAATTCAAATCACAGAAGTGGTAAAGTTCCATTTAAACGAAAAATATGTTTTTGTAACTACCACTTTGTGGTTTCACTATTCATAAAAAATTATGGTTTTTCAGAAAAATACCAAAAATTCACCCTAAGCTATATTTGATATTCCACATTCAAAAATGATTTCAATTTTACCAAATTCATAACACAGAAGTTCCATTAAATAATTTTATAATTAAATCCCGCTATCAAATCAAAGAGCGTGTTTTTGTGAAACAATATCTATCAAAAGATTGACACTTGTTTATGTCCAATCTCAAAGTGATATTAATTCCAATGAACATAATTGTATTAAATGGTAAAAATATATTCTAATTTGACTTTGAAACCAATTAAAAAGATAATATAACTATATAAAAAAATTAGTTTAAAAATAGATTTTGAATTAAAATACAACACTTTTCACTATTCATTAAAAAATGAACATTATCAAAAAAATACAAGAAATTTATCCAAAGTAAATTTCAATGTCCCAATAATAAAGAATAAATTTATTTTGACAAATATAGCTTATAAAATTGTCAAAAGATAGATTTAAAAATGGTTCACCACCAAAAGGCGGTAAAATAATCTTTTAAAAATATTAGAGTATTCTATGCTTAAGATTGGATTTATTCTAATTTTAAGCCTCTAAAACACTATCTAATTCATAAATAGAAATAGATAAGAATATCTATTATTAATTACTTACTTGGGCTATTACATCCTTCCCCCCTTTAGAAAATTGCATCCCCACAATATATTTACTTATCGAATAAGTGGGGGTATTTATACCTCAATGCATTTTCAGATTCCCATGTTGTGTCTTCACTCATGTGGTTCTTCCACAAAACCTTTACTTGATGAGTCGCCTTATTCTGCAACACTTTCTCCCTATGATCAAGAATCTGAATCGGTTGTTCCTCATAAGATAGATTCTCTTCCAACTGAACTACCTCTGGACTCAAAACATGAGATGGATCTGGTATATACTTTCTCATCATCGAAAAGTGAAAAACATTATGTACTTGAGTTAAAATTGGAGGTAAAGACACTCGGTAAGCAACTAATAAAACTCTCTCCAGAATTTCATGTGGTCAAATGATCCTAGGACTCAGCTTTCCTTTCTTACCAAATCTCATCACACTTTTCCATGGTGATACTTTTAAAAAACATGATCACCTACCTAAAAAGAGAGATCCTTCCTCCTGTTGTCCGCATAACTCTTCTGCCTACTCTGAGCTGTTCTCATGTGTCTCTGTATCATCTGAACTTTTTCTGCCAACTCTTCCACCAATTCTGGTTCCATCAGCTTCCTTTCACCTCCTTCATCCCAAAAAGCTGGAGTTCGACACTGTTTTCCATATAATGCTTCAAATGGAGCCATCTGTATACTATAATGAAAACTGTTATTATAAGAAAACTCAAACAAAAAGAGATTTTGGTCCCAACTTCCCTGATAATCCATCGAACAAGAACGTATCATATACTCCAATGTCTGAATTGTTCGCTCTAACTGCCCATCTGATTGAGGATGAAAAGTTGTACTAAAATTTAATTCAGTACCCAATAACTTCTGAAGGCCTTTCCAAAAGTTAGATGTGATCCTGGGATCACGGTCAGATACAATGGAGAGAGGAACTCAATGTAACCTGACTATCAATTTAAAATAAAACAAGAATGTTGATCTATGGAAAACGTATCTCGTATATCAAGGAAATGAGCAGATTTAGTCAAGCGATCAACAATAACCGAGATTTCATTATTACATCAAGGTGTCTTTGGTAATCCCACAAAGAAGTCCATGGATATATATTCTCCCATTTCCACTATGGTACTGGTAAAGGCTAAAGCATCCCTTTAGGTAACTGCCGCTCTGCTTTTTCCTATTGACAAGTCAAACACTTCATAGTAAAATCAGAAATATCCCTTGTCATTTTGTCCCTCCAGTAATACTCCCGAAGATCTCTATACATCTTAGAACTGCCTGGATGAACTGAAAACGGAGAACTATGAGCTTCACGTTAAAAATCACTCTTCAACTGTGAATCACAAGGCACACGAAATCCCTTTAAAAATCTCAAAACACAATCATTATCAATGTTGAATTCAGGTAGATTACCCTTCTGAACCAGCTCTACCTTTTTCTACAACTCGCTGTCTTGCTTCTGTCCTTGCTTAATTCTGTCTGATAGAGATTATCTCACTGATACCTGAAACAAAACAGAATAACTTCCTACACCAACGACTTCTATGCCAAAGTTCATCAAATACTTAACCAGAGGATAACGTTCCAAATGCAACATTGTTAATGAAGCATTACTTTTTCGACTCAAAGTATCAGCCACTTTATTTTCTTTTCCCGGATGGTAATGAATTATACAATCATAATCGTTGATTAATTCTAACCATATCCTCTGTCTCATGTTCAATTATTTTTGAGTGAATATATACTTTAAGATTTTGTGATCGGTATATATTTCACACTTTACTCTATACAAATGATGCCACCAAATTTTTAAAACGAAAACAACAGCAGCTAATTCCAAATCATGTGTAGGGTAATTTACCTCATGAGTTTTCAACTGTAGTGAAGCATAAGCAATTACCTGATCATTCTGCATTAGGTCACAACCAAGTCCATTCAATGAATCATCACTGTAGATAACAAACTCACCATTCCTGGAAGGTAGTGCCAAAACTGGAGCATTCACAAATCTTCTTTTCAGTTCTTGAAAACAATCATCACAGTCTTTTGTCTAGATAAACATAACACCCTTCCGAGTTAGCATAGTCATTGGACTGGATAACTAGGAGAAATTTCTAACAAACCTTTGGTAATAGCCTACCAAACCAAGGAAGCTATGAATCTCAGTTACATTTGTGGGTCTTGGACATTCTTCAACAACCTTTGTTTTTTCAGAATCAATAGTTATCCCATCTTTAGAAACAATGTGACCAAGGAAAGACATTTTTTGCAACCAAAACTCACACATGCTTAATTTCCCATAAAATTTATTTTCTTTTAAGGTTTGAAAAATAAACCTTAAATATCTTTCATGGTCCTCTTTACTTTTAGAAAACACCAAAATATCATCAATGAAAACAACCACAAACTTATCCAAGAACTCATGGAAAATTCTATTCATAAGGTCCATGAATACAGTAGGTGAATTGGTTAGCCCAAAATCCATTACTACAAATTCATAATGGTCATATCTTATTCAAAACATGGTATTCAGATTATCCGCTTCCTTTACCTTCAACTGATGGTACCCCGATCTCAGGTCAATCTTTGAAAAATACTGACCTCCCTAGAGCTGATCAAAAAAATCATCGATATGAGGCAAAGGATATTTGTTCTTAACAACGATGTCATTCAAGGCTCTATAATCAATTCAAAGTCTCATTGAACCATCTTTCTTTTTAACAAATAAAACAGGAGAACCCCATGGTTATGTGCTAGGTCGAATGAAAAATTTCTCTAATAAATCTTGCAATTTCTCCTTCAACTCTAAAAGTTGAGTTTGAGACATTTGATAAGGGGGTTTTGAAATGGGATTAGCATCAGGAACTAAGTCAACAGTAAATTCAACTTCCCGATCTGGTATTATTCCAGGAAACTCATCAGGATACTCATTTACCACTGGCACATCATTAATCTGAACAGTTCCCTTGTTTTCAACGATATGTGAAAGGTAACATTCATTTCCATCTTTTACATGTTTCTCGGCCTCTTGATATGTTATAAACAGTAAGGGTTCATTCTTGTACACAAACTGAAAGTCTTTCTGAAAAGAAACTTCTTTAGCTCTACAGTCAATCTTAGCATGGTAAATAGAGAGCCAATCCATACCCAGGATAATATAAAACTCTACTAGATGTAAAACAATAAGGTTTGCAAGTAGGTTCTTTCCACGAATAAGGATATGAAGATTCTTATAAATTTTTTTGCCTCAAAATTTCCCCCATGTGTTTTTACGATAAGTTCAGGAGTCATTTATTGAGATGGTATTCCAATTTTACTAGAAAAGTTTTCAGAGATGAAAGAATGTGTAGACCTCGAATCAAAAAACACACTGGCATAATCTAAAAAAACAAACAAAGTACCTGATACAACTTCATTTGATGGCCCGACATCTACTGAAGTAGTTGCAAAGTATTTCAGCACTCCTTTCTGCTTGTTGTCTAACTACTTCCATCACTCGAGCTCTTTTTCGGACACTCATTTGCATAGTGACCCATCTCAGCGCACTTAAAATATTTCACTAACTGTAAATCAAATTTGTTTTTATCATCACCCTGATCTGTTTTAGTGCAATCATGAGCCTTATGTCCCATCTTACCACATCGTTAGCACTTTCCAGAATCCAGAAGACATTCCCCAGCATGCCTTTTACTACATTTATCACAAACTTGAAACTTAGTTTTCTTACTGTCAGAGCTTTTTGAAGATTTCTTTCCATTCTCCTGCCACCTCAATCTCTTCTTCTGCAAGTTGTTATAGAACACTTGATCATCGGAAAACTCCATTTCCGCCTTCTCATCACATCGAACAAGCTTTTCATAACTCTTGAACACACGAGAAGCTAAATCCCTTCTATATTTTGGCTTTAATCCTGAGTAAAAATGATTGATTTTACTATCAAGGTCTTTGATAAAATTTTGAGAATACCTTGCCAATCGAGTGAACCATTCTTCATAGGCAGCCACTGAGTCTTCCTCTTGCCTCAATTCCAAGAATTGTTTTTCCATCCTATGTCGAACAGCCTTAGGAAAATACTTCTCAAGAAACATACCTTTGAATTCATCCCAGTCGAGAGCATCAATCTCATCATCGTCCCTGATATTCTTAGCCATCGACCACCACTGGTCTGCTTCACCCTCCAAACGGTAAATAGAATGACTAACCTTTTGATTGTCTGAACACCCCATGACATCAAAAATCTTCCCCAGTGCTTTAATCCACACTTCATCTAGCACAGGGTCAGATGATCCTCTGAATGATGGGGGTGTTGCCTCATGAAATGTTCCACCACTGACATGCTCTCTACGGTCGATCTGTCTAATCTCGTGCAAAGATACCAGCACCATTTATCACTTGAGTCAACTACGCCATTACTACAATAAACAGTTCAGTTCCAATTCCGACCATCTCAGGATGCTGATTCGGAAGGTCATATCCCTCTATATACCTTCCTAACACTGCTTCCCTGTTTCCTCTGCGGAAAACCATTCTGAACAAACATGTATTAGATGAAGCAACATAGTAATATTCAAATGCTATATCATTTAAATTTGACCATAAAAAATATTTTTGGATAATCTTTTAATAGAATTATAACTCCTAATGTTATCTAAACCGACCTCTGATACCAACTATAAGGCCCCAGCCTTACATTACTTAATCCTGAGTTATATCAAGAATACACGTTGAGGATCTTTTCAGGTTTAGAGTTTTAGAGAATTAGATCATTAAACATGCATTACATTCTACATTTAAGCAGAGTGGTTACATAAAAGATAGTAATCATCTTTACCATCAAAGGAATCATATTTAAAATAAAACATGGATTCTTTCTTGAAACTTCCTTGACACTATCATCACATCAGGTACCTTTCGCTTGACCTGTGAAATGCCTTTCAAAAACATGGGATGATCATAAAAAGATCAGTAAGGGATATAAAAGTATGAATTGAAAACATTTTTCCGTGCATGGAATCATACATTACTCATAAAACATAATCACATACCTCATAAAATCATGAATAAATCATAGAAATCATAAGACATAAAGGTAACTTGAGGCATTCATAACATTCTTGCGTAGGGAGTAACTCTCATGGTTATGTTTGGAATACCCATCACAGTATATTCCATAAATTGCTTTGGAGAAACCTTAACGTTTAACTCCTTCGCATTACCCAATGCATTGGAGAGATATATAGGGCTCACCCACTCTTATTTTATCTCGGAACCACCCGTCTTCATATCAATTCCCCAGAACCATAACATAATCGTATCACATAAAACATGCATAAAGGAAACATAACATTTCCACTATTCAATCACTAGATATCAATACAACACATTGATATAAAAACATTAGGAAAACCATTTTCAATAGAAAAATAAAATTAAAGTAAAACATGGTATATATTTTTCATTCAAAAAAAGATATGGCTTGTAGAGGATGCTGAAACTCAAATAATGGTCACGGCGGTAGAGAAGTCGTTGTCGCCGCATACATATGACAAAAAAATATTCCCTTTTGTTGTTTAGTAAACGCTTCATATAAAAATATTACTTTTGAATAAAAAAAAGTCATAGGGGTTTATACATCGTATAAAAGAGAGTTGTGTATAAAACAGAATATGCCTCAATGAAAGGAGGTTGAGATGATGTCCCATACCTCATGTCCGACGTGACTCGATTGCTCTTTAATCTCCTGAATAATAAACTAGTGTTAATTTCTACATCCTTAAAAACCTTTTTCAAGTTTATTATTCCTTTTATATAACTTATTGACATGTTATAAACGTTATGTAATCATTAAATTTAATAAAGTTCGTTTCGTCGATATTTGGTACTTAAGTCAAAAATGGATTTCTCACAATTACATGTTGTTTATGTGGTCAAAGGTTCATTATATCCAGAATGATATTCATGATTTGGATATCATACATATCATATATATCTAGTACATAACATTTTGAGGTAAGAAATGAAATGCACCGTTCATGGAGACGGTAAGCCGTACGTACGCATGAACGCTACTTCCATTTCTATTTCATATTTATTGGAATTTAAACATAATGATACATAATAGTATTATAATTCCAGTATGGTATCATATATAATGTGTTTTATTGATATCTTGTGATTGAAAAGAGTAAATGTTTTGTTTCCTTTATGCATGTTTTATGTGATACGATTATGTTATGGTTCTTGGGCATTGTTATGAAGACGGTTGGTTCCATGATAAACTAAGGGAGGGTGAGCCCGATATAGCTCTCCAATGGATTGGGTAACACGAAGGAGTTAACGTTAAGGTTTCTCCTAAGATACTTAGGGAATATACAATGATGGGTATTCCAAACGTAACCATGAGGGTTAGTCCCTACGTAAGAATGTTATGAATGCCTCAAGTTACCTTTATGTCTTATGTTTTCTATGATTTATTCATGATTTGATGAGGTATGTGATTATTTTTTATGAGTAAAGTATGATTTCATGCGTGGGCCGATGTTTTCATTTCGTACTTTAATATCCCTTACTGAGTTTTTTATGCTCATCCGAAGTTTTTGGAAATGTTTTTCACAGGTCAAGGTAAAGGTACATGATGTGATGATAGTGTCAAGTAAGTGTCAAGAAATAATCCATGTTTTATATTAAATATGTTTATGTTGATGGGGAAAATGAGTACTATATTTTATGTAACCACTTTGTTTAAATGTAGAATGTAATGCATGATTTATGATCTAATTCTCTAAAAATATAAAACTCAAAAGATCCTTAATGTGTATTCTTTAAGTAACTCAAGATTAAGTAAGGTTCAAGGCAAGGGCCTTATAGTTGGTATCAAAGGTCAGTTTAGACAACTTTAGGGATTATGAGTTTTTGTTAGACACATGGTTAGTCCCTATATCTATTATTTCAGTTAAATCCTTGTTTTATAACTTTTTTCAGGTCATGTAAAGTCAAATATGAATGGAAGGAGGAGGATCTCAAATGACATTCCTATCTCTTCCTGATGACATGCTTGCAATAATTATTGCAAAGTCATGTTCGGATGATTGTAAAACTTTTTCTAGCATACAACTCTCTTGTAAGAAGTTGTTTGAGATGTCAAACACCTCCACTATACCTCGTTATCATCGTAGATCATGGGTTGTATTTAGAGAAATACTATTTTCACAATATTCTCATATTTTCAAGAAAGGTCAATATTATCAAGGTATTTTAAAATATTTTACCTTTTCACAAGAACATGAAGCATATTATGATTTTAAAAATGGTGCTGAGGAAGGAGACCCTTGCGCAACCTATTTATATTTTATTTTAAAATATAATCTCTCAGCACATACTTATGGTATTTTAAAAGGGCCAATAATAGAATGTTTCAACTCAAATTCTATCGGAATATTTTATAGAAATCATGTTTTATCAGATGTTTTGGAATTATATGTCATACATGATTATTTTCCAAAACTATTTTCCTGTGAACACCCATATGTCCCATGTTGTACAAGGTGTATTTGGATGGAGGAAGCAAATGATTTTGAAGGATCTCTAAATCATTTTTGTAATGCATGTGACTTCTACCTACGTGAACAAGATGACGATGAAACCGAGTGGACGCCATGATCAAGGTATGATGTTATTCATTTTGGGAACCGTTTTATTTTATGGTGGTGAAATAAGACTTCAAGAATTAAGATATTGAGATCATAATGAATTTGGATGAAAATGAGAGGTATAAGGAAACTATTAAAGTTAAAACATGTTAGGGTTATTTTTGGAGTTTTATAAAAAAGGAAAACATGCAGACCGTGTGACAACCCGTCGCGTCGGACAAAGATGTCGGAATCAAACCCACAACCAAAGTGCGACTGGTATTTATCGCCTACCACCGGACTACGTGAAGTCCCTAGTTAGTATGACTTATTCTTTTTAGTTAGATTATTTTATGAATTAAGAGTAAGTTTATTTTAGGGTTATCTATGGAAATTATTTACCTATCATTGAGGATATGTGATTAGGTTAATTACATTTCAATATGAGACTTTTAGAGGAACTGATGTTAATTGGAGATAAGTTTTAATTTGTACCTTAGAATACTATGTGACTAAATCATTCAAATATTTGGTTTTCGATCTTAGTTTAGTTTACTTTAAATAATTTTATGGACATATTGTTTATCCAAAGCCCCACGTTGAACTATGGGTTTTGTTGGACAAATTTTTGAGATTAAGAGTAGATTTTCTTTTTTTAAAGGGTTATCCTTTTCTGGTTTATCTGATATTGTTCTAACAATTTTTGGTTTTGTTAAGGGTCTAAAGGCATTGGAAATATATAGTTATCTTTTATGGATTAAGTGATTCACAAGAAATTGATTATATTACTCTTAATGCGAACAAGTCTTCCTAAATACTCATATTTTGTAGAAAGTATGAGTTTGTGTATGAAATTTAGTAAAAGTTGAAAGTCAACATGACAAGTAAATATGTTTCCTTAAGATCAAAAATAAATTCCTCAATGAAAATTAACTTAATATAAAAATGTTTTCTATTAACTTTTCCTACCGGGGAATCGAATACCGTTTAACCCACCACAAGTTTGTGATTTTCATTTTCATTAACTTTCTCCTATACATGTTTTCTATCACTCTCCCTCAAAACATGACCCTTTGCCTTTTCTTCCATATACATGTTTTCCTACATGGAATCCTAGTATGGGTTAACTCAGGTGACCTCTATACTTCTCTTTCTTTCTTTTAAAGTGATTGTTTTACCGACTCTTGTTCCGACGTGGTACTTTCAATGATGTTTTCGAGCCCAATTTTAAAATTGTGAGGACGCAATTCCCAAAAAGGGGGAAGGTTGTAGCACCCCAGGTAAATAAAGAATATGAAATTTCTATATTTATCACTATTTGTGAATAAAATGTTAATATTAATTCAAATGGAACACTATACTCGATGGCTTACCCAATACGCAACAAGGAGTTCCTTTGAATTCTTACGTTGCACTCTAATAATAAAATAATTTTATTTTAAATGGTAGTTAACACCTAGCCATTGTAATGACGGGAATGAACAAAACTAACTATAAAATGATTATATATGTTTGTCAAATATTTTTACTTTTTACAATAAATGTTAGAGCATTAAAAATGCGAATGAATCCAATTTTAAGCGTAAATATTCTAATATTCTTTAAAAGGTCGATTGACCACCTTTTATGGAGAACCTCTTTTAAATCCACTTTTTGACAATTTTATGTGTTATATTGGAAAAAATAAAATTCTTCTTTAGAATAGGGACATCAAAATTTACTTTGTGTAAATTTTTGGTATGTGTCCGATAAAGATCATTTTTTAATGAATTGTGAAAAATGTTGTATTTTAAATCAAAACCCCTTTTTAATCTAGTTTTTTTATATGATTAGATTATCTTTTTAATTGGTTTTAAAGTTAAATTAGAATATATTTTTACCATTTAATCCAATGTTGGTCATTGGATTTAAAATCACTTTGAGATTGGACATAAACGAGTGTCAATCTTTTGATAGATATTGTTTCTTAAAAACACGCTAATGATTTGACAGTGGAATTTATTTATAAAATTAATTAATGGAAATTATATGTTATGATTTTCGTAAAATAGACATCATTTTTGAATTCAGAATATCAAATATATCTTAGGGTGAATTTTTGGTATTTTTCTTGAAAACACTTAATTTTTTATGAATAGTGAAACCCCAAAGTGGTAGTTACAAAAACTGATTTTTCGTTTAAATGTAACATTACCACTTTTGTGATTTGAATTTCAAAAATCCAATATAAATTATTTTCCTTATTATGTAAAATTTGGTTCAATGGGATGAAAATAATTTTTGATGAAAAGTAACTTTTAAGTTTTACTAATCGCGATTAAAGGTAATTAGTGTGATTTAAGGTAAAAATGATATTATAATAAAATGAAAATATCTTGACACTTGTCCTAAACCTACTGGATGAGTCATGGCTGACCCAGAAAACCCATGGGTCGAGTTTTGGGAACCCATGGAGCCACTTGGGTAAGATAATGACATTTATGCCTTATATTTAAAGTAAATGTAAAAATGACACAAACATGTATTGTTTTACTAAAAAAAATTTACATGGAGTTATTAAAGTCATATTTTTAACTATAAATAGTAATTGGAAATATAAAAATATTTCCTACATCACAGTATTTTTTTATAATTTTTAGACATTAAATAAATTAAATTATTTATGACATCATGATGATGCATCGATTACCTCATTATTTAACGATTTAAATAAAATGAAAAGATAATGCAAACTCTAAGACACACACATGTCAAAAAAAACAATTAGATTGGTGGATTTCAAACTCTTATCACCTTATCCTCGAAATACAACAATTTGGGACCTTTAAAATCCGAAACACATTTGAAAATAATGTAACATTTTATACCTTTCCAAGAGTGCCCCTCCCCTCCTCTTATAAAAGGCCCCCACCTCTACCTCCTTACCCACACCACTCAAGCCATTGGCTCAACCATGATCTGATAATTTTGTCTCTACACATCCATATACTAATCCTAGAAGCCTTAACGTAGGCAGGAATCTCTTCAAGAAACCCTTTTGGTTCAACCCAAAGGGAGTTACCCGATTTTAAGGTAACGTCTTCACTTGTGTGATTTTGTTTTATTTTTCTTCTCCAACCCCCTAAACTCTTTTTATTAATTTCTTTTGTAAAAACATCAGTATCTTCCATATATGAGGTTGTTTTTATAAGAAGTATTCGAGCTACACTTATACACACCTACATCTAATGTTTAAAGAACATACCGTTTCTGTGGATGGTGAATTTCTGCCTCACGAAACGATGATTGTTCAATATTCTTTTAACACATACAAAGGTAGACATTAATATGTCACTATATTTATATATGATATATAATATGTTTATGTTTTCCTTAAGCTTATGTATTTTTAATTTATGGCATACCTTTATGGTTTCCGTTATGGGTAAACACGATATCTTCATTTTAGGAAGTGCGGACTACCGCTCCCTCAAAGTGATTTGATTTGATAATATCATATGTGGTAAATATAAAGGATAGATTTAATAATATTATATATGATACCATACTGTAATTATAATACTATTATGTATCATTATGTTTTAATTCCATTAAATATGAAATAGAAATGGATGTAGCGTTCATGCGTACGTACGGCTTACCGTCTCCATGAACGGTGAATTTCATTTCTTACCTCTAAATGTTATGTAATATTATAAATGCATGTATAAAATGGATATATATGATATATACGATATGTACATGATGAATATAATTCCGGATATAATGGATATTTTACCCCATGAACAAACTTGTAATTATAAAGAGTTTATTTTTGACTCAAGTAGCAATGATCGTTAAAACGACCATTATTAACTTAAATAATTACATAGTGTTCATGACACGGTAATAAGTGATATAAAAGGGATAATGAACTTGAAAATGGTTCTTAAGAAAGTAGAAATTAACTTAGGTTTATTATTTAGGAGATTAAAGAATGAGCGAGTCAATTCGGATACGAGGTAAGGGATCCTGCCCCTCTCTTTCTTTTTAAGTAAACTCTTTTATGTCATTACTTTTAAGCCCATATTTCTTATGATTGGGATGTTAGTTTATATTAGTTTTACTATAATTTTTTGTTCATATGATGAAGAGACCCTATTTTCTCTCATCAAACCATTTTGGAAGTTTTGAGTGGTGCTGTTAGGCTGCCGAATTTTCGTAAGAGATCCAACCTCTCTCTTTATTTTTAAGTACTCTCCTTTATGTCACTTCTTTTAATCTCTTATTTGTTATGTTGGGGGATGTTATTTTATATTACTCATGGTTTAAATTTTATGTTAATATGATGATAGACCCTATTTTATCTCATCAATCCATTTTTTGATGTTTTAAGTGGTCTCGTTAGGCTGCTGAGTTTTCGTAAGGGATTTTCCGTCTCACTTTTATTCCCGTGAGATTTATGCTACATTTTCCACCATTTCCATTGAGTGGTATATGTACTGCACATTATTCTACTATTTGTGTAATATAATTTTGTTTATGAGTATTTACATAAATATTGTATTGTTCTTCTTTCATGGGGTGTATGTTTTGAAAGATACCCAAGTCGGTAAGGGAACCTTTCACCCTCCACTTTTTAAAGACTTCTTTTGGTGGGTCTTTTAATTTACATATTGTAATGTTGGGATATGTTCTTTTATATCCTTATTGATGTAAATTTTATTTTCATGTGATGAGATACCCTTTTTATCTCTCATCAACTCATTTTCTGAATTTTGAAGTGACACCATTAGGTTGTCACATTTTTGTAAGGGAACTTCTTAACCCAATTTCCGTTCTTTGGGTTAATCTCCTAATTTCAAATTATGTCATGATATTATTATGTACTATCTTGTATTTTTACTTTCTTTATGTGTAATTTTAGTGAATACACATAATAGATCTATTTTATTTTAGATAATGATCTTTGTATGGGACTTCGTCTCAATCTCCATTCACTGAGACATATTTTGTTTTATACACAACATTATTTTATACGGTGTATAAACCCCTTTGACATTTATTCTTATTAAAAAGGAATACTTTTTTTATACGAATCATTTTACTAAACGAAAAAAGGAATGGTTTTTTGTCGTACGTATGCGGCGACAACTACTTCTCCGCCGTCGTGACCATTATTTGAGTTTTGGCTTCCTGTACAAGCCATAACTTTTTTTGAATGAAAAATAAATACCATGTTTTACTTTTCTTTTGTTTTGGTATTGAAAATAGTTTTCATAATTTTTTTATATAAATGTGTTGTACTGATATCTTGTGATTGAAAAGTGGAAATGTTATGTTTCCTTTATGCATATTTTGTGTGATACAATTATGTTATGGTTCTTGGGAATTGTTATGAAGACGGGTGGTTCCGTGATAAACTAAGGGTGGGTGAGCCCGATATATCACTTCAATGCATTGGGTAATGTGTAGGAGTTAAACGTTAAGGTTCCTCTGAAGAGATTTAAGGAATATACTGTGATGGGTATTCCAAACCTAACCATGAGGGTTACTCCCTACGTAAGAATGTTATGAATACCTCATGTTACCTTTATGTCTTATGTTTTCTATGATTTATTCATGATTTGATGAGGTATGTGATTATGATTTTTGAGTAAAGTATGATTTCATGCATGGAATAATGTTTTGATTTCGTACTTTTATATCCCTTACTGGGTTTTTTATGCTCATCCCAAGTTTTTGGAAATGATTTTCACAGGTCAAGGGAACTGTACATGATGTGATGATAGTGTCAAGGAAGTGTCAAGAAAGAATCCATGTTTTATTTTAAAAATATTTATGTTGATGGAAAAAATGGGTACTATCTTTTATGTAACCACTTTGTTTAAATGTGGAATTTAATACATGTTTTATGATCTAATTCACTAAAACTATAAACCTGAAAAGATCCTCAATGTGTATTCCTGAAGTAACTCAAGATTAAGTAAGGTTTAAGGCTGGGGCCTTATAATATCACTATCGATGGACCTGCATCTACAACCAATGAGAACTCATCAAAAAAATAAATGTTCTTCACTCTTGAGGCATGTGGCTGGAGATCTATATACTTTAAATCATTTTTAGAACATATTTTTATTTATAATTGATTATCGTTTACTTTAATGAGGCATAGACATATCCTGATAGAAGTTCTACATATTTCCAAATTTTTTTAAAAATTACAAATATTCATAGGTGTCAAAAGTGAACTATATGGGTGTCATATCATTTCAGACTGATATTAAGTCAAGAGTGCACTAATGGCTACAGCTGAAGGTAAAGAGCAGTCCTGATACTAAGAACCACCCCCATTACTCATGTGATGATCATTCAACTTCCTCTTTCTCCACATCATGCCACTAAATATATCACCGGGTGAAAGTTAAGGGGAAGAATATCCAACCATTCATACCATATTCATTTCTACCATCATTTCCATGTCTAAGATCTTTATGTAGGTAAAATGATACAGTATATGTACATGTGATATGATTTCTGGTCATAAATCTTATAGGTAATTCATAACACTCATCTAATCTGACTTTATTACCTATAGGGAAAAAAGAACTAGATTCAAAAACGGATTGGTTTATGCTAAAACTGAATTATCTCCCATATATTAGGATAGGAACATCAATGAATTCTCCATTTTCATTGTCTATAAACAAAACTGTAATATAAAGAGATTCATTAAACCCTTCCAATCGAAATCCATGCGCCTATTCTCCAATGACATAAAATACCACCAACGTTTGCTGGGACCCACAATACTAAACACCACACATTTAAAATTAATACACTAAGGTGTGCCCAGGAAGTCAATGATCTGATTAATATTTTCCTTCAATTCCCCCTCCTATTATGGTTCAATCATTCCCTTAAAAGATGGTGGATTCTCAGATAACAACTGACATGATCAATCACATTATCTTCTAGATTCGAGATGTTCCTCAAAAAGTGCATTGTTAAATTGGATTATATCTTTGAGGACAACATGAACATTCACAATAATATCCTCGATTATATTTTTATATATAATGAAATTATCTTGAGGATCATCCAGAACACCCTACTGAGTATCTCATGGAATAAGTATAATGGGAATTTTTATGCACACTGAAACTGAAAAAATGATTAGAAAATAGGATAACAATTTTATAACTAGAAAAAAAAAAGTTAAAAATAATATTATGACCAAGAACAAAAAACACTAGTCATGCATCAACACATCCCTTGGTACCATGAGTCTCATCATGGAAAGAGTTGACCAAGAACTCACCAAATGATACTTCTCATATGTCGATAATCCTATCTTCAATATATCGACTTCCCAAGAAAATTACTCTTAAGAAAAAAACTAACTCCTCGAATACAAAAATATCAATAACTCTATATTGATACCCTCTCAAACTAGAACCCAACATGAATCATAAAATACCCAAAAGGTGTTCCAGATCCCCCAAATATAGTGACTAGAACCCAAGACTCAATAACAACTAAAGAAAATAAATTCTTCCAACCTAAACCAAGAAACATGAAACACACACACACACACACACATATATATATATATTCCTGATGGTAATAAATATTTTAAGAATATACAAGTATATATTTCATGAAAAAATTTAGTAGTGATACAACTAAAAACTAGCTAACAATCAAAAATATAGAGTTACATCATAAAAGGTGTAATGAAAACCAAAAGAATTACACCATGTGATGGCATGGAAAAACTCCCACCAACTAACCACTAGCTACCTAGACAAAACTAATACAAAAACCACCACCTCAATATAGATCTTTTACCTTCCATAAATCAAAATTCATAAAAACGCATATACAATATTGAATAGGTTAATAGTGTGTGAAATAAGTAGGCTCAATAAGATCTCATCCAGTGTTCCATATCAAATCTCTATAAAAAATTAAAAAATTCTCAAGTATAAATAAAAACAATGAATTATAAATAGTTAAATAGTGTTTATATCAAAATCATGGAAAACATTTACTCTTTTTCTATACATCCAAATAATCCATGTAAAACCATTTCAATGAATTTCAAATATATCAAAGAAGTCAAATAAAATCAATGCATGTATCACATATCATATGAAATCCAATAGACACCAAAATAATTGGTAAAACCATGCCAATGATCAATAAGGGATTGGATATCTATAAAACTCATTCCCAAACATATATAATCGTGAATATTAATCATTTAGAAATATGAATCCAATCTGGAGTGAAGGGTAGCACCCTATAATGTGAAGCTCTTAATAGTTTATAAAATTTCCACAAAAAATGAGCTTACGAAGTAGAGAAACACCCCATGATTTAACCCCTGATAGTATCAATAGATGATTTCTATTAATACACCTTCCACTTATATACCTAGGGCATCCCATGTGATACGTTTTCCAAACCATTTCATCAAAATCATTCATTCAAAACCATTTAATAAATTCATTTCACGATACTTTAAAATTACCTTTTCATTAAATATAATAAGGAAAAAACTAATTTTCTCAATAATACATTTCCAAACACACAAATAAATTATGAAAAATCCTTGAGAAAAAAAATAAAAAAATTCATAGAAATATATTTTTAAAAATATTGGTTTGATAATAAATCACTTACCTCAAATCTGAGTTTCACATGCCGCCAATGGGGTCCACCAGCATTGAAGAATATCATAAAACCAATAGTGGACCAATGATCAACACTCACATCTCAAAATAAGTTCAATAAGTAAAATAGTCGGTTGAAATGAAATATCATAGTATACCTTCAAGAAATTCACACGCCACACTCCAACAAACACAAGGGTCAGCCTCAAAAGATTATAACACAATGGATCAAGAATGTATTGAAAAGATTATCATCACAAGTCAATGGAACTATAAAATTAAGTAAATAGTGCTATCATGATCAATGAAATTTAAAAATTTAAAGGATTACTCACTGATATAAATTCACTATGACCATAATAAAGATTAGATATTGAAATAAATGATGTCGATGGAGAGGAGGACATTAAAATATATTGGGACAGATGCTAGGTATGAGTGGGAAATACTTCCATTAAATGAATGGTAAAAAATTTGGGTAGTTCCCTAAATATATAGGCCAGGAGAATTAATCTTCATGAATCACTATTTTACTCGGTAAAATCCATGAAATCTAAATATATCAAAAAATATATCACCTCGATTTAAAATAATTATTATTCCCATTTCAAAATATGATCCTGGTTCAGGGTGTTCAATACTTCCACACCATGAACTAATTCATGATATCGTCTGGGAAACTATTACAAGACATGTAGACCTTTCACAATGTGAAAACATCAAATAAAAAACCATACCAGATTATTCTAAAAATCCCAAATCATCTCTAGTGTTCCCCAAAATCAGGGAGAACTCCATATTTAATTTTATACATTTATAACCAAAATCCAATAATTCCATAAATCATAAATCTTGTAACATTATTTAATTTTCCCTATAAAAGGATTTGAATCATTGAGAGTCTTAAAACATAGCCAAACAAATAATGAAATAAAAGAGAAATAATAAATACCAAAAAGTTGGTAACGAGATGATACATGTTGGTTGTTCATTCTTATAATTCTTTTCATCATTATATTTGTGAAACTAACTTTCTTACTATCCTAAATATTAACACAAAATTAATTGAACCATTAGTGGTGCTTTTGGATGAATTCTTTCAACTCTTATCATGATAACCAAAATCTTCATATTATTATATTACATTGATGATTCATGACACCCTCTATATATCCCAACTTATCATATTCATATTCTTATACCTTATTTCATTATCTTCATTTCATTAATTTACATGAGACTACAACATTATCATATTTAGTGCAACAAGGATTTAAACTATGGTTACATTGTAAATATAATTTCATGATATTGGGTTTGAAATAATCACTAGATTTATTAGTATATATCACATTATAAGCGGTTCATAATCAACATTATCATCACATTATTCTTTACAAAAAATGTTTACATGTCTTCTTCTGGTTCTATCCATCAATAAAAAAAATGTTAACCTGAGTGAAAAAAATTAACATCATAGTGAGATAATTAAAATAAATAAAATAGAATGTATTAAATAATAAAACTCTTTACACATTTAAATATTCAAGCTATACCATAATTCAATTAGCTAAACACATATAAATATCAGTTTAACCATGTTTACATTAAGTTGTGTTATCTTATAAATTTCCACCATGTGTCTTAATGTAACTAGTAAATTAATCATTTATAGAGCTTCATAAATAACATATTATTAACCAATGAATATCCCATGAGAGTTTCTTTTAAGGTGTGCAGTATTAGGAACACTCATTATGAATAAGTTTGATGATCAATTCAATTCTCAATAGAATCTTTTTAGTGTAATTATGATTATTCGATAATTTACAAAAACCACATTCACATTCCATTAACCTGATAGGGATGTAATTTATTTTAAAATGACATATTCAAAACATATCCAAAATTTCAGGATGTTATCCTATCCATAGACTTATCCTATTATATTTAAACTATGGAAATATATTCATATTCTACAAAAATAATAAGACATTAGCTTTGATATCAACAATAGTTACCCAATAATTAATAACATATTATTTATAATTATTAATATATATTTCAATATATAATATCATAATACATAGATGTCTAGTGTCTTCAAAATACTAGTCATAAAAATATATCATTTTAAATTAGTAAAATAATGCCTATTTAAAGAATAACATAGTGGTCCTAACACCAAAATACCTTTCAAAAGTACACATTATATCATTTGGAAAATACATAATGAAAATGGAGATCTATAAATATGATTAAGGGTATAAACATGATAATAATGCATAATATTAGACTCGAGGGGAATAACATGACATAATAAAGAAGATGATCCTAGTATTGGATACATGGAATAAGGAGATGTTGTCATAATATAAAAACCAATTGGAAAAAATATAAAAGATATTATCATAAATACAAGTCATGGGTAACTCCCCATACCATCATCATCAATTGTACAATGTTCCATGGTGTATTAGGTTCACTATGTAATTACATACAGAAAAATTCATGGGATATAAATCATATACAATTCATTTAAGGGACATATAATTAATGGAACACCCTCTAAATAGTGTAAAATATTATATATGAATTCCATATGAAAAAAATAAACCATACATAAATCATTATCATGATAAAATCCATGAGAAGGAAGTGGGTTTCGTATTTCTTATCCAATCAATATCCAAAGGACAATCATGAGGATTAATAATATAAGAAGAAATTAAATCATTTGGATATTAATAATTTATAATTAATCATTCAAATGTATCATTGTGTTCTAATATAGACATTTTAGGAGAATGATATAAAAGAATAATGAGTAAAAAAGTACCACTTGTGTGAAAGTTAACGATATATGTAAAGGATATTTTTATGTAAAGAAAAACCTTGTTGTCTTCTAGAAAACTCGAATTGATTTGGTAGGGTTCTACATAAAATATTTATTTTTTATAAAATATTAATGGTTTAATAAAATTTTAATGTGGTGAATCTAAATGTTATTCATGAAAAAGTAAAGTTTCTCTAATCTAGGTTAATTAAAAGTTGGAGTTTATTATTGATGTAAAATATTTTTTCTCCAAAAAAATAAAAATATCATTTGACTACTTATATATTTATTTGGAATATATATAAAAAATATAAGTGTTACATGAGAATATTATTTAATTAATGGGAGAAAAAGAAATAGAATGCATAACATAAAGGAAAATAGGGAGGTTTTGAAGACCCATTTACATATATTAAAACACATTTTGTTGAAATCCTACATCATAAAAAATAATAAAATGTTATTTTGAAAATAATTGAATGTTTATTCGATGTTATGATGAGATAACATTTTATTAGGTTTCTGATTAAAAATGATAACATTAGTGGGAAGGGATATTACGGAAAAGGAGGGGAAATGATCTTTTATGATTAATAGAATTATTCTTAAAATAGTTGTAATTTAAATAAGGATTACAGATCATAAATAAATATGATTTGAATAAAAATTTCTATCCACAGATAAGAATATTGTATACCATATGAAATAAATGATGAAACTAAAAGAGAATGATTATAGCTCTTGAAATGAAATTTATTTATGAAAGATATTTATATTCATTGGAATACATAATTAATAGCCCATAGTAAATAAGGGAATGAATTCAAGTGATATTTATTAGTTAAAAAATAATTTTGGATGTTACAAATCAATTGGGTAGTATTTATACCATACAAATGAATATTGGTGTATAATATTAATTCTCTCCTCAATGAAGGTTTATTGAGATGAAAATCCTCACATCATGCATGAAAGCACTCTTCACACGAACATAAAATCCTGAATAATAAAATCATTTTAGAACACATTATTATGAACCATTTTCATATATATATATATATATCTATTTATATTTTTTATTTATAATCATGTTCCACTGATTTATTACATCTTTTGTCCTTATGTTTGTTACCTGAAGTTTTGTGGTGATTTCCTTAGAAATAATAACAACATGATAGCCCTGTTAAAAGTGATAAAAACAATTCATAAAGTTCATTATTTTAGACTATTTTGTCCTTTATTATTAATGTATAAAATTATTTATTAATGTAATATTATTTTCCATCAATGTAATCAAATTTAAAATGGTAATTTGGTATGTCAATTTTAGTGATTCAATTTATTATAAAAATTTATTTTTAATATCACATATGGAATGTATAATATTATAATTAACTAATTTTAATGGTTTTAAAAATATCATATTTACACATTAAATATATGTTTTATTCCACCCATGTTAGTCAGTAAGGAAATTGAATGTGAAGAATCATCACATGTAAATAGTTTTCCACATGTACACACAGATTTTTTTTATTTTTTCAGAATATAAGGAATTTATAAAATAAAATAACTTATCATTTAAATTCATTCACAAATTATAAATATCATATTTTCATAGTAAATTTCTTTTTTAACAAATCCTGGATGGTAGTGATATAAAATTTAATATTCCATTCATAGAGGTGGTATTCCAAATAGATGCATGGAAACATTTTCATTTGTCTCAATTATTATTGTGGATGGTATAAAATGGATGATCCATTATAATGATAACATTACATAATTTAATAAGACTGTTGTTATCATATTATTATAGATATAAGTGGATTGGGGTGGTAGAATTTGAAAATATTATAGAATGTTCGGTGGAAAATAATACCTATCACATTATATGTTCTATATTGGTGAAGAGATAAAGGTGCCTTATCTTTTTATTTTATAAATATATAATATTTTTGAACATTAATTGAAGATTTAAGAGTTATTAGGTTAGGGTCTTGATTTATTATAAGGGGATTTTAATATGTGGAGAGGTGGACAGTTGGTCATTCCATTTATAATTAAAGAGGATAATTTTTTATAGATATAACTATGTAATATAGATGGAAAATATTTCACACCGAATATGAATTAAAAATGTAAAAAAATATTTTTTAAGCTTTAGGGTAAATAAATAATCAACCATACATTTTCACACATGTTTAAACATGATGTTATGTTATTTACTCTTACATTTTTATTTGTACAGTTTTTTGTTTTCATTATGGTAGTTAATTATTACATATGTCTTTTCTTTTTAATTATTAAAATTAAAATGATCATCATTTTATAATTTTCGAAATGTGAACCTTAATATGAAATCAAATTGATCAAAAAGTAATAATTTTAATATTTAGTAATTTTAAAATTTGTGTATGTTTCACCGAAATTTTTTTTATAAAAAGTATTTTTTTTAAAAAAAGTTTATTACGATAAAATAATAATATTTATTAAATGTAATGAAATTAAATTTTTTTGTTGATAAATAACTATTTCATTAACATTACAATATTTAAAAAACCTAACATCACAAAGTGATAATTTTATTAAAATAAAATATGAAAATATAAGTACGTGCTGACTTAATTAGGGCCTTTTGGACATCACACGAAGGGGCATTTGGGCCATCCAATGCTGGGCTTAGGGGAAAGGTACTAAAAACGGTCTTTAGTCCTATATATATGTAATATATAAATAATGATATTGATGTGTAGGATATCTTTTAGGGGGTGATATGACCAACCTCTCGGCTTGTGCTTGTGTGGTGTATGTGTGCTTGTTTGAAAATATACCCCAAATAACATTATATATATTGATTATATATTATAAAATGTTATGAATGGGTATTATATTAATTTTTTTTAAAATAAATATTTTAATAGTGTTAAATATATACTTATTTTAAAAATTGTTTCAAAAAAAAATCATGACATTTTTGTATGATATTGCAATAAAAGTAATTATATTAGTAAAGTCGACATTTTTTGAATTTAATAAAAAAATTAAATTATTTTATAAAAAAATATAATTACCTTTAGGTAATTTTGAAATTTAGAATTTAACATTTATTTTCATTTAAATAAATTACAAACTCTATTATTTATAATTTTTTAAAAGAAAATGCAATATTTATATAAAAGCTATTTTTATTGAAAAAATATATTTTTAGATATTAAGCATTCTTATTATTATTTCAAATAAATTTATAATATAAATTATTGTTATATATTAGTTCACTTATAATAATATTTTAATAGTTTTCAACTTAATCTATTAGTAAAAAATATATAATACATTGAAAAATGATTATTTGTAAAAAGAAATATAACGTTTATACTAAATACACTCTAAAAAATAGAACTAAAATATAATTAGATAAATTATAAATTTAGTTTTAATACTCAATTTATATAAATATTATTATTTTAATTATATTTATACATAATATAATTTTTTAGTAATATTAATATTTATACTTTATGAAAAAAAATATTAATATATTTTTATCATTTAAATATTATTATTTTCTCATTGTGGTTTAGAAATAAATTATACATATCTCATATATGACCAATGGCCTTATTTTCAATTTCCATATTTACAATGAAAATAATTGAAATAATAACCACATTTTTAATGTCCGGATATCATTCGTATATTTATTGACTTACTAAATCATTTTTTCACTCCACTCTCATGTAACAAGACGTTGTTATTATTTCATATTATATGTTTTTCAAAATGATTTCTCATTCCATAGTTATCTTCCTTGTTCTTGGTTTTGTTTTTTTTTTTGTAATATTCTTGGAAGAATATGATCAATGTGATTTCATGACTGTAAGAGTTTAATTTTTTCTATATTTTTTCATTATTGATTTTTATACATTTAATGGATGTATTTGATCCCAGGTGTGTACTTGTCCATGGAGGGAAAACATGGTTATTTTTACTTTTTTCAGTCATTCCATTTATGACTATTTATAGAATTGTTAGTTTATTGAATATATTATATAAATTATTCCCTAATCAATTTCAATTACATTAAATAAATAGTCAATCAATGTTTTGAATTATAAACATATGGTTTATAAATAGAATATTATTCTTACCAAATTTGGCTTATATGATGATATAAATTTAATATTTATTTGTTAAATACTCTTTTGAAATCATTCATGTAGTGTGGTTATGGGAAAAACATTACATTGTGAAGTATGTGGTATGCAGTTACACATAAATGATGTTCTCATCTTTTTAAGGGGAATGGTGTATAATAGTTATACTAGTAACATAAAAAAATTAGTATATTAATAATACTTTTTTTATTATATTAAAATGGGTAAAATATATTTGGGGATAATTCTAAATAACAAAAATAACTATGAGTGATTGATACTCACGTTGAGAATTTGAATGTTCTCTTAAAGGTCATCATTGAAATGTAAGATTTAGGGATTTTTCATGAATTTAGGGGATAAAAAATATTGCAGTGGGACATGTAGTAAGTTAACATGGAAAAGGATTGAGGGTAAATATAATTTTAGAGTGTATGGAAACTGGTGGTGGAAGTGTCTTTCTATTTGTGAGGGGAGTGTCATTTTGGTAATAATATGAAAATACACGTCAATATTTAAATAAGGTGGTTCCAAATGTGGGAAAAAATCAAAAAGTGAATGGGGAGATTGAATAATAAATTTTTTAAAAACATTTAATTTATATTTTTTGAATTCTATGCCTCTTCTATATTGTTTTGTCTTTCTACAAAATTCACTTTTATCACAGTAACTCTTTTTACACTTGGTATCACATTTTGATGACCAAAATTATAATTTATAGAATTAATTAATTTTTCATCAAATTAATAACAATAATAAAAACATAATATCATATCATATATTTTAAAAGTGATAAATATTAATTTTAAAATAATATATGAACAACAAATAAAAATAGTTTTTGGAAGATATAATACATATGTTTTTAAATGTTAATCAAAGGTATCTATGCTAAACCTATTGTTTTAAATTTATAATTTTTATCATTAAATGAATATTTAATTAAGAAAAATTTTCCATAAATTTTTTATTCATGCTTTTATACTAATGATATCATATAATTCATATTATTTGAAATATTAGAATTCATTAAAATTAACTTAAAAATGAAACTTTTCAAAACAAAATGCAACATATTTATCTTTATCTAAAATTAACAATATGTATAAAAACAATTGTTCATTTGGTAAAATTTAATAAATAAAATTTATGAATTTATCTTTTAAATGGGAAGAGTGAAAATGTTTTATATTGTTTTTGTAGGAAGATGAATTTTTCAAATATTTACTGATCAGATTCTTATATCATACACTTTTTTAAATTAGATTTAATTTATTAATATTAATAATATAATTCATAATCATTTAAAAAATATATATTTAAATTCTTAATGTAAACATTTATAGTGCATAAAAATTAAATTTTTATTAAATTATATTTTTAAGTGTAAAATTTAAATATTCCTAATACATTAATAGTAATAAATATGGGAATATTATTTTTTTTCTAAATATACATATTATCAATAGATTTTATCAAAAAACATCATTTAATACTTCTTTATTTTTTGGAGGTTAAAATACACACCACTTTTAAAAAAATAATTCATTGAAAAATATCAAATTTATATTAAATGATCATAACAAAAAAGGCAATTTAAATTAACTTTTTATACTCTAATAATTTAGTTTTATCAATCTATTGAAGTTGAAATATTTCATTAAATTTTATCATATCTTTCATTAATAATAATATTTTTAATACATTGTAATATTTGTTATTAAAATATCTCAATGGTATGTTTTATTTTCTATTTGGTTATTAATTATATATAATGTATAATATATAATTTTTTACTGACAATAAAAATCATCAGTACACCTATTGAATACATTTTATATCTAATGAAAATATTTCAAATGGCCATATTTTCTATAAACTTATTTATAACTGTTTGATTTTTTCTAGGTATATCTTTACTAAACACTTCTGTTCTATTTTTACTTCTTATATCACACTTCACAGTCTTCATTCTGATTTTTACTTTAAAAAATTCCATACAAATTTTCGGTTTATTTATTCTAATGGTAATTCTCAAAGATTAAGATAATATACTGGATCTCCATATTTGGATGATATTATATATTTCTTTAAATTTAACCCTTTTATTTTAATCACTATTAATGGTTTTATTCTACCATGTCAGGTAATAAATGATTTCACATAAAATTTTGGGGTATTTTATCTCAATAAAATTTATCATAGTTTGTTTTAGTTTGGGGTTTCATGTTTATCACATTATCATAACATTAAGGCATAATAATTTATAGCATTTTACCAAAATATTCATAAATATTTAATCACATTCTTTTATCATTTAAACAATGTTACATGATAAAATATTATCTATTACATTTACTAGTCTCTCCAAAAAAATTAAACAAACCATGAATAAAAATATTAACTTAAACAATATTATTACCAATATTAAAATAAACTTGTGAATTCAGTAAGAGAATAAATTGAGTGTCTATTATTATAAATTTTTTTAGAAGTGAATATATTTATTTCTTGCAACCATTCAAACTCAGACATATCCCAACCCCTGATGTGGGGCCCACAATATCCTACATTCAAATTCACTTGAATTGGACATGCAATTAAATAAACATTTTGTGTATCATGTGAACTAACCATAATGGGAATGAGTAATACTCATATACTAATGGATTTATATAGAAAAACATCATATCCCCTAAGGAGATAAGGTATATTCATAGTAGTTAATGCCTCTAATGATCACACACCATGTAATATAGTCTCTTTCTCTACCAATATCACATAAAGAAAGACAAACACATTTTATCATCATATTTTCTTGATTTATTTATTAATGAACATATTATATGGAATTTACTTAATCTTCCATGGTTAGGTATTTAGTAAATGTATAACCATTATGGTTAACTGGGATCTAGATGTCACTTTATTTAAAAATTGAAAAAATTTATCTAAAATTTTCAACCAATTATATACCTCCAATGATGCACCAAACTCTTATTACATATTCAGAACATATATGTATATGAATTTTTTATTTTATAAAATCATATGATAAAATGGTAGACATTAATAATGATATAATTTTGAGTTACCAATACATTAACTATAAAATTGGGAAATCCAATGAAACCTGAAACATGTGGTGTTCTTATTGGTGGGTCAGTCCTCATAATATTTTATAATTAAGATCACCATGTGTTAACTTAATGATAGTATGATAAAATTATTCTGGTATCATAATACCTAATAGTAAAATATTATAATTTTCCCATCAATATAATTTATATAGACAATAGAACATATAAATAAGTCTACCAACATAGTTTCTTGAGGTTCTCATTAGAGTAGAGAATTGTTATAATATATTGATATGCAAACTAACCTAAGGAAATTACCATGTATATTGTGTATCCATAACAATACAAACTATTATGATAAGATAACATCTTTAATAACATTCCATATACATTCTATGATTATCAAAGTACTCATGAAATTTATTCATAGCATTATACTTTAAAAAAATTAAAAACACAATGTATGGGAATAAATGGATGATTTGGTGGATCATATTACTTTTTAATATTAATATAATGATTATATAATAAAATCATAAATAATTTAGCAGAAAATCACTTATTAAGGTCATAATTAGGGAATTTTGAGGAATATTAAATAGATATTAATGACGAGTCCATAGAAGATAATAAATTATTTAAAGATTTATATTCAATTTTATGGGTTTTTAACAATAAAAATTATTTGGGAAATATGACTTTCTATCCACACTTATAATACTAAATGTGAAAGTAGTTTTTATCTAGCTTAGCATAACATTTCTAGGAATAATCATTATAATTATAATTTGACTGATATGTAATAACCATTCAAATCATTAGTGATCCATGGTGAAATAAAATATGGATTTTTTTAAATTTTTCACATTAAACAGGAAATCATGAACTTAATTAAATAGAATCCATGATCTCATAATGTTTAAAAAATTTAATAAAATTCATAAGAATATGAGATCTGTTTCAAAGAAGATTTAATATTGGAAAAATACTGGAGATAACGTTTCACCCAATTCTCAAATTCAAATTGTTTTATATACGTGATATTGATATACTAAATCCCTTCATGCTTTTGGTCAATAACACATAAAATATACTATATGTTTATTATTTGTAGAAAATCGATATAATTCAATACTATTAGTCTTTGGGGGATATATTTTATCAATTAATTTTAATGGTGAATACTAATATATATATATATATATATATTTATATGAAACTGGCTCCACTTATAACCTATAAAATAGTGTAAAGTTGAATTTTATCACACAGATATGATCAAAACATTAGAAAAATAAATGCTCTAAGGTTAGAGGGACTGGAGAAAAAAATATACGAAATTGTTTTGGAATAAGTGATAAATTTTAAAACACCAACAAATATGACACCTTTTAGAATCACTTATGGGAATCCAAGATTTATATTGATTGATATTGATAAATAATAATATTTGATTTTGATGAAATTAAACATGGGTTTACAACAAGTAGATAAGAAGAGGATGTTATATATGAGTGAGTAGGATGGGATCCAATGAAACTATTACAAGAAATCTAAGATATATGTTTTGAAAATAATGAATTTGAATGTCTAATAGATTATCTATTGAATATTTACACCAAAATAAAATCTAATCTTATTTAAATAATGTTTTCGATTGTTTTCAGGGAAATTAAAGCCAGGTTTTTAAAGACCCATCAGAGTAATCATAAAATTTATACATATATATTTAGATAATCATTAAGAGAATTATTCTTCACTACAATTAAATGATAAAAAATTGAATCTGTATAAGGAAAACAATGAAATTAGATCCATCTCATCTATTTAATTTTATTGAGTATTAAAATGTATTTCTTACAATAGATATTAAATATTGAACTAATTGGGAGTAAAACCATGTATTATTTTAGTTTTTACTTTTTTTATTATATATAGGTTTCTAGACTTCCAATGAATATTATAGTAGATTCTCTGGGGTAATATACCTAATTACATTACCTGATCCCTAAAGGAACAACATCACTCATAATAGAATTTCGATGAATAGAATCAAGGTCATGGTGTAACCATTATCATTCCATCATGTTACATAATTGAATAATAATAATCATTGTGTATTGTATCACAACATATCATAACAGTGATAGGGTCTTAAAAAATATAATTTCAATTCGCAAGGAATCACTTTCTTTGACTACATGAAATCTATGCATCTTATTGAAATAATTCAAGCAAGAAGAATTTTTTTAAATATTATTTTCATTTGAATAGATTAACTCTTTAAGAACACCCTATATTTTAATACCAATGAAAATTCCGAGATGGGAAAATCACAATGTATTTTACAAAGAAACAACAACTCTTTATCCATAAAATTAAATAATACCAATGAATTTAAACTAGATTTACTATTGTCTGAAGAAAAGGGTCAAACCCCTGTATATTTTTATACATAAAATAATCCAATCCATGTCCTAAATAGTTCAATGACTATTTTATTTTATATTTCTAGATCTATCTCATAAAACAATCCTCATAACCAAACCTTAAGAAAATAATATTCTAAGAGAGTGGTAATACTTACTTATCCTATTTAATGTGATTCCTAAAACTTCCAAAAAATCAATAGTTTTAGATATTTTATCAATCCTAAATTATATTTTAAACCGATTGTAAACCCTTTTTCACTAAAACATCATTTTTAAACTATCAAAAAACCCATTAAAAATATTCATTCAAATTTCTCTAACCATCCACCAATTCAAAAATAGAAACAAACCAAATTGAAAAAATTAAATACAATAACAAATATATATCAACAAACAAGTTTTAGAAGTTACATATGAATCCCAAAAAAAACTAAAAATAAACTTTCAAACACCCTAAATTATTGATTTGCTAATACTCTAACCTACCACATTGTAATATTCATTACTCACCTCATGCACAAGAAAATCATACATGGAGGCCCTCTAAGAACATCCAAGAGTGCATTCTATGCAACCATTCATCACATCAATTAGTTTGTTGATCATGAGAACCATCATTGGTTATGAATACTAAAAATAATGATGATTCACCAAAATAACACACATGACATTCATATCCTAGAGAAAATAAATTTATGTAATTATATCCCCGATGCTTTAAGGACAATATGTTGGGTGATCATTTTCTATGTGAGGTTAGAGTCTCATATGGATTTGTATTAATGTTTTTTTCTTTGGTACTCAATGTAAATCATATCATATTTTAGTGAGGCCATGAATTTTGGATATTATCTTTGGATATTAATAGAATAGTATGGTGTATTTATAGACCAATGAGCATGGATACACCTAACTATGTAGGGATATTATTGGATCCTGATATGAATATTTCATAATTGTGATGGTTAAATAATGTATATGAACAATTTATTCACCATGAATGTTCAAGAACCAAAAAAACTAAAAGAAAAACTACAATGAATTATCTATTAGACTATGAGTTATGAATGAATTGCCAAAAAAGAGTTGTAAAAAACTATGATCTAAATAGTTTCCCTCATTATATCCACCATATATAGATGGGATTCAACCATAAACATGGCTAGGAAATTATAAATTTATTATGAGGGGTATCTTCTAAAAACACAATCATGGGAGAAAATATCCTTACACATCTAGAAAATAACAAAAATGTTTTTTACATATAATTTTCCCAAGATTAATTGGGGAAGATATACAAAAGAAACATATTTTACTGGCCTATATAGGACTGATAAAAATATAATGAGATAAATATGGGTTGTTATGTCAATATTCATATATTATTAGAAGAGGACAAGGCTTCTCCTATGATACATTCACATCCTGGTCTACTAAATATTTAAGACAACATATTATTGATTTACATTATTATAAATAGCCAACATATATTCCCCAAAAATAGTGAAATAACAATTATTATTTTCTCTTCCATTATATCACTGAAGAAAAATAATCCCATATCTCTTTTAAAGATTTACATTTCCCACACTACTAGTTCCACCACATGCCCTATCCCCAAACTCATCTTATTTAAAATATCCATACCATAGGGAAACCATCATGATTTATCCTTCTTTTATTGACAATAGATGGACATTATCCCACACTTTTTATATATTTCCACCAAAATTGGTGCATACATATAAGTGACATACTAACATATGAATAATTATGACCCATGAGATCATTAGTTTTCCTAGAAATCTAGATGCTTGATAGGAATATGATCAAGAGGATTATAGGAATTCTAATATACTAATGATGAAGACTTCAACAATGAAACTATTTGTAGATCAGGCTTCTCATTACATGACAACACTCTTGACCATGGATATTCTTAGAGCACAGGATACTAAGTAGAAACAATATTCCCCTAATGAAACAATAATTACAAAAGATACTATAATTATTAAAAATTATATTTCAAGAATCATTGAGAATAATAGGGAGGTTTATTTGACCATAATTACTTTAGTGGGATTGGGAATAATAAATATCACATCCATAACACTGAACTAAGACCCATGCTATATAAATATTCCACCTACAACCATAACACACATTGAATTCACCCAGATTCATATTTTTACTGAATAATATACAACTATAACCTATTTAATTATCAATCCCTACATATGTAGTGGTTTCAGATTGGGAGATACAAGAAAATTTTAAGAATTATTCCCTACTGACAACACTTACACGACACTTTCACATATCAATTGGGTCATGTCCCACTACAGACAACTAATTTCCCCACAATCACATGGTCTCATCCCTATAACCCACCCACATGTCCGAATGATTCATCATAATAATCAGTGTCCCCATGTGCCTAAAAATGTTCTTTCCAATGTTCTTTTTCCTCGCTCACACACGACCGTTGAAACTAACAAGGTGGTAACCATTTCTGATCACAACATCATTCCTATAATGATTAACTAGAGTGATCTAATCAATAAGGCTCCCATAAATAAAGGTGAAAATGATTGATATGAGTCATATTATTTATTCATTTAACCCTTCATCATTGTGGGGTTCTACAATCACCCCATTTTGATCACAATGTACTCTTTGTGGACTTCACATCTCAACATAGGTAGTACCACCAAATTTCTTTATATGATACCAATATAGATATTGGTCCCTGCTAATAGCATACACACCCAACCATAACATGTTTGTCGAGTCTTAACACTCCAGGTACCACTAGTTTCTATGTAGTCATGTTGTTCCCTCCCTAGGGACCACTCACATACCCGAATAAGACATCTAACTAATGATTGGCGCATAAGAAAACCCATGTTTTTTAAATTGTTATTTTTTACCACTCACACACACATCACGAAACTTATTAGGTGGTCATCCATATTATTCACTAATCCAAGATAAGCACGCTTGATTGTGGATTTATAATCAGGAAGTATCTCAAAAATAAATGAGAACCTTGGAAATATGAGTCATATAATTTAATCATTTTACCCTTTAAAAATATTGGGTGTAATAAAACACTAAACCCACTAACTCTACCATTAAACTAATGGTTTACATTATAAATTAGAATATATAATTTTACCCAAATGTGTAACTAATTGTTTTAAAACTCATTAATTTTCATGTTCATTTGTTTTGATAATTTTCCCACATTTTTATTACATTTCATTTATTTTTATCCTAATTGATATTGTTTCTATAATCATTGAAATATTTAGATTGTATAATTGGAAACAAATATTGAGAAGTATTTCTTTATTCAATAATAGGGATATTTTTTTTACAAATTTTTTTTCATGTGTAGAACATCACTTTCTAGCCTCAAATTCAATACATCAAATGCAGAAACAATTCTATGATATTAGTAAAGGGAAATAATGTAGAAATTAATTGTGATTTAATTAAATAAATTCTCCATTTATCACTCAAATTTCGAGCCGTCATTAATTTTATTTTATTTTTAAATTATTTTTTGAATCTCTATCACGATGTTTTAATCATTAAGGAAAATTCTTAGACACACTTAGATTTTTTATTGAAAATATTTATCTACATTTTTTCAATGGAAATAATCATTTTAAAATTTTAAATTTATACCACCCATGGAAATTTAAGTGAGAGTTTTATTTTCAATTCATTGATAATTTATTAATTGATTGTTTTTTAGTTGAAATGTGATATGATTGTTTAATTGACTTTTTAAATACGGTTATAATATAAATGTTTTTAATATTTTAAAGATTTCATTGAATTATTATTATTATTAGTGATTGACTAATATAATGAAATAATATTCTTCGAGATATTTTAAGAACTATTTTTATTTATTTACAATAACCCCTTTCTTGAGAGAAATAAACATGTTAATAACTATTAGAATATGAAATTTGATCTCATAAAAAATGATTGTTTTACAAAACACAATAATATGATTGAGAATAATTATTTTCAAACATTTTAAATCTAGACATAACCTATATCTGAAATATTTTAATCCCCTAACAACAATGAAATCCCTTGATATAAATCGACATTCTGAAGTATTTTATCTTTCATACACTAATTCTTTTGATTTATTGCATGATATTTCTATTTAGTTTCATAAGTGAGTTTTTTTATACATATAACTAAAATATGAGATTTCCATTAAATGTATGATGTAGAGTATCTACTATGGACTCAGAATTTGTTTTAAAGTTGATTTAATTTTTTACTTAATTATTTCTCAATAATTTAGAATAAAAATATTAAAAATGGATTGGATCATAGATATTTTTATGACCACTCATATTTGATATATGTTTCTATTTAAATAATATTATTATTATAATGAGGTTATTAAATAAGGTTTGTTTCATTTTTGTGATATTTTTTAATATAAACATTTTATTAAAATAATAAAGATGTTAAAAATAAAAACATAGAATGAAAAATTATATCATATTTATTTCATAATTTGTTAGAGAATAATTGAACAAAATTGTTATTCATTGGAGCTTGTGACGTTTTGAGGGAATAAGGTGGTCTATTATTCCTTGAGTTTAAACAGAACATATTTAATCCTAATTACAAAATTCAAAATAAAATCGATGATAAATGTTCGATTATTATAACATTAAATACCCAACGTTAACCTCAGAGAAATAAAAAAATAGGATTTCTTGATTGGTGTGGATTAATAAATATGAATTTTAGATATAGTAATTGTAAAACACTATAGATTAATTGAAATAAATTTAATTTTCCATAACGATAGATTTATCTTATTATTTAGTGTTGCATAATTTTTACCCTAGAATGGAAGATCATAATATGGGCAGGGATATCAGAAGAATTATTTAAAAATAAAATTGGAATAAAAAATTAATTAAAGTGTGAATTAAATAATTAAGAATGTTTTGATTCCTAGAAAGTATTATTATGTTAATGTTTTTGTATTTTTAGTTAATCACTAATTTAAAAGGCATTATTATTATTTTTTCCTCTTGTTGGGGGTCCTTCTTCCTTGGATGTTATTATTGATATTTAATTAATATGGACAAGAAACTATTCTATTGTTGGGGAATTTTATAATTTGTATTTTTATGTAATTTTTTATCATGATTTTAAAATTTTAAGAGATTTAATAATACATGTTTTTATATATGGTTGATGACTATTGGAAAAGTGGAGATTGTGAAATAAATTGGAGAATTTTTGGATTTTTTTCATTATTCCATAATCATATCCCATTATTAAAATAATTTTCTATTAATGGGTTTATATAAATTGTTTTCCGTTTATAAAAAATATTCAATAAAGGATATATACGATTACAAATATTGTGTTTTTTGGCCATGATACGTTATGTCATGTCACAATTACATTGTGTGATTGAAAAATTGGGATCAATAAAGTTTCAAAAGATTAAATTGGAATTTTTGATGGGTTTGTAAGATTATCAATGGAATGATGAGTTTACATAATAATAAACTACATCTACATAGAGTTAAGGATTATTTTTCATACATTGATGTGGGCTATGACAGCACAATGATGATGTGGAAGAGTAACTCGATGGATCTATTGAATATTAACTCAAGGTAAATCTATTATATTATTTTGGGGAAGCATTAAAATCCATATATAGTGGGATATGTATAATTCCCTAGCCTTAAAACATTACTTAATATTGAGTTAATTCAAGAATTCACATCATGGATCCTTTCAAGTTTAGAGTTTTAGAGAATTATACAATAACTATTTCATTAAATATCAAATATTACAAATTAGAAACTTCTACTTAAACTAATTTTTTCACAACAATAAAACTCTATAAATAAAACAAGAATTATTTTCTTGATATAAATCTTCTTGAATTATTTATTTCACTTACACTTTGTTATACCCTGGGAAAAACATTTAAATATCTTGTGATGAGCATAAAAAGATCATTAAGGGTTATTAAATAAGTAAAGAAATCATTGGTCTATCAATTCATAAAAATCCATGAAATCATACCTTCAAATCATATCACATAATCTATTTAACAAACCTCATAAAATAATAAGATTTATGAATAACAAATAGAAACCATAAATCATAAAGGTAACTTATGGCATCCATAAACTAATTACATTATAGTTTTCATAGCTACATAAAGAGTTACGTTTGGAGTACCCATCATAGTATATTGCCTAAATATTTTAGGAGAAACGTTAATGTTTACCTCCATCATGTTACCAAATGAATTGGCGATCTATCTCAGGCTCACAAAACCAAGGTTTATCACATAACCACCCATATATGTAAACAACACCCAAGAACGATTACATATTCATAACACATAAAAGAATAATAAATAAAAGATAACATTTCAACATTGCAAACAAAAATATATCATTTCAAGATATTGACATAATAAATGATTTATCAAAACAATTTTCAATACCAAAATATGTAAAAAAGGGTACATGGTATTTTTTAGCGTTTAAAAACATTAAGTATTGTTAAAGAAGCTACATATCAAATAATGTTTGCGGCTGCGAAAAGGTCGTTGTCATCAGATACATTAAAAAGAAACATTTATTTTGTCTTTTAGAAAAATGATTGATATTAAAAGTTTCAATTTGAATGAAATTAAAAGTAATTGGGGTTTATAGACTATATAAAATAACATCATGTATAAATCAATATATGCCTCAATGAAAGGAGATTGAGACGAAGTCCCTTCCGTTGAGTCTGACTCATCGCGTATATTCCTTGTTCTTCCTAAATAAAAAATGTAAGTTAATTTATACTCACATGAAATAATATTTCATATTTATTATTAAATTTATATCATTTATGACCACATTCTAATCGTTACATAATTATTTATGTCAATATCAATTGATTTTATGATATTTAGAACCCGAGTTATAAATAAACTTTTTATAATTACAAATTATCCATGTTGTAAAAATTACATTATCATTAAAATTTTATTCATGATTTAAATATCATAAATAACCTTTATATATTTATTTTGATCCATTATATATGTGAATATAATTTTCTTTATTATTTGGATAAAAGAAATGAAGTGCACTATTCATGGACATGGTAAGTCGTACATACGCATGAACAGTAATTTCAAATCTTTTTAATATTTAATGGAATGAAAACTAAATTATACATAGGTATATTATAATTCCAGTATAATATCATATTTATTTTCATTAACTCAATCCTTTATAGATTCCATGAATGTCATCAACGAGTCATATCACTTTGAGGGGCTGTAGTTCGCACTTCCTCAAATGAAATTATCATATTTATGCATTACATAATGAATAAAGGTATTCAGTAAATAAAAAATACAGAATAATATAGAAAATAAAAAATATAATATATATAATTTATAAATATAGTTACATAATAAAGGCTATCATGAGAGGCGGTTAAAGATAATTGAACAATCATCATTTGTTGAGACAGTAGTTCGTTGTCCATAGAAATAGTATGTTGTAAATCCATTAGTTTGATATATGTGTATGTTTAGTTCGAATAATTATCAGTAAAACATCATATTATATTGAAGATACTATTTTTGTTATAAAATAATGGAATAAAGGGAGTTTTTGGGGTTGCAAGAGGAAAATAAATAAAAGATGCTTGAGAGACGACATTACCTCAAATCTGGTAACTCCTTTAGATTATAGCTAAAAAGCCTTCATGATTTTACTTATACACATTTTAGGTCATATATATGGAATATAGGGATGTTGGGAGCTTATTTGGGAAATTTTTTTAAGACCCAAGTGGAATGAGAGGTGTGAGTAAGGGTTCGACGTGATGCCCTTTTATAAGAGGGAGGAATGGAAATTTGGGAAGGCTTTGATATATTATTTCATTATAAACACATTTTTGGATTCAAAATGTCCCAAACTCATTTAAATTGAAGATAAGTGGATTATTATTAAATCAACTCTCATAAAATAGGTATTAGACAATTTTTGGTCCCAAATTTATCTTCATCTTCTATATTTAAACCTAAGTTAACTTATTTGACACATACAATGCCTTCTTGTATATTCATACGATATGGTTAATATAGTTATTATAAAATACCAATCAAACTTCAAGTGGTTCATTATTGATATTTTCAACCACATATATGTCATTTGGATGAATCATATATTTTTAGGATTATTAAATAATTTAACAAAAAAGTATTTGTTTTAAAAACACAATTATTTCGATTTTTATAAGATTCAAATCATGATTTTTTTGAAAATCCAAAACATTATTGTTTCGAAAAAACTTCATTAATAAATTGATAACAAGTCAAAATCCTCCATAAAATTTTTGGATGCAATAAATTTTCTAAAAAGTAAATTTATTTCAATTTTGATATTCTCATTTATATAAAACATTCATTAATAATGTAAACAATATATCATCATTGTGTCATAAATAAATTTATTTATTTGATGTTAAAAAATTTTAAATCAAATTATGTGATATAGATAACATTTTTATCTTTATAATTACTATTTATAGTCTAAGATATCTCTTATATATCCACATATAAATTTTATTTTATTAAAATATACATGATATGGTTATAGTTTCCTTAACATTAAATTAAAAATAATTAAATTTCATTTTCTCACACAAGTGTCTCCATGGGGTCCTAAAATAGAACCATGGTTGAACCTGGTCAGACACATCTTGTACAATAGAGTTACTATAAGTGTTAGGTAATTTTATATTTGCATAATATTATTTTTTTACCCTAATTTATCATATTTACCCTTTAACCATGGTAAATAAAATATTTATTGTAGTTACATTTCATAATGTCTAAAAATAAAAAGTGAGTATTTACATAATTTGGACCCCTATATTCCAAATATTGAATCCATTTTTTCTAAATTCAAAATACATAAGTTGCAGATATTTATTTGAAATTAATTCCAATTGTCCAAAACAAAAAGTGTTCTATTAAGAAGTAAAAACCACCAAATAATTGACATGTGATTATGTCAAATTTCAAATTAAAATTACATAAATGACCAAAATTTGATTAAATAGTAAAAATATAATCCAATTCCACTTTAAATATAATTAAATGGAAAATATAACTATATAATTAAATTATATGAAAATAATATATGAACATAAAATGATGTATTTTTTCACTATTCATTAAAAAATAAACATTATCAGCAAAATACCAAAATTTCATCCAAAGTAAATTTTGATGTCCTGATTCAAGAGAGGAAGTTTATTTTGTCTCATAAAACATATAATAGTGACAAAAAAATATATTTAAAAAGGGTTCTCCACCAAAAGGTGGTAAAACATCCTTTTAAAGTATATTGTAGTATTTCATGCATAAAATCATATTCATTATAATTTTAAGCCTCTAATTTTTTGGGATAAATATAAATACATTTTACAAAAATTATTTATAATATAATTTTTAGTTCTATTCATTCCTGATAGTACAACGAAACGACGTTAACAACTATTTAATAATAATAATAATAATATATTATTTTTTTTATAACTCAACATTATGTGCAATGAATGATTTAAGAGAAATATGTTGTTTCATGTTGAGTGTGATATCATACAAATCAACCCCTTTAAATTAAATTAAATTTTTAATTCACACATATTAATAAATATAAAAAAGTTATATTCATTATTTATATGGGATGTTATATCTTTCCGCCTTTTAGAAATTGCATCCTCACAGTTTTATTCACTTATCAAATATGTGGGTATATTGATCCCTCCTAGGATTTTCATATTCTGATGTGGCCTCATCACCAATATGGTTTTTTCACAAAACATTAACATGTGGAATTACATTATTCTGCAACATTTTCTCTCATCGGTTAAGAATCTAGGCTATTTGTTTCCCATACAAAATATTATCTTCCAACGGAACTACCTCTGGACTCAAAACACAAGATGGATCCAGCATATAAATTATCAACATAGAATCATGAAAAAAATTGTGTACCTTGGATAAACTTGAAGGTAAATCCACTTTATTGGAAACTGATCCTACATTCTCTAGAATTTCATAGGGTCCAATGAAATTTGGACTCGATATTCCCCTCTTACCAAAATTCATCACACTATTCCATGTAATAACGTTGAGAAAGAATTGATAACCTACCAAAAAAGAAAGATCCTTAATCCGGTTATCTTCATAACTTTTCTTCCTACTCTGAGGTGTTCTAATTTTCTTCTAAATTTAATAAACTTTTTCTTCCATTTTTTCCACACATTCTTGTCCCATCAACATCCTTTCACCTACTTCTTCCCAAAAAGCTGGTGTTCGACATCTCTTTACATATAATGATTCAAATGGTGGCATATGTATATTGGAATTATTGTAATAAAAAAACTCAACCAAAGAAATATGATTATCCCAACATCCATAGTAATATATTGAACAAGCATGTAGCATGTCTTACAAGGTCTATATTGTTCATTCTGATTGTCCATCTGATTTTTGATGGAAAGCTGTACCGAAATTTAATTCATTTCCCAATAACATTTTAAGGCATTAACAAAAGTTATAAATGAACCTTAGATCATGATCAGATACATTGGGGAGGGGAAATCCATGTAACATGACAAACTCCTTGACATACAATCGAGAAATTTGATCTAGAGACTAAGTATCTCGAATTGAAATGAAATGAGCAAATTTAGATAATCGATCAACAAAAACCCAAATTAAATTTCCACCTCAAGAAGTCTTTGGTAATACGACTATGAAATCCATGGACACATTTTCCTATTTCCACTCTGGTATTGGTATAGGCTAAATCATCTTTTCCAGTAATTGTCATTCTGATTAAACCTGTTGACAAGTTAAACACATGATTATAATGTCATCATTATCTCTATTAATTCAATCCCGCCAATAATACTCATTATGATCTCTATATATCATAGTGATACCAGGATGAACTAAAAATGGAGAACTACGAGCTTCACATAACAACTGTTTTTCAACATTGAATCACAAGGCACACATAATATTTTTTCAATCCTCCAAAATTTTCTCTATCAATGTTAAACTCAGGTAACATACCCTTATGAACAAATTCCACCTACACTGTCATCTTTTTGTCATTGATTTATTCTATCTACTAAAGTAGATTTAACTAAAACCTAAAACAAAATAGATGAATTATCTACACCAAAAAAATCCAATCCAAAATTCATTATATCATAATCCAAAGAATCTCATTCCAATCGTTGAATCGTTAATTTAGCTTTAATTTTTTAGTTCAAATCATCTACCACTTAATTATCCTTTCCCAGATGCTAATATATCATGAAAACATTACCCTAGTTTAATTCAATAAATCTACTCTTTCTCGTGTTTAATTCTTTATAGGTGAATATATACTTCCAACTTTTGTGATCTGTATATATTCCACACATTACGCCATAAAAACAATGCCTCAAAATTTTAAATTTAAAAACAAAAGAAGCTAAATCCAAATCTTGGGTTGATTAATTTGACTCATTAGGTTTCAACTGATGTGAACTATAAGCAGTTACCTAATCATTTTTCATAAAGAAACAACCATGTCATTTCCTTAAATAATCACTATAGATACCAAATTATCTATTTCTAGAGGGTAGTTCTAAAACTGGATAATTCATCAATATTCTTTTCAATTCCTTAAAACAATATTCACATTCTTTCATCTAGAAAAATTAAATACCTTTTTGAGTAGACTTATTCAGTGGGATTGATAACCATGAAAATTTTTCAACATACCTCCAGTAATAAACTGCTAAACCAAGAATACTACAGATATCAGTTATATTTTTTGTTCTTGGCCATTCTTTAAAATATTTTTTTAGTAGGATCAACTATTATGCCTTATTTAGAAACAATGTGACCAAAGAATGAAATTTTTTGTAACCAAAACTCACACTTGCTGAAATTCCAATTCAATTTATTTTTTTAAGGTCTTTAAGACAAACCATAAATGACTTTCATGATCCTCTTTAATTTAAAAATATACCAAAATATCATCAATAAACACAATCAAAATCTTTTCCAAGAACTCTCAGAAAATTATATTCCTATGATCCATGAATATAATAGGTGCATTGGTTAACCAAAGAGGTATAATTTCAAATTCATAATGGCCATATCTAGTACCAAATTTTGTCTTCAGAATGTATTCTTCCTTTAAATTGAACTAATGGTACCCAGACCTCTAGACAATATTTGAAAAATACCAAGCTCCCTAGTGCTGATCAAACAAATCATCGAATTGAGACAAAGGATACATTTTCATAATAGTAATGTTATTCAGGGCTCTATAATCAATTAAAAGATTCATTGAACCATTTTATTTTTAACAAAAAAGAGAGTACCACCCCATAATGATGTGCTAGGTAGAATGAAACATTTATCTAATTACTCCTATAATTTATTCTTTAACATTAAATGTTAAATTTGAGCCATCTGTTAAGGGGGTTTTGAAATTAGTTTAGCATCAGGAACTAAGTCAACTATAAATTCCAACTTCTAGGTTGGGTATTATAACATGAAACACATCTTTAGAAACATCAATATACTAATTTATGACTGGTACTTCATTAATCGAAACAGTTCATTGGTTTTCAAAAATATGTGTTTGGTAAAATTCATTTATCTCCTTAAATCCTTTCTCACCATCCTGAAATGTTATCAAAAGATGAAATTCATTCTTTTTCACAAACTGAGATTATTTCAGTAATGAAACCTCTTAAGCTCTGCATTCAGCACTATTCACCCGTGCTGGTGGGTGATGAGACGCTGAGAGCCAGACGTTTTGAGGATGGTATTCGATATGACATTCGAGTTCTGGTGAATGTTTTCAGGTTACCTACTATACATGCGATTGTGAACCATGCATTGATTACAGAGAGGAACCTGCGAGAATCTGGTGGTGTGGTCCAAGGTGGTTCGACACAAGATACTAGTACTATTTCTACTGGCAAGAGGAAGAGATAGATGGACTTCTCTTAGGGTGGCAGTACCATCCAGGCAGTCTCTTCAGGTGGACCGATCAGGTGATTCCAGTGTGGCCGAGAGGGGCACATGAGGCCGCAGTGTCCACGAGACCCAATGGAGTGTCGAGCTTGCGGAAAGATAGGTCAACTGCAGCGCTTTTGTAGGGAGTATCCACCGATGGCTAGTGAGAGGGGTTCTGTAAAGACTCCCCGTGTGGGAGCAGGACCCGTGGCTTCTTACCAGTCAGGGAACTGGAAGGCGTCAGGGCGTGCAGACAGAGATGGTGGTCATGGCCATGGTAGCCAGACACCAGGATCACAGAGGCAGCAGGTCGGGACAGCTCAGGGTAGCCAGGCTGTGTCACAAGGCTGCGGCACTGGGCAGGCACATGCAATACAACAGACCCAGCAGGAGCAGGATCCCGGACCTTCGATAGTCAGAGGTACTGTTCTAGTAACTTCTGTCTTGTCTTCAGTACTTTTTGATACGGGTTCTACACATAGTTTTATATTTGTACCCGTGTTGGAGAGCCTTGGACTCTGTGTTTCTACTTCTTCCGATATCTTGACGATAGACACTCCGTTGGGGATGAGAACGGCTGGTGTGCGTCAGTGCAAGGAGTTCCCCCTTTAGGTTGGTGGGTGTCACTTCCTATGGGACCTCTATATCCTGGAGATGACAATCTATGACGTCATTCTCGGAATGGACTGGTTGGTTCCCTTTCGAGCCTTTGTATATTGCTATCGTCGCAGGGTGTGTTTCACGTCACTAGAGGGCGGGGAGTTTCTATACAAGGGCAAGTGGGGTGTTCAGGCGAGTCGAGCTGGACCAGAGCATCATGGGAGAGGTGGAGTCACAACCCAGATTGCGAGCTTATATCTGGATGACCAGGGGACTTGTCAGACGGATTTCCCTCCAATTTTCGATCATTTCGGGGATGTTTTCCCAGACGAATTTTCAGGTCTACCTCCAGTGCGTGAGGTGGATTTCTCTATTGAGCTTGTGCCAGGAGAAGCACCGGTGTCCATTCCTCCTTATAGGATGGCCACACCTAAGTTGCAGGAGCTCAAGAGGCAGTTAGTGGAGCTACAGGCGAAGGGTTTTATCCGACCTAGTACTTCTCCTTGGGGTTCTCCAGTCCTTTTTGCGAAGCAGGTGGATGGTACCCTTAGGCTTTGTGTGGATTATCGAAAGCTGAACCAGTTGACGGTTAAGAACCGATATCCCTTGCCGAGGATTGATGATCTGTTTGATCAGCTTCGTGGAGCACAAGTGTTCTCGAAGATTGACCTGAGATCCGGATATCATCAGCTGCGCATTAGGCCATCTGATATACCCCTCACTACTTTCAGGAGTAGGTATGGTCTATATGAGTATACGGTAATGCCATTCGGACTCACGAACGCGCCAGCAGTTTTCATGGCCATAATGAATCATGTGTTCCATCCGTATCTTGATTCTTTTGTGGTAGTATTCGTGGATGACATCTTGGTGTACTCACGCACTCGCCACGACCATGCCACCCATATTGAGATCGTATTGAGTACATAGAGAGAGCATCGGTTATATGCTAAGCTATCGAAGTGCCACTTTTGGATGGATCAGATTCACTTCCTGGGTCATATCATCTCAGAGGAAGGAATTTCAATAGACCTAGAGAAGGTGAGAGCAGTAGTTTCCCGGGATCAGCCTAAGAACGTGTTTGAAGTACGGAGTTTCTTAGGGCTAGCTGGTTACTACAGGCACTTCATACAGGACTTCTCCCGCTTAGCAGCACCATTGACGGGTCTGACTAAGAAGGGTGTGAAGTTCGTTTGGTCAGAAGCATGTGAGACAGCGTTTCAGGACCTGAAGGGAAGGCTGACATCAGCACCGATCCTGATACTCCCAGAGCAGGGGAATAGCTATACAGTTTACTGTGATGCGTCAGGGATTGGGCTGGGAGCCGGTTTGATGCAGGGTGACCGAGTTTTTGCTTATGGGTCTCGGCAGTTGAGGCCACATGAGAGGGATTACCTGACACATGATCTTGACTTGGCTGTAGTTGTGCATGGGTTGCGCTGTTGGAGGAACTATCTATTGGGGGAGAATTTTTTGGTTTTAACCGACCACAAAATCCTCAAGTATATCTTTACTCAGCGTGACCTAAATCTGAGACAGAGAAGGTTGGTTGAGTACCTGCAGTCCTTCGATTTTGAGCTTGCCTATACACCTGGTAAAGGTAATGCAGTAGCTGATGCACTGAGTAGGAAGACTCAGATACAGGGAGTGCAAGAGGCCAGTGGTGAGTGGAAGCTTATGGCTTTGTTCTCTGAGATGCATTTGGAGGTGCATGATAGTCAGGTGCAAACTTATCTTTCCTCATTAGATGTGACTTCTACCCTCCTAGACAGAGTGATGATGAGGCAGCTATCCGATTTAGAAGGCCTAGTTCTACGGGAATCGGTGGCATGTGAGGAACCTCCTCCCGGTTGGGCGATAGGAGACGACGAGGTTTTGTGTTTCCATGGACGAGTATGGGTTCCAGAGGATATACGCGAGGAGCTGATGCGGGAGTTTAATGCTTCAGCTTGGGCAGTTCATCCCGGGGTTAACAAGATGTATCGAGACTTGAGACGTCAGTATTGGTAGCCGGGTATGAAGAGAGAGATAGCTGGTTTTGTTACGAGATGTTCCACCTGTCAGCAGGTGAAGGCAGAGCATCAGAGACCAGCTGGGCTGTTACAGTAGTTGCCCATTTCGGATTAGAAATGGGATGATGTCGTGATGGATTTCATTACAGGATTGCCGAGGTCACCTCGAGGCAATGACGCTGTATGGGTTATTGTGGAAAGAATTATGAAGGTAGATTACTTCTTTCCGATCAAGGATACCATTGGTGTGAACGATCTCGGAAGGCTGTATATCCGAGAGATCGTATGTCTTCATGGGGTCCCCCGTTCTATCATTTCAAATAGGGACGCCCGCTTCACGTCTCGTTTCTGGCAGAGTTTTTAGAGGGCACTGGGTACACAGGTGCTTCTGAGCACAACATACCACCCTCAGACAGATGGCCAGTCAGAGCGGACGATACAGGTGTTAGAGGACATTCTGCGTGCATGCGTCCTAGACTTTGGGGGATCTTGGGAAAAGCATATACCCTTAGTCGAGTTCGCCTATAACAATAGTTTTCAGGCGACTATTTAGATGGCACCATACGAGGCTTTATATGGTAGTCTATGCCGATCACCTTTGTGCTGGTTAGAGGCAGGTGAGGTTGTTTTACTGGGGCCACAGCTCGTGCAGGAGACATCTGAGAAGGTCCAGTTGATTCGGAAGCGAATGGCTACCGTGCAGTCTCGTCCGAAGTCTTATGCTGATCGTCGTAGAAGACCTTTGGAGTTTGTGGTCGGGGATCATGTTTTTTTACGTGTTTCGCTAAGGCTGGGATACAAACGGATCGGGAGACAGGGTAAGCTTTCGCTGTGGTATGTGGGACCATTTGAGATTTTGGAGAGAGTCGGGTTGGTTGCCTATCTGTTGGAGTTATCGCAGCGGAACCGATCCACGCACGATGTCTTCCACGTGTCTCAGTTGCGTAGCTACCATTCAGACCCGTCTCACACCTTTCAGCCTGAGGAGTTTGAGCTTCAGCATGATGTGTCCTTTGAGGAGTATCTGATCCGCATTGTTGATAGGAGCACGATGGTTCTCCGAGGCCGGTCAGTTCCTCTCATACGGGTGCTATAGCAGCATGGCCGAGTGTAGGATGAGACCTGGGAGCGGGAGGCCGATGTACGTGCTCAGTGGCCAGAGTTGTTCTGAGCTTTACCTTCGCCACCCTTGGAAGGTCAGTTCGGGGATGAATTACTATAAGGGTGGAAGTTTTTAAGAACCCGGTTCTTATTTTTGTGGTACAGGCTTCTTCCTTTTCCTTTTCCTTAAGTGTTTTTGGAGAAAATATGTAAAATGGAAAAGAATTGTAAATTATGGAACTACACACCGTGTACTTTATCCACATGCCGTATACTTTTGGCCATGTTGGGATGAGTACACGGGGTGTGTAGCCTTGTCGGCGACAGGGGGTGTAGGAACTGACTACACGCCATGTAGTGGTACCTTACATGCCGTGTAGTCAGTCGGAAGGCTTGAATAGTAAGGCGGTGGAGTCGCCACCAGCTGGGCAGTAGTACACGCCGTGTACTCAAGAGTACATGCCGTGTACTCTTATCGGAAGGTGAACAGTTCTGGTGCCACCAAATGAATAGTTAAATGAAGGGAGTACACGCCGTGTACTTTTAAGTACACGCCGTGTACTTTGTTTTTTCGGCTTAAAATAGGTAGTAGCCTCCTCATTTGGCAGAGGATGTGTTTGAGCCGTTTTGGATCCAAAGGAGGAGGAAAAATATTTGAAGATCCACCGGGCGTTCATCTGGAATCCGTTTCGGCTTCAGACGATCTCGTTGGAACCGCACGGGTAAGCCCTCTCCTCTCCAGGTACCATTCTTTCCATTTCTTCTTCAAACGTAAGTTATTTACATTTTAATGGGTTCTGTTCTTCGTCAGATATATTCCATTCTTGGGCGTTTCTGGATCCGGCGTTCGGGTATAGCGTTCGTTGGCATATAAGGTAGGTGGCTTGGTGTTTATTTTCCAACTGTCGTGCGTTTTTGTGCATTTTTGTGCCACGAACCCATGTTGGGGTGTCGTGTGGCTGAGGCTGTTGCTATATTGAATGCCTAGAATTGCATAGGTCATTAAATTGTGATAATAAAATGCTGTTTGGGATCGTTGCTTGGATCCAGAACCACCCCGGGGGTGTGTTTCTCTGTTTAGTCATTTGGCCAGGACACCTGAGGGTATGCCTTCAATGTAGTAATTGTATGAATTGCCTTGAGAGGAATTTCTTGTTTACTATATTTTGATATACTGGGCATGGCTTGGTTACCTATATTAGCCTGAGGGCGTGACTATATTAGCCTGAGGGTGTGACTATATTAGCCTGAGGTCATGACTGTATTAGCCTGAGGGCTGTCGTAATTCCGCCTGTGGGAAACCTTTCATGCCTGAGGGACTGACTTCTGTGCCTGAGGGAGACACTTCAAATGACTGAGGGTGAGAATTCTGTTACAATGCCTGAGGGAGAGATTCTGTATAGCCTGAGGGTGTGGTACACTATATTAGCCTGAGGGCGAGATACTGGTTAGCGTGAGGGCGTGGTGCTGTTGAGCACAGAACGATACTAAATTAAATAAATTAAATGAATAATAAAATGGAAATTTAATTGTTATGTTAGATACTTTTGAGTACTACTTACTTTATTGCATTTCACTATTGCACACTATTGTTGCATGCTTACACGAAGTTGGGCACGGGCCTTTGGTGGGTGCCTACTGAGATATATTTCTCACACCCTGTTTGGGTCATGCTTTTCGGCCCAAACAGATTACGTTTCTGCAGGTGTGGATAGGGGCAAGAGTCCCTATACAGGTACTTGACTGTTGCTGAGGAGTAAGAGTGCATGAGACCAAGCCTAGGCTCGCGATGCTGCTGCTAGCTATTTTTCTTGCTTTACTGTACTCTGTTTTTCTGCTGTACAATATTGATGTATAACATGTTCTGGCTTTTTTCATAGAATTTGAAACATGTAGCATCATTGTTCATATACTGTTGGTCATATCCACTGCTGTAGATTATTTCAGTTGTGTGTGTTTACTGCTTCCACTATTTTTTGTATGTTTATTTTAGCATTCCGTTGGGCCACACAAGAAAAATGAGGGCATAGTTTCCCCACTATCAGACCAGGGCCCTCGCTACTAGTTGGCAGCCTCTGGCATTTGGGGAAATTCACTTGAGGTCAAGTGGTGAACCGAGCTTGGGGCACCCGTTGCGTGGCACCCAGGTCCGGGACATTACAAAGTGGTATCAAAGGTGCTTCTTTTCTTTGACTTACTATTTGGAGACGTAGTCAGGGATAAGAAAGAACAATAGTTGGTAACAAGCTGTGCCCGGGCATAGCTAACCCGCGTACAGGGAAAAGCCTGTCTGCCTCGTATTTTGCATTATTTGATTTGCAATTTTACAGTTGATATGTTTTCACCGTTGGGTGACGCACTTGGATTGTGCTGTTTATATTTTATCGGTGGGTTCTATTTAGTTACATCCCGATGAGATGAGGGTATGTCATCTCATGCATCATATAGGCACATGATAGATATCACATTCCAGGCATAGTTTCCATGCATGTAGGTGCATCAGAATTTTCATGTTGTTGTGATAGTTGTTGTGCTAGAAAAGCATTCTGTTGTGAGAGCTGCTTGATAAATACCTTCCTTGTGATATGGTATTTTTGTTTGAGCTTGTTTATAGAATGGACACCAAACTTTGGTTTTTGGGGAGTATGGGCCCCCATTGACTGGAATTTGGTGGATCATTGACTGGTTATTGGTTATAACACAAATAAGATGTCAAACTTTGATTCGTGGGGTGTATGGGCCCCCACTGGTTGGAATTTGACACTCAGGTGTTGTTTTTTTAGTATTTTCTGGGTTCTGGAGAATTTTCTGAGGCATACTGTCTGGAAACCCAGTATACACGCCGTGTAGTATTTTTATACACGCTATGTATGTTCTTCTGTTCGGGAAGAAATAAGAACTTTTTGAGTACACGCCGTGTACCAGGAGTACACGCCGTGTAGCCTCATCCCGTGTCACAAACTGTGTGGATGGTGACCCAGGGTAGGGAAAGGCTTGGGTAAAACACGCCGTGTAGTGAAACCTGGGGACTCGGCCGTGTAACTAACAAACACAGGCTGGTGTCACCATTCCTTGAACACGCCGTGTACCTTTGGAGGACACGCCGTGTAGTCTTGTCCGAGGACAGACCGTGTGGAGTTAAGCCGAGTAGTCGGCCGTGTCATAGACGACACAAGAAGTTGGAAAATAACACCGTACACACAATGTAAATATTATACACACCGTGTAGTTTTTTTGAATGGAAGCCGTGTGGCTTAGCCGTGTAGAAGGACCCGGGTAGGGGAAAGAAAGTCAAGTACACGCCGTTTAGTCATTGTACACGTTGTGTAGTCTTGTTTTACCAATTTTGGATACCTTCTTCCTCTTGTTCCCTTTGTAGTTCCTTCGCTTTCTGTCTTAATAATCTTGAATCGGAGGCATTCTTTTGACCTTGTAGAGTCATGCCACCCAGACGACCGCGAGTTGTTTGCCAAGAGATCGGTGACGATTATACTCCGGAGATGGTGGGCCATGGGCTACCAGTGGATCCACCAGCAGAGCCAAGTGCGGTACCAGCTGTTATACCGGGAACATGCACGGAGGCGCTGTTCCGTGAAGGCTTATTGCGGTTCATGCAGACCCTTCAGGGAGCACCGCAGGCTTCCACATCTATGGCTGAGCTGACGTGTATCTTTCAGCAGCAGCATCCGCCTACGTTCTCAGGGGATGGCGGACCACAGGCTGCAGAGTATTGGCTAGGATCGATGCATACTATTTTCGAGCATCTTGATACGCCTCCAGAGTGGAGGGTCAAGCTCGTGACTTACATGCTGCGTGATTCCGCCAAGAGGTGGTGGGATGTTACCACCCAGTCAGAGCATCACATGGACATGGCGTGGGAAGAATTTCAGGCAGTCTTCTATGACTTCTTCTTCCCTGAGGCGCTGAGGGCAGATAGAGCTCGAGAGTTCATGAATCTGCAGCAGGATGCCATGTCAGTTATGGACTATTCTAGTCGTTTTACGGAGCTTCACTGCTTTGCATCCGTGCTGGTGGGTGATGAGACGCTGAGAGGAAGACGTTTTGAGGATGGTCTTTGGTATGACATCCGAGTGCTGGTGAATGTTTTCTGGTTACCTACTGTACACGCAATTGTGAACCAGGCATTGATTATAGAGAGGAACCTGCGAGAATTTGGTGGTGTGGGCTAGGGTGGTTCGACATAAGTTACTGGTACTATTTCTACTGGTAAGAGGAAGAGACATATGGACTTATCTCAGGGTGGCAGTACCAGCCAGGCAGTCTCTTCAGGTGGACCGATCAGGTGCTTCCAGTGTGGCAGAGAGGGGCACAAGAGGTCACAGTGTCCACGAGAACCAGTGTTGTTCCGAGCTTGCGGCAAGATGGGTCACCTACACTGCTTTTGTAGGGTGTATCCACCGATGGATTGTGAGAGGGGTTCTGTACAGACTCCACGTGCGGGAGCAGGACCAGTGTCTTCTTACCAGTCAGGGAACTGGAAGGTGTCAGGGTGTGCAGATAGAGATGGTGGTCATGGCCGTGGTAGCAAGACACTAGGATCACAGAGGCATCAGGGCGGGACAAATGAGGGTAGCCAGGCTGTGTCGTAGGTCTGCGGCACTCAGCAGGCATATGCAGTACAACAGACCCATCAAGAGCAGGATCCCGGACCATCAACAGTCAGAGTTACTATTCCAGTAGCTTCTTGTCTTTTCTTCAGTACTTTTTGATACGGGTGCTACACAAAGTGTTATATCTGTACCCGTGGTGGAGAGCCTTGGACTCTGTGTTTCTACTTCTTCTGATATCTTGACGCTAGACACTCTGTTGGGGATGAGAGCAGCTGGTGTGCGTCAGTGCAAGGAGTGCCCCCTTGAGGTTGGTGGGTGACACTTCCTATGGGACCTCTATGTCCTGGAGATGACAAGCTATGACATCATTCTCGGAATGGACTGGTTGGTTCCCTTTCGAGCCTTTGTAGACTGCTATCGCCGCAGGGTGCATTTCACGTCACCAGAGTGCGGGGCGTTTCTATACAAGGGTGAGTGGGATGTTCAGGCGAGTCGAGCTGGACTAGAGCATCATGGGCGAGGTGGAGTCACATCCCAGATTGCGAGCTTATATCTGGATGACCATGGGACTTGTCAGAAGGATTTCCCTCCAGTTGTCGATCGTTTCAGGGATGTCTTCCCGGATGACTTTTCAAGTCTACCTCTGGTGATTGAGGTTGATTTCTCTATTGATCTTGTGCCAGGAGCAGCACCGGTGTCCATTCCTCCTTATAGGTTGGCCACGCCTGAGTTGCAGGAGCTCAAGAGGTAGTTAGAGGAGCTACAGGCGAAGGGTTTTATTTGACCTAGTACTTCTCCTTGGGGTTCTCCGGTCCTTTTTGCCAAGAAAAAGGATGGTACCCTTAGGCATTGTGTGGATTATCGAAATCTGAACCAGTTGATGGTTAAGAACCGATATCCCTTGCCAAGGATTGATAAGCTTTTTGATCAGCTTCGTGGAGCACGAGTGTTCTCGAAGATTGACCTGAGATTCGTATATCGTCATCTACGCGTTAGGCCATCTGATATACCCCTCACTGCATTCCGGAGTAGGTATGGTCTATATGAGTATACGGTTATGCAGTTCGGACTCACGAACGCGCCAGCAGTTTTCATGGCTCTGATGAATCGTGTGTTCCATCCGTATCTTGATTCTTTTGTGGTAGTATTCGTGGACGACATCTTGGTGTACTCACGCACTCGACACGACCATGCCACCCATCTTGAGATCGTATTGAGTACACTGAGAGAGCATCAGTTATATGATAAGATCTCGAAGTTCCACTTTTGGATGGATCAGATTCACTTCCTGGGTCAGATCATCTCAGAGGCAAGAATTTCAGTAGACCCATAGAAGGTGAGATCAGTATTTTCCTGGGATCATCCTAAGAACGTGTTTGAAGTACAGAGTTTCTTAGGGCTGGCTGGTTACTACAGGCGCTTCATACCGGACTTCTCCCTCTTAGTAGCACCATTGACGAGTCTGACTAAGAATGGTGTGAAGTTCGATTGGTCAGAAGCTTGTGAGACAGCTTTTCAGGACCTGAAGGGAAGGCTGACATCAGCACTGATCCTGATACTCCCAGAGCAGGGGAAGAGCTATACAGTTTACTGTGATGCGTCAGGGATTGGGCTGGGATCCATTTTGATTCAGGGTGACCGAGTTGTTGCGTATGGGTCTCGGCAGTTGAGGCCACATGAGAGGGATTACCCGACGCATGATCTCGAGTTGGCTGCAGTTGTGCATGCGTTGCGCTGTTGGAGGCACTATCTATTGGGGGAGTATTTTGTGGTTTTCACCGACCAAAAAAGCCTCATGTATATCTTTACTCAGCGTGACCTGAATCTGAGGCAGAAAAGGTGGGTTGAGTACCTGCAGTCCTTCGATTTTGAGCATGCCTATACACCTGGTAAAGGTAATGTAGTAGCTGATTCACTGAGCAGGAAGACTCAGATACAGGCAGTGCAAGAGGCCAGTGGTGACTGGAAGCTTATGGCTTTGTTCTCTAAGATGCACTGGATGTGCATGATAGTTAGGGGAAAACATATCTTTCCTCGTTAGCTGTGACTTCTACCCTCCTGGACAGAGTGAGGATGAGGCAGTTATCCGATTCAGAAGGCCCATTTCTATGGGAATCAGTGGAAAGTGAGGAAACCTCCTCCTGGTTGGGAGATAGGCGACGACGAGGTTTTGCGTTTCCATTGAAGAGTATGGGTTCCAGAGGATATACGCGAGGAGATGGTGCGGGAGTTTCATGCTTCAGCTTGGGCAGTTCATCCCGGGGTTACCAAGATGTACCGAGACTTGAGACGTCAGTACTGGTGGCCGGGTATAAAGAGAGAGAGATAGCTGGTTTTGTTACGAGATGTTACACCTGTCAGCAGGTGAAGGCAGAGCATCAGAGACCAGCTGGGCTGTTACAGTAGTTTCCCATTCTGGAGTGGAAATGGGATGATGTCGCGATGGATTTCGTGACGGGATTTCCGAGGTCACCTCGAGGCAATGATGTCGTATGGGTTGTTGTGGACAGACATACGAAGGTTGCTCACTTCTTGACGATCAATGAGACCTTTGGTGTGAACGAGCTCGGAAGGCTGTATATCCGAGAGATTGTACGTCTGCATGGGGTCCCCTGTTCTATTGTTTCAGATAGGGACGCCCACTTCACATCACGTTTCTGGCAGAGTTTTCAGAGGGTGATGGGTACACAGGTGCTTCTGAGCACAGCATACCACCCTCAGACAGATGGCCAATCAAAGTGGACGATACAGTTGCTAGAGGACATGTTGCGCGCATGCGTCCTAGAATTTGGGGGATCTTGGGAGAAGCATATACCCTTAGTCGAGTTCGCCTATAAAAATAGTTTTTCGGCAACTATTTAGATGGAACCATACGAGGATTTATATGGTAGGCCATGCCAATCACCTTTGTGCTGGTTAGAGGTAGGTGAGGCATATTTACTGGTGCCACAGCTCATGCAGGAGACATTTGAGCAGGTCTAGTTGATTCGGAAGCAGATGGCTACCGTGCAATCTCGTCAGAAGTCTTATGTTGATTGCCATAGATGAACTTTGGAGTTCATGGTCGGGGATCAGGATTTTCTATGTGTTTCACCGAGGCTGGGACACAAACGGATCAGGAGAGAAGGTAAGCTTTCGCTGAGGTATGTGGGACCATTTGAGATTCTGGAGAGAGTCGGGATGGTTTCCTATCGGTTGGAGTTACCGCAGCGGAACCGAGCCATGCACGACTTCTTCCACTTGTCTCAGTTGCGTCGCTACCATTCAGACCCATCTCACACCTTTCAGCCTGAGGAGGTTGAGCTTCATCATGATGCGTCCTTTGAGGAGCATCTGATTCGTATCGTTGAAAGGAGCACGAAGGTTCTCTGAGGCCAGTCAGTTACTCTCGTACGGGTGCTATGGCAGTATGTCCGAGTGAAGCACGAGACCTGGGAGCGGGAGCCCGATGTACATACTCAGTGGCCAGAGCTGTTCTGAGCTTTACCTTCACCACTCTTGGAAGGGAAATTCGGGGACGAATTCCTATAAGGGGGGAAGTTTGTAAGAACTCGGTTCTTATTTTTGAGGTACGGGCTTCTTCCTTTTCCTTTTCCTTAAGTATTTTTGGAGAAAATATGGAAAAAGGAAAAGAATGCTAAATTCTGGAACTACACGCCGTGTACTTTATCCACACGCCGTGTACTTTTGGCCGTGTTGGGATGAGTACACGGGGAGTGTAGCCTTGTCGGCGACGGGGGGGTGTAGGAACCGACTACACACCGTGTAGTGGTACCTTACATGCCGTGTAGTCAGTCGGCATTCTTGAATAGTAAGGCAGTGGAGTCGCCACTAGCTGGGCAGCAGTACACTCCGTGTACTCAGGAGTACATGCCGTGTACTCTTGTCAGCAGGTGAACAGTGTCGGTGCCGCCAAATGAACAGTTAAATGAAGGGAGTACACGCCGTGTAATTTGATGTACATACTGTGTACTTTGTTTTTTCGGCTTAAATTAGGCAGTAGCCTCCTCATTTGGCAGAGGAGGAATTTGAGCCATTTTGGAGCCAAAGGAGGAAGAAAAATCATTGAAGATCCACTGGGCGTTTTTCTGGAATCCGTTTCGGCTTCGGGCGATCTCGTTGGAACCGCACGGGTAAGCCCTCTCCTCTCCTGGCACCGTTCTTGCCATTTATTCTCCCAACATATGTTATTTATTTTTGAATGGGTTTTGTTCTTTGTCAGATCTATGCCATTCGTGGCGTTTCTAGAGCCGGCGTTCGGGTATAGCTTTCATTGACATATAAGGTAGGTGGCTTGGTGTTTATTTTCAAACTGTCGTGCGTTTTTGTGCATTTTTGTGCCATGAACCCATGTTGGGGTGTCGTGTGGATGAGGTCGTTGCTATATTTAATGCCTAGAATTGCATAGGTGATTAAATTTTGATAATAAAATGCTGTTTGGGATCATTTCTTGGATCCAGAACCACCCCGGGGTTGTGTTTCTCTGTTTAGCCGTTTGGCCAGGACACCCGAGGGTATGCCTTAAATGTAGTAATTGTAAGAATTACCTTGAGAGGAATTGATTGTTTAGTGCATTTTGATATGTTGGGCATGTCCCGGTTACCTATATTAGCCTGAGGGAATGACTATATTAGCCTGAGGGAGTGACTATATTAGCCTGAGGGCGTGACTATATTAGCCTGAGGGCGTGGCTGTATTAGCCCGAGGGCTGTCGTTATTCTGCCTGAGGGCAACCTTTCGTGCCTGATGGCTTGAATTCTGTGCCTGAGGGCGACACTTCGTATGCCTGAGGGCGAGAATTCTGTTACAATTCCTGAGGGAAAGATTCTGTATAGCGTGAGGGTGTGGTACGCTATATTAGCCTGAGGGCGAGATACTGGTTGGCCTGAGGGCGTGGTGCTGTTGAGCACAGAACGATACTAAATTAAATAAAGTAAATGAATAATGAAATGGAAATTTAATTTTTAAGTTAGTTACTTTTTAGTACTGCTTACATTATTGAATTTTACTATTGCACACTGTTGTTGCATGGTTACACGCAGTTGGGCACGGGCCTTTGGTGGGTGCCTACTGAGATATATTTCTCACACCATGTTTGGGTCATGCTTTTCGGCCCAAACAGATTACGTTTCTATAGGTGTGGATAGGGGAAAGATTCCCTATACAGGTATTTGATTGTTGCTGAGGAGTAGGAGGGAATGGGACCGAGCCTAGGCTCACGATGCTGCTGCTAGCAATTTTGCTTGCTTTACTGTACTCTGTTTTTCTGCTGTACTATATTGATGTATAACATGTTCTGGATGTTGTTATAGAATTTGAAACATGTAGCATCATCGTTCATATACTGTTAGTTATATCCACTGCTGTAGTTTATTTCAGTTGTGTGTGTTTACTGCTTCCACTGTTTGTTGTATGTTTATTTCAGCATTCCGCTGCGCTACACTTTGACAAATGAGGGAATAGTTTCCCCACTATCAGACCTGGTCCCTCGCTGCTAGTTGGCAGCCTCTGGCGTTGGGGGAAATGCGCTTGAGGTCACGTGGCGAACCGGGCTCGGGGCACCCGTTGCGTGGCACCCGGGTCCGGGACGTTACAATATTTCTCACCATTAAACATTTTTTAAGAGTTCCAACCTTCCACCTTCCACTTTGATCTCTGATCCTATTGGTTTCCAAAGAACAACTTATCATAGAAAAACACCATTTCCACCATCTCCACACAATGAACATGTTTTTCTTAACTATTAATCTCACAAGATGATATATCCCATTGATACTTGGGATTTAATCCTGATTAAAAATTGATTATTTTACTATCAATATCTCATATGAAATGTGGTGCATACCTTACAAGTCTTGTGAATTTTTCTTCATAAGAAGCCACTAAGTCATCCTCCTGCCTCAATTCCAAGAATTGTTTTTCCATCCTATGTCAAACTTTCTTATGAATATATTTCACAAGAAACATACCTTTGAATTCATTCTAATCAAGAGAATCAATCTCCTCACTACCATATATATTTTCAACCATCGACCACCACAGATTAGATTCAATTTCAAATTGTTAAATAGAAAGACTATCCTTTTGATGTTTTAAACACCCCATGATATCAAAAATATTTTCTAGTTCATTAATCCACCATTCATTTAGCACAGGGTGAGATGATCCTCTTAATGATGTGGGATGTCGCCTGATGAAATGATCCACTACAAACATTTTTGTTTGTGGATGATCTGGTTGATCACGTTCATGGATACCACCACCATTTATAGCCTATTTCAACTATGCCACCACCACAACAAAATAATCAGTTCTAATTCATACCATCTCTGGTTATTGATTTGGATGGTTGTTTTCTTCATGATGTTGTCCCATCCTAGCTACCTTATTTCCTCTATGGAAAACCATTATATACCTAGAAATATCTTAGGTGAAGCAATATGGTAATCTTAAATTCTTATATCATTTCAATCTTACCATAAAGTATAAATGATTTTTTTATATTAATTTAACAATACCATAACTTCTAATGTTGTCTAAACTGACCAATGATACCATCTATAAGGCCCCATCCTTAAAACATTACATAATCTTGAGTTAAATCAATAATTCACATTGAGGATCTTTTCATGTTTGGAGTGTTAGAGAATTTGGCCATAAATATTACCTTAAATCACAAATATTACAAAGTAGACACTTTTCATCGAACCAATTTTTTCCAAACAATAAAACACTTTACATAAAATAATTATTATTTTTCATGATATAAATCTTCGTGAATTCTACATTTCTCATACCCTTATTTATAACCTATGAAAACATTTCAAAAACATGGGATGCACATAAAAATCTCAATAAGGGTAATAAATTATGGAAATAAAACATAAGCCCATCAATTCATAAAAATTAATGAAATCATACTTTTCAGTCATATAACATAAGCTCTTTAACATACCTTGTGAAATCATATGCTTTAGGAATAACTTGTATAAATCATAAATCACCAAGGTAACTTGTGGCATCCTTAACATACTTACATTGTATCTTCCACATCTACATAGGGAGTTACGGTGGGAATACCCATCATAGTATATTCTCAAAATCTATAAGGATAAAATTGAACGTTTACATTCTTCATGTAACCCAATGCCTTGGTGAGCTATCTCGTGCTCACCCGCCATAGGTTTTTCATAGAACCACCCGTATATGTTAACAATTCCCAAGAACCATAATATGCTCATAAAACATAAAACAAGCATAATGGAAAGATAAAATTTCTACATTGAAATAAAAATATATTATTTTTATATATTAAAATAATAAATTATTTATCAAATCCATTTTCAATACCTAACTACTTAAAAATTGTACATGGTAATAATTTTTCATTAAAAAAATATTACAGCTTGTTATACAATCTAGATATCGAATAAAGCTCATGGGGGTGAAAAGGTCATTGTCGTCGCATAAGTTAAAAAAAATCATTCCTTTTTTAATTTAGTATAATTTTTCATAAAAAATATTGCCATAGAATGAAATAAAAAATCAAAATGGGTTTATAAAAATTATAAAAAAATCATTATAAATTAAAATATGCCTCAATGAAAAGAGATTAAGATGAAGTATCTTACCTTGGGTCTGACTCACTCCGTATGTTCCTTGTTCTTTATGAATAATAAACTTATGTTAATTTATAAATTCATTAGTACCTTTTTCAAGTTTTTTATTCATTTAATATCACTTATTACTACTTTATAAACATTACATAATTACAAATTGTCCTTGTGGTCCAAAGTTCATTATCTCCAAAATTGTATTCAAGATTTATATATCATATATATACAGTAAATATGTATTTAAATTAATTATATATATATTTATATCATTTATATATGTATTTATAATAGTCCATAACATTTGGATATAATAAATGAAATGCAACGTTCATAGAGACGGTAAGCCGAACGTACACATTAACTCTACTTTCATTTCATTTTCATTTTAAAAGAGATGAAAACAAAATTATACACATGTATATTATAATTATATTATAATATCATATCTAATTTCATTAACACCATCATTTATACATTTCATGTTTTCCATGAATATAGAAAATATATTTATAATATATATCATATATAAAAATAGTTCTATCATAATTTCCACCATGAGCGGCTGTAGGAGATAATTGAACAATCATCGTTTCTTGGGGTAATAGTTTTCCCTCAACCGAAACAGTATGTTCTAAATCCATTAGACGGAGGTGTGCATAAGTGTAGTTAGAATCATTATCATAAAAACATCCTTGTATACTAATGATACTATTTTTTTATAAAATAATGGAATTATGATAGTGTAGGTGGTTGGAGAAAGAAAATAAATGAAGGAAGTTTGAGAGAAGACATTACTTCAAATCAGGTAACTCCTTTTGATTTAAGCTAAAAGGCCTTCTTGATTTTATTTCTGCTAAAGGTATGAATTATAAGAGGAATAGAGGTATTTTAGAAGATTATTTGAGGAGAGGATAAAAGATACAATGGGATTGAGAGGTGTGAGTAAGGTTTAGAGTTTATTCCCTTTTATAAGAGGGAGGAGGGATACTTTAGGAAGGCTTTGTAATATTATTATATTATAAAATTATTTTTGGTTTCAAAATGTCCAAATCTTATTTAATTCAAATATATGTTTGTATATTTTAGAAATTATTTCAACCAATACGTTTTAGATATGTTTTGGTCCCAATTTTATCCTTATCTTTTAGCTTTAACCCTTAGTTATGTTATTTAATGCTTAGCATGTCTTCTTGTATATTCATAATATTTGGTCAATATAGTAACTATAAAATGCTAATCGAAGATCAAGTGGTTCATTAATGACATGTTCGAACATATCTAAGTAATTTGGTAGAAACATAAATTTTTAGGATTATTAAATCATTTAATAAAAATTTATTTTTTAAAAAAACACATTTATTTCAATTAATATACTATTCCCATGATGACTTTTTAAAAAATGCAAAACCACTATTATTTTGAAAAACATCATTAATTAAAAGTTAAATTGAATTAATCATTCCAAAAATTCGTGGATCACATAAAAAGGTTCAAAATTAATTTGTTTTAATTTTTATAATCTCATTTATATAAAACATGCATTAATAAGGTAAACACTACATCATTATTATGTCTGAAATAAAATTATTTATTTGATTTTCAAAATTATAATTAAAATACCCTGATCTAGGAAATATTTTTAGATTTCTAATTACTATTTATAGTCGAAGAGATCACGTAAATAGACCCATAAAAAAATTCATTTAGTAAAATATACATGTTTAGGTTATATTTTCCTTAACTATAAATTAAAAGTAATTTAATGGAATTTTCACACACAAGTGGCACCATGGGGTCAAAAAATAGACCCAACGATGCCCATGGTCGGAAATATATCATAAAATAGGGCAAGGAAATGTGTTAGGGAAATTTAATATTATTATAATAATATTTTTTAACATTATTTACCGGATTTACCCTTTAACCATGTAAATAAAATATTTACTAATGTTACTATTCATAATGTCAAAAAATAAAAGGTACTGATTTACAAAATTTGGATCTCCTCATTCAAAATATGGATTAAATATTTTCAAATTCAAAACACAGAAGTTGCAAAAATTATTTTAAAATTAATTCATATTGTCAAAACCAAAAAGCGTGTTTTTAAGAAGTATAAACTATCAAATGATTGATATGTTTTTATATCCAATTTAAAATGGAAATTACATAAAATAAACAATATTGTATTTAATGGTAAAAATATAATCGAATTTTACATAAACAAAGTAAAAGTACAATACAACTATATAAATAAATTATACAAAAATACAGTTTTGAGAAAAAACGCAGTATTTATCAGTATTAATTAAAAATTGAACATTATTAAAAAAATAAGAAAATTTATTCTAAAGTAAATTTTGATTTTCCTATTTTAGAGAAGAAATTTATTTTTCCAACAGAACATATAAAAGTGAAAAAACTATATTTAAAATGGGTTCTCTATCAAAAAAAGGTAAAATGACCTTTTAATGAATATTAGAGTACATCATGCTTAAAATTAGATTTATTCTTATTTTAAGACCCTAAAATTTAATTGATAAAAGTAAAGTCATTTAACCACCATGTTCAATAATAATATTTTTAGTTTTTTTCATTCCATCCCGTACAACGCCTAGGCCTTAACTTCCATTTAAAAATAATAATAATATTATAATATATTTGGTATAACTCAACATTGTGTGCAATGTAAGATTTCAGTGAAATCCATTGCTGCGTATTGAGTAAAATATCAGACAAAGAATCCCCTTTAAAGTAAAATTAATATTTAATTAACAAATATTAATTATTATGATAAATTTATATTCTTTATTTACTCGGGATGTTACAATATGCAGGAAAAATTGATAGAATATTTAGTTTCTCTCTATTAATGTATTTGTTCAGGTTTTAATTATATTTCAAGAAAAAAATAGAACTTGGATGATATATATTTGATAAAAGCTTAGTCAATTGTCTATTATTCATAATATGATGATTATATGTATTTGAGATCCTTATTGTGAAGTATTGAAACCATGATTGAGTGGAAAATGTTCCCAATTGATAGGATGATCAATATGACCTACACCCTAGAAATACACCTTGGAAACTTTGTCTAGGCCTCGAGCTCACCCCATATCACCTCACCCAAGACCCTAGGGATGTTCCTTGATCCCATCACCTTACCCTCCTTAAAAATTTTTAACCTAAAAAATTGTCATGATCGAATTTCAACAAAAAAAGATTCCCTCCCAACATCCATGCCCCGGTGCTTGCATGAATCACTATCCACAACATAAATTCATTGACCATGATCTCTATATTTTCCATTAAATAGACTCAATGAGCCCTAATTTTGAACCACATATAAAAGAGAGACCTTGATGATCAATATATCCTATCATCTCATTCATGTCTTCATGAAACCATTATGTTACATATTTTATTGACTAAACCTATGAAAATAAATGGAAATTTTTTAAGATGAATTACATGAGGTATTAAAACATTAAATTATTTTTGGGATACGACATCCACCAATGTTCACAAAGACTATAGTTAAAGAACATATCATACATGATTTTCTAGGGAACTACATTCCCAATCCGTATATAAAAGTGTATATAATAATTAAGAACATCAACCATTACTCTTTAATATTGTTGACCATCAACCACACCTCTATTATAGGGGTAATTTTATCCCAAGATATTATATTATGGAGAAACGTGTTTCAATCCTCCAAACAATGAAAAACTACCGCCCATGAATCCATATTATTGTGAACCACTTATAAAGACTCTATATTATGGAAATAGATTCCACATGATTTTGTACATTGTAAATACATCTCTCATGCCTCAATTATATGGTAAAAAAATACCTGGGCCATTATATAATGAAGATACATCACTCAAGCCTCTTTTCTTGTAAAATCCACAGCTTTGGACATAATAGTAACGTCAGACATCCCCCATGACATCATAATAGTGAGAACTATCAAACATGTACCATTCTGGAACATTAAATCACTTATATACTCATATATGGTTCTCTATGAACCTAATTTTTATACCTTAGTGCCAAAATATTTCAAGCCATTTACATTGGGTACACTGTTGCTATGGTAACATACCCATGACTTTATCCTTTATGGTACAATCTATAGCCTCCTAAGATACATGATCATTCCATGTAAACAAGAGTTCACCCTATAAATCATATATTCATTCAATAATAGGTACCTCTTAAGAAATACTTCATAATAGATAGGACCCTCAAGGTAATTATGGTCATGGAATCCCTCGAAAATGAGGGTCAATAGCATAAGTATATTAGAGAAACATCCTCTAGCTCAAGCTACCCTACTTGGAAGACCTATATCTCGTATTCAATGAAATAAATATCCAAGTTACACATTTTTTTACAACTCATGGATGCAATAGTATTCCATCAACCTCCAATATAGTGTAAGCCCCAAAATCACACCTTCACATGATTCACCAACTGGGTTAGGAATCTTGGGAATTACATTCATAATCCTTATACAATGTTTATGAGGACATATACCTCATGTCCTTTTTCTCAATAGTCCATGATAATTTTGAGATATTCATCCTTAATGAGTCATAATCCATGTGAGTTATTATATCATCAAATGGAAGAAACTCTCAATAAATCTACCCACAATATCTAATATTTATTTACCACCAAATATGGTAAACCTAAAAGGGTTATACATATGTAATCCCTACACAAACTATCTTTATGAACAATTCACCATGAAGGATCTAGATACATGATGTTAAACTAAAAAAATATTCTTACACATGATTTTATAATTTATATGTCGGTACTACCATAAAAACATAAACTATTAAAGATAAACTACATGGGATCTTATTTTTATTAAAACTCGTACTTAGAACTCCTCATTTTGTTTCTATTTAAAAATTTAGTAGGTTGTGGATGAAAAAAAAATAAATGTCACCATATTATTGTCTGTACCAAAATAATAAAAGTTACGATGTTTTTTATCTTGAATCAACAAACTACTTGGGTTCTAATTCCCCTAATAGATATTCATAGAATCCCCCTCCAAATTCCCAATCATTACTCCAAAAAACTACCACCTTCATACTTTGAGATAAACTTTGGAGAATATAACTACACAATTTTAAAACAAAGTATAATCTTAATATAAAATAAATATTTTTAATTAATAATAAATATATATATTCTAATAGATTAACTATTTATATAGATTACATCAGTGTAGGTAACCATTAGTAGTAATATTACAAGAATAAATTTTTGAACATGTCTTAAATCTATGAAAGATTTATAGATTATGGATGAATTACCCACAAAATCTTTGATGAGCCCATACTCCAATCCTCCCAACCAATAAACAACTTAAAAAATCAATGATAAATCTCAATAAATATGCTATTTTTTTAAAATAATGTTAATGTAAACAAGAAATTTCATATTATTGGATGTATATTGAACAAATAATATTCAAACCAATGTGAATAAATTACATATTAAAGATGATAATTGACCATCCTCTAATTTTATATGTTTCATTGATTTTTATATAGTTTTTGTTCGTTAATCCCTTTAGGATGGTCATGAATCCCATTATTCTCAGTGTATAAAAACGATAAGCTCAATACATATATCATATCATATCAACCATCAAGTATAAACATGAAGGAACCAAGGATCTTCTCAAGAGACTCTTACTCCCCATTAAAGGAACACAATATTTTCATTAACTGAAATTATAGAAATATACCCACAAACTATGAGGAAAATGTTGTGAAATTGGTGAAATAATTAATATGTGATGATTGTGCTAATACGAGATTACAATCTCAAAGGAAACATTTAAACATTAAAGGAACTAGAAAATTATTAGGGGGGAATGTTTCAACAACCATCATATCAACAATAGTCTATTGAAAAGCAGTTGGCCCTTATTCAACACTGAGAAGCATTGGGATACTATCCCTATGTAGAAAAACGATCATTTTTTTATATTAGGGAGGTAGAGGTATATGTAAGTTGCATGAATAAAACTATAGTATTGATGCATTAGAGGGATCTTATTAGCCAATTAAATCTACAATACTTCCTAACCCTAACTCCTTATGTATATGAGGAGGATTATAGTAAAGAAATCCCAATCCTATCCATCATGATAAAGGTACCAAGAATTATATTTCATTGAGGGGTCAGATTACTAAAACCAAGCTGAAGACACATATTTATATCTATATTCAATATTATTGTTTGCATATCATGAAAAATAATAGAACCCTATGAGGGATATTATCACCCTTCCAAATATATTTCACAAACATAACCAAACAATCAATCAAGGGAAATCATGTACCCTTTCTACCACATGAGTGGATCAATAGTATCTTGGGTGACAATATAAAGTCAAGATTATATCCTCTCCCATGTTTATTGTTCCAATAGACATAACCTAGTGGAAATAAATGAGGATTATGACCATATTACCATCCTTAGACAAGATTCATATAAACATCTATTAAATGTGGTTAAAGACCATAAGTGGGCCTATATCCCCATTTCAGCTACTATATATAAAAATTAATGGCATCTTCTAGTTGCTAGCTAGTTCTATCACAAAAATATATGATGATAGGAATGGTGTCACCTATGATTATTCTAATACATAAAGGTTGTTTCCTTATATGTGTGAATATAATGATGATCGATGTTCAAAAAAAACTCCCCAAAAAATAGAGAGCATCCAAATGGATGAATCACAAATAGAAACATAAAATGAAAAAACAAGGTCATGTTTCTTCATTAATCAAAGAAGAAATTATTAAATACATTCAGTTTATTTTAATAGAAGCCTATGAAATTGTTTAATCCTCATTATTATTAGAAATAAGCTATAGAGGTGGTGGTCCTCCATACTATTATATGATCACTAGATTCATAGGTCATCCAAAAAGAAATTTTCATGAAGTTCCACATCATGTTAATAATGTGACCAACCATGGATTTCATTACTTATGACAATGTTCTGAAGGTCCTTTCAAATCCTAATAGAAATGTTGCAAGTAGATTCTGCTCGTTACAACCCTCAATAGTTGGCGACCATAAATATACCCACATGGATTCTAATCCCACAACCATGCTTATCATCCACATGGAACTTATTTTGAATTCCCTATGTATAATAATATATCTTATCTATATGAAGGTAATCATCATTCCAAAATTACTCCATGAATAGTCACTTATCGAGTGTTACTAAAGCTATTATGTCTGACTACACTAGGTTCCTCATCAATAATTGACAATATCACATCTTTGTAAAAATAAAGCTGGGGTAAATGTATATAATCCATGACTCACCAATTTTATTACCATTAAATAAAAATGATTAGGATTTAAGACACCCTAATTATTTTGAAAAATATGTTGGACAAAAATTTCTATGATTCGATCATGTTTATGAATCACTCAATAATAATGAGAATAATTCCATGGAAATGTGGAAAGAACCAAATGAAAAATGAATCTTGGTTATGAACATAACCACATATACTATATATTATGACCGTAGACATATAATAAAATACGACCATAATATTTATCTATATAAAATCATCTTGGTGATGCTTCGAAATATTATAAACAAATATATATCTCCCTCATAGAATCATGGAGACATAGAAATAATAAATAAAATATGATTACAAGGTAATATGTACAAATTTTTAATGGTACAAAACCCAAATGTATTAATGTATAATGATTTCCACCAATAGTATTTACTCAATTGAATAATGGTACATCATTAGATAATAAATGAAGGTCTATTTAACATTCACATCAAAGTGTCGAGTGAGTATGTTTGATTTCATTTAACACTTCTTAATGGAAATAAGATTCTACCAAAAAAATCCCACATGTAATGTCAATTCTATATACCATGTCTCATTATAGTGATACACATATTCTGGGTGGTCTATCCGGTTAAATCCAACTATAATCTATTTAGAGTCATACCTAGTGGTATTTATCCATTAATAAACTCTGATAGATTTTCTCCATGGTGGTTAAACAATCCTCCCATGAAATGAATAAAAATACTAAAAAAATAGAGAATCCATCAATGATAAGCATATATCACTTAAGAAAGTTTACACATAGACCATTTGAGTGAATAAAAAACAAAGAATCTATGAATTTTGCAATAATAACTACCTCAACAAAATAATTGGAGAAACCCTCCCTATAGGTTGTGGGTATTTTAATAACCATCACCAATTGGTGTTATCAAACCCCATGTATATATATGGTGGGATGGGGGAATAATAAACTGAACCCAATCCCATCAAGATGGTTAGAATCATTACCCACCTCCATATCCGAGGATGTTTATCTTCTCCTAATTAGGATTGACGTCACAAGAATCAACCCCATAAATTCTCCCATTGTGTGACCCAACTACATTATTTTAAAAATAAAATATAAATGATAATACATACTATCATATAAGACCATTCATCTCGGATGTTAGATGGAGACTCATAAGGTCCATAGGCTAAACATTTCTTCCATGAATTATAATATCATGGTGGATCGGTATTTATCCCTCAAGAGACATTAAAAGGATGATAAATCTAATTTTAATTATAAAGGCGTTGATAATGTGATTATCAATTCATGAAACACATTAGAGAACATCACTAGCGTCAACCCTTAAAATAACATGATTCATGGTGATGATGAAGAATAATGTGAATGGAGTCATCTAGTTGTGATGTGGTATATACTAAAGTATGTTAACAATGTGTATACAAAAAAACATCATTGGTAGAATCATGACCATTGAGCTCAAAATATTAAATATCCACCTATATAGTGATCTTATTTCATTGAAAAGGGAAAATTAATGTCTATATCCAACCCACTACTCGATGAATCTAAGTCGACCGTTATTGAGGAAAGACATGATAATTACACTGTATAGATGGACATATTGAGATGACTTAATGTTTTATTATTTAGAGGCATTGTTACTACAGAGTATTATAATTAATAGAGGAAAATTCATTTCCTCCTATAGATATATCCATTAATTAAATTCGAATCAACTCATAAGATTAAATTACAAAACCTTATCTTGATATGGGTATAGAAAACTATTTTACAAAAACTTAGTGACTAATAATGACCTAGAAATCTCTCTACTAGTGTAGAAACCACCACCATTTCATATGATATAACCATTATAATCTCAAACTACATATCAAAATCCAATTTATATAGAAAAAAATATTTGGATCTTATTGTTTCATTTACTTATGAATATTCCCGATCAATGGTGCTCCAAAACTCCCTAACTACATTGATCCCATTTCTACTTGAATAAAATATTTATCATGATGGACAACCTTGTGATGCCATTTAGGAAGACATTTCTTGATTAAGATGGACCAACTCCTCCTCCACATAACAGTTATAATCCTAAATTCTTAACCATTAATGACACAAGATACTATAGAAAACATTTGAAGCACATTGTGTCTTATTGCGAGAACATGATGGAAATAATGGGTCAATATGGGTAGAAAAAGATATTATTTGTTGTATATACCATAAAATTTTCAAAATTCATCTTATATTATAAAATAATAGGTAGATATATCACTATTTTGGAAGAATTCTTATGAATATTCATTTATCAATTCAATGTGATGGTAATGAATACCATTTTCCTTAAACTCTCAAACTATAAAAAGTGAAAAAATGTGATCTTGATTGACTTTGTAACCATTTGGGAAAGACTGTGAAACTATATAATATGAATCATCATCAAGAGAAACTATATTAGATCTATATATAATTTGATTGTGTTGAGACATATAAAATACTATTTCTTCTAAAATACTTGAGGGGGTTAAGAATTTATAGTAGTTTCATAACTGTTCATGGATTCCATATTATAGTGTAATTATATTTATTTTCCAACAACTTCTACAGAAGATAATAAATATAATATATAATAGATCACAACTATCATTCTTAAGAAAACATCGACATTGACTAAATCTCCCAATCATGGGTAATAACATTCAGGGGTTACCTATAACCAACATAAAAAAACTCTCACATCATGAATTTTATAAAGAGATGAATAGACTGGGATATTAATAACATATTGATAAAATCTATTATTTACATGGATAAAATGTTAATGGTTATTTAATTTGTTCTATGTATAAAAAACTTCTCAATATACTAGAGGATAAGAAACCAAAAGATGTTGTTCTAAATAACCTTTATGATTAATATTTCAGATATCAGATACTATGAAAAAATATATTGGAGTTATTTTTATCAATGAAATATAATAGAATATATTTGACACTATAAATTTAGATTTGGGGACCCCCTACACATGGGTCCCATGTCTCCACCATTGCACCCTTTGAGAAAAATGAGAATCGTAGAAAATCAAGAATAGGCATGTGAAAATGTCTCATAATTGGATGACTAAGAAATCAATTATCCAAACAAATTCCATACACAATGTTCAACTAAATTGAAAATATGTAACCCAAATTTAATCTATGTAACCAAAGGCCGAATATTAATCTTTATAATTATCCATGACTCTACAATAATAAAGACTTTTTAAATGAAACTAGTCTTCTAAATTATTATGTATTATATTATATTATATAAGTATTAAACACATCCACCACATAGGTAAAAAATTAATTAATGAAAATTTTTACATTCTTTGATGACAATACCCATTAAAAATTAAAAAATTTATAGTTGACAATAAATAGAAAATAGAAAATCTATAAAAGGAAAACTAGGATCACACCAATCGACTATAATAATCCTTCAGAAAAAAAAACTATAGAAAATAAACAAATTATTGGTTATCAATTGAAAATTTAGAAAATGAAAATATTGAAACATAAAATAAATTATGTGATTAATGATGTGATATTTATATGAGGTAATTTTATTGTTGGAACAGTATTATGGTTATTGGAATAGTAACCCAACCATTTGGAATAATAATAGGAATGGTGGGACTAGTAACATGACCATTGGAAAAGTAATTATACCTGAAAAATAAAAATCGTAATTTAAATAATAATTATCATGATTAATTTATAAAATAAAAATATTATAATTATTGAAAATAAATACCATGAATAAAATCAGAAAAATATATAATAATTTTTCTAATAAATTATATTTTGACGTATTCATAAGAAATAATTATTTATAAATTAAAAATTAAAATAACATAATTTTGAAAATTAATTTTAGGAAATGAATGTAATTTTTTATATTTTAATCTCTAAATTACAACAGGTTGAGTTTTTTATAATTTTTTTAAATCCATTGATTTTTTGTGAATTGTAAAAATATAGTTTCATCTAGGATCAATATATCTTGAATTACATCATTCATGTTTTAGTAATGAACTAATAATTTATAGAAATTTTGCCTCAACCAAAACATATTTAATTTCACAATGGTTTAATTAAAATATATTATTGAAATTTTTATATCCTAAAAATTACTTTCGAAATACTAAAGGCAAATTTTTTCCATACGAACTCTTTTTTTTCATTTTCCCACATTACATTTTAATAAACATTTGAATTAAAATTATAAATGGGTTAAAAGTAATAATACCATTAAATTTTATTGATGCATGATTTATTATTTCAGAAATATCAATATCATAATGGTCACCTAGTATATAATAATATATTGAATTTTATATTAATAATACCCTTCCCCTCAATTATAAATAACCCCTCTCCCTCCCATTGGAAGGAAATTACTCTTACACTTTCCAAATATAAATATATATCAAAACATCTCTTCAAATATTCTTTTAATCTATATGGATTATTTTAATCAATCTAACCCCAATCCTTAAGGGAGTCCAGTGTCGTACACGCAAAGAAACACCGAGAAGAGGGTAAGTTTTCATAAAATATTTTGTGTGTTTTCCACTTATCTACCTCTTTTTATATACCCATTTCTAAAGAATATCTTATAATATTAATTATAAAGTCTTTTAACATTAAATAAATTATTTATAAATACATTATAACTTATTTTTTCAGATGTATTTATATTTTATACCTCTCTTTCTCTATTATTCGATTACATTCTAGATAATGGTCTATTGACTACTAATGTAGATTTTTCCATCTTCATTCATATCACCACATTTATGGATGAGTATACAAAAATATTTATAATTTATAAACATATAAAAAATTTATTTCAATCTTCACGATTAGTTATAATAATTTATTAATCACATTAAAGAAAATATTGAAAAGAAGGAAAATATGAATTTTATAAATGAAAAATTGATTCCAAATGTCATGCCTTTAATCAAGTAAATTTATAAATATATTAAAATTATTATATTTTATAACTGGTGTTAAAAATTAGAATAATTCACTTTATTATTTATTTTTTAATAAATCTATGATTATTAATCTACAGGTAAAAAATATATGAAATAATGTGAGGTTTCAGGAAGGGGATTCTTGAACTTAACATCTTTTTCTGGGATTATCCATATTTCTCAAAATTTTTATAATGGTTGTTCCTCTAATATTAGTTAAATATATTTTCACTATTATTCCATTTTCTGGGGGTATACATGTTTTATTCTTTCCAAAACTATTTTAATAAAAATATAATAATTTATTCAATGGGTGATTTATTTCCAAAACACAAATTAACCCATGGGAGTTATTCCAATTTTTATCTACAAAAAATGATTTTTATGAATGTTAAATTATATCTTAATCATTAGGTAATACCCATGTTTATTCATGAAATTATTATTAATGAAATTTTTATGAAATCCATTCATTTCTATTGGTTATTTCATCAATTGGATTATCATATGTTCCTTGTGGAAGGAAAGATTATGAGAATATATGATTTGATAGGTGGGTCCAGAATTATATATCATAATAATGAATTGGTAATGTGATGTATCACATGATATTATGTCCACTATGAATGAACATGATTCTATATTTTTTACTATTATGATGTTTTTATTTATGATCATATGTTATCCATGAACATGATGATAGAGTTATTAAAAAATATTTTTTATATTTGACCATTATTAAATTATGTTTCATTCTTTTCATAATTAATATTTGATTACTTTATCAAATATTTCCCTTATTATTATTATGATTATCTTATGATTTTTATATGATGGTGATGATTTTTTCACCCATGATCTATTAATTCAAGTCCCTTATTCCTCCTTCTTCTGGGATTTTAGATCACCCATATTTTTTATTTATATTCTTTGGTGAATAAATTTTCTAAGGATAACATGATATTTTAGAAGAATGGTGAAAAATATTTAAATAATTACTTATGTCTTATTTTGGAGTTTTTTTATATAAGATTAATTTTCCTAACACACCAAACCATTGAAACATATATTCATAACATAGTTATGTTGTTTATCTTAAAAATGAAGGAATAGTATTGGTATGATTTTTTTTTCATTATAGTCGGTATAAGATCCCAAAATATCTAATTATGAAATTATGAATGGAAAACATTGGTGAAAACAATAAGTATATGTCTATTTTTTGGTAATCATCTTTAAAGAATCATTTTAGAAAAAGGATAAAAATTGTAATCACATATTATATTACTTTTAAATTAGTTTGATCATAAAAATAAATTATTTATTAATTCATTTTAATATAAATTTTGTTCAATCAATATCTTTTGAAAAAAATTGTGTGAAAATTGAGAAACAATCCAAAAACCCATATAAGAGACAATGTAATAATCGAATGAATGATCCCCAATTCCATGGGAGTTAGAAGTCAAAATATTATGGAAATGATTATCCTTATTTTTCAGGTTATGAACTACAACATGAACCACATGGAATATCCCCCTTCATCTATAAAATAAAATATGGCTATTGAGTCCTTTATGCAGCATCTACTGATGATGTTCAGTAGATCCTCCCATCCACTTTTCATGGAATAGTGGGTTAACTCAATAGAGAAAATATTTTTTATGCTCTAATGTTTATAGAAGAAGAAGGTGACTCTGACTGAATTTCATTTAAATGGAGAGTCAGATCAATAGTGTGAATTGATAAAGAAGACCAAGACAATGGATAAAATGTGTGATATAGAGTACTAATTCTTGATGAAAATATTTATTGATAAGTATTTTCCATGAAATATATAAATAATTATTTAGAGATAATTCCTAGAGATTATGAAAATAGAGGATGAATTGGTCACGAATTATATTGAAAAATTCACTAGGCTTCCAAGATATGCATAAGGATTTGATATTATAAATGATAGAATAATAGATAAATTCATTAGTGGTATAAAAACATACCTTAGAAAAGATTTAGAAATATGAGAATATGTTAGTTACAAAGAGGCAGTTTGATGTGCAATCAAACTAGATATATATACTAGAGAATCATTCCATGGTTATGTAGATAATAAGATATTAATGAAGTTTCAAGCTAGTGGATCAAATGAAATAGGATAAAATATAATCCAACCACCACCATGTAAATTAAGTTGGAAGAATAATCATGGTTATTTCTTAAATTGGGATGGGGAAATTATTTAATTATGGTAGAAAATGACACTATTATAATGAATGTAGATGAGATCTGAATAATATTTCCAACATGATGGAGTAAAGGAAGGAACCTCTTAATGTACCACACATGGTTCAATGCTTTAACTATATTGAAAATTTTCTCTATTCAAGATAGATCACTAATCAATGGGTCCTTGAGGGTAATATGAATCATAAAATATCAAAGCCATACAAGAAAGTTAATTCCTATGACATCACCAAATATCATGGGTAGTGTGAAAATGAAGACATAATGGTACACATCCTAATCCATAAACAATTGAAAATTATTAATTTATTCTATTTTAACACATTCCATTAAATCCTACATGTATGGTAGAACTATTGAATCAATGTACTAATACCTAGATTAAATATATCTATAAAAAAACTAGTATTTTGATCAATACAACCCATGTATTGGGTGCTTCTCTTATTATATTATATGTGAAGATTCTACCATTAAATATTATAATCCATCCCTTGGTAGAATTTTATGTAATACTCGACATGGAGTGGCTATAATTATATATAGAACAAAAACAATTGTTGGGAATATGAAATCAGTTTTCATATTCTAAACCACCCCATGCTGCTGTTTAAATGAATGGATGATCAGGAATCTCCATTGTTAAATCCATAAATGATGTAGGTGTTGATACCATGCAGATAAATGTAACTTTTCCAAATCGTTCATTAAATGCAATGAATAAAAAATAAAAAATATTTTTTTTATAGAATACCATGATGTATTTCCAAAATAATTTCCCAAATTACACCACATTGTGAGGTAGAGTTATGAATAGAGCTTATACATTAATCAACCCATATATCCAAATGGCCCTACAAGATAGCCCCGATAAAACTGGATGTGTTAAAGAATAAGATGCAAGATAATTTAGAAAAAGGGTTTATAATGCCTAGTTCATAAACACGGGGTTCACCAGTGCAGTTTTTAAAGAAAAAGGATGGATCAATGAAAGTTTGTATCGATTACTAGGATATCAACTAGATTACCATAAATAAAAACTATCCCCTCCCATGTATTGAAGTCTTTTTGGATAAACAGTTAAGAGTTAAATAATTATTCAATGTGTATGTTTACTCTAGATAAAATTATATGAAATAAATGAAGGAATATATCTGGAATACAACATTATATTCAAGGTATGTGCACTATGAGGTCATGTTGATTCCATATAAAATGTATTATATGTTCAATAAATGTTACTTTTGGATGCATAAAGTCACATTCTTGGGGTACATGATCACAAGTGAATGAATTTATATAGATCCTTTAATGGAACAAAAAATTGGGAATTCACTAGACAAACTAGTGTCATCGAAATAAGTATTTTTCTTTGAATAATAGGGTACTACATATGATTTTTAAGAAACTTCTCAAAATTTTATATTCGGATAACAATGTTTACATAGTATGTGGTAAAGTATTTATGAATAGAGTAACGTAAGGAAATTGTTATGGATCTTAAGTAGAGGTTAATAATTGTGCTTGTAGTCGGTCTCCTAATAATTAGAGACGTGTTTATGATATACATCGATGCTTTAATGAAGTTATTTGGTTGTGCATTCATGATGAATGATAATATGTCCACTTATGCCTCATGAAAGTTGAAGATCCTTTATAAAAACTACTGAACGCACAATCTGGATTTAGAAGCAGCGATCTTTACCATAATCATTTCATGAAATTACAACTATGGAATGATTTGTGACATATATACAGATCATAAGTGTCTACAGTAAATATTTATAAAAAAGGATCTATGAATCCATAATTTAATATGATTATATCTAATCATTGGTTGTGATTTATTTATTCACTACTACCTAGGAATTGTGAACAAGGTAGCTGATGTTATTAGAAGAAAATAAACTACTATTTTATCCATGATAAGAATTGAGAATGAACCTATCTATTCTGATATGGAAATAATGGATCTAAAAATCATAATGATAGGGGATATATCATTCCTAGTAGAGGATAAAAAACTGCTTGAGTTCCAAATAAATGAAAATATTTGATTCAAATTAGAGTTAGGATTTTTTTTCTCTTCATCACCGAAGATAAATATGGATATATTTGGTAGTGTTCATAACACATATTTCTCCATTCATACTAGAATTAAAAATATATACCATGATCTCCTAGATAACATCATTTGGGAAAACTTGAAAAAGGATATCGCTGAGTATAATTTGATGAGATTGGTGTGTAAGAAAATTAATGTAGACTGATATAATTCCATGGGGATTATGAAACCATTACAAATACCCACGTGTAAATGGGAGAACATATCCCAGTAATTTTTCACTAGTCTATAGAAGATATATAATGGAATCAATTTAATATGGTTAGTAGTGGATCATATTAGAAATAAATCCAATTTCTTCAAGATTCAAGAAGATTTTAAAATTGAATAACATTCTAATATATATGTAAAGTACACAGACATTCTAAATGGGGTGCCAATTTCGATTGAATCTAATCGTGATCCAAGGTTAACATATAAATTTTATATAAGTCTCCAATATTCCATGAAGAATGAATTGAAATTTATTACAACCTATCACCCCTAAACTGCTGGCCAGTCTAAATGGACTATTAAGATTCTTGAGGGCTTGCTGAGAGCATTTTCAATAAAATTTATAGGATTATGGGATCAACATCTCCCATTTGTGGAGTTATCATAAAACATTGACATCCATTAAAATATACTAACGTATCCATATGAAGCTCTATTTGAGGAAAACATTATAATGATTATTTAACGAGATGAAATTGGTGAACGAAAAATAGTTGGGCATGATCTTGTTTATTATATGAAATATAAGGTTCAAGACATATAACAACATATAAAATCTAATAATAGTATGAATAATTTATATGGTGAAAACCATCAAGGGACTAGGTATTTATCATATGAGATTATTTTTTAAATTAAATATCACTATAAAATAGATTCATGGTGTTTAATATGAATGGAAATATTATCTGTATGTATAATCACCTCTTTAAGAGCCTTAAATTTCATGAATTAGTGACTTATCGACATTCGCATCCACCATATGTGGATCATTTCATGATGTGTTTAATGTATCTTTTATAAGAATGTATATACCTGAACCCAAAAATTGTACTAAATTATGAGGTAATATTATTTGATAATGCCCTATCATATGAAGAGTATCCGGTGAGGATCATGGATTTTAGTGACAGTGTTCTATGTTATATGATAACACATGTTGTCCTAGTGTGGTGGAGGGACCATAAATATAAATGGACAATGTGGGTACTAGAGGAATCAATGAAACAGAGGTACTCTCATGTATTCTCAACTGAAAATATGAGTTGAAATTTTAAGGATTAAATTTCTAAAGGAGGAAAATTTAATTATCCATTCATTTTAAATTATAATTTCATTCTAGATAAATGTGTGTAATATTATATTATTTAAGTATTATACCCATAGAGGACCCAGAGAAACAAAAAATTATTTAGTTAATTAATGAAAATCATTACATAATAAAATTAATTAAAACATTAAAATTCAAAATATTAAAATTTAAAAAATAATAAGAAATAGAAAAACTACAATCGGAAAATTTTGATCATCTTTATAAGCTAAAATCATACCTCCCATGAATAAAATATATAAAAAATATTTTTAAACCAGTCAAAATTTTAGAAAATATAAATATAGAATCTTGAGATAAATTGATGTGATGATTTAATGATGGAATGAATTTTTTTTATAAGTGGTTGTGTGACCTTTGGAATAATAATGTGACTGTCGAAATTACAACCAGAACATTGTGAATTATAACTGGACTATTGTGAATAATAACCCGATAGTTCGAAAAGTAATTTGACATCAACATAATAAATTTTATTCAAAATTAAATGTAACATGCATAATTTAATTAAATATAAAGAGTATAATTCCAAAAAAATACCATGATTATAAATTCAAAAAATATATAAGCACATTTTTAATAAAATTTATATTAAATTATTTATTAAGAAAATTTCATTATTATGTTAAAAATAAAATTAAAGTATTTGAGAAAATTATTTAAATAAAATTAAGGATTTTTTTAAATAATCACATTAAAATTATCAATGTCTTAGCTTTTTTAATTGTCCTAAATACATTAATTTTCATGTGAGTAATCAAAATATTGTTTTTTTGTAACAAGTTTATATTGAATAACATCATTCATATTGTAATAATGACCTAATGTTATCTATAAGATGATTATATTCCATAAAAATAATCTCATAAATATTTAACAAAAATATAATAATCATTTTTAACCTAAAATTTATTTTCCAATGTCTAAATTCAAAAGTATTCCATTAAGAAAACAATTTTTCTTTTTTTCCCACATTACTTTTTAATAAACAATTGAAAAAATTATAAATAGGTTTAAATTTACAATTCCATTATATTTTATTGATATATGATTCATTACATAAAAAAACTCTTTTACAATGATTACATTGGAAATAGTATTTTATTCAATATATTATACTAAAAATACCACCCTGCTCAAGTGTAAATAGCCCCTCCCACTACCCTTGGTAAATCAATCGTAACACACATTCTAAATCCAAAAGTATACCAAAATACACTATCCTAAGACTATATTAATAAATCGGTATGTTCTAGAGTAATCCAACTCCAATAACCATGGGAGCATAGTGATGTACAAGGGACAAAACACCGTGATGAGGGTATGTTTTCATCAACTCTTCTTTGAGTTTCCCACTTATCTTCCTCTCGTTCTCTATCCATTTAAAAAAACTTGTAAGATTTATTAAAAATCTTCCGTCAATATAATAATGATATCATCCTACTATAAAAATTATATTTTTGATGCATTTATATTTTATACCCTGTTTTCTCTTATATTAGACAACAATTCCAATAATGGTATGTTAATCACCAACATAGATAATTCAATATTACTTAATATATACACCCTTATATATAGTTATACTAAATTATTTAAAAAATTATAAATTATTAATAAATGTATTTCAATCTTTTTGAATTATGTATACTAATGTATAAATTAAATTGATCAAAATAGTGAAATCGTAGCTAAATGAGAAATTTTTAAGCAAAAAATGATATCAAAATGTCTTCCCTTTATACAGGTAAATTAGAAAATATAATAAAATGATTATAATTTATTAATGATTGTTAAAATAAAAAATAATTCACATCTTGTAAATATTTTTATAAACGTATTTTTATTATTTATGTGGTGGAATATGAATGAAAAAAGATGGATTTATCATAAGGGGATTCACGAGCCCAACTCCTTTTCCTTGGGTTATCCATATTACTCATACTTTTTAGTATATATATTCCCATAACATTCAATATATATCATTTAAATATTACTACATTTTAATTTGGAGGATATAACTGTTTTTTCCTTTCTATAATTATTTTTAACCAAAATTAAAATTATTTTGAAACAACATTTCATTGTAAAACACATATTTGACATATCTTGTGTTGTTACTTCATCACCAACAAATTTTAAATATTAGGTGACATATATTATTCCATAATCATTTGGTAATCCCATTTTATATTCATGAATTTATTCTTTCATAAATCTTTATAATACCCATTCATTTCCATGGTTTATTTAATGAATTAAATTTTTATGTGTTCTTTGTGGAATGAATTAATTTGAGAATTATTGATGTGACTGTTGGGCCCATAATTATTTATCCCATCAATGTAGTAGGTAATGTGATTAATATCATGATATTATGTTCATTATACACAAAAATTATGTTATTATTTTTCACAATGATGATGTAATAATTTATACACATATGTTATGTGTGAACCTGATTCTAGATTTGTTCACAACGATATGTGTTGTTTTACCATTATGAAATGGTGTATCATTTTTACATAAATTCTAAATTCCATGACTTTATAAATTGTATCCCTCATTATTGTAAAAATTATAAAATGCTTATGATATTATAAAAATAATTATGATCACCCATCCTATACTGATTCATGTATCATATTCTTCCTTATTGGGCTTTTATATCACCCCTTTCATCGAATTCAATCCTTAGGTGACTACATGTACAAAGGAGTAATTGAGATTTATAAGGGTAAATAAGCATGATTTATATAAAATTTTATTTACTATAATGTACAATCGTGTAGTGATCCAGGTTTTTCCAAGACACTAAACAAATGGATCATGTATTTTTAACACTATTATGAATTTAATATTAAAAAGGATATAATATTAATTGATGGAAATGTCAGTTTTCTATAGACTATGTGAAAACATTTACTATGAAAATGTAAAAATTAGGAAGAGTCTTTTACAATACTACTTTCAGCCCTGAACTTTTAATACATCCTACCACAATCATTAAGAAGATGAGAACTGACCCACCCAATGATGCTATGAGAAATAACACATACATTGCGATTCTCACCAAATGAAGAATAAAAATATCGTTCAATCAATTTTATTTACTTTATTGAACACTTTACAAATGGGGAAAACATTATATTAAACCAGATCCATGATAGATAGGGATGTATCAAAGACTAAATAGGTCAGATAGGTTAGGTAGTCGATGAATATGAGGTAAAAATTAACCCACATTTTAGAAATCATTTATATTGGGGTGTTATATGACTAGAAAACCGAATTATAAGAGCTCTAATGAGCACACATGGAACATTCATCTTATCCCAAATAGTCCATTTATTATTTAGAGACAATTATATCCAAATAATGTCCTAAAAACATAATGCGGCTATGTTAATGTAGTGTTATTGGAATAAAGACTCAAATTAGTCTACAAACCCCCAAAATAAACCAAAAATTCATCTTGGTAAGGTAAACGTCAACAAAACCAATGATGGTCTCTCATCCACATGATATATAATTACATTAAAATAACATTCTTGTAACCATGGTCAAGAAATACGAAATCCCAAGGTATATTACGATAATTTTGACCATGTTCTATATCACGTATTTCTTTTAACTCACTTTATATCTCAAGGAATCCCTTATTAAGGATATATTAACCCTTAATGTTTTCAAGGAAGATGTATATATTGAAAAGTAATTTTTAATAGAGTCTAGTTTTATTGACTTTATCAAGGTCATTTCATTCATTAAATAGAACGTAGAAGAATCCGTACATAGGAACATGTGACCACTATAAACATCTAGAAACCTAAATGATGTATATATCCATCATGCATTAATTTATAATTTATATTGCGTCAACCTAGTATAAATCAGCATCCATCCCCAGTAAAGTTATATAAAATACTATTTCTTTAATACAACAATAAATTCAGGGGGAATAATATTTTTTGGAAAAGTCACATTAAAGGATAAATATTAGATCACACATCATAGAACTTGTATTTAGGTGTAATTTTATGGTGGTTCACCCAGAAACAGACTTCAATGTTGTTATAACCAAGTGGTTGCATATTATATTTTTAAAAAGTGACAATGATAATTATTCATTATGAAAAAAATAATACTAGGTATTATGATCAGTTTAATTTTTTAATTAAATACAATTGATAAGATAAAGATTATGTTGATTTTAGAGAGTGATAGAATTCAAATAATGTTATTTGATAAATGTTAATTATTTTAATCTTAAAAAAATTAATCCTTTTGATATTTGTGGATTTATAGAGAAATTTTTCAATGTTATTTTATGTTATAAATCATTGAATTTTGAGAAAAAATATTTCATCTTGAAATTGGAATTGTTCAATATTTATAGATATTGTTATTATAATTAAATTTTAGTATGACTAATTTTAGGTTTAACAATATTTTTAAAATCGTTTTTTGTGATAAATATACAGAATTACTAATTACAATGCAACATTGAGTAAAATTAGTGATGAATAGTGAACCCATAAAAGACGTGATGTCTTAAATTTGACTGTAGGAGATAGAATTATTTCAACCATGACACATATAAATTATAACTCAAACACATCCATGTAATTTTTTAGTGGTATTGGAAAGAGAATCCATGTTATTAAATGGTTGGACAAAGAAAAAAAGGTATTCAAGTGAATATTTATGGCTATATTTGTAGAATATAAATCAATGAATGGATGTATCTCACTAGGATACACTCATTCCAAAAATATGTTTCAAGGGAAATTCTTCAAAATGTATGACCAAATACATTTTACAAGGATAACATTTGGGGGAGATTTTGGTTGTTCAATAATAGAATATGGTGAAAATTTTGATGTGTTGATAAATTCCATGACATATATGATGGGTGAACCATGAAGGATTATTCAATGACGTGATATATGTTTTATGGATAACTCTAAGAAAATTGATGATTCATAATATTTAGTGGGTTTTGGTAATTTTTTTACAACAAATAACTATGAAATAAAATTTCAATGATGGGGTAGGTGTTAATCTACCCCTTGAGCATCTTTCCCAGTATACAGTTCTCACCGATCATAATACCTAATCTACAAAATTGATACTCTTTATTCAATGGAATATGAATACCAAAATAATAAAAAATATATAGTTTTGCTTAAAATCAGTTCCTTCTTCATGAAATCCCTTGTATTAAATGAACTACTCTATTTGGAAGAGGTATGATATTCTAATGGGGATAATAATTCATTTGAAACATATACCAATTCTCAAAATGCTCATTTCTCATCGGCTTCCAACAATTTTGAAGGAAATTATGTTGAATTAGAATATCTCATATATTTATCTAGAGTATATGGTCATGGTTTCTATAATATAGTTAAAAGAATTGAAAAAATTAATTAGGGTATGATGGAATATCAATGAATGGTTTTATTAAATTACACCATTATCCCTGAAGAAGAAGATATATGAATCTTATTACATAAACAACATCATGAAATATTACCATATATCTATACCAAGATGCTGAGGTTATAACTTGATACGGCTACCCATCACCCAAGTTTTATATATGATCACTATGGTTATAAATTAGTAATTAGTAAAATGTATCCAACACATCGATCTAAGGTAAAATATTAACATGATAAATTAATAAAATTCAATTTCAATTGGGAACGCAAATCCAAAAAATGGATTAGTATTGTTATACTCATTAAGAAAAAATTAATCACTGATTTTAGTCTACATTGATTTATGTATCTCTAAAATAAATACCTAATCTATGATTTCCTTGTCTCAAAATTGGAGTTTTTTTAAGTGAAACAACTAATTTTTAAGCACTCTTATTCATGGATAGATATTTAGGCTATAATGAGGCATAGATGTCCATTTATTTTGAGGGTTTTGTTGCCATTAGGGCACTCAAATTGTATATTTATACTTGGTAATTCCTTTTTCATTATATAATTTTTATGGACCATATTTAATCACCATGAACTATATATTTAATTATATTATTGTAAATAATTTATAATTATACATTGATGATTTGTGGTTATGTTCCAATAACACAATGATCATCTTGCCAATATTGAGAATCTTTTGAAAAACATATGAATAAAAATCATAGATTTAAACTCAATGATACTTTCATTCATTATAATATCAAGGTAATTATTTATATTTATAGTAACTTATTATTTTATTAAATTCAAACATTATAATCCCAATGTAATCCATGATATTTTACCTTCTCAAATTATCAAAGGTATTACAGGAAGCCATGGAAATATTTTGTATATCTGTCATTTCAACAATAACCATTATTAAGAGATCATACTCTTCAAAAAATTAAAAAATAATGGATAAACAAATTTGTGAGATGGATATTACAAAGAAATCCAATGGCATATTGAAAAAATGGGTCATTTGGTATTAATTCCACTAGTAAAAGAGAAGATTATTATCTTCTATATATGATTCGTAGAGAGATAACATGCTGAAATCCATTCAAATGAGAATAATGTGGGAAGGAGGAAAACCTATACTATCTGATAATTTTGATGATAGATACAATAAAATTTGTATTGAGATATCCAAAACAACATCCTTTAAATGATATCTAGACATTGAATGTTGAAAATTTATATACAGAAATACATGGTCCACATGGTATCTCTTGGTGAACTTCGAAAATATATACCTAGTCTCCAAAAAAACAAATCTTATACTATAGTTGGTTGTCATCCAATCTCAATTCCAAATAAGGTTTATGTCTCAAAATTTGTTTAAATGGTAGGCATTATAATGTTTCCTTGTAGAACATCCAATCCCTATAAAATTACTAATAAATATGGAACTTTTTAATGAAGATGAGATCTCTATATTTCATACATCCAAACATTGAACATATAAGTTTATATCAATGAAAATAGTCTGTCAAATGGAGGAATGGAAGAGCTGAATCTCAATATGGATAGCAAAGCGATTGTACCAAACACCCTAGTAATGGAAATTATTCTATATTTTTTCCATCTATTATATGGTTTCAATAAATATGATGATAAAAACCAGTCCTTAATAATATTTTTTGAATTTTCCTTCAAATTACCAGTCGACCGCATGAACCTCATGGGTGAATGTGATTTTATATTAAAAAAGATAAATGGTGAATATTCCATTAATAGGGAATATTTCATTCCATTTCATAATTATATATGATCATTAATGGATTATTTCCCCTAAGATAAAACACTATCTCACACTGTGTAATAATAAAAGTCCTAATCCATTATAATGGTGAATGCTTCCTTGCCCTTTCCCATTTAAACAAGGTTGAAACACTAATTCTCATCTCACATCACATGGTGGTTTAAATTTTTATAAATAATGATTTAAAAGAAACAAATGATGTTAATAATACCAACTATCAAAATATCAATTATAGTCATAAACTAATTCTATAATTAGATGGATGTATCCCTTAATAGACTACCATAATAATGGGATACTACAACTATATTGATTCAATTGAGAGTAGATTTGGTTATGGGAAGTAAATTTCATCTTTTTATGGAATGAATTACATGAACATAATCTAAAATGTTGTTTTTATGGATTACAACACAGTTATGTCAAAAGGGGATAAAACCTCATTATTATGTCAAATGTCTATATCCTCACCTATTTTTTCACTATTATGGAGCCATGATATTCCATTAACTCATTTAATTTTATACTTTTTTCAATTAATGATGGAATAATGTGTGGTATTCATAAATAAATAACACGCATTTCCAATATATTACAATTTCATCTATAAACTTCCAAAAATTATTCTCATCGCCAAATGTTAGTATCAATTTTTCATATGCAGAATAAATGTCATAGGTCTATATTTACTTGCTACATAATAGTAGTTATTGTATATCCTTTCTACAAAAAACATATTCATTAAGTTAATCATTTCTATATCACTCAGAGAAGACTTATACATGGACATCGTGGTCATAGTAAAATCTAATATCATCACCATGTAAGATTTATCTCACATAAAAATGATTGTTAAATAAACCAATTTCTATTATTATGATATGATATTTTTTCAATTATTATATACTAAGTATAATTATTCAGACAACTATTATTCAATGGAAAATTTATAGATTGATGGTTTTACTAAAACCTTATCCAACAACCTTTAAAAAAATTTGGACACATACAATATGTATTATCTATAAAAATTCAATATTCTATATGGTCTTATCTTACTAAGAACCATACTATCACACAAGTAACACCCTATTTTCATATATATGGTAAGAAGGTAGTCTTAACCATTGAGGTTATTCTTTAAACACATAACATTTCCACAAGTGTTTAGCACATTCTAAGATGATCAATCAGAAAAATGAAATATTGAGTTCCAATTCATTGATGAGAATTTTATACAAACATTCCACAACCATGCGATACATCAATACTGAGTCACATAATTAATCAATAAGAAGGTTCTCATATACTCATTAATCTAATAAGATTCTGTTTTATCATTGATAACTCCCGAGAAAATTAGTACCAGGTCCCCTAAATTAAAGATAATGTTTGAAGGGGATTATAATATATACAAGATATACTAAAAAAGAGATTAATCTTAAATTATAATTTATGTAGAGAACATCACACTGACAAAAAATTCAAGGTCTCTCAATAAATAATTGTTATTGTTTCATGTATTATTAACTCTTATATTTCCCACGATTATAAAATACTAGTCATATAGTCCAATTTCCATGACATTAAACATCTCAAGAATTTTATTCATCATATAAACATAAAAATATTAGGAATTTGAGTCCATATAAGATCATATTAAACAAAATGAAATATGGTTAATCCTTCAGAAAATTAATCTTAATAGTGATTTCTATATCATGATATGAATATATCTTACATGTGATCCAGATATATGTATGAACTAATAATGTAGATTTTATTATCTATGAAGTTATGATAAAAATAAAATACCATAATATATGATAGCTCACCCAATTTAATATATCTTTTTATTCAGAGGTGTGGGTTACATTTTTCTATCATTATGTTGTGATTCAAAAAACCTATGAACAAACTAATTCCCTCATATTCAATAATAAAAACATGTGGTTTTAATCTTATTAACACCAGATATTTTGTGATTCTAAGTGCCCATATCCGAGGACTAGTGGAAAATCCCCATCAACATCATCCTTATATGATCAAATAATTTTTCTCATATCTATTCATTTTGAATTATATCCAATTAACCCTAGAGTAGGAACTTCACAAAATTAAATGTGTCTTGACTCCTCCTTTAAATATATAAAAAATACTTCTAGGATATAATTCCTTTGTCTGACTATAATTTCTATTTAAATATCTAGTTATGAATATAGTATGAATCTATGCTTAATTATTATTAGTATTTTATTATTATTTCACTATATAACCCATATATTACACTATTACACTCATGTACAAGGTAAATATCTATATAGATAGATTTTATATCCACGAAATATGTTTTTCATGATTTCTACCACCCAGGAATACATAGTGATTCCTTTGTCACTTTTTCTACACCCCATTATAAATCTATCCAATTCCAATATCTCGTTATCATAGTTTTCAATTAATATCCATACACATTAGATGTTAATTAATTGGATCATCACATAGGTGAATCATTTTTGTGTGTGTCTATGATCTATAAAATATTCCAAAAAAATTTCCTCATAATTTGACCCTAACCTACATAGAACCTATGACTTTATCACATGAAATTAAACTACACAACACACAATCCATTTTATAATACAGAACATGTTTATGGTTGACCGTACTATATGTCCCAACATCCCAATATTAGTGAAAGATCAATGTAAGGGTACTCATTATGTTATTCCATTAGATAAACCCATTATAGGATAAAATTTCCCCATTATTGAGGTATCTAGGCTCTATTACCCTAGTTATTCTCTATGAGTATACTTCTAGTTATAATTACATGCATGGGTTAAAATACCCTCTGAATATGAATATGATCTGTATAGTCTATATTTGATAAGGACTATGAATTTATTTATTCATGTTCTTTTATGATATTTAGTGACATAAGAAACATATATTTTAGACCTAGTTGTAAATTCATTCACCTTTAAAACATTTTTAGTTTATAGTATCCTCATTAAAATCCGAAATTCCTTCTGTAAAATATATTATTTTATGATATATATTTTTTATCAAGTAACAATTGATTAAATAGAAATTATTTAAAGTTATTTAATGACGTATTAATCACATATTTTGGACCCATTTGAATATATCCATCAATTTACACTCTTTTCCAAAGGTCCATAAAAACCTAACTGTGGTTAGTTCAAGATTAGATTTTTTCTATCACCTCATGAATATCCCCTTCCCACAATACACACATTGTAACTATATTTTATTGAATAATAATATTGAATTTTAGGATATCATTAATGATAAAATTCATCTCCATGGAATAACTATATATTATAATATCAATCATACCTCAATATTTGTAATTGTAAACCATGGGCATGTTTTCATACTACATAAAAAGTGAATAAATATATGTATTCCTCGAATAATATCTCATTGAACTCTTTATTTTAATTTTTTTATGTATCCATAGTTTCAATAATTTTTAATATCCCATCACCCCATAGTTTTAATAAAATTGGTTATGATTTATATAACCATCCTTTTATATTTATTATTGGTCAGTACTCTTAGCTTTTGAGTCCCACCAGGGTAGTCTTATCATGCCCCATTTCACTTTTATGAAAACCATAAAAAATTTATAAAACCCCTCCTATAAGAGTGTCAAAATGTTCCTTAGGATCTTATTAATGTAGAAATTTTTCCTTACACAATGGTAAATAGATTATCTCATGTTATTGGTCAATCATATCTACCCCCAAACTTTTCCATACAGTGTTATGATAATATTTATGTAAACTAAATCAAACCCTCGCCTGGATGGTATGTACTATAATTGGGACCACTATGCAAGTCATTATATTCCTTGAACATGCTATATAGATATTCTCTCCCTTGGTCCAAGAACCAGCATAATAAACCAGGTGTACATATTTGTTAGTTAGTCTTCCTTAGAATTGGTATATTTTTTAATTTTCACTTTATTTTTTCCATGTTCTATAAACCGTCTCACCATGTCATTTATTTTATAATAACATAACCCTAACCATATTTTTTTGAAAAGATTTATGAAAATGTACCCCATTAACCATTGTTAAATTCTATAAAATTCCAAAACATAGTAATGCATGTTCAAATCTATAGACCTCATACTCTATCAACCAATGGTCCAAATTTGATGAATCATATACTTCAAATGAATGAAATATAAATTCTTGTTAGAAAAAAAAAACATATAAATAATGTACTAAGTTAAAAATAAATCTATTAAAAATAAGGCTACAGGCATAGGAAATTGTTAGTGAAATCATCTTCCCTATCACATATATGAATGTCATAGAAAATATAAGTCACATAACATCACCTCAATAATGTGTTCAATAAACGGTGGTTTAATAATTATGGTTATAGAACCATTGTTGAATATCCATTTCATTATAAACCTAATTCGCTAAAAAAGTGTCTGCATCTTCCTAATCCTATTGTGGCTATTAGTAATGAGTGTGTTTGGCTGTGTGAGACACCAATACTTATTAATAATGTTTTTCCACTATATTGGGCACTAATAACTAGAGGCATATTTCAACATATGGGGAAGGCCCAACAATATCTCTAAACCTTAACATCATCATTGAAAAATTTATCATTCAAATTTGGTTAGTGGTCATCCCATATATACATATTTCATATAATTTTATCAGGATGTGAATATTCAATTTTTTGATTTACACATCCCATAACCCATGTATTTAGTTTAATTCATATATAATTTTCGTTATAAATTCATGTAGCATTCACCCATTCTAGAATTAATACTAAATCCTTTTTATAAACACCCACTTGTTCTTATTTCACCCAAAACTACATGACATGATGCTCTGTGAACCATGAAATTAAGCTAAATATATCCACCCTTGAGATTATCTATACTAGTCATAGGTATCATATTCACATAAGTTTTTCTACACATATTCTTAATAGACAATCTCATATTTTTAGTGAATGTTTTTTGTTAGTAAACCAGAGAAACCGTCAGTCCAATAATCACAAACATAAACTGCCACACAATTTGGTCAATGCTGCCTGACCCTTAATAGAAGATGCATTTGTTCAATTTTCATGACCCTAATCAACAAATAAAATGTTACATTACACTCCCAAGTTGAAAAACGATATTGGTAAACTTGGTATAATTTTATTCTCCATTATTTAGGAATTCACCAAGCATCGAATTTTAATAAATGAGTATTAGAAAATGGAAAATAGCGCAAAACATGTTTATTGAAAACCTATAAAAAGAGGCCTCTGAAAAAGATGGGTTCTTACCTGATAAGACTCACCAATTAAATTTTTAGTAATAATCTACCATAAAAGGATAAGAAACAAATATTTTTTATCTATAATATCTTCTTTAAAATATTATTCCCAAGCTCTTTAGGACACTCATCCTTAGTAAAAATTAGATCAACCTTATGTACAAAACATATATTAGTTTATAAATTCTATTATATATGCATGATGGTGTAATATTAAGGATATATATACCTCATTCACATTTTAATCCTCATCCATCAATCCACATATTTTATTGTTTTCATTTATTCACCTCCCATAAAATAATTGATCAACATTGGTGTATAGTGATGGTAGACTTGGAACTATAACTAACCCACACATACCCATCCATGATGACACATCTAGGAGGAAAAAATATCATATATTTAATTGGGGTGACATAACCTTATATTGATACTGTATATTATTCTATATCTATCCTACCAATACAAATCTATGTGTATAAACAAAAAATAATACCAAATACAATGACCCATTATTCTCAATGAAACAACTTGTCTTACCTTAGTGTTACATACACCTTCATATCAGACATTCTTATAACCACATTTTAGAATACATCATAGAGTTGATGGGTTTATCCCATTTTCCAATTTGAACCATTCATTTTATGATTATGATTTACATTACCCATTTGTATGATTTTTTCATTGGAATTTAGTTATTCTGGATCTTACAATTTATAAGTTTCCTAAACAGTCTTGGATTGATGATCGAAATGAGATGCAGCGATTGACCATAATTCAATGTAAAAAAAATTCTTGTCATTCATTGATCAAAATAATACTAGATAATACATAATCTAGAGACACTAATACTATATATATGATATTCCTAAAATAAAGTATATTAAAAGGAATTCTCAACAAACACTTTAATATAGGTCATTGTTTACACTATATTATTTATAGATTTGTACAGTTATGCCAATGTTATGGTTTATGCTTCATCACAAATACAAGAAAATATATTATTGTACATGGAAATTTATTATTTTATTTTATTCACCTTAATTATATTTTAATGATACTATACCGCTTTATCATCATCATTATCATATTTATTTAATTTTCCGAAGTCCAATAGCTTACAAAACACATAAAACAAAACTAAAGAGGAACAACAACAAAATTAAGGGGGTATGAAGTAATGGAGGCCGAGAACATCCCCTCTCACAAGGTTTATGCCCTCTGGAGGAAGGTCATGGACGTTGGAAAAGCAAGTAATCTGAGTATGCTGACCCTCCTTAGAAGTGAGAGAGTCCGCCACTTTATTACCCTCCCACCAGGTATGAATAATACTCGTCTGATTATTAATTAGGCCCCTGAACCGTTGAGTGATGTATGAAATGGACCATGGAGGAGTACCTGAACAAATCATGGACTTATAGAGCGTTATGGAGTCCATTTCAACCACTGCCAGATTGATGTTAGCAAGATCTCAAAGAAGCTGACCCATGTTCAGAGTTCTGGCTTCGGCCTGATGTGAATCACCACTACCATAGAAGACATAGAAGTCCAAAATAACGAATCCCTGAGAGTCCTTGACAACCCCACCTCCCCTAAATCATTATAAAAATACTCTACCACTTTATCAGTTGGGGATATATCCAAAAATGTTTGATTCATATCTTGGAAATTTAACCCTACCAAGACCATGATTTCAATGATATATATATACTTAATTTCATTCATCAGTACATAGGGAGAATATTTCTAATATGTGTTATTTCTATGACTCACATAATATTCCTAAAATAACTCAATGTATTGGTTCAATTTTTTAAATTTCTTACATTACTATTCAACGAATACCTTTATCCCATAAGTTTGGATGGTTCAATAATTGAATCCCATATATCTCACGATTGTGAATAGCTAGACAATCTATTGAAATTTATATTATAGATCCTCTATGGAGGAATTATGAATAAAATTCCATATAAAATTTCATTCATAGTGTCGTTTGATAGATTTTAAGTAAATATAATAATATTTTTGCATATTGTTTCTCCCAAAAAAAATACTCTTGTTCCATGTCATTTAGAATGATTTTAAGTTCACCACCCTCTAAAAATTAAACTACTAAAGTTTTCCCACTCATAGGTAATTCTATTAGTGGTATAATTGGGATGAGAGTCACCTCATCTAATCATTTTATAAGTGAAGGTAACATTGTTAGTATTTCGACCCATACACACATCAATATGAGAACTTTAAAAATGTTCTGAAGGATTTATAGATATGAAACTATTCTAGGTAGAGAATTTATATCATCAATGGGTGTCACCATATCTAGTGGAGAAACATGGATATATTCTCTAATAGTTTATTCAAAGGAAAATATTGTCGATAATCCACCCATTTTTTCATCCAATAGTCTATTAACAAGAGAACATCATCACCTCATACCATGTCTTGATTGAGTGAAATATCATTCCACCATTCAACGATGACCAATACATCAATTTTTTAGGTTGGGGTATCCTGAGAAGATAAAACTTTAGGGGGGACATTAAAATCCTCTTTAGGTGTATAAATAGGATCCACTCTTTATAATTCGTGGTCAATCAATTTTCATAGAAAAAATATATGTGTGGATCAATTTCCCTATTAAAATATAAACAAGACTATGTTTTTGGTGGATAGATCTACATAAGTTGAGTAAATGAATCATAACATCACATTGGGAAATAATTAGACCAATATTAAGGGAGTAATATTACACTAATATAGATCCATATTAAAATCTATAAATTTATTTAATATGTTTTCTAGATTTACTACTGATAGAATATCTTCATCCATGTGAAGTAATTCATCATGAATTATGATCCTTTATATGATATAGATATTCAGTAGTGTAATATGATATAAAACCATCACACATATTGATCAAACATGTTCCACTCCCCCTCCCCTGGTAGGGATGACTGTGATATTTATTGTTGTTTCTACCTCAATTACTGGTGAAATGACATACATAAAAGGGGTGGGAGTTTTTCTTCAATAACCCACTGATTTCAATTGGGATATATTCAAAGGGATACATCTCAATGACATGAAATTATTATCCATTTATCATGATATCTTCATTAATATGTATATGAAAAAATTTTATGTAGAGGATGGTCTCGATGAGTAACCTATCTATACCATAACCATATGATCTTATGTGATTTTGGAATTCCACCAACACCAAATTAGATGTAGAGAAGTAACTAAACTCTCTCATAGGGGAAAATATCTGCAATGTGAGCGGTGATAATGTGGATTTAGACTCTACTCTTTTCCATAACCCTCTTACTAAATGTTATTAACCATTATTATATGGTGTTAAATACAATAACACCTACTGGGGTTCCAACCAAAATTTAACCTAGAGAGTCCTTGTGTACATTAAACATCCACACTCTCTATGTAATGTGTAATTATTGATGGATAAAGTGAAATTTTAATGATAAAAAAGTGTACAATAATTATACATATTAGTGGTTAACAAACTCATCCCATTCTTCATCGTTTGATTGGTTTCAAACCCCTATATATGATATCGGTCCCCCATTTCTTATACCAATTTTTGTGCGACCCTATTATTAGTAAAATATCTTATAATTTCTAGTTATCTCCTTTATTTTCAACCATAATTGTGTTATTCAAAAATATTATGACCTTATATTTTTTACACATCCAAGTCATAGAATATATATTCTACACTGTAGTGTGTTCATAGTCCCAAAATATCTATAACTAAGGACCACCCTAACCCTAATTGGATGGCCTCAAGGATGTGATAATAAAAAAAGGCATCAACTGACCCAATGTTAGGTCTTGATGAAGTCCCATGCGCCTTTTTTTAGAAGTTTACCAAGACTACTTTCTCATAGCGGGGAATACCCTCATTTAAATTTTCTCAACTATTGTTTCTCCAACTAATGATGAGTTAGATTTTTTATATAATGATTTGGGGATGATTTCATGTGATATTTATTGATATACACAATTAAATGACTAATTTACCCATTTTTTATGGGCCTTCATATTGTTACTTTTCACTACTTCCATAGTTTATGATGTTTTATCCTTAGAGGACACTGGTTTCGAATATCATGCTAGGATATTATTATAACCAAGATCATATATACTGAATAATTGAATTCAAGTATGGGATCTCGGGAGGGAAGCTTGATCACACTGTATGTTTTATCCAAGGGCATTATGAACCATATTCTTCATGCTACCATTAGAATTTTATCCCTAATGTTTTACATATGTGACACCATTACATGATTTTGGACTTAATATAATTAATGTACTATGTTATGCATAATGAAAAATAAATATTTGATATCAAAGTCAACCAGTGCCTACATAATGTAGTCTCTCTCGATAATTTTGTTTGATAATATATCATAGTCACCTATTATATAATCTATTACTCTTATAGTAGTTGGATGTTCCTAGGGATATAATTTATATTACAAATAAAGACTCAATAGTTTTAGTTTCATCTCTGAAATCATAGAAAATTTCTAGATGCCAACTATGACATGAATGTATTGATTAAACATACATCATAGTATATACACATTTATAAGGATCTCAAATAGAAGTAATTAGATGATTAGCTATCCCCCATAATAATTAGCATGACATTAAGATACAAATCCAAGCATTCCCATCGCAAATGTGGAGTAGGAAATAGTGGATTAAAGTGAACAATAGTATTCCTTGGCTAATAGGATTTTTTAAACTATCCCATTACATTGATGGTACTTTATTGTACACTATTGTGTGATTTATAAATAGGAAGAAATTTTTAAATTGGCTATATTTTGGGTAAATTAGAGAGTTCTTCTTGAGGTGGGATATCTTAGTTTATTTCATAACAAATTTTTCATATTGATATAGCTCAAACTATATCTAGTACATGACAATGTATCCCTATTTATCCACAAAGGGAAACCACCTTCAGAATTTATTGGTTATCCTACTACCTCATATATATAGTAAGTTATTCTTCAATGTCTCAAAGATGATGTCAAAATTAGGGTGGGTTTTTTTCCTATGGTATTGATCAAACCACTAAATAGTTACTAAAAAGATATGTCTATTCATTAAAGGTATCTCTATTTTACATTAGGTGAGGAAAATTAATCATACATGGATCCTCGTTTTGGTTACCTGGTTAACATATCTAAATAACATAATACGATTCACAATTCATGATGCCTCATGTGGAATGTATTTATTTTGGGATCTATAGGCTCAACAGGTTTAGGATCAGGTTATAATTTTTATAAACAAAAGTCTATGAAATATAGATGGAATTATATATTATGATTTCATTCTATTAATCATAAAACTCAATACATTTTTAGTGAACCCTATATGTAAGTATTTAATCTTCATTGACAATACCTTTAATATGGATGTCATTGTACTCTACCCATACATTGAGTTGGTTTTGGGATGGCTGATACATAATAGTAATGTAATAGTGCATCAAAGGTTAAAAAATATAAAAAAAGTTTTCTAGGGAGGAATTTGAATTATGTATTATGAATAAAGGGTTGAATTATCGATCCTTGAGGGAAATACCATATATGATATGTTATAACTCACCATGTGAGTGTACTTCACAATCCATAAGCCTGACAAGTTTTCATCCGGACATTGGATGACCACATATATGAAAATTTCCTGGTTATACAATAAATTAATTTCTAGAAATATATAACTCTATTAATTCCCTTGTATTACTTGTGAGTAAATGAAATATATTTTTTTCACTTTTTTATGTATCATTATGAAAAATCATGGAAAAAGTGAATATATGAGAATGTATTATTTTTAAAATACCATTTTCTGGGTTATACATCTTATCGCACTAAGGATATTTTTATTAAAATAACTATATTGATTAATGAATGGATATACAAAAAATATATTATAGAAGTACACACACAAAAAAATGATACATGGATAATATTTAATTGAAAAAAAAATTACATATCTAGCTTCACACAAGTCTCTTCTCATAATTCACATCTCCCAAATCTCTTCACTCGAGTAACCATCTACCGAATCACTTTTCTGAGGACACATAACCTAGTTCACTTTTCCCAAATACTTCTCTCAGGAAACATAAACCAAGTAGAGGAGCTTCATGAAGCTAATGCCGACTATTTATAATCATGACATATGAAGAGTGAAGTAGGAAAAATTTCACACTTATATTGTGTACTATAAAATACTTAAGTGGAGAGATACATGGAACCTATAATATTGAATTAGGTCATTGTTTTCTGAAAATAATGGACCCCAATTATTTTTATAGAACCCAGGTCGCATACCCACTCAATTTTATTCAATTTGTTCCTATGTAGTAGAACACATGTTGTTCCACCACATAGATTGAGTGAAAATATAATTCTTCATAGACACGTTTCATTATAGAGAAACATGTACATAATATTTACATTATTATTTTTCCAAATAGAACTAATTATTGGGTGGGATTATTTTTCCTCATTTTTTGATGGATAGAATTCTTGGTTGGGTTGGACAAAAGGTCCTAGTTAATTAAACTGTCTATAGTACCCATGATCTAGAATCCCACCATGGTATCATTTCTTATGTCACATTCTTGTGCCTATTTTACATTACCCATTCACCTAGGAATGAACCTAGGTCCCCTATTTTCTTCATCTATGCACAACCTGGTTTATAAATTATTCTCCTAGATTTCCTCAGTGAAAAGTTTTTTATAAATTGATTCTGAACTGTGATTATTTTTGTAAAATTATACCTCTACCCATATTTCATGAGTCATTATGTAAATATTTTAAAATAAATAAACCCTTGGGTCCATCATTTTGAAACAAACAAAAAAGAGAGTTCTTGAAAATATCCCAAGCCTCTATGTTCCCCACTCTCTTCTTGTATCCTACAAGTGACATATTAAGTCAATTAATCATAATGAAATAACAAAAAAATGTAATAATTGAGTTTCTGGAATTTAAAAAACCGTAAATCCCTTATATGAAACCACTTATCCCCTTTCTCAAATAATTGTTTAAAAGAAAATATATTGGTAGATATTTTATTACATTAAATAACCAATACATACCCTCGAGTATCCATATTATATATAACCATTTACTAGGCCTCAATAAAATGGTAAACCTTAAATCATGTATTGATAATAGGGAGAACCATTTCTTAGGCCTCTAAATTAGAGATAACTATCATGCAATACAAAATAATATGGAGAACCTTTGTCCATAACTATATATTTTGGAGAAATATTTCTCATTCACCAGTACTTGGATGAAAGATCTCCCATGACACTATACTAGGGTGTACTATCACCCAATGTCTCTAAAAAAGTTCAAACCATTCACCAGGAACCACATTATGTCTAACCATCACCATGATCTATACTGATATAATTACATTTCTCATTACTCTATATTTGGGTGAGAAATCACCCAAAACATAATTATAGGAAAAAAACATCACCCACTTATCCCGATAGGGTGTCAATTCCCCCTAATATTCATGCATGGAACCATTTTTACTAGGCTGTTTACATAGGATCAATATATACCTAAGCTATATACCTAGGATCCACTCTCACTAATTCTCCATACCAAGGAATTTATACCTCGAAGCCCCCAATATAACCAATTATGATACATGAATATGATATGAACACCAGTATACAATACATTAATCATGTATTCCCATTATTATATATTACTACTTAGAAATCCTCCCTAACCAATATGAAACATAGGGAAATCAAGATCATATATTCCATTGATAGTGAGGGATTCTATCATGTGGGCACTGGTGAAACCTCCTATGGGTCAGGATTCTTAGTATGGTTTGTCCATAACCATCAACATATTAGTTAGAGAACATAATGGATATATTTTCCCACCTCAATTATTTAGGATCATTATATGGTCATCATATTTATTGATTTCTGAAAAAAAAACAACCTTCACTAGAGTAGATAATTAGGTCATTAACATTTAAGAAACATATGATTAAGACCCAACCCTTCTTTATGGGGCCATATTCAGTATAAATATATTCTAAATGGTTCATAATCTATATGATCCCTTTATCAACAATTTAACATATTCTTTAAGACACATAATATTCTAAAATGGTCCATAATCTCTATGACTTGTATTAAAATTTTATTTTGTTACCAAAAAACAAGAAAAATTAAAAAGGGTTATCTATTAACAATTCCTACAAAACCATATATGTACACATTTTTCTTTGTATGACATTTCTATATTACATGAAATTGCATATAATAGATCCGCAACAGGTGATGTTAAACTATATTGGTCAAACCAATCACAATAACTTAAATAATACAACCAAAACTAAATTTCAAATGATTTGAGTTAAATAGGGTATGTTGAATGACTCATTGTGGTTGAATCCACACATTACATAGGTCATGCCTATATGAATTTAAAAGGAACGAAATTGGACCTTTTCAAAAAACCTTCAATTGTACAATGTATCCCAATAAGCGGAACCAAAATACGTAGTTTAAAAGTTTGTTCATAATGATACATTGTAATCCGTTTTAAAGGGCCCAATATCAACTACTCAATACCTATTACCTTCCTATATTGTGATAAATTCTCGGATTCCTAGTTTTGTGTATTTAAACTATTATATAATACCAAAGTAAAAGAAATATATAGAACCCTTTATACCAATAAATGACCATGGAGATGCATCAATTTTATTTATAACATACACAAAATAATCCCATAACAGTAGTTATACTATTAAAGTATCAATAATATATCCTAAATATAAAAGAGACTCTAGATATATGATATAATTAACCTCTTTAATATTAGATTATCCTCACTAGAAATCCATTTTACCAATATTCAATACAAATCATCAAATGAAATGTTTCAATGCTAGAATTATTTTTGAAAAGTTGGTATGTATTTACTAAAAATTTCATGGATTCAACAACACATTTGAAAAAAAAGTAGTTGGGAAAAATTCAACCAAAAAATGATGGTATGAACCTGACCTACAATTATTTTTACCTATAAAATAACATAAAATCACTAGTAATTTCATAGAAAACACATTCCATTGGAATGTAGGTCCACATAAAATCAATACATTATAGATATGGTAGTGCATCAGAAACTAATGGAATGAAAAAATCTATAAGAATGACCCGCCATCTGATTACGTATTCATTATTTTATGAATATTTGAAATATGATTGAAGATATCATCATGGATCAATTATTAGGGATTTTATTCCATGATTTTATAATAATTTTTATTTTTAAGGATTAGTTAAATATTTTAAACAACAAAGATATCTCCTGAGTTATGACGTATCGATATGAGAATAATAGATATGAGTTTTATCCTTAGATTTTATTTTTTTTTCATTCAGTGGGGCATAATATTTAAACGTGATGGGTTAAATGTATAAAATTGTTCCTATATCCAAATATTAATAAAATTTAAGAAACTTTAGACTTACATCATTTTGTTTTTGATTTCAAAATCATTTTTTGACCAAATAATTAGTTCAACTATGTTCTGTTGGGTGATAAATTTCTTTTAGTTTTCTTTGTCACCCCAACTCACTTCTAATGATGATAATGTATTACATGGGAATCTTTTTATAAAAATATATAGATTATAGCAATAGGGTTAAGGGATACAATGTATAATGATGAGGGATTATTTTATTCTATCATATTTATTCATTAAAATTTATTTAATTTGGAATTTTTGGATATATAGTATGTATATTATTCCTTTATAAGTCCATGAAATATTTATTAGGTGATGATATGAAGGGTGATTTATAAATTTATACTTTTAAAAATTATTTGGATTATTATTATTCTTATAAGATTGAGATTCATGAACTTAGAGATTTTTTTCTCTGAACAAGAGATATATATTGACCTTGATAAAATTATTTCACTAAATCCTAAAAGCTATTTTAATTTTAGAATGATCTTACATCAATTGGATTTATTCAAAAAATTAATCAATACGATAAACTTATTAAGTTAAGTCATTATTTTTAATTATTCTCTTAATTATTCCATTAATTATTTTTAATTTGATATATTTTTGTATTACAAAAAAGAGTGTTAATAATTAAATAATACCCAACTGTTTCAGGTCATACATATTCCTTGTGTGAAAAACATTATGTATACACTATTCTTTGTTTTTTGTAGTATATTGAAGAACTGATCCTATTTATATAATCTATATTTAATAGTCCATTGGAATTAATGATAATGGTGGGTGTATTAATAGGCCATATAGTCCTCATACAAATAGACAATCTAATAAATACTCCTTAACGTTCATTATCTATCCCATTATTTAACCACTAAAATTCACCCTTGTTGCCTCCACTTAAATAAAATCCCCACTAACACACATTGAGATACAACCAAAAAAAGAAAAAGTTCCATTTCCTATGGAATTATCTTCCAAATGGGGAGTCACTTGATCTTTTCTTCCTTCATGGTGTATAACTAAGACTATGGAACATAATGCATTGAGTAAAAGGGGTCCCCTAGGATATTATTATTTCATTGATAGGTATGAAATGTTCTCCTGGGAATAAGAAGATTTTATGTTTGTACAGTTGGAAATGAGTACGAAAAGTTATGGTTCTAACATTGCTCAACTATATAGAAAATATTTGGTGTCTAGTAGCTTATATGGAACCATTTTTTTGCTGAAAATTAATATTAATTTATTTCATTTTACAGTATTCTAAAATAAATTAATATAAAATTATTAATTTATAAAATTAAAATTTATAATTTCATTATATTATTGTGGTTCCACAATCACCCATGACATTTCCTTTGGTTAGCACTCCAGAAATAAATCATTGTATAATTTTCCCGCTCACTTATTACTCACTTTGAGAAGAAAATAGACCCGGGTTGTGACATGGGCTAATGATAATTTTGTATTTATTATATCTAGAACATTGTAATAGGAGTAATAATACTTTTTTAAAATATTAAATATTATTTTCCATTTAGAATATGTCAATATGATTCTATAATAAGTACACAATTATATCAGTAATTCTTATTATTAATATAATAAATTTAATTCTTTTTTAAAAAATTGAAACACATATTTTTCTAGGATAACCATATCTTAAAGTTAAGAGAATTAATTTATGATCAATATAGTAATTAAAATTTATTACTATAGTCTTTATCAAGTTTATAAATACCATTTTTAACTTAAAATCAAATTAAATTATTGTGTTATTATTTTTAATCTTAAACTAAATATTATTTATTTAAATAATTTGGAATCATATTTAACTAATTAAAACCATCAATAAAGCATAAAAAATAACATCAATAATTAAAATATAATCATGGGACGATTCATTCCAAAAGATAAGTTATGGGTAACTATAATTTTATTCTGTAAATGTTCAAGACTCTTTATATCGTGTGTGGAAGAGGATAACCTTGATGATTTATTCTATATATATTTTTATGGATTCCATTATAATTCATTTTTTTCATTAAATTCATATATTTGTGTTAAATATTATCATAGTATATTGTGTTTATTTTCCCTGTTATATTTATTTAACATTTCATAATTATTTACTGGGATTTACACATTTATTTTAAAAGAAATAACTGAATTATTGTGATTTTTGACCCTTGGAGATACTGACTAAAAATTATAAAATTGGGGGATATGTTTGTGTATATTTTTTAGATTCACATAAATTAGAGGAAGGGTAAATTGACATTGAAACATTTTGATTAATTTTAAATAATATAGATAATTGATGGATATTGTGATAAATATATTGATAATATTATATTTAAAATTAATTAATGCTTATTTAAGGTTTTGGGATTCATTTAAATCATTATCACTAGCTTATATTTAACTAATGGGTTTTGATACATAATTGGATAAATATTTCATGACTCTCCATGAAGATCTAAAAACCCACAAAGGTCCTAAACTGTATCAAATATTTCTATGATGATTTTAACTCAATGGTGAATGATAAATTATTAATTATTTAAAAAATATTCTAATATACTATTATTCATCAAGAAACATGATTATAAAAATTGTACAGGATTAGAAAAATTTACTTTTAAGTACAACATGTGATTACTTTGATTATCATATACCGAAATATGTGAATAATGCCAACAAATATAATAATATAATTAATATAATTTAATCTATGTGAAAAATCATAAAGTTTAATACATTTACATAAAGGATATGTAATAATAATTCATTCAAACATTATGGTTAACCTAAATATAATATTAAATATTATGTGTTATTTTATATTAATGATAATGAATTTCACCATTAATATCCTTCTAGAATTTTTTTATTCTTCTCCATGTTTTATTAACTTTGTAATATATTTCATGGAAAAAACCATTAAAAATATCTAGAAATTATTTCCTAAGATACTGTTAAATTGGAACATTCCCATGAAATATTTTTCATTTTTTTCTATGAATAAATATTATTTTAAAATATATATAACCATTTATAAATGCATTTTACATACCCCTACAACATTTTCGATAGCCTTTTTCCCAAAACATCGATCAAAAACATCTCCTATAGTTGGTGGATGACCATTATAAAATATTGACATGATCCTTGACATTTTCCTAGATACTAAATTTTCAAATTTATGTTCTTGAATAAATTTATATTAGAAATTAACATATCTAATTAAGATTTTTATTATTAAAAATAAATAATATTTCAGTTTTAGCTATTTGGAATGAATAATAAGAGGATTTAATGTTGAAAATATTTTCTTTCTAATAATTTTTATTTGATTTATCAAGAAGATTGTATGAATTTTTGTATATACAATTGATTTCAAGAGATATATAATACAATTAAAATATGTTTCAATATAAATTGAGATGTTTTTATATAGTGGTATTTAAAATTATCATTGAATAATTTTATTGAGTAATTTTTAAAATATTCAAATTATTTGGATGAATAATTGTATCCTAAGATATTTTATATGAAATATCATGTACTTTTATTGCACCAATATATTGTTGAATGATGTAACTTGAGATTATTTTTTAAAAAATATCAGATATCATTTTATATGTAATGAAAAATTCTTTCATAAACATATTTTGTAAAATATATATCTATTTTAATCATAATGTATCAATTAAATTAATATAAGGTTTGAAATTAAATAATGAAAATAAATAATATATTTTGGTAAATGTAGTTATATTTTGTAATGAAATATCAAGTGAGTTGGCATTCAATTATTTGGGCATCGATTATGATGATAAATTAAAATATTAAATCCGAGAATACCATAAATATATTTTATAATGGATAATTTCTGATTTTATTGATGTATCATTCTAATATAAATTGATTAGATCAAATATATATAAATTTGAGTAATACACATAGATCATTAATATTATAACTCTCTATAATTAAAATAAAAAATTTACCAAATTTATAAATTTGTTCTGAAAGAAAATGGTGTCAAATTATATATTTTATGTATCATATATTAGAATTCAGTGAATTTTATTATATTCAATTAAGGAATAACACAAAATGGTTATGTTCTTAATTTAATATGTGATATATAATGTTAATATAGTAAAATTAAATATATGGGTGAAATATATTTCAATGATGGAAATGTATTGAATTATGTTACTATCCATGATAAGGTAATGTTTTCTAGAATGTGGATAATAGATGCATTGAGATCTGCATGGGGGATGTGATATTACATCATGTTATATTTAATATTTAACATAATAGACCTGAAATATTATCTGCTAATAAATTGATGATATCTTTGGGATCACCACAAATGTTTTAAGTAATTAAAATGCAGGCTATAATTTCAATTCTAAAATTTAAATATTCATTAAAAATTATAAATTGTATAACAATGTCCACATTAAAATTTGAGTGTCCTAGGGAAGCTTATATAATGGGTTGTAATCCAAGAGTTTATACACAAGATTTATATCTGGTTTTTAATCCATGGAATCTTGTTTTCTCTTTTTTTTCTATATTATTTAGCAATATTTGTAGAATTGGATAAATTTTACCATGATTATTCAAAAATATATCATTAGTTTACTCAATACATTTCCTGGTGAAAAATCGTTTCCTTCCACTAAAGGTTCTTTCTCAACCACATAGACATATGTTTGATGTCATAAATATAATGTATGCACATTATTTTTCTATTGTTGTACTTAAAATCCTCCAATTATTGATCCTATGTTATGGGTATTATAAATTTATTTCATTGACTTTTGTGAATGGGGATATACATCAAAACTAGTTTAATGTTTTCATGGAATAAAAATTATGTTTTGAAAAAAAAAATTATTGAAATCCAAAATTATATTAATAATGAGAATAACATAGATTGAGTGGGATATATATATATATCAAATTCAGAGATATTTGAATAGAATACATGGAATAATTTTATCCATCAGCTGTAGTATTACTAGATGTGACATATGATATATCATTTCAAGATTAGATCCTTGTTAATACATAACATAGCGTTTTGTTACTTCTATAATATATGTATATCTCCATCTATGAATTGTTGAACACAATTTTTTTAAAGAAAAAATAGATTAAGATTTGTTGATATTGCAGGTTATGGTTCATAACATGAATAGTGATTAGCATGAAAATATCGTAATAAAATTGTGTCTGGTTTGAATAACAATAGTCATTTTTATGTGGAATTACAATATAAAACATTATATATCTAACACCGTTTATGATTTATAATATCTTTTTTGAAAAATTATTTTCCTAATATTAATGACATTAAAATATAACTTATAATAATTATATATATTATAATAATTTAATTTACAACATTTTTTCATTTAATTGAATGGTATATAAACAAATTATAGAATTTTTGTAATTATTTATTAAATATTTATGATATTTTCAACAAAATAAATAATTACTTTAAAATGATAATATCTATTTTATTGAATTTCCATTTTTTCTAATGTTTTTATTTTAATGTAAAATATATATTTTAAAATAAAAAATTTTCTGTTAGAGTGTTTTGTTAAATTAAAAAACATAAATACTTATTTTTATATAATTATATTAAATGGTTAAAATTAAAAATAAAAATTTAGCAGTAAATGAATTATTATGAAAATTTATTTAAAAAGGATAAAATTATTTTAGGGGATGTAAGTAATGTTTAAGATAAGTTTAAAATATTTCGATTTATAATATATTTAAAGTGCATAAAAATTATGAATTATAAATTTTATATTTTTCAGGTTTTCTAAAGTGTTCATTATAACTCATATTTAAATTTATTAATTTTAAATTTATTTAATTATTTTTTTTATTCATTGATATACAATGTTAATAATAAAATTACATTTACGAGATGACTAAATGATTTAAATTTGTAAAACCCCAACCTCACTCACTTGGTCTTCGATGGATTACCACATGACATTAAGAGGGACTCCCATTATTCCCATAGTTGACGACTAATAGTGAGGGTATAATGTGGTGCGTGCGGAGACTATAACATCAATCAGGGTATATAATAATATATTAATATTCAAACATGTTATAATACACAATCAGTGTATTCAAAACCCAATAACATACCGTAATTAATGAAATGGTGTTGATGTAATAAAATCAAACATGCATAAATGAATACATGAAACTAATCACTAACCGAGAAGACCACATACACAAAATTCAAAAATTATAAGTTTATAAATAGGCTTTGGAAATCCATGACTCACCTCATCCTAATCTCCAGAAACATAGTGATCTATCTCACTTAATGTGTAAACATATGCCTCAACCCCAACTATACCTACAAAAAGTGATGTATTATCAAGTATTCAATTATAATGGAAACTTGAACCAGGTTTAAGTACAACTCAGTATGGTACCACTAACATGGTTTAATACCAAACAATTAATTGTAGTGTATATTCATTCGATAAGAATGGAATGAATAAGAAAAGTAGTATATAAACTGAAAAGGCATGACATAATATCCCCAAAGCATAAGTAAGTGAAAAAACATAAATTTTATGTGGTCCTGTCCTCACTGAATTCCTCAAACCTTGAACATACCCACTTCAGATCAATGAAAGAAGTAATGTAAACAATTCCCATAACACCCTCCCCTTTATGGGATAGCCGAAAAACATGTTTGACACATCCCGCTTTCAAGTATAGACCATGTACATACCTACCAAACGTCTTACACATCCCCCATAGTGGGATTCTCCAAATGGGTCAACCATCATGCCCAACTATATAATATCGAGGGACAACCCGATTAATATAAGTTAATAGACAACGGATCAAACATAACATCATGTCAGGAAAGATCATTGACCATCACATTAAACATATGATAAAACATTAATCATATATCTCATTGGTATAAAAACTTTCCCTACATGTGATAAAAATAAATTATATGTCTTACAAGGCTATACATGCACACACATGTGACCATTATGAAACATGAGTCTCCTGGGATAGAAACATGGACACATGTGATCAATATAAAACATGGCTCCCACGAGCTACAGACACTCACACATTTGATATAATCCACTAACATCACCAATCAACGTCAATCCAATAAAAAAGGATCATTCAATTCCCTTTGTACTTTGTTTAGTTACATTTAAAATTCACTTTTGGGTTAGTTAATAGATATATAACATTAAATAATCTACAATTACATGGCGTACATATCTTTATTTTGAAGACACAGTTATTCTGTCAAAGTGGAAAAATTCATATCACAGGCTAATAAATGACACAATATACTATATGGAAGATCACAAAAGACAAACAACATCATTTCAGAGTCAAGTCTCATCCAGGGAAATACCATATGATATTTTCAAGTCCTCTTGTTCCATTTGGCTTTAATCAATCACCACGTGGTTCTAACTCATGCTTATACCTTCAAATTTAATTAATTATAACTACATTATCATTAATTAAATGATTACAATCAATATTACAACCAAAGGTGAGTGTAATACATTATGAAGTACACAAAAGGTATCACTACCAAGATTAGAGAAAAACCAACCAACCATTGATTCTCTACAATAATCTTGTGATATCATTCTTGGGGAAAGACCTATCACAAAAAAAATCTATTTTAAAATAAATTATTTTAAATATTTTGGAGAAATAAACTATGAAACATACATTATATGAAACATCTGATTATGAAATGTGTACATCATCATGAGATACTGTAAAGACACAGAAATTTCAAGGAAATTGCTTTCTTAATTTCTTTGAAATTTTACGAGTCAGTAGTTTCTAACGGCACCTGATTCCGAGGCCCGGTGTGAGCGGAATCAATTTCCGATGTTTAGCACGGGTACAATCAGTGAACGAACGAGCGGGTTTTTCTATCATTTGAACCGGTGCTCGGAATCGAAATATGAGGGCACCAATGAAAACGTAACACTAGTATTTTCTTAGGAAGACCATTCATAGAGTTTCGTTTGCTTGGAAGGAGTTGTAAAAAAAATGGGGATTCAAATGTTAAGTAAAATAAAATTGTGTGCAATTTTATTTTATCCATGGAAGTTTAGTTCTCTCATGGGAAGTTGTTGGTGGGGCCCATTACCACCCAACTTCCCATGTGTGGTTATGAGGGTGGTGGGACCCACACGAGCCCCCATCATCACATATTCTCTAACTCCTATAAACTACTTCTTAAGTGTGTAACCCTTTAAAACTTCCAATTAATTTGTGACCTTCCCTCTCCCCACATTAATACAATTCCAACACATTAACTCAATTAAGTGATTTCTGTGTTTTGAAATTTGTTATTTTGAAAGGCATGGATTAAGATAATAAAATGAGAGAAATCTTATTTTATTAGGTTGGCTTGTGGTGTAAGGAGATTGGGAGAAGAAAACTCTAAGTTTGAAGAACTTCTACTTCCTCGTTAAAGAATGCGAAGAACACTAAGACTTCGACGAAGAATGTCATCACCGCAAGGAGAGATCGATGTGTCGTCTCTTCTCATCTCCGTAGCTGGTGTGTGATGCCATTCCCTTCTTGGACGCATGCCGACATGTCGTTCCATCTTCTCTCTATGTCAATGGAAGGGAGACGCCGCTTCCTCCTCGGACGTTCTCCATCGACGTATACAGAGCCTCATTCCGCGACACTAGCTTCCATGAATTTCTTTGAGGTTGGGGTTAAGTAAAAATTTAATCAATTAAATTTTTGCTTTGTTTGTCGATGATATTACTCGTTCTTTGTTCGCCTGTTATCAATATAACAGGAGGAGGTCGGACCGCAAAACTACGGCCGACCCTCCTCCCCTTTGTTGTTAAATTTATTCGTGGCTTGGAACGGGTACAGCGCGGTGCCATAGCACCACGCGGGAACGGAAGAACTCGGACGGAGCGGGCTGCGGCGAAGGAGCTCGGTACCGTCACGCCACACCGGTGAAGCCGAAGGAATCCTAGACCAAGAGCGGGCCGCGACGGAGGGGTGTGGCGTCGTCGTGCCGTACCGGTCGCGGAAGAGCCACGACCTTTGGCCATGGCGGAGCAGCAGAAGGCGGCCGACCTCTCCAGCCGCTGACATCCATGGAGGCGGGACAACCCGCGGGTCCTGCATGGCACCTCCATCCAGCCAGATTGGTCGGCTGTTTCATGATGACCGGGGGTTAGAATCCCCCGGTGGTCAACTAGGGCAGACCCCACAGGGGTCCACCGTTTTCGGAAAATATGGGGCAGCACCCCCCCCCCCTCCACGTCCGCTCATCGCGCGGGCGCCCCCTCAGGGCCGGACTGCCCGCACCGGGCCGAGCCTCCCGCGCCGGGATGGGCCTCCTGCACAGGGCAGGACCCCCGCGTCGGGCCACACCGCGCCAATGACCTTTGTGTTTTCCCCATGATTGAGATGGGTTACTTGATAACATAGGTGTATTTATGGGCATATACCTACGTCGTAGTTATCCATTGATTTCATATTTGTGTGATACCTCTTGATTGAGAGGGGTTTCTTGATAACTTAGGTATAAGTATGGGCTTGTACCTAAGTAAGAGTTATGTGTTGAGATCCATCTTTGTGGTGATCCTTGTTGGTTTAGTGAGACCATGAGGGTCTCGGGGTCCCTACTGAGTATCGTTATACTCAACCATGCCCGGTCTATGCCCGCACCACGTTGTGTTGGATGCAGAAGACGGACAATGCTGACAGAGACCGAGTGTACGAGGACTAGACGGTACCCGGAGGTGGACCTCACGACGAGTCAGTACCCATAGGTTGACCCCACTACAAGTCAGAACCAGAAGGTGGACTTGACGACGAGATGGTACACAGAAGAGGTCTGTGGGTGAGAGCATTGAGGAGGCTATCTGTACCTACCCTTCAGGTAGGATCTGAGGTGGATGAGCCAGAAGCTACTTCTACCATCCCACTGTTAGTGTTTTCTGTTTTACTTCCGTTCACTTGTAGTTTTACTTCTCAGTTGGGTTTGTATTCTAGACGATTTAATTTTCATCACATTCTTTTGTACTTAATGTTTTACTTCCGCTTGTACTCTGGTTAGATGTGTTATGTTTTATAAAGGCAATGCCTTCCCAGTTATCGGGATTTACGCCTTTGGTGCTAGTCGCCAGCCCCTGGCCTATGGAAGGCAGGCTTGGGGTAGTCACAGCACGGTCCCCATGGACGGTTCGTGACAAATTGGTATCAAAGGAGTCGGTTCGACCACAGAACTTATAACTATGATATTTCTTTTCTGTGATGTAATAGTGTTAAAGGTACTAAGTGTGGTCTTCAGTTCTGGGAGTCCAGTGTTGGTGTGGGCAGCCAACGTATCCATACACCAGGATCCAAACTTCTGATTTCCGACTCAGTGCACGAAAACACTAATTGAGTATGTGTTTTCAAAGGTTTCCCCTTTTACAGCTCAAACCAGGTCAGCTCACCAGGTATAATAATTTGATCATGTCACATCTGTTTCTTTCAGGATTCCTTTCCACAGAAGATCAGCTAGAGCCCCAAGAGATATACGTTCTGATAGCCTGTCGAGCGATGAGTCTTTGTTACATGGCCCTCTTTCAGTTGAGGCTCCAGTGGAGGCACAAGTGGTACTACCATACGTTGGGCCACCGATGCCACCATCCCCAGCAGCAGGCGATGCACGCCTCTTGATCGCGCTGCACGAGTTCCAGCGCCAGAGGCCACCCAGGTTCCGGGGAGAGACGGACCCACATGCGGCTAAGGATTGGTTGGAGGCTGTAGTGGGAGTCTTCAGGATAGTAGGTACACCAGCGGACTTCATGGTGATCTTTGTTGCCAGCCTCCTTCAGGCAGTATCAGGTAGATGGTGGAGCGAGATGCTCCATTTTTGTGATGAGATGACCTTCACAAGGGGAGACTTTGAGACCTTCTTCAGGGTGGAGTTTATATCAGTGACTCTACACCCCAAGTGTGTTCAGGAGCAGCTACCTTTTCCGCAAGATTTTCTATCAGTAGGTGAGTCATTTGTAGGCACTAGACAGATGATGCAGGGGTCTAAGAGGACCAGACCATCAGGTGGGCGACCTCGGGATACATGTTTGGTTGTGAGAGGCACCCAAAACAAAGCCAGTCATACGAGGATCAGGAAGTTTTATGCATGCAGTAGGAAGGGTCGCATGGCACGTGACTGTATGAATCCCCGCACATTTGATCCACAGGCATTAGAGGATCCACCGAGACAGAAGCAGCGGCGGGTGCTTGAGAAATAGCCGAGCAGTGGACAAGGCAGTAGTGCTCCAGAAGCAGGTGGACAGGATCAGAACTAGTGGATGTCTTTTTGTTCTTAGTGCTTCAAGTTCCATGTTGTTGTTACATTTCTGTCCTTGTACTATGGGCTGCAATAATAAAAGACACATATCTTGTGACACTAACTTTCATATCCATTTGTTCGGTTGATACTGAGATGTCCCAGTTAAAACTCTTGACTTGACCCTCACTTTCGAGATTTCTACTAGAGGAGACCAAGTGACCTCACACTGATGCCGACAGTGTGACTCGACCCTTGGAGGCAAGAGTGACAGTTGGATCTCTTGGTAGTAACGTCGAGGCCTTACGACGTCGTCCATGGCTTGAATGCATCATTCATGTAAGGATTGACTGTATTAGGAAATGGGTGTGGTTCATCCAGGGGATGAGACCAAGTTTCTCCTTTCGAAAAAGGATAAATTTTAGCAACTCTTACAGATCATAGGCGGATAAGGTGCAGATCATCCCGGAGCAGATGAAGACTACATAGTACAATAAGAAACAGGTAACTGGCGCCAGTCTCAGAGACTCGGGCGTGTAAAATGTTTCAAGAAGAAGAAGTGATAAGGACAGTTGAGTCTGTGGAGAAGTAAATGTAGAGGCAGAGATAAGAGTAGCTGCATGCGGTCATGGAATGTGACCCAATGGCTCTAAGAATTATTCGAGGGACAGTCGGTGTCAACTACTAGCTACCGTAGAAATAGACGTTGATACGAATCATTTATTCCTTCCACGAATCTTGTCCCAGACCCAAAGGTTCCAGTGGAGATCGAGGATCAACAGGAGCGGGTCCAACATGGATGGTCGATTCCTTAGGTGCGCTTTCACTGGTAGCTCGAGAATCTTCAAGAGAGCACATAGAAGTGGAAGGCTCATATGCGTGCTCAGTACCACTTTGTTTTCCTTAGTGTGTGTTGAAGCTTTACGGGGAAGTAAATCCCTGATGAGGGAGTAATGTAAAGATCCAGAACATTCAAGTAAAATCCTTTCTTAATTTCTTTGGAATTTTACGAGTCTGCAGTTTCTGACGGAACCTGATTCTGAGGACCGGTGTGCCCGGAATCAATTTCCGAAGATTAGCACGGGTACGTTCAGTGAATGAACGAGCGGGTTTTAATATCTTTTGAACCGGTTCTCAGAATCGAAATCTGAGGGCACCGATGAAACCCCAACGCCGGTATTTTCTTAGGAAGATATTTTCTAGAGTTGTGTTTTCTTAGGAGGAGTTGTAAAAAAATTGGGGAATCAAATGTTAAGTAAAATAAAATTGTGTGCAATTTTATTTTATCCGTGGTAGTTTAGTTCTCCCATGGGAAGTTGTTGGTGGGGCCCACAACCACCCAACATCCCATGATTGGTTATGAGGGAGGTGGGGCCCACACAAGCCCCCATCCTCTCATATTCCATAACTCCTCTAAACTCCCTCTTAAGTGTGTAACCCTTAAAAACTTCCAATTAATTTGTGACCTCCCCTCTCCCTACATTAATACAATGCCAACACATTAACTTAATTAAGTGAGTTATGTGTTTTGAAATTTTTAATTTTGAAAGGCATGGCTTAAGATAATAAAATGAGAGAAATTTTATTTTATTTGGTTTTCTTATGGTGTAAGGAGATTGGGAGAAGAAAACTCTAAGTCTGAAGAACTTCTACTTCCTCGTTGAAGAACGCGAAGAATGCCATGGCTTCGACGAAGAACGTCGTCACCACAAAGAGAGATCAACGGGTCGTCTCTTCTCCTCTCCGCAGCTGGTGTGTGACGACATTCCCTTCTTGGACGCACGCCGACACACAATTCCATCTTCTCTCCACTTGAACGGAAGGGAGATGCCGCTTCCTCCTCGGACGTTCTCCATCGACATATACAGAGCCTCATTCCACGGCGCTAGCTTCCGCGAATTTCTTTGAGGATGGGGTTAAGTTTAAATTTAATCTATTAAATTTGTGCATTGTTTGTTGATGAGATTACTCATTCATTGGATGCCTGTTATCAATATAATGGGAGGAGGTCGGACCGCACAATCACATCGGACCCTCCTCCCCTTTGTTGTTAAATTTCATCGTGGCTTGGAACGGGGACAGCGCGAATCCGTAGCACCATGCGGGAAATATTTTTGGAAAGCAGATGATATGTACATAATGAAGGGATAAAGAGAATCTAATATGTTTGATAGTATTCAGGAGCTTGTGATTGATATAAGGACTAAGTGATATCCTGGTTTGAGGATATAGAATTTTGAGGATTTTGGTATGTGGAAAGTGTTAACTTTTAACTGCATTCATGTTTCCACTAAGGTTCAATGGATATTCATTCTTCAAGAGAATACATGATTAAGGTATTCACATTTTTGTAATTTGACCAAAAAGATATATCTGGGGGATAAATGATGGCATTCGCGTGATCATTTTCTTTATACTAGGAGCTTGGACCGAAGTATTTTAGATAAGCCTAAAGATTGGAATGGATTATGTTGGACATACGTTAGTAATGTTTAAGGATAAAACTTTTCTGATATTGTTGATGGGATGTTATAGTAATATAGCTTTAGAAAAAGGACAACCTGTAGGATGGACGACAGCCCATCACGTCAGACAAGGCTGTGGGAATCGAACCCACAACCAAAGTGCGACTAGCCTTTATCTCCTACCACTGGCCTATAGGAAGTCCCTGGTTAGTAGAAACTAGTTTAATTTTATTAAGAGGTATGATATATGAAGTATAAGTTCATTTTTGGAACCATATACGATTAATCTAACCATAATATGGAATTATAACTTTTTCTAACCTTTTGTTTGAAAGAGATGGAATGACCCATCATTCTATCACATGATCTGCTAACACATCACGAATAACAAATTCAACTTCATTTCTTTAAGGGCTGAAGTGGACCTCCCGCGTCGGGACGGACCCCCACACCGGGCCAGGCCGTTCTAGCCGGGATGTGCCACGCCCAACCGGGCCGGACCCAGAGCCGAGTCGGGTTGACCCAGTTCTGGCCGACCCAGGGGGTATTGTGCCGGGTCGGACCGGGCCCAAACCCCCTGTTTCCGGACAGATCTGTTAAAACGCCTATAACATGGGCTACAGACCACCGATCGACGCACCGTCAGTTGCGTTGGGATACTTGGATCGATAAGGTAGTTTCAGTATATTACACTCAAGGTTTTAGTGATATTTGGGTATGTCCAGGTTGGTTTGAACATTAAATCAACTGGGCCCTCGGAGCGAAAACGCTTATAACTTGAGCTTCGGACGTCCGATTGACGTGTCGTCGAATTTTTTGGATTCCTCATGATGAGAAGGAACTTTTGGAATAATTCACCTAGGTTTTGGACGCAGTTGGAGTAAGTCCAGGTTGGATTGTACCTGAAATCCAACCGGGCCCCTGGAATGGAAAGGCCGATAACATTCAGACCGGACGTCTGTTTGGCGAACCGTCAGCGGCGTTGGTAATAATGTCGAGAATCGGTCCCTAAGAGTATACCCTATGAGTGTTCAGGGTATATTTGTGATATGGTCTGGTTGGTTCATACACGAAACCAACCGGGCCCTCGGGACGAAAAGGCTAATAACACACGGACTGGGCGTTCGATTGACGCATCGTCTGTTGTGTTGAGTTTCCTATGACATGACAGACCTTTGGGGTACTTCTTAGTGGAACCTTGTGATACTTTGATTATCAACCAGTAGCTCGTGGAGCGGACCTCCCAGTGATGAGCGATCAGAGTGTAGAGACCTAGTAGCTGGCTGAGACCTGACGACTACTGATCGATTGACTTAGAGTTATTCGGATAGCCCAGTGGGTGCACTTGGTTGTAGTGGCAGACCCACGGAGGAGGAGCGCTTGGTTGTAGCGGAATAACCTGTAGAGACCCGAAACTTAACGTACATGGCCATTACATTACATTTTCGGAATACTTAGTACATAACAAAAACACACACACAAGGACCGTAATAGTTTAGTGTCTTTGGAAACTCGGAATATAATCTTCTAATCGTGGTGAAAGATCTTCAACATCTCCCACAACGATCATCCCTTTTTTTTACCTAAAACCTTTTTTTATATCCTGGGGAAAAGAAAACATAAAAGGGTGAGCTCAAATTCTCAGTAAGGGTAAATAAAAGAAATATCAATTACATCATATTCATAAGAACATAACATTTTGAAAATCTTAACCTGCAAAAAAGAGCATAATTTTATAACATGGGATAAATCATAGTACTGAAATGAAATCACAATAATCATAACTTAAAATATGAAACTTTTTGGAATACACACATAATCATAGTGAATCATTTCTTATTAGTCAAGACTCATTGCCAAGACTATCTTAGTGGACAAAGTCCATTTCTGAACCGAGTTCACTCCTCGTTTCAGTCCTGTTTGACTGAACCGGTATAACCTACTGTTCCATCCATGTCTATCTCATGAGATTTAAAATCTTTACCCAGTGCATTGGAGGGAGATATAGGTCCCACCCATCTCATAATGTTACCATTCTTATGTGTGCCACAAAATCATAAATCATACATCATTGCATAACCCATGTAGTAAAAATGGGAATCTTAAACATCGTGACATAATAAAACAACTCATACAAGATAAAGGAATTCATAAAAATAATTACAAAATAATCAAATCAATGTAATTATAGGGATAAAAACAGAACCCTTTTAATATCTTAGGTGGAAAATAATTTTGATAAAACACTTGAACTCCATTCTTGAGGAAAATATCCTTTCTACTTCAAAAACACATTCCTTTCTTTAACATGTTATAAAATTTTAAACTAAAAGAATTTGATTAAAAATAAACTTGAAAACTTGTAAGGTAAGCTTCTTGTAAATAATTTTTAAAAAATACATTCATGCCGTATAAGTTAAAAAATCATTCTTCTCGTACTTTTGTCAGAAAAGTCAAAAAGTACCTCGTACGAAAAACGACAAAAGATTTATTTCATATACTTTACGAAAAACTCACCGAAGGATAAAATTGGGTTTAAACAATTGTAGGTGGATGGAAATAATATTAAATATTTAGGAAACATGGATGTGGATGATAAAATACACCCCAATAAATTTCAAAGTATAAACAATCTCGGATAAAAATGAGATTGTGATATTTCTCTTACCGTAGGTCTGATTTGCTTCGTATGTGTCTGAACCACATGTATAATGATTTAAATAATGTCATTGACTTATTACAGAATCATATTCATTGTTATAATATCATATATGGATCACTTATAACTTTATATTACCCGTTCTTTTGTAAATTCCATGTTATAGAGTGTTTTGGGTAAAATCGTTTCATTTGTCGTCCGTGTTTTGACTTGTAATTATTCATATGATTACTTAGATCACGATTACATACTCCCAGAATATAAAACATGATTTATATATAATATATATTCATAATATAAATATATATATAATAGATCGATAAATGGAAATAAATACACCATTCATGGAGACGGTAGGCCGTACGTACGCATGAACGCTGTTTTCGTTTCCTTATTGAGTTGAATGGAATTAAGTAGAAGAAATACATATATACATAAATACAGTAGCTTTATAATGTCATATGTTTAATTATTATTTCTTATATATACTTTATAATCATTCTTAAATGGTTAACATGGAGAACGAATCTCATCGCGTCGTGGAGACGGTAGTCCGTACGTACGCACGAGCGATGATATCGTTTCCATAATTATTGAATTGATTTAGAGTGGATGATAAAATATATAAGAATTAGTATGATGTTATAATAACTATTTATAGTTATTCCTTACACCATTATACCCATCCATGTAAGGTGTTGGTGGAAAAACAGATTACACCACGGCATGGAGACGGTATTCCGTACGTACGCACGCACGGTGATTTCGTTTTCTGTAGGATGGATAGATGGTGAAATAGGGTTGTTTAATACTTATAATAACATATACTTATATGAGTGATACTTATGTTATTACTTCATAATGAAAAAACTAAAGAAGAAGAAGTGGAAGAAGAAATAAAGATGAAAGAATCGGTAACGAACATTACCTCTTCTTTGAAGTGCTTCTTTGAGACATCCTTTTAGGGCACTAAAATTGGTCCTTGAGGAAGACCAGAACCTCTAGGATGTAGCTATGGAAGTGGAGAAGAGAATTTGGTAGGTTTTGACCGAGCTTTAAGGCTCAAAATGGTGTGAGGAAGAGAGGGAGGGGGTTCCCTTTTATAATGGAGGAGAGGGGCACCTTTGGAATTCTTAAAAATATTAATTTATAATAAATCTAACCCCACATAAAATCCTTCAAAAATGACTCATATTTGAATATTAGATGAGATAGGGTTGTAATCTCATGAACCGATCTAATTTAGACATGTTTGGATCTTATTTTAAACCTTTTCATTTTGATTTATCCTTATTTAATCTATTTAAGTTTATTTGTGGTAATAAAATTCTAAATTTTAAATTATAACAAATAATTACTTATTTGTTGTGAATTTCCCATAATTTTTTACTTTATCACATTATAGACCATATAAATTTAAATTTATAATTTTTAAATATTTTTGTGATTTTTAAACAATTTTATAATATGTTATTTTTATAAAATAACAATAGTGTCAATTTTCACACTATTGATTTATTTGAATTTAAATAAAATATATACAGAAGATATGTTCGAACTAAAAGCATTAATAGATTTATAAAAGGTCATATATATCTATAAAATTATTATATCACATTAAATAGTTCATATAATATTTATTTTATTATTTTTAAAACCATTTATTTGGTTTATCTCTTAATAAAATAATTACTACATCACTTTTGTATAATTATTTAATATACTGATTTTTTGAATATAAATTTAAAATAATATCCTATGATGAAGATAAATCTATTACCTTTCACAATAATACTTTTACTCGAATTTATAATCTTAAAATAACAATATTTAAATTTTTATATTTATTAAATTATGAAGGTGACCACTTTGACCTCATTTAAAATAAAATAATATAAGAGTCATAATCACTTTTATAAGGATCAAAACGGTTATATATTAGTTAATTGGATAATTAAGGTGTATATATACACTACCAATATGTTTTGGTCAGGTTTTTGGGGCTTTTAATGGGTATTATTATTTCAATAAAAACTATATTACTTAATTTCCACTTAATAAATAATTTCTGTATCATTAATGTATCACCATTAATGACAATTATGTAATCCCTAAAAATTCTAAATAAATTATCACGATGTAGATAATTTTATTATATTTCTGTTGACTGTTAATGTTCAAGTTTTATGATGTTTATCACTAAATTAAAATTATTATACTTACAAGATTTAAGAGAGTGACATGTTGTCACTTTCTTTGGTTTTAATAATAATTAAATTATTTTCATGGTCCAAAGTCCATAAAATGAATCTAATCCTACCCTTAGATGATATTGGTTTACGTTTAGCCATCCAATATAATTTTGGAATGTGTTAGGGTAATTTTATAATATTATATTTACCCTTAATTACCCGATTTACCTTTAACTATGGTAAATAAAATTTACCATAGTTACTATTCATAATTCCCAAAAATAAAAAGTAGCCTATTACCATAATTTTGACCCACTGATTCCAAATATGGAATCCATTTTTTCAAATTCAATATAAAGAAGTTTCAGAAATTAAATTAAAATTAATCCCGTTGTCGAATGAAAACGGGTTTTTGTTTAAAACATTGCAAAAGATTGAATTGATTTAACCTTTGAATTCAATGTAAAATCGATGCTAATGATATACATTATATTAAATGGTAAAAATATATTCTATTTATACTTTAAAACCATTCAACATTATAATTTAACCATATAAATTATTACGATGAAAAGAGTTGTTTTTCATTAAAATATAGTGTGTTTTTACTATTCATCAAAATATGAAAGTTACCAAAATAATATGAAAAATTTATCCAAAGTAAATTTTTATTTCTTGTTTCCAAAGAATAATTTTATTTTGTGAAATTGAACTTATAAACATGTCAAAAACTAGATTTAAAGTTGGTGCGCCATCAAGAGGTGCCAAAACTGCATTTTTTAAAAAATACTTATTTTACCAGAAAAATTTATTTTGTTCTTATACCCTGTTCTAGAAAATGTGTAAGTTGAATAATAATGTTATAAAATTAAACATTTAGTTAATACTATTCATAATGGCTAGTTCATAATAATATTATAATAATATATCGTTGTTTAGTAAAACCCGGTATTTCGTACAACACACGCTATCGAGGAAGGTCGTGATTGCGTGTAATGCAAGACAAGACAGGGTTGCGTGCTGTGAAAGAATCCTTCATAGTTTTGTATAAAAGAATCCAACCATATTTCATTTATACATTGAATATATATATATATATACTCAATTTTGCATAGAATAACTATTATCAAAATTGTGTGTAACACGATCCAAGAATAGTATTACGTATACTGCAAGCTAATATTGTATTGAGTATAGCGCAAGGTAATCTTGGTGTAGCATACAACACAAGAAATTAATGAAATTAAAAGAATATTTTTCATAAAATATCGGGGTGTTACATTCTACCCCCCTTAAAATGAATTTCGCCCTCGAAATTTTTCGGGGTTATAAATGGTTTACTACTCGAAAACTTGCTTAATAGAAACCCACATAGTAAAAAGGAATACCAAAACATGGCTTTAAAAACTAAATTATGAAATATAATGGTTACCCAAATTAACTCATCACTGGGTTTCCACGTTGGAGAACATAGGTGAAAATATGGATATGGAAGAAAAATCTAACCATCAAGTTCTGATGGAGAGTGGTAGAGAACATGGCTATGAAAAAGCCAACAATCACAAAGCTATTGATTTGTGATGATCTAAGGTACCATCTGATTAATCAGATATAAGAGAACTAGGACAACATTTTTGGTTTTCAAGATCATTTCCCTAAAGTTGATGAATTAAAAGAAATACTTTCAGGATTTTGGTACAATCTCACTATTGTTCGTGAATTGAACAATTTCCACTTCATCCCTTAAAGAAATGAAGTTGAATTTGTTATTCGTGCTGTGTTAGCAGATCATGTGATAGAATGATGGGTCATTCCATCTCTTTCAAACAAAAGGTTAGAAAAAGTTATAATTCCATCTTATGGTTAGATTAATCGTATATGGTTCTAAAAATGAACTTGTACTTCATATATCATACCGCTTAATAAAATTAAACTAGTTTCTACTAACCAGGGACATCCTGTAGGCCAGTGGTAGGCGATAAAGGATAGTCTCACTTCGGTTGTGGGTTCGATTCCCACAGCCTTGTCCGACACGATGGGCTGTCGCCCATCCTGCAGGTTTTCCTTTTTCTAAAGCTATATTACTATAACATCCCATCAACAATATCAAAAAAGTTTTATCCTTAAACAATACTAATGTATGTCCAACATAATCCATTCCAATCTTTAGGCTTATCTAAAATACTTCGGTCCATGCTCATAGTATAAAGAAAATGATCATGTGAATTCCATCATTTATCCCCCAGATATATCTTGTTGGTCAAATTACAAACTTGTGATTACCTTAATCATGTATTCTCTTGAAGAATTAATATCCATTGAACCTTAGTGAAAACATGAATGCAGTTAAATGTTAACACTTTCCACTTACCAAAATCCTCAAAATTCTATATCCTCAAACCATGATTTCACATAGTCCTTATATCAATCAAAAGGTCCTGAATACTATCAAACATATTAGATTCTCTTTATCCCTTTATTGTGTGCATATCATCTGCTTTCCAAAAATATTTCAATCACTTTTCATGGTTACCGATTCCATAAAATTATTGAAAACCACAATAGACCAAAACATAAATATTCCAATATTCCACGATACTATATACAACATTATTCTGTAATCCCATTACATAAACAATTAATCATTCCACCACATCGTTTTCATATTCAACATTTCCAATGGAGATCGCATGTGACTTCCCTTTGTCCTTTGCCTTAAGTGGTTGCTGATTTAGATCATCACTAACCCTTGGATTAGGGCATTTATTAGCATAATGCCCCATTTCCTTGCACATGAAGCATTGAAGTGTAGTAGGTTCATTCTGTGTATCCCTTCCTTTTTTTGCATCATTAGGCATCTTCTTCCCATCATTGCGGCATTCAAATGCCCAATGACCTTCCATTCCACATTTGAAACATTTACTTATCCCTTTAAGACAATCTCCACCATGCTTCTTTCCACACTTTGAGCATAAGGAAACATTCATCTTCTTTTCACTATTATTCTGAGATTTCTCCTTGAACTCCATCTTTCTTTTCTTATCAAAACTATGAGATGGATAAGTAACACCAACATCCATTTCTACCTTGATAGCACAATGCACAATTTCTTCATAGCTACTGAAGTCTCTTATAGCTAATGCCCTTCGAATATTTGGTTTTAAGCCACTGAAGAATCGATCAACTTTACTTTCAGGTTGGATGATAAATCGAGATGCATACCTTGCAAGCCTTGAAAAATTCGCTTTGTATATACCAACAGATTCATCATCCTTTTTCTTTAGTTCAAGAAACTCCTTCTCCATCTTTTTTTGAAGAATACGTGGGAAGTACTTGTTGAAAAATAAGTTCTTGAACTCGTCCCATTCCATGGACTCAATTTCATCTCTTTGCCTCGTATTCTTGATAAGATTCCACCATTGATCAGCTTCACCTTCCAAACGATATACTACTAAGATGAATTTATCATGTTCAGAACATTGAAGAACTGAAAATATCTTTTCAGTGGTACCGATCCACTGTTCAACAACAAGTGGATCAGAAGACCCACTAAAAGAAGGTGGGCGTTGCCTCATGAAGGACTCAATAGAATTTTGTTCCCTTCTCTGCTCATTAGGAAGTCCAGAATGATTCATAGCTTGTGTAAGTATAGCAATAAGATTTTGCACTCCTTCTCCCATAACATTTCTTTGTTCAGGAGGGCAATCATTGCATTGTCCATTACATTGATCAACACGGTTCCTTCGGGTTCCAGCCATCGTCTAAAACCCAAAAAGAATAGTATGATAGGCAAAAATCATGCTAGGCGAAACTACATAATAAAGGGGGATTACCCTCAATATCTAACATCTTAGGTTAAATTCTATGATCATTACCATAGTTCTGGGACTATATCCTATACGTATACTTATCCTTAGGGACATACCTAGACATACCTTAGAAATATCTCTAGGGATCTCACTAACGTTTTTGCATCCTAATTCCCAAAGGTTGACTAAACCTTTCCTCTGATACCAACTGTAGAGACCCGAAGCTTAACATACATGGACATTACATTACTTTTGTGGAATACTTAGTATATAACAAAAACACACACACGTGGATAGTAATAGTTTAGTATCTTTGGAAACTCGGAATATAATCTTCTAATCGTGGTGAAAGATCTTCAACATCTCCCATAAAGATCTTCCCTTTTTTTACCTAAAACCTTTCTTTATATCCTGGGAAAAAGATAACATAACAGGGTGAGCTCAAATGCTCAGTAAGGGTAAACAAAAGAAATAACAATCACATCATATTCATAAGAACATAACATTTTGAAAATCTTAACCTGCAAAAAAGAGCATAATTTCATAACATGGGACAAATCATAGTAGTCAAATGAAATCCCAATAATCATAACATAAAACATGATACTTTGTGGCATACACACATAATTATAGAGAATCATTTCTTATTAGTCAAGACTCATTGCCAAGACTATCTTAGTGGACAAAGTCCATTTCTGAACCGAGTTCACTCCTCGTTTCAGTCCTGTTTTACTGAACCGGTAAAATCTACTGTTCCAGTCATGTCTATCTCATGAGATATAAAATATTTAGCCAATGAATTGGAGGGAGATATAGTTCCCACCCATCTCATAATGATACCATTCTTATGTGTTCCACAAAATCATAAATCATACATCATTGCATAACCTAGGTAGTAAAAATGGGAATCTTAAACATCGTGACATCATAAAACAACTCATATAAGACAAAGGAATTCATAAAAATAATTACATCATAATCAAATCAATTTAATAATATGGATAAAAACATAACCCTTTATTATCTTAGATGGAAAATAATTTTGATAAAACACTTGAACTCCATTCTTGAGGATAATATCCTTTCTACTTCAAAAACACTTTCTTTTGTTTAACATGTTATAAAATTTTAAACTAAAAGAATTTGATTAAAAATAAACTTGAAAACATGTAAGGGAAGCTTCTAGGAAATAATGTTTTAAAAATCCATTCATGCCATATAAGATAAAAAACATTCTTCTCATACTTTTGTCGGAAAAGTCAAAAAGTACCTCGTACGAAAAACGACAAAAGATTTCATTCATATCCTTTACTAAAAACTCACTGAAGGGCAAAATTGGATTTAAACAATTGTAGGTGGATGGAAATAATATTACATATTTAGGAAACATGGATTTGGATGATAAAATACACCCCAGTAAATTTCAAAGTATAAACAATCTCGGATAAAAATGAGATTGTGATATTTCCCTTACCTTAGGTCCGATTTGCTTTGTAACTGTCTAAACCTCCTGTATAATTATTTAAATAAATTCATTGACATATTAAAGAATCATATTCATTGTTAAGATATCATATATGGTTCACTTATGACTTTATATTACCCGTTCTTTTGAAAATTCCATGTTAAAGAGTGTTTTGGGTAAAATCGTTTCATTTGTCGTCCGTGTTTTGACATGTAATTATTCATATGATTACTTAGATCATGATTACATACTTCCAGAATATAAAACATGATTTATATATAATATATATTCATAATATACATATATATATATATATATAATATCTATAAATGGAAAGAAATACACCGTTTATGGAGACGGTAGGCCGTACGTACGCATGAACGTTGTTTTCGTTTCCTTATTGAGTTGAATGGAATTAAGTAGATGAAATACATATATAAAAAAATCCAGTAGCTTTATAATGTCATATATTTCATTATTATTTCTTATATATACTTTATAATCATTCTTAAATTGTTAACATGGAGAATGAATCTCATCGCGTCATGGAGATGGTAGTCCGTACGTACGCACGAGCGATGATATCATTTCCATAATTATTGAATTGATTTGGAGTGGATGATACAATATATCAGAATCAGTATGATGTTATAATATCTATTTATAGTTATTATTTACACCATTATACCCATACATGTAAGGTGTTGGTGGAAAAACAGATTACACCACGGTGTGGAGACGATATTCTGTACGTACGCACGCGCGGTGATTTCGTTTTCCGTAGGATGGATAGATGGTGAAATAGGGTTGTTTCATACTTATAATAAAATATCAGTATATGAGTGATACAGATGTTATTACTTCATAATGAAACAACTAAAGAAGAAGAAGTGGAAGAAGAAATAAAGATGAAAGAATCGGTAACAGACATTACCTCTTCTTTGAAGCGCTTCTTGGAGACGTCCTTTTATGGAACTAAAATTGGTCCTTAAGGAAGACCAGAACCTCTAGGATGTAGCTATGGAAGTGGAGAAGAGAATTTGGCAGGTTTTGGCCAAGATTGAAGGCTCAAAGAGGTGTGAGGAAGAGAGGGAGGGGGTGCCCTTTTATAAGGGAGGAGAGGGGCACCTTTGGAATTCTTAAAAATATTAATTTATAATAAATCTAACCCCACGTAAAAACCTCAAAAAATGACTCATATTCGAAGATTAGATGAGACAGGGTTGTAATATCATAAAACAATCAAATTTAGTCATGTTTGGATCTTATTTTAAACCTTATCATTTTGATTTATCCTTATTTAATCTATTTAATTTTATTTGTGGTAATAAAATTCTAAATTTTAAATTATAACAAATAATTACTTATTTGTTGTGAATTTTCCATAATTGTTTACTTTATAAAATTATAGAACATATAAATTTAAATTTATAATTTTTAAATATTTTTGTGATTTTTAAACAATTTTATAATATGTTATTTTTATAAAATAACAATAGTGTCAATTTTGACACTATTCATTTATTTGAATTTAAATAAAATATATACAGAAGATATGTTCGAACTAAAAGATTTAATAGACTTATAAAAGGTCATATGTATCTATAAAATTAGTTTATCACATTAAATAGTTCATATAATATTTATTTTATTATTTTTAAAACCATTTATTTGGTCTATCTCTTAATAAAATAATTACTACAACATTTTTGTATAATTATTTAATATACTGATTTGTTGCATAAAAATTTAAAATAAAATCCTATGATGAATATAAATCTATTAACTTTAACAATAATACTTTTACTAGAATTTATCATCTTAAAATCACAATATTTAAATTGTTATATTTATTAAATTATGAAGGTGACAACTTTCGCATCATTTAAAATAAAATAATATAAGTGTCATAATAACTTTTATAAGGATCCAAACGGTTATATATTAGGTAATTGGATGATTTAGGTGTATATATACACTACCAATATGTTTTGGTCAGGTTTTTGGGCCTTTTAATGGGTATTATTATTTCAATAAAAACTATATTACTTATTTTCCACTTAATAAATAATTTCTGTATCATTAATGTATGACCTTTAATGACAACTATTTAATCCCTATAAATTCTAAATAAATTATCAGGATGTAGATAAATTTATTAGCTTTCTGGAGACTATTCATGTTCGATGTTTTATGATGTTTATCACTAAATTAAAATTATTATACTTATAAGATTTAAGAGAGTGACATGTTGTCACTTTCTTTGGTTTTAATAATAATTAAATTATTTTCATAGTCAAAAGTTCATAAAATGAATCTTATATGACCCTTAGTTGATATGGGTTTACTTTTATACATCCAATAGAATTTTGGCATGTGTTAGGGTAATTTTATAATATTATATTTACCCTTAATTACCCGATTTATCTTTAACCATGGTAAATAAAATTTACCGTAGTTACTATTCATAATTCCCAAAAATAAAAAGTACCCTATTAACATAATTTGGACCCACTGATTCCAAATATGGAATCAAGTTTTTCAAATTCAATACACAGAATTTTCAGAAATTAAATTAAAATTAATCCCGTTGTTGAATGAAAACGGGTTTTTGTTTAAAACATTGCAAAAGATTGAATTGATTTAACCTACGAATTCAATGTAAATCCATTGATAATGACATAAATTATATTAAATGGTAAAAATATATTCTATTTATACTTTAAAACCATTCAATATTATAATTTAACCATATAAGTTATTATGATGAAAAGAGTTGTTTTTCATTAAAATATAGCATGTTTTTACTATTCATCAAAATATGAAAGTTACCAAAATAATACGAAAAATTTATCCAAAGTAAATTTTTATTTCTTCATTCCAAATAAGAATTTTATTTTGTCAAAGTGAACTCATAAACATTTCAAAAACTATATTTAATGTGGGTGCGCCATTAAAAGGCGGAAAAATTGCATTTTTTGAAAAATACTTATTTTACCCGAAACATTTATTTTGTTCATATACCATGTTCTAGAAAATGTGTATAATGAATAATAATGTTATAAAATTCAAATTTTAGTTAATACTATTCATAACGGCTAGTTCATAATAATATTATAATAATATATCGTTGTTTAGTAAAACCTGGAATTGCGTACAACACACGCTATCGAGGAAGGTCGCGATTGCGTGTAATGCAAGCCAAGTCAGGGTTGCGTGTTGTGAAAGAATCCTTCATTGTTTCGTATAATAGAATCCAACCATATTTCATTTATACATTGAATATATATATACTCAATGTTGCATAGAATAACTATTATCAAAATTGTATGTAACACGATCCAAGAATAGTGTTGCGTATACTCCAAGATAATATGGTGTTGAGTATAGCGCAAGGTAATATTTGTGTAGCATAAAACACAAGACATTAATGAAATTAAAAGAATATTTTTCATAAAATCTCGGGGTGTTACATAGCCGCGGTACTCGACAGAAGGAGTACCTCTGTAGGCTATGAGGGGGTGTGCTTGGTTGTAGCGGTAGTCCCATGGGGGGAAGTGCTTGGTTGTAGCAGCATGCCTAATGTACTCGACAGGTGGAGTACTCCAGCAGTCTAAGGATAGTGAGTAGTACCTCAGAGTCATCACAGGGCCACTGTACTCGATAGAGGAGGAGTTCTTCAGCAATTGTGGTTTCGATATCATGTATAAAAATCCGGGTTTGAGCTGAGTCAATGACTTTTGTGTTTTCCTCATGATTGAGATGGGTTACTTGATAACTTAGGTTTATGTATGGGCATATACCTATGTCGTACGTATCTGTTGATTTCATATTTGTGTGATACCTCTTGATTGAGATGGGTTTCTTGATAACTTTGGTATAAGTATGGGCTTATACCTAAGTAAGAGTTATGTGTTGAGATCAATCTTTGTGGTGATCTTTGTTGGTTTAGTTAGACCATGAGGGTCTCGGGGTCCCTATTGAGTATCATTATACTCACCCATGCACGGGCTATGCCCGCACCACGTTGTGTTGGATACAGACGATGGACAGCGCTGACAGAGACCAAGTGTACGACGACTAGACGGTACCCGGAGGTGGACCTCATGACGAGTCAGTACCCGATGGTGGACCCCACTACGAGTCAGAACTCAGAGGTGGACTTCACGATGAGACGGTACACTGAGGAGGTTTTTGGGTGAGAGCATTGAGGATGCTATCTGTACCTACCCTTCAGGTAGGATATGAGGTGGACAAGCCAGGAGCTGCTTCTACCATCCAGCTGTTAGTCTTTTCTGTTGTACTTCCGTTCTGTTGTAGCTGTACTTCTCAGTTGGGTTTGTATTCTGGCACATTTACTTTTCAGCACTTTCTTTTGTACTTAGTGTTTTATTTCCACTTGTACTCTGGTTGGATGTGTTATGTTTTATAAAGTCAATGCCTTCCCAGTTATCGGGATTTACGCCTTTGGTACTAGTCGCCAGCCCCCGGCCTATGGAAGGCGGTCTTGGGGTAGTCACGACATGGGCCCCGAAGACGGGTCGTCACAGATACCCTCAAAACAAGATAAAAAAGATCCATTGGTCTATAAAATTTCCAAGAATATTCGATGAAATGTTCATCTGATTACCTAAAAAGAATCAATCCGTTGATAAAATGATAAAGTTTAATTCAACGAGTAAATTGGAATCATAAGATGAAAAGGATTATACTTACTAAGAAAAATATATCATAACAAATGACACATAGATCAGATAGGATACAATAATTAGGGTGCTCTTAGAGGCCAAAAACCTTCAACCCCATCCAAAATCAAGTTTAGGAATAAAGAAAATTAAAAGGGGGTTCAAAATAGATAAGATTAATTAAATAAACCAAAAAACACAGCCTAGTAATAGTTCATGGAATTAAACATGGTTACACATCTAGAGATTCTTCAATAGAACATCTCTATGGAATGACCCTGATAATCCATACTGTGATAACATCTTACACATTGAATCCTTTATATAGTTACCATATGATTTAGGAACCCATACTGTTTAACCTGATATCACTCACATACCACTGAAAATATATAAATGAATTATACACTCTAAAAAATACTTTAGACACATTCAAATCCATAGTTTATCAACATGATATTTTGTTCTAAAAATTAATCACCCACAAATGGAAAAGTATAAATTTCCCCTAGAATATCAAACGCATAACAATGTGGTTCATTAAAATCATCTACATGGTACTTCCCAACCTCATGATGTTGGGATAAAATATGCATCACACCTCTTGATCTTCCAAAATTACAATCCATAAAGTGTTCTCTTTGTTTATGTCTTGAATATTATTCTCATATCTCAATGACCATGGTCAAACATGAACACCCCTCACACTCTATTACTAAAAATTATCAGTCATAAAATACTAATTTTAAATCCATAATATAACTATCAATTAAAAAATATTCATCAATCACTTCACCCATTTAACATTAAACACCTCGCCAACTTAAATAAATACCATTTTAAGAAACAAGGTGATCCATACCATTGGAATATATAACCAAAAATGTCATTCGAGTGGTCTACGATATCGCTAACCACATCCCTCAAAGACTTTTTGACCTAGTTCCACCTTTCCAAGTTCACCCTCAAACTATAAAACTGATTTCAACTCTTTTGGTAGACTCCTTCCAAAATTATATGTCATACCCACATACACATCCTCGAAATAAATTACATCTAAAAATTACCCAATATTATCACAAATGATTAACACACGCAAAGTATCAATCATTATAGAAACCAGAACACCACTTATCATTGATTATGAAGAATATTATATATATTTAAACAATTCAAAAAAATTCTTATCATGGAACACCCCCAAAATCATGCAATAAAACAAGGTTCCACCCCCTAAACCATGTCATGAAAATCGTTTTCACCCATTGAACTATGTCTTCCAAAACACAGGATAATATCTAATACCAAAACATATTTCTCAATTTTGAATTGAACCAACAAGCCACTTCTCACTAAAAATCAACTAAATATGCTGACATATCCAAGAAGTACCTGACCAATACTCAAATAAATCTATCAAATCTAATATTATGAACTCGATGTTGTTCTAAACCATTAAAATCAATTTCACATAAAAATTGAATTTTAGGCTATTCATGTAGATTCTTGACAAAGTCAGCGATCATGATTTCATAATCCAATGATGAATCATTAAATTGATCCAAACATCAATACAATATTTCATGTTTAAATTGGATGAATTTTCCCAATTGGTTCAAAAACCACTCACACAAGCTATAAATCTTCCAATAATGTACTAAAACACCAAAAATATGACTTATTCTCTAATTTCGAAAACTAAACACCAAGTTTTATTGTCACATTTGGTCCCCAAATATCACCACCTTGGAAATATAAAATATTAATTTTTTAGGGATCTCGATACACTCAGGTTCCATACAAATCATTCTTTTAGAGACTCCATTAATGTTATATGGTCAATTTTACAAAAACATGATAATTTCAATTTTGGGGTCATTAAATCAATATTATATTGATTCAACCCACCACACAAGATTACTTTTTTTCCTCAAAAATAATATATCAGTTTACCCAACCCATTAATAGTGTATCCTTATAGGTGATGACAAAGAGTGATCATCTATTCATATGTGATTTTCAATAAAATCACCAAGCTTTGTACACAGGTAGATAACCTATAATATATTTTACTGTCTATAATGATCGACTATCAACATGATCTATATCCTTAAACATCATTTTTGTGAGTAATGGACTCTAATACAAACATGTTCATCCCACATATAAACCTCAACACCATACCATGAAATATTTGTCAAGGATATACATTGGTTAATTGCAGAGTGGTACCTCAATCAATTTTCAATGAAATATCCCACCATAGATACATCTCCATACACAAAAATATCTAGTAAACTTATTTTTATGATCATCATGCCAAACACATCAGTTGCAGACTCCATGGGTAATCAAGAACTGAAAAAACAAAAAAACTTATATAGTGTTGATCATATTCAACAATAACTCATGAAATTCCCAACAGTCCATAAGAGGTCCAATATCTAGTTAACAATTTACCCCTTCAACTCATTAACCATGAAATACAATGAGAACCCACTTACGGTTCTTGTTCAGGATTCAATTCGATCTCATTGATCCAAAAAAGCTATATACCACCATTCAACCTGATCACACACCATCCTAATCACACTCTTGTAAGTTTCATGATAATCACCTTAGATCACATTCCTAACAACTAAACATTCTCTTTCACATCTAAATTAGATTATATTATAAAATCATCCACACTACCTTTAAGAATCAAAACAACTTCATTGCCTTTTTTGACTATACACCAACTTTCATACAAGTTTCAATCTAAAACTACCATGTTATTTACCACATTCTAACTCTCATAGGTCTAACCAAATATGATATTCACATTCCATCCAATGAAAAACACATCTTGAAATTTGTGGATTGACATCCCTTAGTTCTTTCCTCAATTCTATAAGCATTCAATCACTCCATATACCAACCTCATATCACGAGTGGTAGCACTCAAATAACTCAATACTCCATGGTTTTAGGGAAAATCCCATGATTTTTCATAGATCCTTAGAAAAGGATATTAACATACATAGGGGATTATTATAAAAAAATCCTATGGAATTAAAAACTCGGTCTATCCCTTTACAAAGAATATTCTCAAATAGGTTACCCACACATAACATGTGTATTAGACTCACAAGTAAAAAGTGTAACATATATATGTCCACAATCTTCTTCCATGTAAAAAACAATTCTCACTATGGGAGTCAAATCATTATAAAATATCTAAGAAAATATGTATAGATATCCCAAGATGAATTCTCTTATGACAATCCATTTAAGGGGACTATAGATTCTTGGTGTGGTTAAATAGATATCAACTTGGAGAAGCATGGATAACTCTACATAGACTATAGCAGGAACCTTAATTTACGAGAACCTTCAAAAATTCACCCACTTTATATTATTTCCAATTGAAATTAACTCATGAAAATGAACTAACAAGGTTCACTTCATGTTTTGTGTATATTGTAATTGGATGTTCATCATTAACATCATTCTGGTGCACCACACCGTAGACATACATGAATTGACATCAAAGTAAAATTGTATAGTGGTTATGTATAAATGATTCTCACAATGAAATTATACGAGAAAACATAGTATAAGATATTTGAACTAATAATCCAAGTCCTCTATCTCCAATATGGAAACACACAAGAGGCGTATATATCATGAAAGTACTACATACTAAGTAATATTAAAAAAATACCCTTTTTGATATAGAAAATAATGAAATTCATAAGAAATAATAAAACTCAAAATATACGTGTTTCATATATGGTGAAGTCATACAAACATAAATTTAGAAACTAAGAACATCAATCTCATGACCTAGAAACCAAAACTTCTCTATAGAAAGGTGTTAATGATGAACCAGATCAAGTTTCATTAAAAGTTATATTATATTACTTCACCCCCATCTAAAAATTTCCAATATTGGAAAAAAGACTCCCCTAATACCGTTTTGTGACACTCAGACTATACTCACCAATTTTGATATAAAGTGCAACATGTCCTCTGGTTTCTACTCCCTATATGTCAGAGGGTCATGACTAGTAAAGAGGGTTTAGAGTGCATCAGTGGGAGACTATACTCTCAATCAGAGTACACAATAATATATAAATAACCAAAAATGTTACAATATACAATCAATGATTGAAAAAACCAATGACATGAAATTTATAGTGAAATAATGTTGAAATAATAGACTTGAATAGTAATTTGTAAATATAGGGCACCAATATCCCATCAATCTAGTCACATAAAAAATTGAAAAATAATAAATGTTTATAGAGTATGCTTGTCTCTAAGAATCACCTCCTCATGGTATCTATACTTGTAGCAAGTGATCTCACTAAATGGTCAAACTCGATCCTCAGTTCAACCTCAAACTAAAAACGTTAAGGCATATCAATGTGTCAGGGTCACCCAAAAAGTTTGTAAGGATATCTTAGTATGGAACCACCAATATGGTATAATACATTAATGGGATATGTAGATTATGTTTATGTGATCTTCTCAGAAGAAATTAAATATGTAATATATAAACTGATAGTGTATTACATATAATATCTAAATAAATAGTAGGTGAAAAACACCCATATGTCGAGCAGTTGTGACCTCACTATGACACTATGAACCCCGACCATAACTGCTTCATCTCTATTCTAGAAGGAAGTTTAACAATCCAGCTGACACCCCCTTCTATGAGATAAAAAACATGTGTGATACATTTCTTTTGCTGGGAATTCCCATGTGAATAATGACCAAACATATGACACATCCCCCTCAAAGTGATAGTTTATATACCATAACATATATTCTCAATTATAAAATAATTGAAAAAAATTATAATTCATCCTATAGGATGAGTTATTATGCTGCATTTATTATCATGAAAGGCACATATTCATCATAAATTCACATACAAGAAAACATCAAGCATAGGTTTCATAGGGTTAGACATGCGATCAATTATTAATATTTCACCTTGTGGTGCTACACACACATGATTAATATCAAACATGGGTCCCATGGGATGACCATTCATACACATGTGATATATTTGAAACTTGTGTCTCATGGGACCCACACACACATTTGATGAAAACCTCATCATTTACCAGATGACATCAGGAAAGGGAACAAGCATCCATTATATCCCATTCCACTATGTTTAGTTTCATTTGGCTTGATTAATTTTATTATCAAAGACATATTTGATATTGAGTAATCAGGAAATACATGAAGATCATGACCCAATTATGATGTAAGAGTTGTCTATGTAAAGTGTAATACTAAACATCACTTTCAAATAAACCATGCATAATACAATAGTGTAGAGTACATGGGAAAAAAACGTCATTACTAAGTGAAATAACATCCATGAAAATCATCGTCTATATTTTATGATTCATCCATGTCTATTAGTCTTTAATAAAATTCCATGAGGATTTAAATCATGTCTAGGTATTCATATGTAATTAACCATAACTAAATTATAAATAAATAAATAATTTTAATGAATCATACATGTTGAGATGAAATATATAATATCCCAAATTATTTCTAGGTATCACTGCATAAATAGAACCCTGACCAACCTCCAATGAAAGATCCATAACACTCTTTAGACATCACACTGGTAAAAATTCCCATCAAGTGAGAAAATGGAAAATTTAATATAATTAAATAGTTATTTTTTAGAGAAATTAATTTGGTGACATACCTTCAATAAAATTACAATCAAAATAACATGTTAATCACCATGGGATTCAATCTCAACATGATGATCATAAGCCCCATATTCATCAGAAAATTAAAACAAGATCTGATTTAATTTCAATACAATACTCTATTTAGAATAAATCCAAATATTCAATAATGAAGGGTTATCCAAATATAATACAAATATCAAGTTATTTTACTGGATAAGACTTACCAAGAAAGATCCATCAAAAAAACTGACACCCTGGTCAATTTGGGAATGATGTTAGAGGAATAGTTAAAAATGTGAAACATGTATAAGTTTTAATATATTTATATATGGAACAACTTTGGAGAATGAAAAAATAAATTCCTGGAATGAAACAATGATTCCCATCATGAATCCTTCATATAGTTCCCAACTACTATAGGAACCCTTCCATATTAACTTGAACATTCTCTCTAACCACCTAACATCACCAATAGTTAAATCTGTCATTAAAATATCCCTAAAGAAAATAAAAGCATCAAATTACAAAACTAATCTCTAATTCTCAAAAGGAATCCTCCTCTATCCTAAAATATTAAATTTATTTAAAAATGTCAAACCCTTAATGATGCAGGCTGTTACAAATATCTTCTATAAAATTTCATACTACGATTTTAAGGATATTAATGCTATGATATACCATAATATTTAATTTATTTTAACCATGATTTGTGATTTAGTTTCTATACATCCAATTTAATCATTTTATTATAAATTTTATATGAATCTACGTGAGAATCATGTTGAAATAATGAATCACTACTGTGTATTTATCTATATATATTATATATTTTTGTCAAAATACCGTAAGAAATGAGTTTAGAGTAATATTTTAATTAGGATCCACTAGATAGTATATGAATTTTATAATAAAATAGTTTATATAACAAATTGTTTTAATTCATCTAAAAATAATGTGATTTATATCTCAAATTCTTGAAATGTTTAATAATAAGATGAAGTGATATGATATTGAAAATATTCTAAAAATAAGATGATTTGGATTCCAACATGATTGAACACATTTTAAACAAATTATAATTATATATGGGTGGGTTGTACCATGTTTGAGTTCTAATTAAATTTAAAATATAGCTGATCCAAATAAATAGTTTCAAAGAACTTATTTGAATTATGTACTACACATAGCCTATTGTAAATAATATTAAGCTTCCCAAATAAATTGAGTTAAGTTTAATGATCATATAAATACAGGAAATAGGTTTTCTAATCAATTATACATGATTTATGTATGTTATAATTGAAATTGTAATAAACATAAATTGTTATGTAATAATATAATTTTTAAATCTAAACCAAATCATACAAAAATATAAATCATGGATCTATTTAATATTTAATGAATATAAATATTATATTATTAGTGGGATAATATTAATTGATAAATCATACTGAGTATTTTTAAAAATGGATAATCAATTGGTAAATAATTATATTTTATGAGTATGTAAATGAATATATCATTACATATTTATTCATGATAAATAATGGAGAAGAAAAAATCAGAATGCTATCAATTTCAATGAATGTAAAAAAAAATTATGAATTGTTCATAAAAAAGATGAAATTATAAACATCATCAAAAAGTTTATTTCTATTTATCCAAATGAAAATTTCATTCATGAAATGTGATATATTTATATTAAATATTAATATGAATATATAAATATCTATATGTTAATGCTAGTTATAATTAATCCAAAAACTATAGATTAAGCTTGTGAATATTGACTCATTTGGTATAACATATATGGAAAAATAATCTACAATTAATTATATAAACATAATAAATAAAATGTTTTTATTTCTCTCTTATTGTGTAGAACGACACGAGTAACAACATTATCCAATCATTTAGTAAATATGATTAGTTATAGAAAATACTTGAAGAGATTGGGGATTCTTTATTGATTATATGTAGCCATAAACATCCCCAATCATCCATTTCATTATCGAATTTTATAAACCATCATACATTATAACATGGATTAATTTAATAAAACATTACATCAAATCCAAAATATGTTGATGGAATTATAACAAGACTAGTGAGTACTATTCTCATGTCTTAATGGACATATATTATCGAATGGGTAATGATATTGGTACATGGTCAAATAAGAATGGATAAGAAGATTCCATGATGGATCCCTTGAATCCAAAATTGATTATATTTATGGTGAATTAATTTGACTAATATTGATGGATTGGTCATGAATATATAATTTATCAAAGTACATAATAGGTAATACGAGACATCACATAGATTCTACATCAGAAAATAATTTCTTGATAATAACTATTTTATTTTTAATTTTATATGATATCATCTACAAATTAAAAAATTATATATATACATAGATTTTTTCCAATGTGTTGACAAATTATGTTGGGAAGCTCGTAGTTAATGTATAGATAAAAAATTGTTTCTTTGTCAAATGGAGGATAAATCCATTCAACTATTTGGATAGAATAGGTAAACATTTATTATTTTCTAATTCTCCCTTATATAAAAAAATAAGTATGTATGATATACCAAAGGTTATGATATAATAAAATTACTAATACAATATTAATACATTATTCAAATTATTATTACTCAATATATATCATACATTTAAAAAAATTATATATAATAAAATATTGTGTTTTTCAATTAGATTTAAATAAAACACTTAATCTACGATATAACATGTCAACAATGTTTCATTATTCAAATCATATTTTATTATTATTTCATTTAATTCATATTAATTTTTATTAAATAACATTATATGATATATTCTTTTTAATATTATTGTTTTATAATAGTAAAAATAATATATGGTATGATTTTAGAGAACCATTATATTTATTGTTGTTGAAATAATATATTTGGATAAATATATTCTCGAAAAAGATATTGGGAATTTTTATTGGTCATGGAAAAGTTTATATTTAATTATACAAAATTATAAAATTGATTATTTATGATGTACTTTATTGATCCATGTGAATGAAAAAATATATAAAAACATGTTTAATTATTATTTATATATTCATTTATTTTCTTGAGATTAATGAGTTTTACTGGTACCTAAAAATACTGATTTCAACGATTATATGTATTCAAATATTGGCCTATAAGAGTTACCAATTATTCAAAAGGATTAAAAAAATATAATAATGAATTATTTGATGAAATATTTGATGAATATATATTTTAATTAATTAACATGTCTATGAAAAATTATATTTTTATAAATATAAAAATAGTTATTTTTAAAGATAAAATATCACAGAAAAATATTTGTGAGAGTGCTAATCATTTAGTATGTTTCATGTTTACATAACTGGGATTGTGTGGCGATATAACAAGTATCACATGGATATTTTAAATGGCATAATTTTACATGTGAATATAAATTATAACTCTTTAGTAAAGATCAAACAACATCTCCTGTTATGTGTAGAAAGAAATATAATTTATTACAATTCATCTCCACTTGTATAGAACTGGGATAACCAATTGGTTAAAATATATTTTTGGAATAAATTTAAAAGTTTTTAGTATAATAATTAGATGTTTCAAATAACCATGATAAAATAAAAAAATTAGGACTTGACTCCCAGGACAACAAATACAACACACATAAAAATGTAATAATAAATCCCATCATTCCAGATCAAGAAAAAATTGGACAATAAAAAAACACAAAATATGATAGAATTTTAGTATCCCAATAAAAATTATTCACAAATGTTGATTGGATGGTATTTAAAATCATAAATCATCCATCCCAATGGGGTAGGATAACACTGATCCCAAATGATCATTTGACACAACACCATAATCATGACCTAAAAATACAAATTAGTCACATGACAATCGTGATTTTGTTTTCTTATATATGGATATAGTAACTTTGATAAAAGAAAAATCAAATGATATATTTTCGTTAATTTAAAATGATCCAAACCATCGAATAACATTGATTATAGTAGAAATACACAAAAAAGAAGAAACTATTTTTTACCAAATAGACCCCATTAAACACTCATCATAGAAACACCCACACTAGTCATTTTATCATTGACCAACATATAACATGATTTGAGTTCATTTTGGTGACCAAAGAGAGTAGATAGCACATAGAGACCAAAATCAAAGAACCATATCAAAAAAATAACAAAAGAAAAAAATAACAATGCCCATGTTTTTCATCATTCTTGGAAAACCATACACATGAACCCTAACATATTGAATTATATGACAAAAAGCATCCAATAAATGGTAAAGTACTTATAGATAAGATCTAATAGCAAAGATATATAAGGCTGAGAATAATTATCTGAACCCCCATGAAAAAATCCAATCAAAACCATAAAAATATATGAAAAGTCCATCAAATAAAGATGTTTTTTTTAAATATTCAATGACCAGGTATGAAAACCCATCAAGATCTTTAAATAGAGAATATATAACACTTAAAAATAAATCCAATATAATAATATATCCTATAAAAATCAGACATGATTTTTTATTATAAACACTTCCTCTTTAATCCACCAACCTCTGTTTACTATAATTCCATAAAAGAGGGAAGAACTAGTGTAATGATATTGATCCTCTATGAAAATAAAATGAAAATGATCACCGTAATATACTCATGGTAAAACAAACCAATAAAATATACATGATATTTCTTTATCAAATTGAAATAGTTTAAAATATAGGCACCTTATATAATAAACAACCTTTTGAGTAAAATTGCATCTTCATTCAATAAAAAAACATAACAACAACAATCATGATATAGAATAATAAATGTAGAACTATGAACAATCCCATCCATGTTGAAGAACTCCTCAAAATACATTATATCTAAAACCCCAAAAATGTTAATTTATGGAATAAAAGTATAATCCCTTGATTATATTTCATATAGACAAAATCAAGGTAATAAATTCCAACAGTGTAATACTACTTAACATATTTTGAAAAACTAATGAAGGAAATAAAAAAACCCCTCCCACCACATAAAATGATAATATATAGAATGAAATCACATTAAAATGCCTAAATATGGAATTAACAAAAATAATGGTGGTCGTTTGATCGACGGTGGAATATTTCACCAATAAAAATATATAATTTAACTTTTTATTAAAATATTTTATGATTATTCATGATTGATATAACGGGGATTTTTTCATAAGATTTTATATGTTTTATGAAGTAGGATTTAATTATTTTATATTATAACATTAATTATTGAATAAAATAAATATAACGACGTAGTATTCATAGAATTAATTAATATACATGATATATCCTTATGGTAATATATGTAATAATAATGATCTTTTCATTTCTCACATTAAGCAATGATGTTTTACTATGGTTTTTTGGTTTATAGTATCCTTTTTAATTTTAATCCAAAAATATTTTATTAATCAATCTATTGCATGTATTTAGTGTTAAAAATTAAATAATCATTGGTCTATTAAAATATAAAATCTAAATATTTTTTGAATATATTATTAACTACATTAAGAAAAAATAACACACTTTCTCTTAATTATGTAGATCATTGTTTAAACACTAATATATATACCCATAATTCAAAAAAATAATTATCTATAAATTTTCGTTAGTATATAATAAGAAAAGAATGATATAATATAATTAATTAATATCATTAGATATTATTTAATACTCATTATCCATCTTTAAATGCTCCTTCATCTCTTCTAACTATCTCATACTATATTTTCATCTCAAGGGTAAATATTTAATAAATTGTTTCCTTGTATTCCAATAATATCAAATTTTGTAAACACATTATCTATATAAATATATATTTTAATTATATTATCATTTAATATATTCATAAACATATATATTAGGTTTATATGAATTAATAATAATTTTGGATCCTAACAACATTTCTATATATAGTGGTTCCTCGCATATTATTTTTAATAGAAGGTCTCTGGGTGTATGGACCTACAATACTCCATGATTCCAATATATGTAGTGAAATGTTGAATAATATCCCATGATCTTAACTTAAATTAGATTAAATATAATATAATAATATATTATCTAAAATATAGTCACTATGAAATTTTCAATTCCACGACTCATAAATAATTATCAAAACACATTAAATGCTAAACTATGATTCATATGTTTTATAACATTCCCTATATAATTATTTATCTCAAGTGTGGTAATTTACTCCAATTTATAAATATTATAACATTATAACACATAATATTATATAAATTTGTATCTAATGTGTTTGTTTAGGTTGAATTATTAAAAAAACATACATTTCATGATATATTATACACTCAATTTCATGTTTTCCAAACAAATTAATTCATCTTAAAAATGATGATCCATTCATACTCTACTTATTTAAATTTAATATATTAATTTTATAAATATAGGAAATTATGTGACTCCAAAATTATTATTTATTCTTAGTCAATATAGGCTAAAACACTAATGAGTTAGAAAAAACCTACACATACACAGTTATCCAACATTTTCATCAATATTCATTTTATTTTTGGAGATTACAAAACTGAATAGAAATATTTCACTTCATTCGTGTATAAAATAAAATTTTATGAATAATAGATCATCTCTCAACCGTATTGTAATTCCATTCAATGATTTTAGTTCGTTATTCTATGATTTTGTTTCTATATTTTAGTAATATTCATATTAAATTAACATCAATTATTTAGAGGTATGAGGTGAGAAATAAAATGATCATGGTAGGAGGAAATATAAATTTTAATCATTAGTTTCCCTTATTCTATTATATGGTTTATTTATTAATCATTGTATATTAATTAATTTAATTATTCAATGATGAAATTAAATGATTATTCATATAAAATAACTTAAATATATATTTCCATACACTAACTATAAATTTAATATCATATTTTTTCCTCTCCAATCATCTAACAATCATAATATTGATAATCATTTTACTCTTGGAATATTTCAAACTATCACGATTAAGACATTCATATAAAATACATATGTATAAAAGGAGAATTTTAATACATGATTTTCATTATTTTTTTCCCTATTTTGAATAAAAATTGAGAAATTGTACTATTATTTCTATTAAAATAAATTTATTTTAATATTTAAATCTTTAAATCATGTCCAACAAATTTTTTTTCCAAAAACTTTATTCAATAATAGATATAAAGTCTAAATTTCTTTTATTTACTATCCATAATCTAGTTAATTCAATAACTAATGAAAAATTTTATGTTTTCCCAAAAAATAATAAGTATGGGGATATTTAAATATGTTCTTCTAAGTTAGTCCACAATACTATAATTTCTTGAAAATTTTGGTAAATTAGCATTTATAATTAAATTATATATGTAGAAATATTACACATATCAAATGTTTTAGAATAATATATAAAATAAAAGACACAAAAGATCATCTTAGATAATGTTAAAAAATTGATTAATAACAAAAGAAGAACATATTTTCCCACTATTTAATTAATTTTATTTATCCTTAATTAATCACATTGGTTATTAAAGAACACTCCAAAGTAGAAAAAGACTCCAACTAGATTTAGAATCAATTGGATGGTTATTTTTTATTATCATCAGTAATAATACAGAAATATGGAGAACGTTATTTTTACCCAATGTGTAATTTTATATTAATAATTTATCCTTTAACTACTATTATTTCAACTTTCTTGATGATCATGGGTGTTTCGTGGTTTCTGCATGATTTTATTTCCTTATAAATGTTCCCTCTATCCCATTTGAAACCTAATGGTGGTATGAAAAAATCATTTTGAGGTTTACTTATACTATGTTGATCAATAATATTATGATTGAAATAATTATGTTATAGTCCATATATACAAACCATGAGGAAAATCTCTATTACTACTATCATTAAATTTAAAATATTAACATTATTATATAAACTATACATTTACCAATTATTATTAGACATAATTTTAAACTTCATTTATGTTAATTTTTATAATAATTTAAAACATTAATGTACTCCTTTTAATATCATTTTAAACTATGTATGATAACATTATATTAGAAGTTTGAATCATCATGAAAATAATACAACATAGTTTCAGGTACAATATTTTAAAACATTAAAAACATTGTTACAATATTAATATAATATACTATGTCATATTTCATTTCTAATGAAATGATATTATTTAGAACATACAATTTGAAATGATTAGTTCTTACATAAAATATCATGGAATTCATGAATGTCCACAACAATTTTCCACTAACACTAAATACCTAAATAATTATATGTAATTTCACCTTATGTAACCACTCATGTTATAAAAATAGTTAATTTTTTAAAAAACTATAATTTTATTTTCTAAAAAACATTTTTTAAAAAAACTCACAAAGTATATCAATATTCTATGTCATTTATAGTAATATATGAATATTTTTTTAAAAACAATTTTTATATCCTCCAAAATAGTTTTTGAGTATCATTATAAAAAGTGGTATAAAATAATCCTATTTTATATAATATATTTATGAAACCCTCTGTCCTTTTTTATAAATAATTAAAATTTATTATTCACTTCACAATAATATTTATTGAGAATGATTTACACAAACATATGTTTTTTACTCAAGGTACAATGAGACCTTGTATGATCATTATCAAACTCATGTACCTGGTAAAATATTTCCACTGGAGTTACCATATAAAATAAATGCAATCATATAATCCCAATTATATAAATATTTATTTACTAAGAGAAAATTTGAATGCCTATCTAATGTAGTGAACTCATATGATCTTGATTCATTGAGTTTATAATGATTATAAAGACGAAAAAATCATATTTCATTCACCAATATTGCTTGAAAAGAAAAAATAATTTATTCATCACATACCCAACAAAAAAAAATTCTATTATCTTTACGGGGAATAATAATGGTATCATATATTGATGGTTATAATACCAGAATAATTTTCTACCTTTAGATAATTGGGATTCACATTACTCATACAGTCCTATTACATCAACATCATAATATATTACACTCTATATTGTATAATTAACAATTTATCAATCATTTAGTACACATTGTTATGTGTCATGGGAGAATGTATTATCTATATATAAATATAAAACCAAAATAATCATCAAATGGAAACAATAGTTATAATATTCGATGAAAATTGATTGGATAGGAAAAAAATAATATATTCATAGAGAAGGTTTCATTTCACATAATGAAATACATTTCTCAAATATAAAGGGATGATGATGTATATATTTCATTTATAAAACATCATTCATTCATATATTCTTATACAACATTAAAATTATAATTAAAAAACACTACATAGTCACTAGCTAAATCATATTTTATTAGATACACATATATAGCAGCATTATGATTTTAGATATTATTTTGTAACATTTACATCATTAATTCAACATCTAAAAAATGAAAACAATCGATGTAACCATTTAAAAAGTCTAATAATAGGATTGTATTAATTATTTTACATCATTGTTGATGTTTTATAAGAATATAGGTCAAAAATAGATTCATAATAGTCATGTTGAAAATGTAAATATTATGTTCAATCATATACTTCTAATAATATGTAATGATATGATGTTAATGACATAAAATTATTAATATGTATATATCATTCAATTATCTATGATATCATTATATAATAAACCATCCATTCATTAATTAATATGAGATAATTTGGTTTCAAATTCAAAAATACATCGTCACCTTAAAATCATTCTTTTTAAACATATACTAAATTATATTTGGGTTAAAAGTGACATTATCTTTAAAAAAATAGATATAATCATTTATTTTTTATACACTAAACATCCATTTGTTAAGAAATACTCTATTTTTTTTATAAATCATATTTTCTCAAAATTATTTGGTCTAAACCTAAATTTTTTTATTATTATATAAATAATGTATTTATTATTGAAATATTATATAATAAATATACTATTGAAAATTCAATATCAATTAACAGTTAATGTGTTTTGTGAATAATACATAAAATTCATTCCATAATTATTATAATATAAAGTAATGGTTATCAAGAAATAATTAAATTTTATTTTAAAAATAATTAATAATTATTATATATTTTTTTAATTTCAAATTATTCATTCACATTAAATCATATTTTATAGTTGGATGAATTGTATAAGTTGAGTTTACAATAAGTTATCTAATTTTTTAGAAAAAACCATATTTTATTTAATTCAATATCATTCAATAATATGGAACTTAAATTAGATACAACACACATCATTTATTCAAATTTATTAAGGCACTAATATAGATAATTAAACAAATTGATGAATCACCCTTCAAATCATTACATTATTGAAATAATTGATACACATACAAAATTTCCTTATCAATTTTTTACTACTAATTTTTCAAATATTGTATAATATATTTTATTTATTATACACCCTTAAAATGTGAATATTCTGTTTTAGTGTCTTAAATTACTAATGTAGAATTTTCATGTAGTTTCATCAGACACTTCTAGTTTGTTGTAAAATTTCTTCTCTGAAAACAAGTATTTCTGCAGTTTAAAATTTTTACCTCCAACATTAAATATTTTTTTGGTTTCAATCATGTAGTAATATTATTAAACATTACAATATTCCTTAAATAGATTAAAAAATTCACTTGTTATATCCAATACTACATCAATGCATGGTCTCCCATGGGTTTATATGTTATCCTCAACATACATTGAATATTAGGTAAACTATTATTTTACTCATTCACATTATTATTCTTAAGTAATTATTAATTCCCATCGAAAATTAAATATATAATTTAGTCTATAATGTGACCCAAATTTAAAGATACACAATCCTCTAAAATTCATTCACATAAACATCAATTTTTCATATATTGGTGGAGACTGATGTTTTATTAGTTATTCATAGAATGTAAAAATAAATTGAAATGTGTTACCTTTAATTTGAAGATTTATAATTATATAAAATCATTAGGTTACCTATTTACTGGAAAAATAAAATATTTTATTCCATATATAATTTAAATTACGATGACAAATGAAAAATTAGAAGTCTTCAAAATTGAATCTTAATACAAAATATCAAAACTATTAAAAACAAAGCCACATATCCCCCACCCAAAAGGCACAATGTTTTTAAAATCATTGTAGATTCCATTACATCCAAAATGATTCACATGATTCCTCCAAATCCTAATTAAATGATATTTAAATTTGAGAAAAGGTCCTGATGACTGGGCTTATCCATACAATAGAGTTTTTGAGTATATAGTAGAACTCAAAATTGATTGATTGATTAAAATCCTTACCACACAATTAAATAACCACCAAAACTTTGTGAATATCCCAATAAAAGATATTTTTTTTAAATATATGATGATGAATGGATACTTGATCCATATATATATAATAAACATATTTCCCAGACCCTATGTCACTTTGTTAACCCTTTAATAATCATAATTTTTTTATATGAAAAAAACATGTCATGAATCAATAGAACTACTTAAAATCAACCTATGTTACAATCTCCAATGATCCACCATGATCATCATTATCTCATAACTATAACTATCCATTGGAAATAAACAATAATAAAATTCTAGAAACCACTGTGATCACTTATATATTCATTGTTTTTATTAGCCTATTATACTCATGAGACCCTAAAAGCACTATGAACATCATTACTCTATGAAAATACATATGAGAGCTCTTATGTGACCCATATCTTCTCCAAAAAATCCATTATATAAGCGAAAAAAGGATGACTAGAATCATTTGAGAAACAAAAATGATAAAAAATATTAATCAATAGCTGCACAATATTCCATTGAAAATTCTACTACAATAGATTGAAGGGATAAAAATATGGGCACGTACTATCCATAAAATACATGTTTTAGATACTTAAATAATATATGGTTGTAACATCAAATGAAAACTGTTATCTGTATTCTTGGTAATTACACCATTTAACAAGTCATTAACCAATAGATACATGTATAAATAACATCAAAAAAACTAGATGAAAATTATATTAAATTAAAAAAGTACAATCATCCACACTATTCAAGTTAGATGATCTACGAATGTCCTCTACCATATATTATATACAATATAATCATAATATATAGAATCCTATAACCAAAAAAGTCTAATTTTAATGGGGATTTAATGTTCATTCCATCTCAAAAATACCACCCGTTTCAAGCCTAACATCTAGTAATAAAAATGATCTGAGGAAATATCATAGAAAATAAAAATATCATATCAATGAAAAAATTTAACTATGGACCCAAATCATGTAATCTCAAATAAATAAACAAATAAAAAAATGAAAACTATAAATGATTTTTACCCAACACATAATACAATTCTATAAATGATAAAATAGTGTTCTTTCAATAATAGAATAAGAATTAGCTTAACTATGTTGAGATAGAGACTAAAATATGGTGCACCATGATATCTTATTATCATTTAATAACATTACAAATTATGATGGGTCTATAATACTGTGAAATCAATTCACTAGAAGAAATAAGGTTTCATCCATAATCATTCGAGGTATGCCATGAGAAATCCATATTGAGAATTTATACCACAAAAAATGAAAAAAATTATAAGAAATTAAAATTAAAAAAAAACATAGAATTTAGGAGGAGAATGTTACAAGAACTTATACACAAGCCTTATACAACCATTAATGGGGTTTCTCCCCATGAAACTAATAGGAACAAGGAGATATTATTAAATCCTTAAATAATGTAGTTTACTGTACCATTTATTTCATAGAATGTATCCATATTTATATATGGTTTTTTGTTTTATATTGTATGTTTATATAAAAAAACTCATAAATATGGTCTATATTGGAAAATGAAATGACCTTAAAAACACATCCCCCCAATATAAAATTTTATCAGCTATAAAGGAAAGTCATTAAAAAAACATTGACAAATCATACCCTTAGTGTCCAAAATTGGAATAACATAACATCTAGAAATTTCAGAACATGAGATCGATATAATACTATAGTGTCACAAAAACATTTTTTCATAGGAACTCTAACTTCATAGGATATGGTATTACTGTTCACAGATTCCAGTTTTATAGTTGAATTATTTCAAGGTGTTTGATACACACAAGATTCTAAATTTTTATTTTATTTTAGTGGGTGTATAATGTCCCATTCAAAAGAGAAAATTGTTCAGGAATAATTCTAGGATTATAGGATTCACATGACATATGCTCGTCTCTATCTATGTATTCATTTATGTTGGAGTTTTAGTAGATTAATGTTTCATCAATTTCTCATTGGTTTTTTTAAAATATTTATTTATGGTGTCATTATAATAAAATAAACCTCATTAAAATATTTTATTCTGATGACATTACATATTGTTCTTGTGGTGATATGTTATCTAGAAATAGATATTAAGTCACATCACCAAGGGATGCATAAAAAAATTCATGTTTGGTGTGAGGATTTAGTTTTTTATTGGCAGATTGATGATTTCTAATATACTAGAGAGAACATGGGTTCATTATTGAGTTACCACAAGTTGGTGGATCCACTAGATTCATAGGTTTATGTTTCCAAGGTAGGATCTATTCTGGAAAGGTATTTGTTGCCAGGTCATTATAAAGGGATCATGTTCCCGTGATAACAGTTATCATGTGTGGGTGTGGGTATTTCTCTTAGGTGAGGCCATTGCAGCTCGATTCTACTTGGGAATCATTTGGAATAATGGTACCCAATGTTTAAGAAGTGTAGTACTTGGAGTACTTACTATCCCATAGATAGTATTCAAGAGAAGGTTTGGTAATACCCCTATCCCTACTCGTATCTAGTTGAGTGTTTAGAAGTACAATTAGAGAGTTTTTGGATTCCTCTAGAATATAATTCATGCCCAAGTGGATTTTGGTCGTGTGGTTAATATTGTTATATGGGAGGTGCAATGTTTTTAAGGGGAGTTTTGAGTGTGATCTGATTTTTTGAAATTGGTCTATGTGAGGTAGATGGTATGTGGTTTTAAGAATATTTTTCTAGTTTCATTTAGACATTGACAATGGTAGTGTGATTAATATTTCTCATTCATGAGTTGGATATGGATATCCATTGTGAAAAGGAGTTCACTATAATATCTTGGAGGACATGACCCTTAAATTAATATGTTTTCTGAGCGTGGAGGATTATATTCCCTATGGGATAAGAGAAATCCATTATTTTAATTCGTGTACTTAGATATTATAAGTTTGACCATTAATATCAATTGCATTCAAGGATGGATGTAACCTATTGTGTGTGGTTTTCAATTTAGTCAACATGGTGGTGATTTGAATATTCATGTGGTGGGGATCATCACACCAGTCACGATTAATGGCGTCTCATGTATAGAGAGGGAGAGTTGGGGAAATAATAAGAATAGTTGTTCGATGAACCTGATAGAATTTTATGTTTTAACTCTATAGGTATATAATTTATTTGGATTGTCATCCAAGATTTATAAGGGGAAATAATCATTTGTGGTGGAATGTTTGTGGTGATCCTTGTTATCATGGGTTGTGAAAATCAAGGAAATCTAAAATTTTAATCCTAAAAGTGTTCTTGAAAGAAAATAGTAACTTATCTAAAAAATGATCAAAGGTAATTTTTAGAACCAGTCAGTTGGTCCTAAAATATAGTGTTCAATATAGGAAATGACATTATCAGAAATCTAGGAAGTTTTAATTATCACTGTATATTAAATATTTAATTTAAAAAATCTTAATTTGTTCATGTATCGTTATTTTATCATATGTTTCCATCTGATAAAAATATTGAGTTTCATTATTAGTTGTTGAGTCTATAATTTTTTTAGGGGGGGGGGGTTCTGAGGCGATGCATAACCTCATACTAGGCACTAGGGTCAGGCTCATGCCCAGTTTCTTCTTTTTTTTTCCATATTATTTTATTAATTTATTTTCCCCCTTCGCATTCTATTTATTCCCTTGAGTTCCCCCTATTTGGTAATTATACTCATAGATAAAATGAGAGATAATGGGATGGGATAAAAGGATATGCTACCCGAGGAGCTTGTCTAGTGGTTGACTGGTGCTTGGCATCTTCATGTCATGGTTATGATGTAATGCTTTGACAATTTCAACATGAAGTTAAGGCCATATTATTTTAATCCTTATAAATAATCATATGATTCTTATTTTTAGATTCAAATAGTTTCTTAGGTTGTTTTGGGACCCCTAGTGGGTTGATATGTGGATAATGGAGAAAAATTAGGCATTTCAGGCCGTTGAGGGAGTTTTCCTTCTTGGGAATCTAGTGTACACAACATATAGTTCATATAAACAATGTCACATGTTCTAACTGTTTGGGAAGAAATTTTTTTTTGGGAATCCTCCCCCTGTACTTTGGTGTACATGTAGTGTTGTAATGACTTTTGTATTATTGATGTCACATGGTTGTGTATGGTACACAACTAGAAACCATGAATGATACATGACTATTGTCCATGTTTTATGTATGGACGAAACCAGTGTAGGTGTATATTTCTAGGATAAAGGATAGGGGCCCAGTTTGGGGAATACAATGTGTATGGGGATATAAAATACCTATATTTTGATGGAGTACATGCTGAGTGGTGTTTATATACATTGGAAGGTATCCTTGTGGAGTTACATGACATATACATGGATTTTCTTGTGAAGTTCTTTTGAAATGTACATGTCGAGTGGCCCACGTAACATATACATAGAAAACCATTGGATTTATATGGTTTGTTCCCAAATTACATGCAGGCAATTGTTTCCTTACATGGCCTATTTTTAATGTTTTCACACAGATATTAGAAATGGACATCTATGTGGTATATTATAAGAATTTTCAAACATATATCACATTGGAAAAATAATTTTATATTTTAGAGATGATCAGGATGGTGTTTTAAAAGGAAAATTATCATTTGGATGATTCCATTGAGCATAGGATTTCGAATTCTTATGTGGGATGGGTTATGATATGCGAGGACCGACTGAGGTTTGTGAGCTTAATAGTTAGCATGTCTTGTTTATATCAATAAATTGTTGTTTGATGTTATTTTAGATAGATCTTGTATGGTGTAGTTGAGTAGTATCATTGAGGAGATCATAAAATAGTAATACATCTCTAAAAACATTAATTATTGATTTATTACATATGTTTACACTTAATACAGCCTGGAAGATCGATAATTCTAGTTTCTTTGTGAATTAGTTACGGTACACACAAAATTTAAAATAGAAAAAACATCATATTTATTGAAAACATTCTTAACATGCTTGCACTTAATACAATATGGGATAACCTGGGGATATACATAAGAAAGTGGTGATATATAAATCAAAATTAGGAAATAAACATGGAATAAAATGAAGAGACTAATAAATGTCATACAATAGGAATATCAATGGGGGATAAAAAGATTAATAATAATAAAAATTATCAATGAGTCACGGTATAACATGATAATCGTAAAGGTAATATGGGAAATGTGATAAAAATTAAAACATAGAATCATAAAAATATTTCATGGCTAACATCCAAGAAATCATGATGTAAACAGTCCTATAATGTAATTAGGTTCACTCCCTATCCCAACCCAACATCTCATGAGACTAAACATTTCTCAATGCATTGAATTACTATTTAATTCCGGGAACACCCATCAAATTCATTTCATTCTCATTCTTATGTGTGCCACATAGATTATACAAAATGTATTAATTAATAAATATATTTTATTCCATGATCATTGAGTGTGGAATAAATATATGTATGTCCAAATTCAAAGAATTAAAATTGTATAAATGTGAGAAACATTTATTGGAAATGGTTATGTTATTCACTATAAAATTGGGATGGAAAGGAAAATTGTAGTGAAAATACAGCAGCATAACAACGTCACATAAAATTCATAAAATGGGTTGATAATTGAGAAATGAGTCTCCCATTAGCTAGGAATAAAATGTAAAGGAATTGAGTCATGGAATGACATTCCCCAAAATTAGGAGTTGAAAATAGAATACAACATACCCGTCCTAAGAGCCACTAAAATGGTGCCCTACATCGAGTCTCCACAAGCCCTTAAGCACACCTTACACTACGCTAGCGGTTTCCGACTAGCAGCAAAGGTATAATAAGTCATGTGGAGAGACTATTTCCTCATTACCATCATAAGACACATAAAATAACATATTTAATAGTGTAAACAATATGTAATTACCAAAGAAAAATATTAATCATTTATCTCCAAAAACATGATACAAACAACAAACCAAAAATAAATATTCCATATTAGGCTAAAAGATATAAAATTGTAGGGAAACCCAAAATAATGAAAACTAGTCATATCCCCAAAACATTTCGAAATCCAAGACTAGATCCTCAGCAATCAACATCCCATGCCCAACTCAAATCCATAGCATACGTCCTTTTCACTAGACCTAACTGGAAACATGAATTCCGATTTTGTACCCAATGACATCCAAACAAGGTGTGAGTATAACTTTGTAGGCCATCGCCATAGACTCTAAAAAATATCTAGTCAAAATATATAGTTAATTAACATACATAATAAATGATAAGTAACAAAATACGACATAGGTTCCATTACTTAACAATATTTACTTCAACTATTTCTACCATTGTTACTATTTTCATCACTTATACCATCATCAATACTTATTCAATTTTCATACTTTGTTCATTGGGTTAAGCATTTACATAATTTACATAATGGTATAAGGAATTAAATAACTATGTATAAGGGAACAATTCATGTCCCTATCTCACTAGGGGTAAACACAACAGAACAAACACATCTCACTCACCTCGAAGCCTCAATCTAGGTGGTCTCATTGAATGAAACTATTAAGGGAATAGATCCTATACCCCATTCCCTTACACATGCATTTTGGGGTGGAGTATAGATCCTAAATCTAACTCCACCCTTGGGCATATAGCCTCAAGTAAATACCCCTCACTACCAAGCCATTTGCGCATGCTTACTAATACATTTACCACATTACACATACCACAACCATCAATAATATACTACACATAAAAATCACATTTCACATTTAACATAACACATAATTCACCCTTATTACATAACCCATTCAAACAATTACCATTTATATTGCTTATCCAATTTATTCCAATTCACATTCTCATGCTTAAAATCATTAGGAATGTTCAATAATATCGATTTTATTAACCAATTTATAATATTCATTAATTCACTTATGGAATCCCATTTTACATATTTCTTGATTCCCAATCCAATACCCATTAAAAACAATCAATATTTCATATGAACTAAACCTCTTAATAATTTTTTACATGATTCATTATCCATTTGAAACAATTTAAATTTACCCAATTAACCCATTTTCATTCCATGAAAAACAACCCCTTATGTCATTATCAACCCTAGTAACAACTATAATTATTCTAGTTTCAATGAAACAAACCATAATATAATGTTATTCATGGGATATATGTTATCACACATCAACACTACACTTAACATTAACAATTTCTAGGTTCATGAATGTTGAGTTAACCCTTATAGGAAACAAAATCAGTCATGTTAACGCACCCCAAGGATGCCCCTAAATTAGTAAAGTCTAAACCAACACATCCAACATGGATAATTATGGTTTTAAATTCATCATTTACATGTTCAATTCACCAAATATCGCTAAATGAACCAAAAATCACTATAATATATAATCAAGAAGGGAAGAAAATGTGCACAAATCAACACAAAAGCTATGAGATATAACTTGTAGACCACCTAACTCAAATATATTGAGGAACACACTGTTAATCACAAGCATAGATCCATATTCAAGAACCCATTAAAGCTCAAATATATTTTCAACTAGAAAAATAGGGTTTTAGGACATCAAAAGAATTTGATTGGAACCAAAAACCATAATCTTGATAATTGATGTAATGGGAGTGTTAGACTTACCCGGTGTTACGATCTGCAAAAAATGGTTCTCCAAGAGGCCTATAATCAATTTAGAATGATCCATTGGAATATTGGGAGTGTTTATTTCATCACTGGGGTTATGAGGAGAATAAATAGGGATGAAAATGGTTAATAAGATAAAACTCATGAGGTGGTAGTTTCATAATATTCCACTTTTTAATGGGGCACATGGTTTCCACACAGAGTTTACAAGACTATGCACCATCCTATATCCAGGAGGGGTGTGGTCAGATGCTTACCTAAGGATCCATGAATGGTTTAAAAAACTATTCCCCAACCTTGCAGAATTCCACTATATCAAACTGAATAGTTTGGCTCTTCCCCTCACACAGTTTTCACTAATCGTGCACAAATGGTGCAACATGCATAGAATGGAACAATTTCCCTTTATTTTATGTACTATGCCCCCAGAACACCCCTGAACATACTCATACACACATTAAAAATTTAATAAAAAATACTAATATATTTTAAAAAAATTAAACAATGTCATACCACCACAAAATCTTTGATCTTACAACATCTCCACCTTATACCAGGTCATTCGCGACCCACATTCCCAAGCATTATTGAGATACAACAACAAAGAGATCTGGAAACTAGGCTGGCGTATCCTATTTATGCTCCCATGTTTCATACCAAAAATACCCATTATTCTCTAGAACACAAACTAAATGAACGACCTTTCCCCATAATACTTTCCCACTATGATCCCCAACATGAACTGGATGCCCCAAAATATATTTGCCAGTATCATGCACAATATCTTCAACATCAACCACTAGAGATGGGTCAGGGTGATACTGTTGAAGCTATGGCACATGTAAATCATCATGAATACCACTATACCATAATGGAAGATCCAATCAGCATGCCACCAGTATAAACCTATTGATGATTACAAATGACCGCACATTCATGTGAACATACATTCCATATTTTTGAATTAGATAGTTACACAACATTGGTGACACCCTAATAAACACACTATCACACCCCCATAAACTCAATATGTCAATTATCTCAATCCGTTTATCATTTATTCATACTCAGTGTAATTTCCATGCATTTATGAATCAACTGCACCTTTTCCGTCATCTCCTGCATAGGAATTGGTCCCAATAGCACATACTCTCTAACTTTTAAGCAACAAAATGGAGATCTACAACATCTCCCACAGAGTGACTCAAACAGTTCCATTTTAATTATCTCATGGAACTTATTATAGTTGGGAAACATAAAAATAAAGAAGTTCTTTTCCCATGAACCACTAAAATCCAAGACACAAACCCCAACAGGTCCTCAAACAACTAAATTGTACCCTCTAACTGCCCATCTAGCTATGGGTTAAAATATATAATATGGAAACCAGGTACCATGTGCCTTATTTAATCCTTATGAGAAGCATGATTTGAAACACATATCATGATCCGAAACGATATTCTAGGTCATTCTATGCCATCTCATTATTTCTCGAACAAACAACTCACCAAATTGGTCAATAGTCAAAGTCTATTAGATCATTAAGAAATGAACCACCTTCTTTAACTGAGGCAAAATCACTAATATTGCATCATTCATGCAAGGATTACTTGAAATACACATGATTAATTCTCTAATTATGTCATCCAACTTCCATTCCAGAATGGGAAATGGGTATAAAATCCCACCCAAGCACTGATGCTCGACCCTCACCTATTGGCACGTAAGGCATCACTCTACAAAAACCATAACCTATTTCCTAATTCCCTACCAAAAATACTTCCAATGAAGATCACGTTACATCCTACTCAAACTAGGATGCACGACCAACCATGATGTATGAGAATGACACATAAAATATTCTCACATACCCATTGTTACAAAAACGTGGAAACGAAAATATATGACCCCATCACCCCCAATAGTCCTACCATAATGTCACTCCCCGCATTTAACGTTTTCCATTATAGAAAAACACTCAGGATCCTCAAGATGAATCCCCTTGAACAAAATTAAAATTATAAACTAAACTACAATGGATGTGTGGTTCAACATTACATGATCACTATGTACCTCTAGTTGCATTTCCACAAACATCTTCATCATATTCCACCCATATCTAAAATCCTAAACCTCCTTTATTTGAGTTTTCTGACTCAAAGCATCTACAACACTAATTCCCTTTCATAATGTCTAGACCATGTGGATGTTAAAACACTACAAATACTCAACCCATCTTCAATTAAGAATATTATTATCATACTAAGTGACTATTTACATCAAGATTTTATGATCGGTATACACTATGAACAACTCAAACAACAATTACTGACTCCAACACCTCAATGAATAAACTTCCATGAACAACTTAATATCATGAGTGGGGTAATTTCAATCATGAGGCCTCAAATGTTGTGACCCATATGCTATAACCCAATCATCCACTATCAACAATTCCACGTGCCCAATACCAGACACATCTCAAGACAAGATCTACTAGATACCTAGATCAAGCAAGATCATAATTGGAATGATAGTCAACCTCTTCGTTAACTCCTCAAAATCATTATCACATGGCTCAGACAACTCAAACATGATTCCATTCATTATAAAACCATAAATTGGTAATTTTAAATGGGATAGGTCTTTGATAGACCATATATAGTAGCTTTTTATACCAAAAAAACTTTGGATATTAGAAACATTCTCGGTTTTTCCTGAAGACACCACTACCAACCATTTCTATGATTCCACATACACTCCTTCCTCGGAGATGATGTTACCCATGAAATTAACTGTATCAATCCAAAAGTGAAATGTGGATAGCTTTTCATATAACATATTATCACTTAGTATAATCAATATTATGTATTGTTGTTTGGAATGATCATCAGGATTCATTGATTACACCATGATTTAATCGAAAATGAAAACTACTTACTGGTCCATATATTTGTGAAAGAGTCAATTCATTAAATCTATGAACACTATTGGTGCATTTTTTATCCCAAAATACATCTTCACCAACTCATACAACTCGTACCTACTCTAAAATGAATTCCATTATACATTAGAAGATATCACCTTCAGATGATGATACCCTGAACATAGATCAATCTTGGAGAATGCTGATGTACCTCCTATTTAGTCAAAAAGATCATTAATTCTCAGAAGTGGGTATTGGTTAATGACCATAATTTGATTCAACTTCCTATAATCAAAAAATAAACACAACAATATATTAACCATATTGAAAAAAACACACTAGAGATTCCCAAGGTGATGTACAAAAACAGACAAACATTTTCCTCTAAAACTCCTCTAACTGATCCTTGAGCTAATAGAATTTTTCTAGAGCCATTATATATAGTTGAATTGAACTAATTGTTCGACTAAATGTAACTCGATCATAAACTCAAAATTCCTCTTGGGTGACAGACTCTATAAGTCCTCAGAAAACACATACTAAAATTGATCCAAAATGGGAGGATAGGCTGTTTTCTATATTCCTTCAACATCAAGTATAAGAAAAACTACTTGGGTTGTGTGTTCTCCTAATTACTAGAAAACTATCCATGCGTGAGCTTCTCAAACATCCCACTCACCACGATGGATATAAGTGTATCCCTCAAAAGACACAAATGTTACCTGATGATGGTAATAGTCGATATGGGCATGGTACAAAAACATCCAACCCATACCCAATATAAGGTCAGAACCTAGAATCTTTAGGATGAACATGTCCCATAGAAAACGATACCCACCAACCTCAAAAGAACAACCCTTATAATTTCTGATATCCTCAACCCCCCCATCCAATGGAGTACCAATCGAAATAACCCCACACAAACATTCGACTATAAGACCTAAAAAAATTGATAAGAGATAAAATAATTTGTGGAAAAATATTCAAACAATGAACTAGAATGAATAGAAGCTACAATGATAATGCATTGAATAGTTTATGGCCTAACATCACCACCTCCATGTGTACACTAAGCTACGTGAAGCTAACATGCCCCTCTTCCTTAGGATCTGACCTCAGTACCTAGAACAACCCTACCCAAATGGTATGGATGATCTCACCCTAGAGTACCCTGTCCACCAACCTAACAGTTATGACCTGTGGATCTCCAAATGCCTACAAGATATGGGGTAACAAAACCCCTACATGTACTTGACATTAGACCCAATTCTCTATCTATGACAAGATTTTGAGGATTCCTACAGAACCTCTTCACATTCCCCATCCTGATACATGACCTACACTCAACTAGGGACTGAAGAAAATAACCACACATTTTCCCTAGCAAGAAACACCGATAACATAACACCTGGTCGCTACCCTGAGAGTTTTAACCTATCTTCTGACTACCTTGCACATTTCCACTATGATGGAAATACCCAAAATGGCATTTATTTCCCTAAAAATTAACACCACTCATCCTTCCAAATAGAACTACCTGTCGTCTACATGAAACCCCCTTCAGGTTTCATTCTTATATAAGGGTATAATCCACTACCATTAAAAATATCTTCAAAAAAATATATTCACCTGGGACCTGATCTTGTGTCAATGTCCTTCCTGGAAACACATTTACATAGCTTCCCTGTATCCTCCCAATGCTGCAATGAATTGGAACAAGATAATGGAACAACTACAATGATCCATCATTAACATAGCACATTGGTTCAAACTCATAAAATTTGATACCTTCTACTTCATGAAAGTGTAGGATCAAAATAACGATGTAGATGCTCAATATACAAGAGGGGGGTGAATTATATACTTTAAAATTTTCCCTAAACAATGACAGATCTATGTTTAAAAAAGTTAAACTAAGAAAATTCACAACACCTCTAACAGCAATTGGAGAATTGGAATAATGTATTAAGTCACAAACTTCATGTTCTACACACTATCTTAAAACTGGAAAGCGATTATGAAAAACAGGTTCCATAAATATGATTCTGAAAATATAGATCCGGAAATATGATTCCAGAAAACTGAAACATAATGAAAGTTTAAAATATGAGATTCTACCTTAAATCGTATAGAATATAAAAGAATCAAAGTACAAGTGTAAGGAAATATAAGAAGGTTATACTTTCCTTACAATACAAAATGTAGCGGAAAACTTATAACAAGTAACAAAATATAAATCTTTTAACCCAAAGAGAAGGGTATCCAACAACCTTGGATAAAAATCCCTTGATTTATACTTTCAACAAATTTTGTCTTACCCACACCAGGGTAAGCCCTTGATACTAATATCGGAGTCTCTGTCTTGCTATCCCCACAAGCCCTCAACTTCAAGGTAGTTGTAACCTCTGTCTTCCTCATCAAGGAAGTCCTCAAACTTCAAGTTAGTCAGCACTTCTATCTTCCTCAGCAAAGAAGACCTCAACTTCAAGGTGTTGGAACCTCTGTCTTCCTATCCCCGAAATCCCTCAAATGTAATCACCAAAATTCATAATCACACTAAGAAATCTAAATGAGTAGTTCAGTACGCAAAAGGCATGAAATGATTCTCTCTCTAGAAATCACCTTAACAGTGTGTGGTCTCTAGATTGATCAACTTCTTATTATGATCTCTTTCAAATGAGCTCCTATTTATAGGCTCGATTGAAATTTCTAGCTCCCTCCTCCAACGGTCATATTTTCCTTGAATTTCGGAGGGACCTGCACACATGTCACTCAACCAACGGTTAGTTAGAAACAGAATGGACGACATCGTTTTATAACAAAACATGTGTAAACATAAGCAAAACTAAAGTTCATAATGTAATAAAATAAAAGTTCAGATTCTAATCAAAATGGAATTAAGAGTCTATAATAAAAGGATATTCGGATTCTATTTTAGAGTAATTCTGAATCTGAATTCTGTAGAAGTCCGGACTCTGAATTTATAAGGAAATTCAGAGTCTGGTTTCACCATAGTTCAAAATCTGAACTTACAGTGTTTGAAGTCGAACATGTAAAATTTTGGAGTCGTACTCATAAGATTTCAGAGTCGAACTAGTAAAAGTTCGGAGTCGAACTAGTAAAAGTTCGGAGTCGAACTCATAAAATTTCGGAGTCGAACTAGTAAAAGATTGGAGTCGAACTAGTAAAAGTTCGCAGTCGAACTCATAAAAGTTTGGAGTCGAACTCATAAATGTTCGGAGTCGAACTAGTAAATGTTCAGAGTCGAACTAGTAAATGTTCGGAGTCGATCAAGTAAAAGTTCTTATCCAGAATTTGGAGTGTAACTTTATTAGGGTTCGTATCCAAAATTCAGATCCTAAAACATAATGCTTCATATCTAATCATTAAATGATTCCAAGGTTTTGATATGAATGTTGAAATGTGTGAGGAAATCTAGGTTAGGGTAAATAACCTTAAGGACGGAAATTTTCCTTATAGAAGTAAAATATATATTTGCTTAAGTATATGGTGTTTGTAATTTTCAAAACAAGAAGAAATGGAAAAGTCATAAGGAAAACCTTATTGACTCAAAAATCTCAACCTTTTTGGAAAGCACAAACATCCTTACGAAAAAGAATGTAAGGATTTGAAAAATTTCATTAGACTTTGAAATTAAAACTTATCTTCCTTTGTTCTTGAATGATGATGAATACAACTAACTCCCACTTAGGCATAGAAACTCTAAGGATTGTATTCTGAATTTCCGGAGTGGAGTTTTCATTACCATGGGAATCAAAAAACATCGTAATGAGAAACTCTCCCTTACTTTAAGTATATCTTCACTTAGAAATTTTTCCTTCTCCATTTTAAATTTTTCATTCTCCAATTTTTAGTGATTCTTTTTTTCTTCTCCCCCTTTGTGATTTGAAAAAAGAATTTAAGGGAATGGAAAAAAATATGCTACCGGAAGCATTAGTATATAACAACAAAAGATACGACTAACCAAATATTTTATTAGAGATGAACGAATTTTATAAGGAAATACAAATGCAACAAAAGATCGAATTTGTCTATTTGTCTTCCTTTTCCTTCGGGATTAGCTTCTTCAATAAGATTTTCAGTTTCTTCAAATCTCTTTGATCTCACTCGGCTTGCCTCTCCAAAGATTTTATCCTTTTATCTTGAGCTTTCAAAGTTTCTGCCTGAGCCATCATGGCCTCTTACTGCATCTTCAGTAGCTCTTCTTGCTTTTCCATCTTCTCTATAAACTCAGTACAGAAATCTCTTTCCCCTTTCCAGTTCTGAGCAACTGAGTTAAGCTTCCAATTCAGATCTATGACCTGTTGATTCCGAGAACATTGCTCAATGATCAGCTCATTCTGAAGATTCTTAATCTTTTTATCCTCGGTGTCAAAGGCATCGTTCAATTCATTTTGAAAATTTTCAAACTCAACCAAGTCATAATCCACCTTCTTTGACCACAAAGTGATTTTGCTGCAAAATTTTCTACGCACATCATAATTGATAAGAAAGTTTTTATGATCAGCTTCAATCTTCACACACTTATCCATCACCATGGATAAGGAATCCGATTTCTGATTCATATTATGTTTCAGCATATGGAATCTGGAGTCTATGGTGGGGAAGATCGGAATGCTGTCTACCAACATTTTCAAAGATTCAACAACAAAATTATGACCATGTACTGATGACTCCGAATCAGAGAGCTTGCTTGGAGATTGTTCTTCTTCATTTGGCACTATCTTACATCTAGAAGACCCACCGACTTCTTTCTTCCTAATGATGTCTTTTATTAGTGTATCCATGAGTACTTCTTTAAATTTTCTAGTTTTCAGAATGGTTTGATAATTTGGGGACTCTTCTTCACTTTTTGATAGTTGAACAATCTGGATTCTCCTTTTCTGCTCCTTCCTCAAGAAAATTCTTTTTTAGGATTCGTCCTCATCATAAAAAATATTTTCCTTATCTTCCTCTTTCTTATCGTCATACTTTCTAGTTTCATTCTCAACTCCCTTTCCTGGAGTGACTAATTTTATTGATTCAGCCTTCTCTTGATAATCTTCTACTTGTTTGATCAATTCATCTAGATCATCACTTTCTTCTTCTTCTTCTTTGACAATATCTTCTTCTATTTCTTCACCAGCTTTTTTTTCTACTTCATCAACTACCTCTTTACCCTTAGACTTTTCCGGAGTGATATAGTTTTTTCCTAGAGCCGCTGGTAAAGATGGTTGGACATAAAATGTTTCAGGAATGGGAATCTTCTCAGAGGCTATTTCAGTATCTCTCAACAGAGATTGAACAACTTCAGCATCAGACATCTTCTTTTTCATTTTCTTCTATTTTTCTTGATTTTCTAACTCATCGGGAGCTCTCTCTTTTAGTCCCTTAGCCTCTATAGGGTCCAATCTGAACTGTGGATCCCCTTCTTTCTTCTTCTCCTTGTCTTCTCTCCACTTACCAACCACTTCATCCAGATAAGCTTTTTGTTTCTTTAGCATGGGTCATGCAGACTGGGTTTCCTTAGCTTTGGGAGTTTTGTCTTCAACAACCACTTCCTTAAGCTTCCACTTATTAGTAACTTTAATTGATGGTTCAGCCTTCTCCAAATTTTCCGGAATGGTCTCGGCCTCTCCGTCTGGTAAAGGGTATAATTCTCCATATTCAATAGAAAAACCCATCTTCATCCTATTTAAAGTATCATCACTTACTAAAATTACGTTTAAATTTCTTTCATTGGAAGCGCAAGAAATTTTGAAAGAATCAATACACCTGGTGATAAGCTTGGAGAGAAAGGCCGGGTACATAATGATCTGAGCTTTCAAATTCCCTTCTTTGATATTCTTAATTGTAAACAAAAAATTCCTCATCAGATTTATCTTACATAGATTTACTAAGAAATCTAGGACGTAAATGTCACTCTTCTTGAGATTATCCTTGTCACCCCTTCTTGGTACGAGAAAACCTTGTACCCCCAGCTATAGAATCCGATTATTCGGAGAGAGATGACAAATCATAGCAGTCTTGGTAACTTTAAGTCCGAGGCATTTCAATGGCTTCACATTGTTGAAACTTCCTTACTCATCTGGAAGTTTATGTGAGAAAAAACTCATCTTCCCCTTCATAAGATAAACTCACCATGCTTGAAGCCTTAGTGTAAGATAATTTGTAAGTCTTACCATAATACTTGAAAGAAAATAACTCTCTGCCATCTTCCTGCTGGAAGGAAATAGACTTGTAGAACTCAATAAGTAAATTTTTATAAACCAGATCCTATTTCTCTAACTTAGGCAAGAAAACTTCCTCCCAGCCATTCAATATGATATTCCTTGATATAACAGAATCAATCATGTAGAAATCCAGATGCACTAACCTTTCCCTGAAAACTAACCATTTTGAGATTGGCATGGTAGTTGACATATCCTGGGATGTAGTTTCAACAGACATTCGGAACAGAGAGCTCTAGAAAATTCAGAACGGGATTTGACAAAGATCGAAATGGTCCCTAAGAATATATTCAGTGCTTAGAGATGTGAAAGCTTTGAAATATCGATGTGGGACGACTCTCGGGGGTCCCCTTTATATAGGCGATGGGGTTAACCTTTGAACTTAAAAAACCATCTAACGCTTGAAAAACCCTTTGATCTAATCTGACGGTTGAAAACATACCTACAAGGAAAACTTGAATCCAATCATTTGAGGTTTTTTAAAAAAATTCGGATTTAAGAAAAGTAGAATCTAAAAATTTTAAAACTCATAGGAAAATACCAGAAAAAAAAATATGAATACGAAAACTTATGTAAGGAAATTATACCTTTCGGATTGGCTAGGAAGATTTTTCTTAATCGGTGATATTCTTTTTGAAGAAAATTTTTGACTGCAAAAAGAAACTAACTGCAAAAAACTTATGATTTTAAAAGACTTTGAGTACCAAAACTCTAGTACAAAAAGTTTGATTACGAAAGTCTCAGTACGAAAATTATGAGTACGAAAATATCAATACGAAAAGTATAAGTATGAAAATCTTATTAAAAAAAGTATGAGTACGAAAATCTCAGTACGAAAAGTATGATTATGAAAATCTCAGTACGAAAAGTATGAGTACAAAAATCTCAGTACTTAAAGTATGAGTACGAAAATATTAGTTTGAAAAGTATGAGTACGAAAATTGTAGTACGAAAAGTATGAGTACGAAAATCTCAGTACGTAAAGTATGAGTACAAAAATCTTAGTACGAAAAATATGAGTACGAAAATCTTAGTACGAAAAGTATGAGTATAAAAATCTATGTACGAAAAGTTTGGTTACACATGTTTGAAAACTGACTACGAAATTTTTTTATTACACTCACAAGCAAATGTACCCCCTATGAAAAGGGTTTTATTACTGTAAGGAGTATTTTTCCAAAAGAAGTTAATGAAGAAGGATTACCTCATGGTTATCATTCCTAAAATCTGTTTAATGTATTAAAATCTATCAGAAGGTAATGATTTTGTGAAAATTTTGGCAAGTTGATCTTGAGTTCCGATAAACTGAAGAATGATATCTCTTTTTTGTGTGTGATCCCTAAGAAAGTGATGCCTAATATCTATGTGCTTTTCACGAGAGTATTGTACAAGGTTTTTACTAAGGGAAATGGCACTTGTGTTATCTCACAAAATTTGTGTCTTTGTAAAACTCAATCCATAATCTATGAGTGTGTGTTGCATCCACAACACGTGAGTAAAACAAATTCCAGCTGCTACATATTCTACTTCAGCAGTGGAGAGTGCTATTGAGTGTTTCTTCTTACAGGAACAAGAAACTAATGACTCTCCTAGGACATGACAAGTTCTGGATGTACTCTTTCTATCCATTCTACATTCACCAAAATCAGCATCCGAAAAACTTTTTAAAACAAAATCATTTCCAGAAGTATAAAATAATCATAGATCCATGGTTCCCTTTTAGTAGCGAAATTTTTTTTTCACTTCCTTTAAATGAGATTCCTTAGGATTGGATTGATATCTGGCACATAAGCATACTGAAAACATTAAGTCTGGACAACTTTCTGTCAAGTTTACTAGGCTTCCTATCATACCACTAAAAGATGTTTGATCTACTATTTTCCCAGATTCATCAAGATCTAATGAGTTTGAGGTACCGATGGGAGTACTTATACTCTTAGTGTTGTCATATCCATACTTTTTAGAAGATATTTAATATAATTTTGTTGATATATATAGGTACTTTCTGGTTTTTAATAAATTTGAAAAGCAAGGAAAAATGTTAACTCACCCATCATACTCATTTCAAACTCATATTTCATTAGACTTGAAAAGTAATCAGTTAAATATTGCTGAGTTGAAATAAATATGATGTTATCAACATAAATTTGAACAATCAAAACATTTTTATTATCTTTATTTATAAAAAGGGTTGGATCTTCATTTCCCTTAACATAGTTATTTTGAAGAAAAAATCATGAAAGTCTATCATACCAAGCTCATGGGGCCTGTTTAAGGCCATAAAATGCTTTGGTAAGTCTAAAAACATGATCATGATGTTTTGTATCTTCAATGTCAGGAGGTTGTTAAACAAAAACATCCTCTTGAACATAACTGTTAAGAAAATCACATTTCACATCCATTTGAAAAAAGTTCAAAATTGAAGAATGATTCAAAGGAAAGTAAGATACGAATAGATTTAAGTCTAACTACTGGAGCATAGGTTTCTTCATAGTCTATTCCCTCTTGCTGATTATAGCGTTTAGCAACTAGTCTAGATTTATTTCTAACAATCATTCCATTTTCATCACACTTATTTCTGAAGACCCACTTTACTCCAATAATAGAGGTTTCCTTAGGTCTTTCAACCAAGGTTCAGACTTTATTACTTTTGAATTCATTTAGTTCATCTTGTATTACTTTGATCCAATCATCATCACCTAAAGATTCATCAATGATTTTTTGTTCTAATTGGGAATGGAATGCTAGATGTTCTACTTCATTCTTCAAGGAACTTCTAGTCCTTACAAGTTGATTCAAATCACCAATGATACTATCACTAGGATGATTATTTAGAAACACCTGACTTGGGTTTTGTAAAACATGTTCATCAACATAGGGTATAAAGTCTTCTGGGGTAAATGTTTCAGAAGAATCTTCTTGAAAATTTTACTTATCAGAAGGATCTTCTATCAGAGGTTGATAATAAATTTTTTAAAAAACATCTGAGGATGTAGGTTGTGATGGTTTGAAAAAAAAGGATCAGATTCATCAAATTTTACATTCACTGTTTCTTCAATAGTACAAGTGTTTTTGTTGAAAACTCTATAGGCCTTAGAAGTTGTGGAGTAGACTAAGAAAATTCCTTCATCAAATTTTGGTGCGAATTTGTGAAGATTATCTTTGGTATTCAGGATGAATACCTTGTAACCAAAAACCATGAAGTAGGAAAGTCTAGGTTTTCTACAATTCCATAACTCATAAGGAGTTTTATTAAGAAACTATCTAATTAAAACTCGATTTATAGTATAACAGGTTGTACTTACAGCTTCATCCCATAAATGTCTAGCTATAGAATATTCACTCAACATGGTTCTAGTTATTTCTTGAATAATTCTATTTCTTATTTCAACTACACCATTTTGTTGAGGATTTCTAGGTGCTGAAAAGTTGTGAGTAATACCTTTTCTACTTCAAAAAGTTTCAAAATCAGAATTTTGGAATTCTCCTCCATGATCACTATGAATGGTTTTTAGTGGAAGGTTTTTCTCATTTTTAACGTGGGCTCTAAAACTTTTAAAATAAGAAAAAGTTTCAGGAATCTTTGTTAGAAAATACACCCATGTAAATCTAGTGTAATCATCAACTAGAATAAACACATAGTATTTTCCTCCAATGCTTCCAGTTTGTGTTGGACCAAAAAGATCCATGTGCACCAACTGTAATGCATCAGTTTTTGAGACTTCACCAATCGATTTAAAACTAGATTTATGTTGCTTGAAATATTGGAAAGGATCACAATCTTTAGAAGAATCAAATCTATTCTCTGGTATATCCTTAACTAGTTTATTGTTAGAGATTTTACATAAGTTCCTAAGGTTATAGGGACCTAGTATTCTATTACATAACCAAGATTGATCTACCATTGCACTTAGGCAAGGTATGTCTTGGCTCTTAAGGTCTTCTATGTTCAATGTGTAAACATTCTCTTGCCTATTGGTAGAAAGAATAAATTCTTCCTTGGAATTCTGTACTAAGCACTTAATTCCTAAAATTCACAAGGTATCCTTCATCACATAACTGAATTATGCTAATGAGGTTGTGCTTAAGACACTTAACAAATAAAACATTTGAAATCAGTGTTTTACCAAGAAGAACAATATTACCTATACAAACAATTTCTCCCTAAGAATTATCTCCGAAAGTTACTTTTCCTCCTTTAATCTTGATAATCTTTTTGAAATAGTTTTTGTTACCAGTCATGTGCTAGGAACATCCACAATCCACGTACCAATTATTTTAGTTGGAATTCTCCCTATTTTCTTGAAAATGAGATAATAATTAGACTTTTGGAATCCAAACGTGTTTGGATCTATGATTTTCAGATAACAATATTTTGGGTACCCATATATTTTTAGAAAAATAAGCCTTATGAAAACCTAAATATTGGGTTTTGTTTAAAGAACAATTCTTAGCCCAGTGACCACCACATTGACACTTGGAACAAAATGGGGCACTTTGAGGATCAAAATAATTGTTACTAAAAGTTGGTTTTGCATGGGTATAACCAAATCCGAACTTGTTTCTTAAAGGTCGTATTTGTGAGTACATCTTATCAAAATTTTCATTACCATGAGTAAAGTTCGACAGACACTTCTTAAAGGAAAACATTTCGGACTTGAGTTTTATAACCAAGTTTTTATCTTCAAAATCATTAGATTTAGAACTAGAGGTAGGCTCGAAAACACTTTTCTTAGAAATTACTTTTTCTAGATCTTTAGAACGTTTAGTCTTCTAAGAATTTACTTCCTCAAGATTTTTTGAAACACTTATAAAATCAGAATTTTTTTATCAATATGTTTAGAAAGATCTAATATTTTCTTATTAAGAATAGTATTTCTAGAGTTTTACATATCATGTTTTTTATTGAGTTTATAATTCTCAATATCAGGAAGATCAGCAAACCTAGAAACTTCTTCATAGGTTGGTAATGTATTTTCTTCATTAGAAGAGGATTCTTCATCTGAAGATTTATAATATTTACTATCATTATAATTTATAGAAACAGTGGTCAATGATTCAAAATTGTGTACCTTAACCATAAAGAAATGATTGTTAATAGGTAATCTCACTATAAGACCAAGATTCATCTATCCAGAAGATTCATAATCAGAGGATTCATCTAAAGAGTCACCACCACTGGCACTCCAAGTATCATTATCTTTCAGAACTTTCTTAGCTTTAGATTTATAATACTTCTTCCGATTCCTTTCAGAATGCCTCTTCTTTCTTTCTTCTTGAGCATAGGAAAATTAGGTCGTATGTGTCCACTTATCTAACATTCATAGCATGTAACTTCAAAATCTTTCTTATCTTTCCTTTCCTTCTTCTTATACTTGGATTGGAAATTTCTTTGACCAGCTATCTTGTTCATTCTTTGAGAAATATTTGCTAACTCATTTTTTCAGACATCACTCTCACTAGATTCGGATTGGATAGTAACCTTCTTATAATTTGATCTAGTTACTCTCTCAGGAGGCTTTGCTTTCATGTGATTAGAAGTGGTTATAAAATAAACTCCTCCATTCCCATTATTCTTTTTGATATTGTCAGCATCTCTCTTCATTCTCATTTCGTGCTGAAGAAGAGTTCAAAATAATTAATCAATAGTAATCTGAGAAAATTTCCTATTTTCATCAATATCAGTTCTCTGGGACTCCAACTCATTGGGCATAATATCTATAATTTTGCCCATAAGAGAATTATCATCCAAACTTTTCTCACCCATAGATTGTAATCTATTCACGATAGTCATAAATCTTTGTTGCACTTTGCAAATGTTTTCTCTATAAGGAAACTTGAAACCATGATACTCAGTCCTCAACATATCTCTCCTAGTCTCAATCACTTTAGAAGTACCAATGTGAGTAACATCAAGTTTCTTCCAGATACAGTTAGTTGTTTCACAAGAAGAAATCTGGCTATATATATTCCTAGTCATTGAACATAGTAGAGTATTCCATACCTTATAATTCAATTGATAATCATGCTTCTCTTGATTTGTAAAGGTACTCACTTCCTTGACAGGAATTTGATATCCACCAGTAAGCATATCAAAATTTTCAACACCAGTGTTGATAATGAAAGCCTTTATCCTATCTCTCAAATAATCATAGTCATTACCATCAAAAATTGGTGGTCTTGTAGGATTCAGGTTGTCTATAGATCCAACGTTTAAACCAACCATCCTTAAAATAACCCTTGGCACACAAAACTTGTTAGCAATAAGAATTCGTAATGAAAGAAAATATATGAATCCGGAAAATAATATGAGTCCAGAAAATTGACTCCGGATATTATATGTAACAAAAAATAGACCATTAGAGGATGTAAGAAAAAGATGAATCTGAACTTTATAAGTCCGAAAAATCGAATCCGAAAAATCTATTCCGAGAAAGAATGAGAAAATTTTCTTCTGAATTTAATCATGAGATTAAATCATATTGACTAACCATTGGGTTTTAATTTCAGTTAACCTACTCTGATACTAACTGTAGGATCGAAATAACTATGTAGATGCTCAATATACAAGAGGGGGGTGAATTGTATACTTTAATATTTTCCTTAAACAAGGAAAGATCTAAGTTTAAAAAAGTTAAACTAAGAAAATTCACAACACCTCTAACACCAATTGGAAAATTGGAACAAGGTATGAAGTTACAAACATCAATATCTATACACTTTCTTAAAACTGGAAAGTGATTCTGAAAAACAGGTTTCAGAAATATGATTCCAAAAAGATGGATCTGGAAATATGATTCTGGAAAACTGAAACATAATGAAAGTTTACAATATAAGATTCTACCTTAAAGCGTATAGAATCTAAAAGAATCAAAGTACAAGTTTAAGCAAATATAAGAAGGTTATACTTTCCTTACAATAATAATGCAGCAGAAAACATGTAACAATTAACAAGATATAAATCTTTTAACCCAAAGAGAAGGGTATCCAACAACCTTGGATAAAGGTCCCTTGATTTATACATTCAAGAAATTTTGTCTTACCCACACCAGGGTAAGCCCTTGATACAAATATCAGAGTCTCTGTCTTGATATCCCCACAAGACCTCAACTTCAAGGTAGTTGGAACCTCTATCTTCCTCAACAAGAAATTCCTCAAACTTCAAGGTAGTCGAGACCTCTGTCTTACTCAGATAGTAAGCCCCCAACTTCAAGGTGTTGGAACCTCTGTCTTTCTATCCTCAGAAGCCCTCAAATGTAATCACCAACATTCGGAGTTGCATTAAGCAATCTGAACAAGCAGTTCAGTACACACAAGGCATGAAAAGCTTCTCTCTCTAGAAATCACCTTAGCAGCGTGTGGTCTATAGATTGATCAACTTCTTGTTATGATCTCTTTAAAATGAGCTCCTATTTATAGGCTCGATTGAAACGGTCAACTCCCTCCTCCAACTGTCTTATTTTTCTTGAATTTCGGAGGGACCTGCACACGTGTCAATCAACCAAAGGTTAGTTAGAAACAGAGTGGATGACATCATTTTATAACAAAACATGTGTAAACATAAGCAAAAATGAAGTTCAAAATGTATGCAAATAAAAGTTCGGAGTCTAACCAAAATAGAATTCATAGTCTATAATAAAAGCATATTCGGATTCAGTTTTATTGGAATTCGGAATCTGAATTCTGTAGAATTCCAGAGTCTAAATTTCTAAGGAATTTCAGAGTCTGGTTTCACTAGAGTTCAGAATCTGAACATATAGATTTCAGAGTTGTACTTGTAAAAGTTCGGAGTCGAACTCAAAAAAGTTCTGAGTCGAACTAGTAAAATTTCGGAGTCAAACTTGTAAAAGTTCAGAGTCGAACACATAAAAGTTTGGAGTTGAACTAGTTAAAGTTGGGAGTCGAACTAGTAAAAGTTGGGAGTCAAACTCATAAAATTTCGGAGTCGAACTTGTAAAAGTTCGAAGTCGAACTAGTAAAAGTTCGGAGTCAAACTAGTAAAAGTTCTTATACAGAATTCATTGTGCAACTTTATTAGGGTTCGTATCCAGAATTCTGATCCTAAAACAGAATTCCTCATATCTAATCATTATATTATTTTGAGGTTTTGATATAAATATTGAAATGTGTAAGGAAATATAGGTTAGGTTAAATAGCCTTAAGGAAGGAAATTTTCCTTATAGAAGTAAAATATAGATTTTCTTATGTATAAGGTGTTTGTGATTTTCAAAACAAGATGAAATGGAAAAGTCATAACAAAAACCTTATTGACTCAACAGAAGGTTTCTAGATATAAATGTTCTAGAAACATTTTATAGAAGTCATTCAATACCATTCCTTAGTTATTCTCTATTTTACCATGATGTTCCGTCAATTATTTTTCTAACCTCGCAACATATAGACTGATAACATGATAGCTTCATGGAAAGAGTATCGAAATGGTAAAAAATCATCAAGATTGAATCTCGCAAGAACTATGCTTCATCTGTTCCATACACCCATGTAACGATCAGAGGTTTCTCTAGTTGAAACTCAATAGTTAGCTCAAACAATCTCAGCAAAACCCTCCCTAGGAGCATTTCCACCGTTTTTTAATACAAGTGAAGTTATCATGGAACTTATAATATCCTATATTTTCTTGGACAAATATATTTTTATTCCGCACAATTGGTGGATCATTCTGGAGGTATCTTCATGTTGACCAACTGGAATGCATTGTCGTGGAATCATTTTTTCTACAATATCAACATGATTCTTAGAACAAGAATCATGTAGCTTCCATAAAATTCATATAATAATGCTCTATACTGGTCATAAACAAACCATTTCACATACACTATCCAAATAGATGTTATAAAATAAAAAATCATACCCTCATACATCCCTTAAATGGGTCATGTCTAACATGGATTAACTAACTCACATGGTTACAATTCTTATATTAGTCACCATTTCAAAAATAGTTTCACACATAAAATGTAAACCTTTCCTATTAATCTCATTTTCCCTTTCATAACTTATAACAATCAACATGTTCACTCACTTACAACTCTTCATTAAACAAATTTATTTATCTATTATCTAAAAAATTTCCCTTTTTACCCATTTGAATCATTTTATTAAAAATAAATTTATCCAAATTTACACATAGGTCAAATGCATTCTACCTTTCATACCTCACATATCCATCATTTTGGTTCCTATAATGATGCATTCTACTTATAAACTGAGTTTCCTAAAATTATCCCTGGATGAAAAAAATCATTCCATTCTAGTTATGATAATAATAATATAAAATATTCACATTACAGAATAAGTGCTTCACACAATAGTGAAATATCATCCAACTGTAGCAACACACTTCAAGAACAACAATTTCCACCCTAATCACTGGGGGTTTTCATCATACATGGGTTAGATACTCTAATGAAAAAGCTCATTTCCAAAGAACAACACTTTATAATCACCCATATACCATTACTATATAATAAGACAGAGAAAATAACTCCTTTGATACCACATTGAAATGCCCCAGACCTCAGATCCACTATGTCGATTGTTGGTGTTGATTCATCAGATGGCCTAATTCCTTCCTATATATCGGAGGTTTACAACTAGCCATGAGGGTCTAACAAGAATTGTAAGGAGAATATAACCAATTTACAACAGTAATACACAACAGATAGATAGCTAAATAATTGAAAAAATATGCATTTTCCAAAGAAAATGAACAATAAATAATCTCACAAAACTCAGTACAAACAAAAAAATTTCTATATCATGAAAAAAGTTCTAAAATTGTAGGAAAACCAAAAATAAATACAACAAGATGAAAACCCAAAATAGTCATGACTCCAACTCCAGAACCTCATCCATGCACATCCCAATCACAAATAAAACTCTCTATCATAGGGCCTTTTCCCTTTTCCTGACCTACAAACATAAAATTTTCTCAAGTACCCAACGGTGCCTAAGAAGGGTGTGAGTACAACATAGTAGGCCACCACTAAGGGTGTGTAAAAAATATCCAGTCTAAACAAAAAATGCATATGTAATAAATAAATGATAAGTAAACAAAAGAAAACACATGTTATATTAGTTAAATTTTTTTAATTTAACCATTTCTATCATTGATAATATTTTCAACACTATACCATCATCATTACTTAATACATTTTCATCAAGTTTTCCATGGGTTAGGAATTTACACCATTAACTAGTGGGTTTATGGAATTAAATTATTATGAGTATCTCACTATGGGTAAACACATTATAATAAATACATCACACACATCTCAATGCCTCAATTTGGTTGGTATAATTGAATGAAAATTCTGGGGGAATAAATCCTATATCCCCTTCCCCAACATCAGAATTTAGGGGTGGAGTTTAGAGCCTCATTCTAACTCAACCCATGGGCGTAGATCCAAAAATAAATACCCCACACTACCAAGACATGAGTACATACCTATTTATAAATTTACTACATACAAAATATTACAACCCTAGATAATCCAAAAAACATAACAATAACATAACACATTTGATTTAACACATAAATCACCTTATTTATTAACCCATTAACATAGTTACCATTTAAATTACATATCCAATTTATTCCAATTCCCATTCTCATGAACCTACCCATTAAGAATATTCAATAATTCCCATAATATCAACCTAGTAAAAATATTCATTAATTCCCTTGTGAAATACCATTTTACATATTCCTAAATTCCCAATCCATTACCCATTAAACATGTTCATAATTTCATATGCACTAACCCTCATAGGCATTTTATTTCCATGATTCATATTCCATTTGAAACAATCTCAGTTAACCACATTTACCCCTTTTCATGCAATGCCAAAAATATTCTTATGCCATTATCAACCATTATATCAATTATAATTATTCCATTTTCAACTCAACCAACCATATTAACATGTTCTTCATGGGAACTAAATTATCTCATGTCCACTCTACAAATAACATTTCCAATTTCAAGGTTTGGGAATGTTGACATACCACATGGATGACCCTAAATAAGTCCTGTGAACAACAACGCATACCACGGGGATCATTAGTGGTTTAGAATCCTAATTTAGATCCTAATTTTACCAAATAACTCTAGTTTAAGAAAAAAACCTGTTGTAACCAATTAGGCAACCAAAAATGCATTAATCAACCAAATGACTATGGGATATTACTTGTAAACCACCTACATCAAATCCATTAACGAACACACTCTTAATTGTTTCCTTAAATCTGAATTCAATCTCCAATTGATAGTCCACCCATGATTCCACTAGAAAAAGTGGGTTTTAGGACTTCATAATAACATTAGAGGAATCACAAACCCTAAGCTGGATAAGTGAACAGTAGAAATGTTAGAATAACATAGGTCTTTCATCCACAACCAATTGTACTCCAAACAGCCGATAACCAATGGATAACGACCCATTTGAATCTTTTGATATTTTATTCAGACAATAGGGTTGATATGAGGTGATTTTTGGAATAAATAGAGTAAGAAAATAAATATACCAAAGGGGAAGTTTCATAATTTTTTATTTTTTAATGGGGAGCACTGTTTGGCCTCATGGTTTTCTAGATCGTACCCCAACTGTGCGCCAACCTCTATCCATGAGGGCTTAAGTCGCATAGTTATATAGGAATTCCTAAATATTTTGAAAAAATATTCACCAACCATGTGTAATTTCTCTATCTCAAAACACACTATTTTCCCCCATCACACGGTTTGTACAAATCATCCACAAACCGCGCAACATGCAAAGAATGGAACAAATTTCCCTTTCATTCATTTCCTGAACCCCCTCAAAACACATGACCATCCTAATAAACTAGGTAATAATTTAATTGACCAAAATTAATTGATTAGAACCAAATTTTAAATAATAACATACCTCCATGAAATCCAGGATCTTATATAGATAGTGTAGGATAATAATGAAACATGAATAAAGAAGATGAGGTGATGATCCCTTAAATTAGTGTGTGAATTAAAATTCTTGGAAGGAGATTTGTGAGAGATTGGGGTATCTTTAAGAGTACATTAGATAGGGTAGGAAAGAGTGAGGTCATGATCTGTGGAATGTGAGTGAAGAAAAATGATATATTGAATGGGTTTGTATATAAAATTTGTGGGGATTTCTTTATTATTTCTCAAATTCTAGTATTGGAATCTATATAATTAAATAAAAAACCACCAACCATTCCATCATTTTTATGATATTTTCTTCCAAATTATATTTTTTTTAATTATTTTATATGGTCTATGTCTGAAAATAATAAAATAATACCATTTATTTTTTTAAGTGAGTTATACGTTTAAAGAAATGATTTTAAAACCGTAAAATATATTAATGGGTTTGGAGGATTCATAAAGGATTTATAAAATTAATAAAATAAAATAAAATTTCACATTATTTTAATGGGAATATATATATTTGTTCTTTAATAGTCTTATTAGTATTTATTACAAAACTTTTGGGTTATTATGATGGCATAATACATAATGTATATGAAACTGTATTTAATTTTTACCCGAAAATCTGACTCTCATAGAAAATTTTGAAAAAATCATCATTGAATAATTATTATGTTATGATTCCAAAAAAATAATAATTTTATAAAAATAATTTCATATACATATGAATTTTTAATTTGAAAAAATTAATCAACATTCATTGAGAAATCCTGGGGTATTTTGATGATAACAGATTTCAAAACCTTAAAGAAATTACATTTTAATTAACAAAAATTATATGATCATCAAAAATTAATAAAAAAAACTTGATAATAAAATTGTATTAAAATATTATTTATTTATAAAATATATTAACCCATCAAAAATAATCTTCTTAATTGAAATAACAAATTACATAAAAATACAATTTTTCTGTTATCATATCAAAATATAATTCTTATGAAACTCATTAATTAGTCATTTATAAATTAAAAAAATAATTAATAAATATAAAAATAGTTTTAATGAAAATATTAATATTCAAACTATTAGGCTTAGTTTTTCCTATTCTTTGTTAAATTAGATTTAACATTAATTAACATATTTTTCTTTAACCTGGGTAATTAATATTCTCTACATTTACTATTCATATTATATAAGAATATAGTTCAACATTTTAATTGATATTAATTATGATGAATAAAAATATGGAATTCATTTATCAAAATTAATTCACATAAGTTAAGGGATTTAATTTAATATAAAACCTGTAAGTATAAGGAATGTTGTTTTTTGAAAAATGCATTTTTTATGAAAAGTTTGATTTACATTAATTATATATCTAGTAATATTTATTATATGAATTTAAATACATAAATATTGATATATAATATAAAATATTCATTTATAATATTTCACATTATGGGTTTTTTAATTAATTAATATGGGTAAGCATTATGCAATTTAAAGTCATTTTTTAAAGAATCTGTGTTTTTGTTCATAAAAATAAATTTATAGAAAATCGGGTATAAAAAAATAAAATGTAACTAATTAAATTAAATATAAATAATAAATACTTATGTAACCGAAAAAAGAAATTAACATAATAATTAGACTTTTAAAGTAATTAATTCATCAATATAGATGAAAATTTTAAATAAAAATTATATTTTCAACTAAAAAATATATTTTTTGGAAAACAAAATATTTTCTCCATATAATAATTTTGATATAATTGTACCATAAAACTAGTTAATATTAAATTAAACATATTCTATATGTTCGGTAAAATAATTATAATATATTTCTTCCATAAAAAAATAAAATACATTTCTGAAGAAAACATATTTTGACGAACAACTAAACATTACCAAAAAATGATTGATTATTCAAAAAGAATTTATCAATATATATAGATTATATATATGTATCAAAAATTATTTAATCCTATTCATATCAAAAATATAATTAAATAGTTAAAACCACTATATTTAAATAATCTTTTTTTGTTTGCGTTTGGTGTTCTAAATCGTATATGCTATCGAACATAGTTTAATATTTTTGAAAAACTAAGCATGTAAATTCATCCCACATTAATAAATTTCATCCTCATAATTTTAAAATTATCTTGGTTATATGTTTTTGAATCACGAAAATATCATTATTAAAAACCTACATCATAAAAAGGGTTAATGAAACATCATATTAAAAATAGAGAAATAGTGGTTTGATGGTCATCACATAACTAGGTTTCCTAGTCCAATAAATTTAGTGGGAAGTGAAAAAATATAAATTGATCCTAAAAATAGTAAATAACTAATAGAGTGTGATAGAGAACATGGTCGGGAGAAATACAATGTTTAAAAAACCATAAATTGGTGATGGGTAAAATGAACATGGCTTCATCAGACTTGATGAAAACATAAAAACCTTTTTTATTCAACATTATTATCCTATAGTTAGGGAATTAATTTTTCATATAGAATATTAACATAAGCAAATATAACTTCATGAAAATTAAAATTTCATTGTTTAATTAATTTCCACTATAATCTCATTATTTTCTCCAAATGATGAGAACTTAGGATTATTTTTTTGATTAGATGCAGTAGAATAATCATCTAAAGAATCAAATAGTCCACCAAATTATAACAAGATATTCCACATATTTAAATAAATATACTATAATAATTGAACAATTAGTTATAAATATTTTTATAATATTAAACAAATAAAAAATAATCAAATAACATTAAAGGGGTCACTTATAAATTACATTCATTTCCTTAATTGTTGTATTTTTAGGCTTTATTCAATGTTATCCATGACCTATTTAGTAACATATACTATTAGAGTAATTTTATTATCCCATTAATTGTGTTTATTATTGAAATTATGAATTTACCAAATCATATCACTGGATGTGTCGAACTATGTCGACAATTAAGTTCATTGTCTTGCCCCATTTCTTGGTTGAGTATATCTCAATGCTGAATTTCTAGGTTTCACCCCTATGGATATTAGAGCCAGATCCACATCCACTTGTATTATCCAATCAAGAATATATTTTCTTGATTAACCACTTACTATATACTTATCAAAATTTATGGTTTGTTTCATATAATTTTATTATCCCCATGGATTTTGATAATGTTTTCTAATCCTAATCCAAAAAATAACATAACTTTTCCTTCGATAGTAACTATAACAAGCCCGCTCATTATTACACATTAATTATTGATATATTTTATAATTTTAAACATAACACAACCAAGATTATTGACAAGTCTAGTGTCTTTGGGAATTAGGTACATTATATAATAGATTTAAAATAGGAAAAACATCATCGATATTAAAGTCTTACTTAAAATGCTCGCACTTAAAGGTGCATGGGATAACCTGGGAACATACATAAGAAAGTGGTGAGCTATAAATCCTAGTAAGGGGATACATAAGGAATAGAATTAAAAAAAAATTATAAATTTTATACAATAGGCATATCAATGGGTGATTAAAAGTGTGGGAATTATAAACATGAACAACAAGGAATGATATATAATGATAACAATAAAGGAAACGTGGTAAATTTGATAACAAATTAATACACTTCATCATAAAAATATGTCAAGGATAACAACCAATAAATCATGATGGAAAACATTCCATAAATGAGTCAGGTTCACTCTCTATCCCAACAAGACTTCTCACGAGACTAAAAAATACACAATGCATTGAAATACTATATAACTCTAGGCACACCAATCACTTTCATTTCATTATAATGCTTATCTGTGCCACATATATCATACAACATGGGTTCATTCATCAAAATATTTTTTCCCACGATCATGGAGTGTGGAATAAATACATTTAAGTCCTTCATCAAAGAATTGTATGTGTACAAAGTATAACACCCATGATAGGAAATGGGTATGTTATTCACTATACAATTGTTTTCTCATAGAAAATGGTGTTGAAATTTTGGCAGCATAAATAAATCACTTAAAAATTAATAAAATGGGTTGATTAGAGAGGAAATGGCTCCCACATTATTTATAAATGAAATTTAAAATAATATGGTCATGTAAATACATGTCTAAACATTATGAATTCAAAAATGAAGGCATAACATAATAATTAAACTTGAATAAAGAAAAGAATTTTAGGATCCATTACTTGATTCTATGACTCCAAATGATTACTGGGTGTTTCTTGAGAGATTGGGGGAGCCTTGGGAAGAATCTAGATATGAGAGGAAAAAGTAACAATGTGCACTGTGTATTTATAGTTAAGAGAAATGGGAGCTTGTGTGGTTTTATATCAGCAATGAGGGTAGATTTCATTATTATTTCTCAAACATAGGTTTTAGATTCCATATAATAAAATAACAAAAAAAACACAAACCCTTACATGTGTTTTCCTATAATTTATGAAAAGTTGGATTATTTTTCATTATTTTATAAGTTAATATGTGGAACATAATATAATAATACCCTTTATTATGTGTAAGTGATTCATAATTTTAATGAAATTATTTTAAACCCTTAAAATATATTAATGGTATTGGAGGATTCATAAGGGCATTATAATATTAATAAAACAAACATAAAGACAAAATATTTTAAAGGTAAAATATATTTTTGTTCATCGATAACATTTATAGTATTTATTACATCACTTTTCAGTCATTATGATTTCATAATACATAATATATTTTTATACAGTTTTTAATTCTTACCCAAAAATTCGCATGTTTGAGAAAATTATGAAAATTTAAATGTTAGATAATTTTCTATTTATGTATATATTCACTTTTTAAATAATAATCGATATTTTTTGAGAAATGCTGGTTTTTTGACAATAATAGTTTTTGAACACTTATAAAAATTACTTTTGACATCATAAAAATTTTGCAATTATTTATATTTAATAAAAAAATTTAATAATATATTACTAAACTATTATTTATTTAAAAGATATGGTAATTCACTAAAATTAACATCTTAATTAAAAATAAATATTATATAAAAAGACTATTTGTGTTTTATTATATCAAAATAAAATTCTTATAAATCTAATTACATAATAATATATATAATATATATAATAAATAATAAATATAATAATAATTTTTATGAAAATTTAATATAAATATTAATACTATTATAGTTACTTTGTTTCTATAATTTTTTAAATAATTTTTATGCTTAATTAACCTATTTTCATTTATTAGGTTAATTAATATTTACTACATTTGCAATTCATATTTTAAATGAATAATGTTGAAATTTTTTTATTATATTAATTACGATGATTCCAAATATGGATACATTTTATCAAAATCAATCAATAGAGTTTAAAGAAATTAATTAAATAGAAAACCTACAAGCATGATGGAATATGATTTTCCAACAAATAATTTTTTTAATGAAATTAGTGTTTTACATTAACAATATCATGTCATATTTATTATACGAATTTAAATTAATAAATATTATTATTTAATATAAATATCACATTTATATCATTTATCACAATGGTTTTTTAAAATATTTATAATTTAGAAACATTATTCAATTTAAAATAGTTTTCCTGAATTTTTTTTAATAAAAAAATAAACTTATACAGAATTATGATATAAAGATAATTATAATGTACATAATTGAATTAAATATAACTAAACAAAATTTTAGTTAATTTGAAATAAAAATAAAAAATATATTTAATTTTAATTTACTTATTTTATCAAAATAAGTTACAATTTTAAATTAATATGGTATTTTTCATTATTAATAGGAATATCTAGATCTTCCAAAAAAATAGAATTTCTAAAAAACTGCCAATTTTTTACTATAAGTTTATTTTGATATGAAGATCTTAAAAATGGACTTTATCTTATCAAATTAATTTTAAAAATGTTCTATAAAATAATTAAATTATTTTTTCTATAAAAAGAAACAAAAATTGAAGAAAACATATTTTGAAGAACCACTAAAAATTTCCAAAAAATTGACTGATTATTTGGAATGAATTTTCAATATATTTATATATATGATATATGTATATATATATATATCATAAATTATATAATCAAAATCATATCCTCAATTTAATGGAAAGGTTAAAACAATAAAATTAAAATAATCATTGTTTTTTTGGGTTCATTATTGTGTATCATATACCCTATCAATCATATTTATATATATATATATATATAAACCCTAGTCATTACAGTCAGTTTTCCCTTACATATAGGGACCCATTCCTTTAGGTTTTTGTAGTTGAGGTTTAGATCCTATTATTGAGGATCAAATCAATATGAGCATTTAGGATGTGGTGATATCATTGGATGGTGGTTATGGATAGGTGTCGGTGAGTTATTGATATAAGTATGAGAAACTATTATCTCTAAACAACCCAGGTTAACCTGGAAGAGGTCACCCAAGCTGATCTGTGGCATTTCCCAAAGGATGTTCTCGATCCCCACATAGTGGATATTAGTGTTGGCCGTCCACAAAGTAAAGCATGGGCATGATTTAACCCAATATAAACAAATAAACTGATCATAATGAATAATATGTTGAACAACCCAAATATATAAAAAAATATTTGGCTGAATATCCTTCAGACAAGAATCTGAAATTTTAAATAACCTATACAATAAATCCCAAACCAAAACCAGAAAACCAGTAATCTTTATGTGACCCCAAGGGTAACTCTCCAATACTAAGAACAAGGATCACCCACGGTGACAAAGGATAGGTTGAGAACATCGCAACAATCTAAAAACAAGATGAAACTATAGGTGTGAGTATTAAAACACGGTATGAATGCCCAAAAAATCAATTACAAATGCACTTCCTTTAAAACAAAAGTAACATTGACCTCAATATTGAAATAAAGTGTAGAAATTATGTGTTTTCCATTATAGAATAAATCATGACCAATTTCTATTTTTCCATTCTAGTAACCATGTTCATTTTCATTAATGAAACAATAACATTTTAAAGGGGAATATAATGCTTTCGTTTCAAAATGGTATAAGGGAGTATAAAACATTTTTACTTAAAATCGATTATCATATCCTTTGAAAGAAGACCTATCCCTTTCCATGATAGACACCATAAATGAGAGCACTACAATAATCACATAAAAGGCGCCATGAAAATAAACACCCAAGAGTAACCAAGTAACTCAATAATCCATTATAAGTGACTATGTTCCAGTAGACATGAGTTAAAATAGGAGATCATGAATAATCCATAATATACTAATACATGAGACCCATCTTTAGAAGAATACATGACATGATGAAATCAAAATTACTCAAAATACTCTTGTCCACCCTAACATAAGACAGAAAGAGGGTAAAATCCAATAGCAATAAACCAAATATATCTATATACTATGGTCCATCAACTAGTGCATTATCTAGATAGTGCAACAACCATTCTCATAACGTTCTCTAACTATGCCTGGTTCCCATGCCTCACTTATTAAGGGGTTGATCCAACTAATTTAAACCTCTCATCTAATCACATTCACATACATCATAAATAATAATTTACATAACATTCATCAGCCAAAATAACTATAAGATATATATATTTTCCTTAATTTCTGTGAATGGGTAATGGCTCTCAAGGATGACACAACAAGGAAATCCCACCCATTCACATAAACATGACAAGATAATTATCCAATGTGGGTTTTCATGATAAATATTTACCAATTTTATAAATCTTTTAAATTGGACTAAAGTTCCTTTTACAAAATCCATCATTTATGAAAGATCCAAATAAATCATGAAAAAATTTGAAAGGACACCAAATTCCATTTCATAGTCATGCATTAAAATATTCCATTTATACACTCACACCACATTTAAATGATAAAATAATATTAATAAAGATTCCAAATTGGCCATTATCTAACATGACATGCCAAATAATTTTTCAAGAGACAACCATAAGATTATTTTAAATATAAAATGCTCTATAGCCCTTCTAAGAAATAAAATGATTATTTCAAGATCTCTTCTTCGTGGATGGGTATTCGAGATACAAACAGATCTGAATTCCCCATATAAGATGATGTGTCTAACCCCTTTTGGGAACTAGAAGGTACTTTCTGTTAACAAGAAATGCCTTTCGGTCTGAAAATTGCGGGTACTAACTATTAGCATTCAATGTACCACATATTAAACTTGATCCTCAAAACATTGGTGGAATGCTACTAGGACGATCTGTTCTTCAAATCTCGATAGTGTCAGGACCATCTTAGAGATCTTCATAATATGTTTGGCTTCTTCCGCTCCCACGATCTAATTATATACCCCATGATGTTTTTCTTTCAGGGTCACCTCTTGGAAGTTCTTCAAATTTTTCGTCATATCCAAAGGCTTCAATATCGATCCAAATATGAGTAAGGATGTCAGTCAGATGAAACCTCTAAGAAACCTCTGAGAGTTATGAGGATTTTAAGACCACTTAACCTACATATGCTAAGCCATTTTAAATTTGGATGGAAATTGTATACACTTTTCACAACTCATGAAGAATGATGATGTATACTAGTGGGGTAAAGAGTGTTAGACCACCTTTAATGAGATTAATCATTACCTACTACAGTCTCTGGTTCTGATTCCACCAATCTCCATAAATCGGCATGTCCTTTATGTGACAGCCCTAGAATAGACCCTCGGTGCCCTTATTTTCTATAAAAAAAATAAAGGGATAGATAACAGTTTATAATACCTTTAGTGTATCCACCGCAAAAATTAGGCTAGATATACCTCTATATAGAATATATTCCTTGCACTATTCTTCATAGTAATGGAAATGTAGTAATATCTATAGCATCACAATGTGAATCTAGTGTCCTAGGTAGACATGATAAATTATATTCTGAACCACCCCATGTTGGCAAGCTCTTACATAGTGGATAATGATTCTTAAGCAGTTCGACATCAGTTTCATTTCACAGAAAGCTATCAAGGGTCGATAATTGTAATACTTCCTTGTCACCCATCCAACACCTCTAGATCAATATCTAGGACTTGACATCCTAGATGAGTCCATACACTCATTTGATTAATCCATTTTATATTTATAGATTCACATTGATGGAGCTTCCTGAAGCCCAACCTGTAGATGGCTCAATGATCCCAGACATAATAGAGTAGGATTGGGTATCATCTTCATCACACCTACACACATTATCTTGCCCGAATCATTATTTTTGTCAGAAGGCTACACCAAAAATGAGGCAGAGTATTAGGCTCTCGTCACTAGTTTAGAGATAGACCTCGAGATTGACATTCCCCACCTACTTGTGAAGGGGGACTCCAATCTGGTCATCAATCTTATAAAAAATGACAACATATTCAGAAATCTAGAGCTAATACCCTTTTTATAGTGTTATCTCCATATAATGTTTGAGTTCCCATTTCGGCCTGAGGTTATTCATGTTCCTCAATCACAGAATAGTTGAGATTATCCATGTGCTGAAATGAAGAGTCATCACTCACATTACCCCAGATGATGATGGAAAATAGGTGATCCATATCACCATCGATACCACAACATCGAGACCTCCATAACCCCTACCATAACAGAAGAGAACCCTGATTGGATGACTCCTTTTGTCTAGTACCTCCAACATGATAATATCTAAATAGATAGATCCAAAATTGAGTGAATTATTCAGTATGTAGTACAATTTACCCTACACAGTGGTCCCATCCCTGAGAAGATCCACTATAGACATGGGTTAAATGGAGTTATCCATCATTATATTCATGGAGACATGATTCCCCATGTTATAATAGAAGTTCATGTCATTTCAGTAAGAGCTCATCAAGAAGGTCTAAAACTCACACATCTGATATAGAGGTTGGGAATCTTCTGACGCACCATGGTCCATGAATGTATTGAGTTTTCTAAGAGGTGCTATACAAGTCAAATCCAATATATCTTTGTGAGTTTAGAACTAGATCTTCATCATAATAAAAAGTATTATTACCCATTTAGTATGAGGACACATATTTGTGGGGCCAAATCCACTAGTGACGACTCACAATTATAGGTTCATCCTGACTACTATAGATTTCTTTTCTAACTGGGTAGAGGAAATCTCACACAAGGATGTCAAGGCCAATTATATCATTGATTTCATGAGATCCAAAATCATATATAGATTTAAAGTTCCTCCCATTATTCTATCCTATAATGACACCAACTTTTGAGTAGATGAACTGAAGAAATTTGATGCCAAGAATAGTTTCCATCCCAACCATACTTCCCACTATTATGTGCAAAATAATGGGAAGATCAAGGAATTCAACAAGACCCTCTCCAACATTTTAGAAAATTTGGTTGTTTAGAACCAGAAATGTTGGCCGAAAAATCTCCCCAATGCTCTCTAGGATTACCGAACGACGAATCTTAATTAAATCCAAGTGACACCATATTCCCTGGTGTATGAAACTGAGGCAGTAATGCCCATTGGGATAATGTTACTATTACATTTTAAATCATTCTATGATAAACAATATCAGAATAAGTGGCATATGTCATTATGAGTGAACTAGAACCCTAAAATTAGAGAAGGCTCCAATATTTTCACAATCTGTGGTGGATGTAGAATAATATCTCCAGAGATTTCGATAAGAAATTTCATCTTTATAAATTCTTTATAGGTGACATGGTTCTATCCCTAAGAACTCTGATGATTCCAGCCAAGAATCCACCAAAAATAGAGCCCATATGGGAGGTAAAATATATAATCCACCAGGATTACCCCAATGGTGCATACTCTCTGGTCACTATAGATGGCGAGCGCATTACCCCTCCCACTAATTCCAAATTCCTCAATATGTATTCCCTCTAAGATATCTTCTTCTGTAGTGTATGAAGTTAAAATATGTGATCCTTCTAAAATAAAATACATAAAAACAATCTAGCATCATCATTCTTCATGATGATAAACTAAAAAAGGTAAACATAACTCATAATTGATCACTTTGACCTCCAACTATGATCTCATCCATCCATACTGCATGACGTTAAACTGCATGTCATATCACTAAATATGTTGCTCCTGATTCCTACACTTGTAGGATACATAATAATTCCCATACATTTTATCATTAGGGTCCTACCCCAAGATTATCTATTTTCAGTCTCTTGACTTATTAATTCTCCCAAGATCCTGCGGTGTGGTGTTGGCCTCTTTGGTCTTAATTCATATCAGGTTTGAAATATCCGTTCCATTTTCCCCCTTAGTATAACCACCCAATTTCATTCAACCTTACCGCATGACATCAAATTGAAAGACATATCCAGAACTATGTATGGCTTGACATCCAACCTTATGAGATATTTTAGAACACTCGCATGTATTGTCTATGGTTCCAGCCTTATGATCTACAATCCTTTACTTCAATTTGGCATATTGTCCTTTGTTCTTTTGGGATCATGTGTTGTGGTGGACATATTTTGTCGGCATTCACATCGGGTTTACAATGGTCACACAATGTACTCCCCCTCGAGAGCAGTCCCTTCCACTTCTATCCTTACCAAATGATGTTAAACTGCATAGAGTCTCATGAACTCTATGAGGATTTATTACCATCCTCATGAGATATGTAAGAATTCTCATAAAAGTTTATTTAGGTACAGTCCTTTGTTAATCAAGCCATTTCACCCCTTTTCCATACTTTTTTTCGATTCATCTACCTTTGGTCAAATCCTTCAACCTTTGTTATTCCACATCATCATGCTCAGATGATTTTTCAGTATGGTACATAGAGTGTAGCAATATTCATGGACATTCTCTCATACCTCCACCATGATTTTCATTCCATTTAATTTGGGTCCCCATATAATTTCACGTCTAAAATGACCCCTAGATAGGCTGGTCTCATGCCACTTTGGCTAACCTACCGTCCTGGGCCAACATCCCAAAGGATCTTGAATATTAATTTGATACATGCTCCCTATTGTGAATATGGTTAGAGGCCGATGACCAATTATTTATTCCCATTCCAAGTCACAAGATAAAGATACATTGTTGTGAACATGGTCAGCGGTTATCCTCCATAAATATTACAAATATGGCCGAGTCCCAAATATTGGACTTTTGATTCACATTCATTATAACATCCTTATTTCCAAGAATAATTCTGACACACTTGGAGTCATTTCATTATGAATCTTTGTGTGTTGATTAGGCGAACCAAAAAAATGATTTCATCATTGTCCCCACACCTCTGTTCCCTTTCTGTGTGTTTTCATGTGTTTTACGGATCGTTTTTTCCCGTTTTTCCAACACCGAGCATAGATCACATGGGGTAGGGGTTTCGATAAGGTTTATTCTCACATGGTAAATTTTCATACCAAAATGGTCTGAACTCTAGGATCATAAACTAGGTGTATAGCTACCCAAGTCTATGCATCATTGCATTAAACTAAGTGTGCATTCTCATGAGAACATGTAATGCGGTATGGACCTCTTTAGTTATAATTCACATTTGGTTGTTTCTTAAAACCGCATTTCGTATTTCATTATCATGGTATAAGCTCTACCACCATAAACTGGGATTTCTTTTTTCCTTTACCGCATTAAACCTCATAAACAATTTCCATGTGCACAACATTAACCGTGGAATTTATGGTCCAAACTCTACCACTTTAAACTATGATTTTTAGTGTCTGGGTTCATATGAAATTAAACTATATAACAACCTCGATTTTTTATATCTTGATAAAATATCACCCCTTTTGGATATCAGATGCATGTTGTGACAGCTTAATAACTATGTCTAGCTTGATTCCGGCCCCTATAGGATATGTAAGAACACCTGGCTATTTTTTTCTCAAAGCCCAGCTCTAGGTTCATTAACCTCACAAGCTATTTTGACCCTATCACATTCTAAACACTAGGACATAAAATTAAGAAACCCTAGTCCATGTGACATGACAATAAACTGTTGGCTAGGGTCCAGATAGTATGACGTTAAATGATGTGCAACATCATGGTCATATGAAGTTAAAATATTCCATATATCATTCTAACCATATAGAAATAACTACCTAATTATCATCCTTATATGCATGACATAAAACCATAATCCATCCTAGGACCATGCCCGATAGTTCCTGTCTATAAGTAGGTTAGATATAAATTCAAATAGATATGATCAACCAATGTACTCCTATCACAGTGGGGTAATTTCATGATTGTTGGACTCCACATGAATAGACCATCACTCCATATTCTCAATTTATGTACCTTATTATTGGATTCCCATCCTCTTCCACATTTAATGAATACCCTAATAGTCTAGTCTCATGACGCTTCGACTAACCTACCATTTTAGTTCAATGTTCCAAAAGATATCAGATGAAATTTTTAGTTTGGCCTCGTGTTTTGAACATTGTCTGCGGTTGTCCCTCATTGGTTTGTCCCCATTTTAGGATAACATGATATGGATACTGTGTTGTGAACATTGTAAATAGTTATCCTTCATCATCAAGCCATCCTCACTATGTTCCAAATATTGGGTATCATGATTCACACTTCTCATTCCCCTTTGTACTGATTGATTCAAAATACCCAGGTGTTACCCTGCTTGTAATCTAGAGAACATAGGTAAATGTGGTTTGGATTCTATGTGAGCCTTACTCTCTATTTCATAGACCTGTCTCTTGTTCTGAAACTCAGTGCAGTCAGGTAGACCCTGGGTGGTTAATTACTGGCCATCGCTCTCATCTCCCGAGTGAGTGGTTTTGCTATCATCTATTTTTTCTCACACCGAACATGACCCATACGAGATTGGGTATTGATTTTTTGATGCTTTAATGATACGATTGAAATTTATTAATCAAAACAACATAATAATATTTCTATGCATGTATTTTAAATGGGTAGGTAGATGAAGAATATATGTCCTAGTTTGACCAAAACGTAGCCCTTATGGATCAACCACCTTAATAGAATGCTTCAATTCCACCACTCTTTGTCTTGTAGACTCTAGGGTTTACAACCACATAACAAGATCAATATACTCATCAAAGGACATATATTGAATTCTGTTATATCTGATCTGCATTCACTCTCATTCAACATGATGTTCAACCAGTTGATGGTTCACCTTAGATAATTTCTCTTGGGCCTCTTCCAGTTGGGAATTCAGTCATTCTTTGAGCCACTTTTTGTTATCAATGATTTTGAAATGATCTCTCAATTTCCCATTGATTTTTTGAATTTCATTCTCTACCTATTAGAGTTTTTTTTATATTTTCAGTCTTTTTTCAGCACCACTCAACATCGAGAGGTTGACTAATCACCTGCATCCTGTCTGTACGGTTTTCCTAGTTCAATTTGTGCTGATGAAATGCATATACCCTTCCAAAGCATTGATCATACATCCACGTATGAAGAGATCCCATTTTTCTTATCTACTATGGTTCTATAACCTCATTCAGGAAGCATTTTCTTAGCTTCCTTTCTCGGTGGTGGGCCTTTTGACTATCTTCAGCTACATCATAATCAGATTCATCCAACTCTAAGGGATCACCCTGTTCATTTTTGGGAAATGAATCAAGAATATTTGCTGTGTGATCTTAATTGGGCATTGTATATAATGAATCAGGGCCTAGGATGTCTAGTGTTTCCTCATCACATGATTCTACATTGATGATATCAGTTTGACCGGCTCCATGTTCTTCTCCACCAACGACTTCACCTATCTCTATAATTGATTTCTCACTAAGAATTGTTTCATGGAAATATTGGGTTCATGATTCCATGTAGATTGTCACCCCTCTCATCAAACGGGCCCTAGGTCCTCCAGCCATCTTCATGAGAATGGTACCCTACATTCTAAGAAATATTTAGACAAGTGCTGTGTCGATCATGTTGATTGAGAAAAACAATAGGTGTGGATTTATGGAGTATGAGACATACGATGGTCAAACTCTTTGTCCCGCCTTTATCTTTCCATTAATATAATTACAAGGTGTGGTCCCACATATATGATTAAAGACTTTATATGTTCTAGAGACACTTACCTTTCTTTCCCAACACCACACAACTCTACAATCGTTGTTTCTATCGATGTTAGTACCTATTCTTGGTCTTCCACATCCATTGTCGCATCTTCATCCCTGATGGTATGTACCATATTATCAAGTTCATCCTTCATATATAGATGATGATTGGGGGAATAATATAATGTGGGAAGGTTAATAGTGTAGGAGATAAGCTAGGGATTACTTTAGGGTTTGCAAAAAATACTCTTAGAGAAGTCGACTCTAAAGCTCTGATTATTCCTTCCTAAAGAGAACCTCCCTTTGAAATGATCTCCCCATCACATTCCTAAAGGATGTCAGAATAAACCTCTTCCCTTTAGTTACTCTCCGAGATAGATAATTTAAATCTCTCTTCCATTTGAGCTATTGATGTCATTTGGTGTATGGTATTGTTCCTCAACACCCTTACTAATCTTATTAGTGGTCTTATAGTGCCTTGAGAGTACACTATTTCCACAATATGGTTTACACATTCTTTCCCATAGATGGGGCCACCATGAATCCAGATTTGGAGAATCCAATTTCTCTGAGCTTCATCCCATGCCTATTCATATATTTCTAGATTTCATTGACATTATGGAAGTATTTGAAGAATTCACTGTCTTTCTAGGCCTCTGGATATACAGTTTCAGGAGTAATCACCACATGATTCATGTGCTTCCCAAGTGCATTAGGGGGTTCCTTTAAGAACCCCATAGATAATTATCCTCTCTCCAAGGTCATCCAGGTTATATTCATTAGGTCTAGAACTACCACCTCTCTTACCTCACCTTAAACTGGTGGTGGTTCATGACACGCTACCATTACTTACGTCACCTGATTATCAAGACAAGAATCAACACCACCCACACGATGTCTTATTCCTACCACTTGACCTTAGCTTTGAGGTGTGGAAACTACCAATTTACTATCACATATTGTTGGAATCTTCAATGTATCACCTGGGTATGATGCTTCCCAACATAGTTCATATTCGTGAATCAATCTAAAGGAAGTGGTAGGTGGTTGTAGCTTGTTACACTTCTTTCCATCCTCCACTATGAACATAAACCACATTTGTCTCCTTAAACATGGGTGGTTATCATGTAACACCTCCTTGTACACTTATCGATCTAGCCTCTGCATACACCTGAATTGTTTTGTGAACCATTGGGGATTATATGGTTAACATATGGGTTTACAGTCCAACTATGCGACCAACAGACCACCAGAGAAGGAAAGAATATAGGATTACTTCTCTATAGTGTTTATTAGATCATCAGTGAAGGTTGTAGTCTCCAGGGGAAATGGTTGAATATGAATTGATTGGCTTTCCCAATTTTTCTCAGCACATCCATCATGTGAAGCTTGATCAGGGGGGCTCCCTGCAATATTACGAATCGATGGTCGATAGTGTATCTATCATGGAGCAATAGTATTGAGTTATTTTTAGCTTCCCATGTTCATTGGGATCCAACTGTATAGGAATTGGATTAGTCCACACATGTGTAAGGAAATATTTCCCTTGGTGATGTGTTGTAGTAAATGATATAAATTTTCTAACATCAATTTTTTGAAGTTGATTCATTCTCTACAATCCAGTTTCACTACCATAATAAATTTACTTGACTTTTCTCCCTTGTTTGCATCCATAATCAGTCGTATCCACCCATAGATCATCACCCTAATTAATCCAGCCAGCCTGATTGTTGGCAGGTGGCCATATTTGATGTTGTAGCCCCACAATTACCATTATCTATCCTCTAGGATCCACTAGAAAAAACCAAGTTTTCCCCACTGAGCTCCCCTAAGATATTTAGGGGGACTTGTTGATAATATCCTTGGGGTTGTTTCTCCCTTGGGTGGAAATTTTTGAAATTAAACAAACCGCGACTTAAATTGGACATATCTGGACATTTTTCTTGTCATCATCCATGCCTGACACTATCTTAAATAATGACTTCACCAAAGGCGGCATCTGTTCTGCTTCCTCCCAGACATTCATTATAGGTAGAAAATCATCATACATCTTTCTAATAATATGCATGAAAGTGATTTTATATAGATCCCAGAGTCTGATACAAACCATGAAATGAAGTATGAGGAATGTGTTGGTATTTGGTGACCACCAGCATAGCAGTTTTGGTATGAAATCCTTTGGATGGAAAAAATAAAATTGGGAAACCCATGATGCTTCATATAGTCCTACACACCTCAGCTCATGCTCAAACTCGACCCAGGATGTGCATACATAGGAGACCCATTCCCACTTATGAGTTATTTTGCTTCCCTGGAACAGATACCAAATTTTAATTCATCCCTTATATGTATTCCCAAGCACAACCTTAATGATTGTAATATACTAGGGTGGGGACTTCTCTTCCCTAAACTACATACCATCGATGTTGTTGACATGATTATAGAGGTAGTGAACTATGATTGGAGTATGATATCCTCTGACATGGCCATCTACATCCATGTACCACTAATATTGTCATAGTAATCCTTTAAACTACTATGCTAAATCATATAGGCCTACCTCAAGAATGAATACATCATCCCGTAATATATAGTTGTATAGAGAAAGCCTCTTGAATAATAGGTTTTCCTCTTAACCATTTTACAGCAGTGTCATCAGTGATTCGTGATCAAGATCATGTTGAATGAACTCTCTTATTTGATGATTTTCTTTCATTTTTTCAACTCCGAGATGCATCATCAATAAATTCTCGAGAAGCATCCTGAGCATCCATCGGCCCAAGACTAAAAAAGTTTTTAGGTTTCATTCATAGAGATCGTTCAAAGAGACCAATTGTAGAGTATTTTTGTTCTGAGATCATGTCGCATAGAAGAAATGGTTCATGATGCACTGGTTCGCTGAAAATAGTTCATTGAGCACCGGAGCATAGAACCTGGTTCATGAAGGCATGTTCATATCGGCATGTTCATGAGAGGGATCTATTCATAAATAGATAAAATTTTCATAATAATTTGTGGAGATCTAGGTAAGAAGATAAGAGCATTGATGCCCAATTTATAGGCATGATCTGACTCACCCATTGTGGAATTCTTTTCAGGTTCCCTTTGTGAAGACCTATCCCCTTCACTTCACGCTGACTTTTGGAAAACATGGCATCATGATACAATGCACCATTCCTACTTTCTGATCCTACATTGTGATTCAATAAATGTTTTTGGCTATTTTCCCTCAGAATCTAGGTCACTATTTCAGAGGATCCCATTTTTAGAGGGGGGGGGGGGCATTTTTGGTTTCGAAAGTCATTACCCCAAAGGAATGAACAAATTAAATCCTTGTTCGTAGATGAAGGAAGACTCAAGTGTCCTTGAATTTTGGCTAAAATCATAAATGGATTATATTTCAAAAAGTGCCCCAAATTTTGTTTCATGAAAAATCTTGTAAATGGACCTCCTTCATGGATTCCATCTCCCTTCATGGGCCAGCGAATGAACATATATCCCTCACGATGTCTAGCTCCCTTCATGAACTAGCACATGAACCTATTTCCTTTGCAGTTTCTAACTCCCATGGTAGAATATCTCATCAATGGATCTTCTCTATTACATCTACATCCCTTCACAAACTAGCTTGCAAACAGATCTCCTTTGTGGTGTCTATATCGATTTGTGGACCAGTTTGTGAATGCATATCCTTCACTGAATCCTAATTCCTTTGTGGACTAGTTTACAAATGTATGTCCCACATGACATCACTTTTACTGGCATATCTGACCATGAATGTATGCTCTAAGTGGAATTAAATTTTCTTCAATGTTCCCAATTTTTCTTCACTTATAGCCATGTGAAACTCTTCGACCAGTATTTATTAAAAATATAAGGCTCTCCCCCTCCCCAAAAAACATTTTTACTCTGACCTTTCTTCATCAGAACTCTCATTTCATGAAGCTTTTCGCAAACCCAATGATGGATTGCCTAAGGTACATAGGTTGGGTGAGTTGTGAATTCTTTGGTTCATTATGGCCCCTACCTAGGGGGGATTCCCATTGCAAAGATATTTTCCCTCCACAAAAGAGGGAGAGACTTTTAGTTGTAAGAGGCTCTATGAAGCTTTAGGCCTTCACTGAGAACCCTCCAAATTAACAGAACTTATCTAATGTAAAGCTAGGTTATACTCAATAAATTACTTCATGATGAATCTTCCTTCACAGTGAACTGTTTCTTCATGAGGTACCTTTCATTCACGAATCTTGTTTTGGTGAATCCATTCGCTTCACAAACCCTTCTCCCGTGCAGCACTCCAGGCTCGTAGGGAGTGATTTCATGGTCCCTTGAGTGGCGGTTCATAAAGCGTTTCCATTCCTCATGCTTCTCTTAATAGGCATGCTAATTAATATTGCTTCTTCACATAGCCACACTAATGTAGAACCCCGGATTGACCACTCCTCCACCTCACTCCGTTCGAGAATTTCATGTTCCTTCCCTCCCACAAGTGTGGGTCGGTAAATGTTATGCACGTCCAAGTGATAAAGAAGGAGTTCTCATCATCCAAGCAGTATTATATTAAACTACCAGGAAACATCATCCCCAACACATGATGTTAAACTATGATTTACCACATGCATGGTAGGCCTAAGTGGATCAGAGAGAGAATGTGATAGTGATCCATTTTATTCTCTCCTTTTCAATACACCTTCTCTCCCTCTTGGATTTTTTTCCATGTGTGCATCAGGTAGCCCCTGTGTAAGTCCTGGCACTCACCTTGATAGGTGATTCCTTTAACGATGACAATGTCTTCTTCATACATCTAGACCCCCTACCTAGTCTTCCCTCCAATACTAAGTCTCAATTTCTATTTCATCAATTTTCCTTAGTGTGTTAACCCCTTGTAACATCCTTTGTGGTTTCTCCTATCGCAACATGATCACCAAGTCTGATTCTACCACTTGATTCTCACACCGTACCTGAATCATGTGGGATTAGAGTAATTATTGACTACGAAATCCTTTATGGTTTGCTAACCATGTGTTATCCCCATTCCCCCCCAGCTAAATTACTTATAATTTGATCCCTGCAATCAATATAGGGTATGTAGGAATCTCATTGACGTTCAAGCCCATCAACTATCTGTTTCGGCCATTTCATGTTGGTTCATTTCCCATCCGACCAGACCATAAACTGTATACTCCATTCATCTGGCATGAAATTAAATTGAATTCTTGAACTACATGGGAATTGATCCCTATCTTCCAGGCAGGGTACATAGGACACCTCCATGAGGTTCAACCCCGACCAATGGTAATATTTGGTTCACCCATCTCAGGATGTACCCTCCTGATGTGACACCATTCATTTTTGGCACACATCCTCTGGATCAACCCCCATGAGGTGTTCTGATCCATGGGGGAGATAACGACACATAAAACCCACACCTGATCCATACTCCTCCAACAAAGAGTATACCTCTTGTAAAGGGATACTAACCATTCATAATCCTCATCATTTATCTGGGTCGTTATCCCTTGTTTACCCCTTGATTATATTCCTCATTCACTATGCTATGTTTGCAATGATCTTTGTACTTGAGGATGGGTATATTGGAAGCCTCATTGAGGATCAATTCCATTACCCATCTTTTTCAGACATTTCATGTCAGTTCACTACTCATCCCAAATAATGTTGAACTATATGAACCTTTGTCCTACATGACTTTAAGTTGTATTCTTGAACATCATGGGTTTTGATCCCTGTTTTTGAGGAAGGGTACATAGGATGCCTCCATGAGGTTCAACCCAACAAACGATAAACATTGGTTCTCCCACCAAGGGATGTACCCTCATTATGTGACATCATCCGTTTTTGGGACACATCTTCTAGATCAACCACCATGGGGTCTTCTGATCTTCCCAAGTTTTTAACAATGCATATTCTCCCCTCTAGATCCATACTACTACAAACAAGAGTATCCTTCTGGTGATGTGATACTAACCATTCATTATCCCCAGCATGTCTTCGGGCAGAAATCCCTTGTGTACGTCCTGATTCAATGCATCATTTCATAAAAATTGTTGACCTTGATCCCTTTATCCTAGGAAGGGTACGCAAGAAACCACCCTGAGGTTCAATCACAGCATTGTCGTCTTTACATCGGTTTCCCCTCATTCATCTCACCCACTTCAATAAATCATCTATCATCTATCCTAATTCTCACATGGGCCACTACATCCCCGTGGGATCTCACCATTCATGTGTATGTAACCATGGATAATCACAACCAAACTCTCCATAACCTCACCATTATCACAGTGGGGTTACGTTACCAATATGGGATGTATCATTGTGTAAGCCCCAAATTAGCCATTTAGACAATTTTTGTGTTCGATCGTTGTCCTCTAAATAGGGTATGTAGTATGCCTACATGATGTTCAATCCCAGCCAATGGTAAACATTGGTGTTCCCCTTTTTGCAGTGCACCCCCTAGTGCATTATTTTTTGTGTCCAAATTAGTCTTCAAATTGTGAAATATTCCCTCATTGGGACATGCCACCCTAGGTCTATCCTCATTTGGTGTTTTGATCAATTCATCTGTTAAAAAATCCAGGTGCTTTCTCTTAGGGATATAACCATCTGATCCACTCTTAACAGTGTTCTGGTCAATCTAATCCTTCTCCACTAGAAATTAAACTAGCGGCATGTCCCGTGTCAAATGTGGGAAGCCAAGGAAAACAATGAAGGCAAGCCACAGATGCCTCTCGATGACTACTATCATACCTAAAGGTTACTGCCCCAACATGACCCTTGAAAATATCTTGGTAGTAGCATCTTTATTAACTGGAATCCACAAAAAGATAGAACTGGGAAAGATTTTCGTGAACAATGTCTTAATCTATAAGGGAGAACTGAAATAGGTGGAGAGTATCGAGGAGGAATCCTTGGAAGGAGAAACTGACATCCAATAAACACATTTTGATCATGCTGTTGACACTACTTAAGAGGTGATGGATGTCACCCGCATTTGGAAAGCATGAATGTGGGATATAACGAGACTGTCAACACACGTACGATGGGCTCTCCCCAAAGGTAAGAATCAGAAACATTATTAAAAACTCACTCCCTTTCATTTAAAACAAATCAGAAAATAAAAATCCAATTTCAAAACAATTTTCTATAAGACCAATTTTTTTATTATAAAAATACAATATCATTAAATCATTTTCATTTTACCCCAAGAGTACATTTTATAGAAAATCAATTTTTTGAATTATTCCATGATGTTAATTTGGAAAATCCTTTTCCCACTTTCCAAAATCCATCCATTTCTAGTAAACCCTTTTTTCACTATTCCAACACAAGGGTTTTCTAAAAAGTTTTCAGGGACAAATAAGAATCAAATCAACTCAAAAGGGATACAAATATCGATTGGTAAATTGTCTATATGGTTGGATTCAATATTCCCAATATGCCACCATTAATGATACACTTATAGGACCATTATATCATTTTCACATGGATTTTCATGCCCTGATATCTCCCAAAGAACATTACCCAAACTCCAGTTTCATATCCCAAACAAAAAAAATCCACCAGAACCAAAAGAAACCAACAAAATTAGACTTCAATTGGAATCTTAAGGATAAGAATGACCAAGGCTTCATGGAGTCATTCTTGCTCCTACCTATTAAGTCCCAGAATTCCTACTCCATCTACCTTGACATCCCCTAGTAACAAAGTGAAATCTGAAAAGAAATGTCCTCTAAAGAGATTACTTAATTTGATACCATTTTTTATGAACAAATCCAGGTCATTCAGAACCAGTCACCTGATCTGATTTGTGGTATATCCCAAAGGGATTTCCCGATACCCACCGGCTGGAAACTAGTGCTGGACGTAAAAAGAGTAAACCATGGTAACGATTTATCACAAATGAAAAAATAAACTAAACATCAAGGCTAATAATAAGAACAACCCAAATATATAAATAAACATCTAACTAAATATCCTTTATACAAGAATCATAAAATATAACCAAATAATAAAATAATAACCAAAATGATACCGGAAAAACCAACATCTCCATGGGAACCCATGGGTCACTCACTGATACTATGAAGAACTATCTTTTTTGGTGACAAAGACCAAGATGATACCTAGACCTCAATCTAAATAAAAGAGGAAAATATAGGAATGAGTTTTAAAACACAGTAGGTGTGCTAGAAAAAATCTATTTCCAAATTCACATCCTTTAAAATAAATTATTCATCAATCTCATGTATGAAATATAGTGCAGAAATTAATTTGATTCCATCATAAAATATATCAAGGCCCATTAATTTATTTCCATTCTAGAAATCAGGTTCATTTTTATTAATTAAGTATTATAATTTTCAAGTGGAAAATGATGCCTTTATTTCCAAATGGTATAAGGGAGTAAGAAACATTTGTATGTAACGTTTCTTCATAAACATTGAAAGATGAACAATCACTTTCAAAGAAATACCCTATACATGAGATCACTACAATAATCACATGATAAGGGTAGTGTGAATAAACACACAAGATTAACCAAGTACCTCAAAAATTTATTATAATTAACTATATGCCAATATACATGTTTGACCTAAGAGATCATCAATAATATGGAACATACTAATACATGTGCCCCATCCAAGGAAGCATGCCTCACATGAAAAAATTAAAAAAAACTTTAACACTCATGAACATTATATCTTAGGACAGATATAGGGTAAAATCCCATAGAAATCAACAAAATATATCTACCTACTATGGACCACCGACTAGTGCATAATATATCTAGTACAAATATCATTCTCAAAAAATATTTCACTATGTCAGTTTCCCATGTCTCATGAATAAATGGGATGAGCCAACCAATTTCAACTGAGAATCCAACTACATTCACATATATAATGTAATATAATTTGCATTACAAGAATCACCCAAAATCACTCCAAGGATCAATCTCTCTTACATAATGTGTATAAATGAGTAATGGGTATCAAGGATTCCATAGTGGTGGCATCCCACCAATTCACAAAATCTGGGAAAGAGAATTATCCATGGAGTATTTTCATGATAAACATTTACCACTTTCATTAATGTTCCAATCATACCTCATGTTTCTCTTACAAAACCCATCATTTATCAATGATCTGAAGAATAAATTAAAAAAGGTGCTTGCACATCGCTTTCCATTTCATAGTCATTCATAAAACAATTCCTCTGAAACACTCACCACACATTTACAAGATTATCTTTTTCACTATGATTCCAAATGGCCTATTATCAAATATGACAAGCCTAATCAATTTTCATGAGCCAAACACTTGTTTATTTTAAATCTAAAATGTTATGAAACCCATATAAAAACTCAAATAATTATTTATCATGTAAAAAATTTATTATAAAATCAAAACCATTATTTAAATATTAAAATACACTCACAAAGGCCAAAAAAACATTTTATCAAACACTGGGGGTACAATATTTGACAAAAAAATTATATTTATCAAAAAACAAGAATGAAATCACAACATTTTACCCCAATCAATCATTTAAAATATAACACATCATTATTTTATATTCAAGGGAGGTGAGAAAATCATGAAATCAACTATTTCTAAATTAAAAGGTTAAGATCAAGAGAAACACATATCAAACTCATGGTGCTTTAACAATACACACCAAAAACCTCTCCATAAAGGATCTAAGAACTAAGATCTAATAAGTGAAACCCTAATCATAACAAATACTTAAAATAATTATAGGGAAACACAAACCCTAGCTCTACCTAACCATTGGATAAGATGAAATAAATAAGTAATCGAACAAGAGAGAAGTGTGATTGGAGGAGAGGTGATTACCTTAATATATCTAGACCCAAAATTGAAGAAATCCTTAGATACATACAATGGGAGGAAGAAGGAAGATTGTATAATAAAGGAGATTCATTCTTATGGAAGTATACACTAGGTGGGGGAAAATAAGGTGGATTTGGGTCTAAAATCCCATGGGGGGAAATGGTAATTTCATAATTTTGTAGTTCTGGGTAGCTTACATGGTTTGGTTATGTAGTTTATCAAATTGTGCACCAACCGTGTGGTATCTACCATTCAAGAAGGGATTTTGCACAATACCATCATAAAAAATTTGACTTACCATGCACAAATCATGCGGTAGTTTCTATTATAATACAACACCGTCCACATGGTTACCTAGGATGGGCCTCACAGTTTACGAAACCATGTCCAAGGTACTACCAAGCCAAAAAATACAATTTTTTCCCATGAACTCCCAAACGAAAAAAATAACATGGGATGAAAACTAAACTAAGAAATAGTTAAAACTTTTACACAAATCACAACCAGAACTCGAGTGAATAATTGATATCCCTAAACAACTTGAGATAGGAATGGTAAAAGAAAAATATGGTGTGACAACTATCGATGATTCCAAATATGGTGGGTTTTTACCCATGTATTGGTTGTTGTTGGGATGGTGGTATAATGTTTTATTGCATTATTTTCCTTGATGTTATTATTGGATGAGAATCCCCTGTTGGGTTATTTATGTAAGGTTTTCACATGAAAAATTGTTAAATCCCTTATTAGCATGATTTTATTTGGGATTATTATTTTGTTGGTTAATGATCATGGAATAGTTGGAGGCCATTAGGGAATCTTTGTGATGTTTTCACACTGGGTCATACGCATGAATTTGGATAGGCTAGAGAAATTACTCATTGAGTTTCCTTCCGTTATTTCATCCATTGGGATGTTTGATTATATTTTTGTTGGTGTGGTCTGAGAGTTTTCATATAGTATATGAGTCTCTTGATAGAGATCACCTTATTCTATGACCCCAAGGCCAACTAAATCCATGATTATGGTTTGGGCCTATGGATAGGCATTGAGATACTTTATGGATACTTGCTGGATACTAAGATACATGGTGCTAAGATAGGTCCCTTGTATTTTTTTAGAGAGTCGACCTGCCCAAATAGTTCAAATATCTAGGTGGTGGGTTTGAGGATAGATCATCCAACATCTAGTTGTCCCTTGTATATATCTTTTGAGGTAGTTTTTTCTCATGGAATTGTTTTGAGGAGGATACCCTTGGGATATCATGGATCATGTGTTGTTGAGTTATTATTGGGTTCACTAATCTATTTTTTGGATGAATTTATATAGGAATAGGGATTTAGTGGGTAATATATATGAGTTCACCGATTTTATTGAGTGCTACACCCTAGATTAGGGTTAGTAACCTGAATAATTAGATTATCCTGATATTGTGGATGAAATATGATCCAGGATATAGATAGATCATTTGGGAGAATATTTCTACAGGACAAAATTGGTTCCTAATTAAATTTTAAAGGTCATTTAAGGAATATAACTTATCTATTTTGGTCATCCTTGGTGTTCCTTTTAGTAGTTCTGATGGTACAATAAGAGTCATAGACCCTTGTATATGTTTTTTGAAGTCATGGGAACCAATGATAACACCTTAGAGTCCAATAGTTTTTCCTTTTAAAATACATTTAAATTTATTTCTATCATTCTTATAAATAGCGCCAAGATAAACATATCATTACCATAACACTATTTTAGTTGTATTTTAGGAAAAACTATGTTTTACCACCTTTTAATAGAATACCCATTTTGAAAAAAAAATTGACAATTTAATAAAATTTATTTTTTAAAATAAATATAATTTTTGTTTTATGAATATAAAAAAAAAATAGTGTTTGAACTTTTTTATTTTTCTGAGAAGTTTCATTTTTTGATGAATAGTCAAAATACTGCATTTTAATTAAAAATGGGAATCTCGTTTAAATAATTATTAGTGTTAAACTATAATTTTAAATGGTTATTAAAGTCAAAATAGATAAATAATACATATATTAATCCAATTTAGGTCATTTGAATCATTTTTATATTGAAATTTGATATAAAAACTTATTAGACTTTTTAACATTTTTATTTTAAAACCCTACTTTCTCACCATGTCTGCGGGATTTGAGTGTATATTAATTTTTTCCACTTATGTGATTTGAATTTTGAAAAATTGAAATAAATGATTGTAATAAATATATAATTATTTGTCTAATTATATCAACTTAATATTTTTCAAAAATGGTTAGTGAATGTGATTAAAATTAATTACAGTGATTAAAGTAAAATTAATCTTAATAAGGGACTAAAACATAATATTAAGGAACAACATGACCTGGAAACATGAACAACACCCATTTTTTTAAAAAATTTCTACCTAATCCCATTTTGGTTTCAATTTTTTGTGTTATTAAAATATTTTTAGAAGGAAGCTCCATATAGAAAAGGATAAATAAGGAAAAAGACAAAAAGGGAACTTTCTGTACCTTTAAAATTTGTAAAACATTGAGATATGAACAAAACCTAAAATTTTAGATTAAACATATCCTTTTTAAAATATAAATTTCATATTATTATCATAAAAATATATCAATAATTTGTATAGATGGTTTAGTTTCTTAAAATGCTTAAAAAATTCAAACATAGTGATTTTTTAGTTAATAATTAACTAAAATAAATGATACAATAAATATTAAAAGTGAAGTAAATTGATTGAATTATTGTATTTAATTATTTTTTAGATTATTATATCATGTTACACATATGTAAATTTAATATATTTGAATTATAATATTTTTTTGTTATATAAAAATTAAAATTTAATAAATAATGTGAAAACTAACATTATTTTCATGTTAGAATAATTAATATTTTCCTAAATGATTTAAAATTAAATAAAATTACTATATTATTACAAGTGATTTTTAATTGTTAATAAATTTAAAATATTTTCTATTAATGGACCAATTTATATTTTATAATTAACATATTGACCAATATATTTTAAAAACATTGTTAACAAGGTTTGAGTTTAAGCAATGATTTAGCATGTCACATGCTCTTGTTTTAAAATTAATTTAAAAAAGACCATTGTTTTCTAATTTCTATAATAGATATAATATTTAAAAACATATAGGATATATATTTTTTAAAATAATATAATTTTAATTTATTCTTCATGTTTAAATAGATTTGGTTGGATATGTAGATGCCTAGATAAAAACCAAAATCTTAAAATTTGGGAATCATAGAAGTTATAGATCCAAATTATTAAAATTCACATATTTTTGGATGGTGAAGGCTTTATAAACTATTATTCTAATTTATCACATTATATTTATATTTTGGAGGTTTTTTGGAAAGTTACACTACCCATTAATGAATACAATTTGGTATTTACGAGAGTGTCACTCCCCCTCCACTATAAAATGGAACGCTCTATACACCTTACTCACACCACTCAAGCCACATTTGATCAAAAAATATCTTCCAAAATATCTTCTAAACATAAATAAAATAATAATAGAAACCTCATATTATGATTAAATAAATCCAAGGATTCCCTTTGGTTGAAACTAAAAGGATTTACCCAGTTAAGAGGTTACATCTTTTCTTACGAAATTTAGTTTTATTTCCATTCTCCTCCACATAAACTATTATTATTAATTTATTGTATAAAAATAGTATTATAAATAAACTAGTATTTTTATTCTCAGCTGTAAACTACACTAAAAAACACTTATATATATTGGGTAATGAACATATTATTTCTGTGTACGATGATCTATTACCCCACGAAATGATGATTGTTCATTTTTCCATTTCTAAATATCACGGTGGCCATTATGATTGAAACTTTGTTTATATATGATATATATTATATTTGAAATATATTTATTCTTCTGAAATTTTTATAAGAATATAGCTTTATGCTTTCCATCTTGTGTAAATATGATAATTTCATTTGAGAAAATGTGGACTATCCCCCCCTCAATGCGACATGCCTCATTCATGACATATACGGAATGTGTAAAGGATGGTTTTAGGAAACCTATGAAAAAAATATGACATAGATATTATTCAATAATTATTATATAAATATATATCAACTACATTTCATTCGTTTAATATGAAAATGAAATGGATGTAGCGTTCATGCATACGTATGACCCATCGTCTCTTTCAATAGTGCACCAGATTTATTATCTCCAAATATTAGAGATTATTATCAAAAAATATATAATGAATATATATGATAATTATGTCAAGGATTAAATTCTAGAGATGTTGAAATTGTGATTTAATTAATAGGAAAAAAAATTAAAAGTCCAAACATACTCTTCAAATTAAGGCAATTAACACACGAAATAGTTAAAATAAAGAAAGAGTATTATCAAATAAGTAATAAAATATTATAATAAATTAATATATAATATTATACACCTGATTATGTTCTTTTATAGGTTAGTAACATATTTTAAACCACTATAAATTGGGATAAATTCCACACAACAATAAATTAGGTTAAGGCAAGGTATTTAGTCTCAATTTACATACAATTGACACTTATTTTTTATTTGGACCCAATTCACTTTTATATACTATATTTAGTTCCATTTTAAATATTATATCAGGAATATAATTATTCTAATGATATTCTACGTTTCATTTAATTCATGTGTAATTATTTTTTAAAATTTTCAAAGTGGTATGGGACACATTAGAATGTTTAAAGATTACTTTTCCTCAAGAATGTTTTAATGTCATCAACAGTTGTTGTTACTTAACCTCCTGTAAGGTATTAATGATATATTCATATTCTTTATAAAAAATTGATATATGATATGGAAAATTTTTAGTTATTTATATCGACTAATTAATTTTAACAATGCTTTGGACAAGTAAGACTTGGTTTGGGGATCATCTTAGGTAAGCACTATGGGTTGGGGACTGGTTACAAAAAGCCCCTCGATGTATCAATAGCCTCATGGGATGAAATTATGTTGAGAAAAACCTTCTAGTTTATAACCAATATAATATAAACTGTATAATGAATGTTCTAAATATTATAGTTAAATTAGGACAAACCAAATTGATTTGTAACCAATATATTTAAAACCGTTTGGTGAAATGTCTAGACGCGGTTGGTTCCAAGTACCTAGAAAACATGGAATAAAAAAAAGAATTTACATGATTGATAATTAATTTATTATCATTATTTATCCCTGATATTTTGCATCGACATATCTTTGGATTCACTTCTTTCTTAGTTTATTTATTAATGGCATGTGCTTCAGTTTTGTACCTTTATATATTGATATTGTCTTATCCAGTTATTTGAATGCAATGTTATATTAGTTATTTAAATTGAAATGTTAAACTATTCTCATTGATACATTATTTCTTCTGATTTACCCTTCTTTATAGAGCATTTGATATCACCCTTATTATGTATCATTTCTGAAGATTAATAAGAAGAAAACTATAAATAATATTTCATGGATACAATTTATTTAATTTGTAATGTATCTTGTTTTATATTCTAAGTACCAATGTATTGATGGATTCATGTATTTAATATAGATTTCCAAGACTTCTACACGGATTCATCCTTGGTGATTTTATTCAGTGTAATCATTCTAATGTAATAAAATAATGCACTGTTCTTAAGCTTCGGGGGTTGGTGCATTACGGTTTGTATCAAATGGTGGGTTAGAAACAACCTTGGGAACTATATTTAGAAAAAAAAATATTAGGTAACATAAACATAATATAAGAATTGATTATAATAATTATATAACATTCTATAATTTTGATATGCCTGATATTATGTGGGTATTCCTAGAAATACATGCATGTCTAGATATTAAAATTGGGCGTGCTTCTGGATCATATGAACCAAAAAGTAATAACTCTGACAAGGTGTTCTAGGACTAACTCCAGGTATCCCTGTATATGACAACAAGCCTTACTGCCCACCTGGTTTGACTGTCCAATGAGATATCCTTATGATAGTGCATATTTTCTTTACCGACCATTATGAATGATTTAAAAGTAATTTTTCCCCGAAGTAACCACATTTTATTATTATATTATTTACTATAAATATATTTATGTTATGAACTATACCATACATTTTATTATATATTATAAGTTATTCAAGTGTATGCCATTGTTTATAAATGTTTCCTGGAAGGATGACCAATATCAATACTCATGGAAAATTAAACAATTTACCTCCTGAGGAAACCAATAAGGCTAGTATTAAAATGGAAAAAATTATGGTGATAATTGGGAATCATAATTAGGTTATGATGAATATCCTCCCATGAATGGAGAAATCTGTTCCACAATGCGATTCTCTTATACTATATCAATTTATGAGATAGGACCCCCCATCATTTAGTAATACTAATAATCTAATTGTAGCTAATAAATAAATTATGTCTCTGGAAATGATATTTATGGATTTGGGATCTGTTGAAAAGAAATAGTATACATATATTGCATATTATCTCAAAGATAATACTGATCAATGGTGGTTGTTGATCCAGAATACTAGGGACAGATAAGAAATTGAACTCTTGGATTTGAGGAATTTTAAGGAGACAATCATTAATATATACATCCCACATGATCAAAAAATCCAGATGAAGAGAATATAACATAGCCTAATGATAAATGAAGAATAATGTTTTGAATATTATGATGCTACATTTACAAGTTTAACTATGAATTATACATATTATATATGCAATACAGAGTGAAATATTGATCACTTCTTTAAAGGTCTTTAGAAAAATCTCCGAATGTAACTTGTTTCTCAAACAATTTTTTAATATGATGAAATAGATTTATATGATGTAAAGACATATAAATAATTATCGATATATTATGGATTACAATGGATTCCATATATGAAGAATATGGTTGATAAAAAAATGAATAGGGGAAATCAGATACGAGGGATTATTCTATATGTGACAACTATGGAATGAAACACCCTAGTACATGCTTGAAGGTATCAGGTGTTTGTGATAAGTGTGTGGGAAAAGGCCACAGGGTTATAAAATTAATGGTGAAGAAAGAAAATTCCAATTTGAAATGCTTCCACTGTAATGATATTAGACAATATGTAAATGAATTTTACAATAATCAAGGGAAAATACCTTAAAAGACACCAAAGGGTCAAGGTGATTCTTATGTTAATGATACATCTAATGTGTAATGATTAATGTTCTTATGTATTTTTAACTTTTAATAATGTTGTAAAATAATTTTATCAGTGATTTACTAGTTATACAAATTATTAAAAATTTATTGACTGTACTGCAAAACTATTTCCTAATGGATTTGAGAATAATATGACAAATGGTAACAGGAAAATTTGTTCATTAGAAGGTTAAAATTTTCAGAAAACGAAAATCCTTAATATTTTCATGATGTGGAGATAATTATGAATAAATAATTTATTTGGAAAAGTGATGACTATCATAGAACTGATTAATGTCTTTTCAATCAGTGTTTCATACCACAATTTTGGATTAATGGAATATGTCCAATAACATGTGTCATACATAATGAATAAGGATGAATTTTTGTTTTAAATAACATTTTATGGTGGTTATTAATATTATTAATAGGATACATGATGAAGTAATTCAGATGTTTGGAATGTGAAAATTTTGAGATTCTTTATATTGATTAATGGCTAAAGATAAGTTCATTTTTGAAATTCAGTGCCTATTTTTATAAATTGTTGGATCATAATCTTTTATAATGGTTAAACATATTTTAAATGTTTTAATTTGAATATTGGATGTGGTTTTATAATTTTATATTTTACATCATTATATGATGAATCTTGTATTAAGAGAAGAAGTAGAAATAGTTCAAGGCAAGACTAAAGGATAAGATTTTTCTTATAAAAATGTATCAAGTAATAATTCATACTTATATTATTATAGATCATAATAATTCATTAACTATATAAAATAATATTTTTGAGATAAAATGCTTTCAAGTTACCTTCATTTCAAATGGCCTCATAGATCATCGTGGATTTATGGCCTTGTGATTTTTTACATTCTCCAAACCATGTTATCTATCACTCTTCTTCGGAACAAGATTGTTAGATTTTTGTTCGATATCAATATTTTCATTTTCCACCAATGTTATCCTACTAGGTAACCTAGTTTCATTACCATTTTACTTTACTTTATATCTTATTAAGAAGTTTTTTTATTAGATCTATTCACAATGTGTGTTTTTAACTATAGTATTATCAAATATCAATCTGCCAATTTCTAAGATCTTGTTTAAATTGTTGGGATGAAATTTAATTAAGGTGGGGATAATGTAACAACCTATGATTGAAAAATATTTTTCCTTTTAAAATAAATTTAATTTTGTTTTTATCATTCTTATATACAATTACAAGATAATCTAACTCTATAAAAAGTACTACGTTAGTTGTGTTTCATGAAAAACTATGTTTTACAACATTTTAATGGCGTTCCTATTTTAAAAAAATAATAAATTTAATAAATTTTATTTTTTAATATAAAAATCAATTTTTGATTTAGAATTTCAAAATTATCTTCTGTTGAATAATTGGTATTTTTTGAGAAGTATCATTTTTTTATGAAAATTAAAAATAATTTGTATTAAATAAAAATGATATTTTTTTAAAATAATTATAAATTTTAAATTATATTTTAATGTGGTTTGTAAAGTAACAATAATTAAATTATAAATATATTAATCTTATTTTGGACATTATAATCATTTTTATATTTACATTATATATAATCACTTATTGAACTTTTGAACATTTTAATTTTAAAAACCAGCTTTCTCAACACGTATATATGATTAGTTTTAATCTGAATTATCCAACATCAGTAATAAAAAAATTTGAAAACTGTAAATACGCATTAGTGATTAGTATAATATTTTTGGTTTGATAATATCAACATAATTTTGGAACAAAAATACTACTGAATGTGATTAAAATTAATTGTAGTGATTAAGGTAAAATTAAGCTTAACATGGGATTAAACATTAATCTTAATCGAAAAATGGCATGGAAACTTGTCCAAAAACAGTTTTATTCCAATAGATAGACCACCCTATTAGTCATAATTTTTTGGTTGATTGTAATATAATTATATGGTAGTTCCCTATGTAAACATTTAATTAAATAAAAAGAAAAAATGGAAATTTCCATACCTTTAATATTTATAAGACATTGGGATATGTAAAAACATCATATTTTAGATTATAAATATCTTTTTGAATGATACATTCTTTGTTTTTATCTCAATAATTTTTAAATAATTTTTAAAGGCTTATTAGTTTTATAAAAATAATTTTAAAAAAAGGTAGTGATTAGTTAGTAAATAGTTCACTAAAATAAACGATACTAAAAATTTTAAAAGTGAAGTGATTTGATTGAATTATTATCTTTAATTATTTTATAAGATGTATACATCATGTTAAAAATAATGAAACTACATATATTTGAATTAATATATTGTTTTGATATTTTATATTTAAAATTAAATAAATAATGTCAAAATTTATATTATTGATATTTTATAATAAATGATATTTTATTAAATGATTTCAAATTAACTAAAATTATATATATTGAAAAGTTATATTTACGTGTTAATAAATTTTATATGTGTTCTATTAATGTAAAAAATTACTTTTATAATTAACACATTGTCCTATATATTGTAAAAACGTTGCAACACAGTCCGGGTTTAAGTAGTGTTTTATCGCATCGCATGCGCTATATTTAAATAAAAATAAAAAAAATACTATTTTTATTTTATTAATTTGATATCATATTAATAGTTCATTGGATCAATTTTTTTAATAAATCTCACTCTGAGGACAACTTAATTGTTAAATTACTTAGTATGGAAAACTAGATGCTTTAATACAAGCCAAAGTGACAAAATTGGGGAAACATAGAAGTTGAGGAACCAAATTATTAAAATGCACATATTTTCATGTTTTGAAGGTTTTAATAAAACATTATACCTCTTTAATATATTATTTTCCAATTTTTAAAACACACTATGTAAGGTATACCTCCCTTTAATGAATACTATTTCATAGGTACAAGAGTGTCACTCCCCCTTCTATATAAAATTAAGATAGCTCTACCCATTAATAACACCTTTCAAGAAAATTTGGATTAACAAAGATACACAAAAATATATCTTGAAAATACCTACACAAATTATATTATACTCCCTTTTGTTATAAATAAATCCACCAAATCCCTTGGTTTCTAACCAAAAGGTGTTACCCACTTAAGAGGTAACATCTTTCCTTAAGCTCCATAGTTTTATTTCCATTATCCACACCATGAAATATTATTATTAAATTATTTAATTAAAAAAATATATCATAAATATACTAGTATGCTATTATTCTCTAATTTTAACCAAAACATACACACAATTCTATCTAATGGGTAACAAACTTACTATTTCTGTGTACGGTGAAATACTGCCTCACGAAATGATGATTGTAAATTATTCATTAAACATCTATCATAGTTAAAAATATGATGGAAACTCTATTTATATAGGATATATATTATATTTATAATCTATTTATGATTCAGTAATTTTTATTCAGAATATTACTTTATTCTTTCCATCTTGTGTACATTAAGTAATTTTGTTTGAGAAAGTGTGGACTACCTCCCCCACAAATTGATATGAATCGTTACATCCATACATGGAGTATATAAAGTGTAGATTTAATAAAACAATGTAACATATTTTGAATTGATATTATACAAAATTTATAGTATAATTATGTATTAATTACATTTCATTCATTTAATATGAAAATGAAATGGAAGTACAGTTTATGTGTACGTACGACCTACCATCTCAATGAAAGATGCACTTCATTTCTTATCTATAATTATTATTGGTTATTATAAAAAATATTTAGCGAATATATATTATAATTATGTCACTGTTTAAATTATTGAGATGACTAAATCATGATCTAATTAATATTAACAAAAAATGAAAATTCAAAACATACTTGAGAAAACTAGGAAATTAACACCCGAAATAGTAAAAATAATGAAAGAGTATAAACAAATGAGTAATAAAATATTATTAGGAATTATTATATGATATTATAAAAATTATTTTGATTTTGGTATAAGTTATTAAAATATTTTTTATCCCCTATAAATAAGGATAAAAATCACACAACAATTAGGATGGTTAAGGTAATGGATTTCATTTCAATTTACATTCCATTGAGATTTATTTTTGTTATGCACAAATTCAATTTTATATATTGTATGTATTGACCTTTGAATTTTTATATCATAAATATAAATATTATCATTATATTATATGAATCACTTAATTCATAGGGAAATTTTTTTTAAATTTTTCAAAGTGGTGTGAGACACTTTGGATTGATAAAGGATTATTTTTCCTCAAGAATGTTTTAATGTCTACAACCATTGTTGTTACTTATACTCCACTGATATATTGTTGATAAGTAAATATTTTTTATTAAATATTGAAATATGATAATGAATATAGTTTATTAATTAAATAGACTATTCGATTCAATGAATGGTATGGACTAACAAGACATTGGTTTGGTACTGTTTATGGTTATCCCTACAGGTTGGGGACCAGTTAACAGAAGCCCCTCAATGCATTAGTAGTCTCATGGGATGAAATTAATTTGGGAAAACCCAGAACGTTTTTAACCATAATGATATAAAAATTCGTGTGAATTGTATTTATAGTAAATTTAACCGTGCAAAAACCAAATTGGATTGTAACGACTTTGTTTTAAATCAACTTGTGAAAGGTATTACCGGTACTGGATCCATGTACCTAGAAAAGATGGATTCCTACAAATAGGTATTTCTATTATTGAAAATTATGTTATTATCATTATATATCCGTTATATTTCTCATCAATAAATATAGAAATTAACTTATTTCTTAATTTTTTGATTAATTTCATGTGTTTCAGTTTCATACCATGAAATATTGATATTTCTTTATCTAATTATTTGAATGGAATGTGTTATTAGTTATTTACATTGTCTTGTTAATATATTCTTATTGATTAAGTATTTATTCCTCTTGAATTTCCCTTACTAGGAATTTGAGATCACCCTTATAATGGTTTCATTACATAGGTTAAGAATAATAAAACATTGAATAAACTTTCATGGGTGTGGTTTATTTCATTTTATTATGTTTCATATTTTATTTTTTAATTCCCAATGTACTATTAGTATCATGAATGTAATAAATGTTTTCAAGACTATTAAACTAATAGGTATTTTAGGATTTGATTCCCTGTAATCATTTCAATTTAATAAAATAATGCACCAGCTCCAGGCTTCGGGTGTCGGGTCATTACAATTATGAGTCTGTATGATTGTGAGCTGAATATAATTTATTATTCATGATTTTTATTCAGTTATTTACTTTGTTTACACGAGTTTTACTCTTGAGTGTGATGTTAGTTATTTTACACTGTTATTTAGCACTCAATAGAGGGTATAATCTCCCCACTACATCTTTTGAACCCTCAATATAACATCCCAAAAAATTTATCAATAGAAGTTTACTTCTTATAGTTATTTCATATAATATTAATCACATTATAACATATAATGAAAAAAATGAATATTTTATAAATTAATAAAGAATGAAATAATCCATATTTCTAGATGTTAAGAAACATATAATGAATAAATAGTGACCTAACCTTCAGAATAGAAATGCAAACATTATGAATAGTAAACCAAACAATTGAATAGTAACCTCACCTATGAAACAATAAATAAAATTTATGAATCCTATAAATGGTAATATGATATAATTATATCAGAGTATATATTAATAAATGTTTTAAAAATTATTAATTTAGTGTTGATATTTTTACAAAGCACATGTATTTATTTTTAATTGTAAAATTAATATAAGAATTAAAAAAATTATTTTCTTAAAATGTTCTCATTTATTAATATTTTTTTATCTTATGATAATAAGATAATTTTTTTAGACCTTCATTAATTATTCAAAAGTGTTATGAAATTAGTTATCATTTTAAAATTAGTATTATCCAACTAAATGATAATTTTACTTAAAAAATAAATTTATCTTCTTCAAAAAATTATTTTCAAAATATGGATTCCATTTTTCAAATATACACATCAGGAAATTGTTCGGGTGAATTATGGTTATTTTTATAAAATACAAGAATTTTTTGTAAATTGAATAATATGTTAATTTACGGAACTTATACATTATAAATTAAATACCCCATTCCTTGAGTAATTGATTATTTAAGAAGAATAATATCGAACAAATCCTAATTATTTTAATATATTTCCAGATAATTCTCAAACTATTCATAGTCTTGAGTAAAAATATTAAACTAATGAATATAATAATTAGAAAACACCCCTCTCTGCCCCTATAAATACAACCCATCACCACCTATTATCCTCACACCTATAAATATTTTATACTTGTCTAAATTTTTATTGATGATATTCCCAACCCTCTCCCCCATGTTTAGAAGCTCTTTTTCCCTCCAAAAACAATCTTAAAGCTGGTTGTCAAGGAGAAGAAATTCAAGAGGTAAATACCTCTTTCACTATCTATTATTTTTTATGTTCTTTTTATATTATTCTCTCATAGAATACCATAATAAAAATTTCATGATAACTACATTAACATAAATATACTATAATTTTATTATGATAATATAATAATACATAATCAAAACCTCTTATCCTCTCCCAATTATTCTAGAACTGAAAATGTAATTATTCAAGTGTTAATTTATTGCCTTCTATGATAAAAATATTTCATTTTCCAATAACACAAACAATTTAGGTCATAATACCATTTTTATAGTTAAAGACGTTATAATACATGTATTTTATCCTATTTAATTTTATAGCACAATTATAAAAACATTATACTAAAATAAATCAAGTTTGTCATGATCAAAATAACCACCAAAACTAACCAAAAAAATTATTATTATATTCTTATCTAATGATTCTTCCTCATAACATATAACCAAATATTTTATAAGATAATTTATACATATGTATGTTCATTAATAACTTATAACATCAATTTTGGATTTCTATTTCCATTTAACATGATCTTATATACTCTTATATAAGCGAACTGATCAGAAAAATTATGAAAACGAACACTTTTGATTGATGAAATTGAACATTATAACTCATCAACAATTACATTAATGAATTTAATAAAATTATAATATATCAATTACATGTATAAAAGGTTCTATAATTATTAATTAAATAATATAATTTTATTATTTAGGGCATTAAGATCAAATGCGGAACTGTTTCGGGCCTGGAAAAATGTATTCTACATGAACATCGATTTATTCCTTCTATTTACACAATATATTGCTTTATCCCAATTTAAACCTTCTTAAATTTTATAAATTTTATATAAATTTTTTGTATATGTTCCATAATCATATATATAGATCATATTATCCCTATTTTTGGGTAAGTACATGTTTTAAAAAGGTTATCTTCTCAATTCTTCCCAATAAACATGCTTGATTCAAGGGAACCTCATTATTTATAACCCATTTTCAAGTGAAATAAATAAACTATTTTAAGAAAAAAATATATTTTAAATAAATCTCATTTTTTCAGGAAAATATATCATGGTTCATTTATGGTTTTATGAATACAATTATGCCTTTTTCTTTTTTAATTCTCTTTAATATTTTCCTTAAACCACACAAAAATGATTCATTGATAAGGTTTCTTAAATAGTAATTTTATATGTATCCACATAAATTGGGAAAAAATTGTCATGATCCCTAACTATTTTCTATTATAAATGATCATGTACGTTTTGAATCCATTCATCCATAGACACATTTATAATATTCTCATTTTTATGCCTTGTGACATGATTACGATACACATTTCTGTCCATGTGTAACTCTTATGTTTATTATTTATATATCAGACAATTTCACAAACATGTTATTATGGGTGTTCCTATATAACACTCTAATTAATTGGGTAATGTTCAGTATCATGAGATTTTAATTTGTGAGAGTGTGTGAACCAGATTCCTTTATTTGACATTGTCCACCAAGGTATATAGTCAAGGAGTTTAGCCATGACTCATGTTTATGTCATGTTATATATTGTTTTCATATTCCTATGATGGAATTATTTTATGTTCAAATGTTATACATGTTATTATATGTTATGTTAATTCATGTCACTTTCCTTTTTGTCATCATGTTATGCCTTCTAAACCATTTTCTATGTTTTATTCATATTCTTATTCCCTTATTGGGATTTTTAGCTCTTCCCTTTTTCATGTATTCCCCAAGTTATCCTATGAAGATATAAGAGGACAATGGATGTTAGAATATCATTATAGAGATTAAAAAAATTCTATCTTGATGTTTAATTATGTACCTAATCTTCCAGAGAAACTAAAATTTATTATCTTTAACTTGTAATTTTATGGTTAATTCTTCTTAAAAGTATGTAATGATATTTGAAAAATGACAGGGTAACTATAATTAGTATGATAGTGAGGTATAGTTATTTTTGAGATTAGGATTATAAAAATCTAGTGTAATCCTTTGGTATAAGACTCTATATTAGAAAAAATCCCTAAATTTTGGTTAGTATAGAGTAAACAATTTATAAAGAAAATGTATCCCTATATGGATAATATAAGTGGAAGTGGTGATGGCATAGATGCACCTAAGAGTAAAATCTATTAACTGATTTCTAGTACAGACTCGGGGTAACCTAGTACATGACAATGGGATATACTATGCACCTAGTTTAACAATACCAGTGTATATGCTTTTTTAAATTCATATTCTCAAGAGAAACCACTATTAACGGAATAAATAAAAAATCCCATAAGAATAAATTTTATGAAATAGATCACTGATAACCTAGAATAAAACCTAGGATATCAAAATATAGGATATAATTTTCATTTACAAATTTATCAATCTATGTTAAATATTTAACTTTTTTATTCTAATTAGAAAAATATTTAAGAACCCTAATTGTAACTTTTTCTCATAGTTAATAGATAAAGATAGAATAACTAGTAGAAAAAATAAATGTGAAATTTTCTATTTGATGTGAAAATATAATGAGAATAGGTACTCAAAACTTTATGATTGTACTTGTGTAGTTGGATCAATTTATTAATAATAACATAAATCATGTGGAAGACCCTCCTTATCCTAATAAAGAGAAATTTTATGTTGATTAATTCATGTGGAAAATCCCTCCCATTTATAGTAGATCATCTGACCCCATCCGTACAGAACAATGGATTAAATCTATTGAGAATATATTCTCTATCATCTAGTGCACAGAAGAAGAGAATGTTATGTCGATGATCTATCATTTTAATTAGGAAGTTGGTCAATGGTGTGCACTAATCATCAACACAATGTCCAAAGAGGATATTCATTATATTTATTGGGGGGAATTCAAGGAACTGTTTTCAACAAATACATTCCATGAACCCTCTATCAATCAAGGGTAAGATAATTCCTTCGATTGTAGAAGATAGAAGTTGATTCTATCTGGTCATACGAGGAAAACATCACAAGGCTTTCAAAATACACCTCCGTCTTTTTCAAAACAGCAATATCATGGTTGAATTTTTCTTTAGAATACTAAATTTGTGTCTAATGAAAAGAATTATAGAGTCACAAAATTAAAAATTATGGGGAGATAGTACATTGTGACCTCATGGTTAAAATGGAGATTTGAGTATCTCAATGGTCTCAAGGTAAAGGTGAAAATAAAGAGGAAAATAGAGTTTAATATGGGTGATAAATACGATAATGGGAGGAAGACCCTATATCCCTTGTGTTAATATTTTAGGAAGAAAAATCACAGAAACATCTTAAAGGTAACAATGAGATTATTCAATTGTGGAAGAGGAATGAATATATAAAATAACTATCTAAGGGATATGAAGAATCCATCTAATGAAAAATTATAATGGATGGTTCAGGTCAACACTCAGCTTATAGTGTAGTGTTTCAACTACAAGGAACATGGACATTATGAAAACCATTAATCTAACTGAAGTATTATTGGAGGAAATCAACAACAAAAAACTCTAATGTAGGAACGAAGTGAATATTCTATCACTACTATTGAGGGGGTCCTGAAAATGAGGTGGTGATAGGTGCTTTAGTTGTTCTTTCATAAATGTAAAGCATACTATTTCATTCTCTTTCTACTAATTCTTTCATTTCATTCATTTTTATTAGATCTATCCAATATCCACCACAAATTTTGGACAATGAGTTATCTGTGAGAAATGAAAATGGTGTAATTTTTGCATCTAATGTTCATAAATCCTCCTTGGATAATGTTTATGGATTGAACCTCTAAATAAATCATGTCGTTCTCCCTTTTTTAGATTTTGATTCTATATTGGGCATAGATTGGATATCATTATATAAATCTAACATCAACGTTTAAGAAAGAGATATCACTATTTAAATAACGAATCATCCTCCAATTCTGTTTTATTTTAAGGAGGAAGATGAATCTCATTTGAAATCATCATATCAATTTTGAATGTTATTGAGTTAAGAGAATGAAAAATCACCTAAAATTATTTAGACAAATGAGATAATAATAATTGAATACAATCCCATATTGAGGTATTACAATGATGAATTCCCTGATGAATTTTCCAGCCTTCCTCCAGATCAAGTGTTTATGTTCTCAATTGATTTTTTTTCTATTTTTTTCCAATATCAAAGAAATTATTTAGAATGGACACCATTTAGATGAAAGAACTAAAGACAGAGTTATAGGAGAATCTAGAAAAGGGTTTTATACTCATAAGTTTATATCCATGGGGTGTTCCAGTCCTCTTCATCAAGATGAAGTATGTATTAGTGTGCATTTTCATTAATCAAAATGTGTTAAAAAAATGATAAAGAACAAGAATCACATTCCATAGATAAATGACTTGTTTGATCATCTTTGTGGAGACTGTTATTTCTCTGATGCGGACCTTCTTTTTGGATGTCACCAATTAATAATGAAGAAGGAAGATATTCTTAGGATTCCCATTTGAACAATGTATGAACACTATGAGTTCATAGTGATTCCCTTTAGAATCACTAATGCTCAATAAATTTTTATGGACATATTGAATAGAGTATATATAGATAAACATGTCCAATTTGTGGCAGTCCTTATTGATAAAATTCCAACAGAATCCAAGAGAAAGGGTGAACATGAGTAGAATTTTAATATTTTATGAAATACATTGTGAAAGGATAAACTTTATCCAGAGTACAACATATGTTAGTTCTGGATAGTGGAATAATCATTATTTGGGAATGTAATAACTAGAAAAGGGATATTTGTTTACCCTTTCAAGATAAAGGCAATCAAAGAGTGGCCTAGGTCAACTTCTATAAAGGATATCCATAGTCTTGATGGGTATTTCTAGTGATTTTTGAGTAACATCTCATGATTTTTGACAGTACTAACTATGTTAACTCATAATATAAAAATAGTTTGTCTGGACCAATGAATGTGAATACTAATATAAAAAGTTTAATCGGTGGTAAATCGACAAACCAGTACACAAAATACCAACACGTGGGTAAATATATGTGGTTTATAATGAAGCTTAACATATGGTCTGAGGCTATTTACTGATGAAAAATGATAATGTGATAGCCTATGACTCGATGATTTTAAAAACCCATGAAAAAATCAATCCCACAAATGATCTAGAGTTGGAAGTGGTGATCTTTGAATTGATAATCTAGCAGCATTATCTTTATTGGGAGATGTTTGAGACATATACTAATATCAAGGGACTCATATATAGATATTCACATAAAAGGATCATAATATTCTCCATCTAAGATGGTTATAACTCATCAAGGATTATGATTTCTCAATACACAACCTTCCTGGAATGGAAAATAAGGTTACATATCTTTTAAGTAGAAATGATCTTTTATATTTATCAATGATTATAATTAAGAAGGATCCAATCTTCTTAGACCCACAAAGGATAGACATGGAAATATTTAAATAAGGAACATCATCAATTATTTTCCAAATGATTACACAACCATCCATTATGAGGAATATAAGGGATTATCTCTGAAATGATTAGGAAATTAATAAAAAGGAGGAAGCAATGAGAAAAGATAAATCCTCAAAGTTTAAAATGGAAAAGGAAGGAATCATGAGATTTGGTTCATGACGGGATGTACCATCCTATCCAGAGATAAATAATGATTTTAATACTGATGCATATAGATTGAACGTCTCTATTATCCATGGAACACAAATATATAACGAGATATCTAAGAGAATTATTGGTTGGATAATATGAAAATGGGGATCGATGAGTATATATAAAAGTTATTCATATGTCATAAAGTGATAGAAGAAATGAAAAATTCTAATGGGAGGATGCAACCACTACCTACACCAACATTAATATGGGAGAACATTACCATAAACTTGTCACTGGACATTTGAAGACATCAAGAGGAAACAATGCTATATGGGTTTTTGTTGATAATTATACAAAGACATCTCAAATTATCACAATTTGAGAGGATTTATACATGGATAAACATGAACCAATATATACCCGATAAGTGTTAAGGCTATATGGATTACCACTATCAATTGCATCTGAATGATTTCTGAGATACACCTTGAATTACTAGAAAAGTCTCCAACATGCAGTATGAACTGATCTGATCATTAGTATGGCTTATCATCCTAAATATGAAGGCCAATACGAGAGGACTCATCAGACACTTGATTTCATGTTGATGTCATATTCTATAGACCTCATTGGAGGATGGGACAAACATCTTCCTCTAGTACAGTTCTCTTAAATAATAGTTTCTACTCGAGCATCCAAATGGTTCAATATGAATCCATTAATGGGAAATGATGTAGGGAACTGACATTCTAGGATGCTGTTATGGAATTTAATCTTTTAGAATCATAATTTTTTGGAGAAATGGTGGATAAGGTGAAAACCATCCAGAAGAACATTAGTGTAGAGAAAAGTCAACAGTAAATTTTTACAGTCAATCGTTGTCAAAACCCATAGATTAAGCTTAGAGACATGGTATTCTTCCACATATGTCCATGGTTGAGGATCATGAGATTTGAGAAGAATGTAATGAAAATTCCCAAGTACAATGACCCATTCAATATTCTTGATCATGTTGGAGCTGTGACCTATCGACTAGCATATAAAACTCACCACCTCACAAGTGCATGATATATTCCATTAACCCTCTTGAATAATTACATTCTATATCATTCAAAAGTACTAGATTCAAAGGAGGTATAGTTAGAAATAGATCTCCCAATAAAAGAGAATCCAGTGAAGATCTTGGATCATAGATAAAATGTTCTATGAAACAGTACTACTCACCTGGTCAAAGTACTATGGTTGAACCAAAATTATGAATTGGAGACAATGGAACATGTCGGGGTAATGAAGGAGAATTACCAACACATATTTTCAACATATAATGTAAAATGATATTTTGAGGAAGAAATTTCATAAAGCGGAAGAATAAAACAACCCAAATTTTTTATCAATGGAAATTCACCAATTATATTTTTCTCATATAGTATAAATCACATCCAATCAAATAAATAACATAATAGAAACTTTATAATTAATGAAACAACAAAATAAGATATATTTATAAGATATTAAGAAATATATAGTGATTAAATTGTAACTTGACATTTGGAATAGAAATATGACCCTAAAGAATGATAAAATGGAAAATATAATATAGACCTCACCTTTGAAAGTATAAATAAAATTTAGTAATCTTATAATTGGTAATATGATATAATTATATACAAGTATAAGTAAATAAATGTTTATAAATTAATAATAAAGTGTTGATATTTTTCTAAAACATAAGTATTTATTTTAAATTTCATAATTAATATAAATTTTTAAAAAAATCCCTAAAATAGACTCATAAATTAATATTTCATTATCATATGATTATAAAAAAAATTATACCTTAATTAATTTATCAAAGGGTTATAAAATCAACTATAATTTTAAAACCATTATTTTCCATGTAATTGATGCTTTTAATTGAAAATTAATTTTCTCATATTTAAAAAATTATTTTCATAAAATATTTTCCATTTTTTAATTCTAGACATTGAAAAATTGTTTGAATGAATTTTTGTGAATTTTCTATAATACATGAAATTTTTGTGAATAGTAAACTTGGGTAATTTACAGTACTTATAAATTAAAAAATAAATATGATATTTCTTGAGTCATGGATGATGTAAGAACCATAATCTAGAACTACTCATCATTATTTTAATCTATTTGGTGACTATTATTAATATATTTATAGTATTGATGAAAAATAATAAACTAATAAATAAAATTATCATAAAACACCCCTCTCATCCCCTATAAATACCACCTATCACCATCTCTTCCCCTCAGAACTATCAAGATTTTATCCTTTTTTGTAATTATAATCAAATATCTCCCAAAAAATATCCACCATTTCCAGGAACTCTTGGTATCATAAAAAGACCAAAAAAATTCCCAAATGAGGCTCTCAAAGAGGAAAAATTCAAGAGGTATATTACTCTTTCATTTTCATTATTTTAATACAATTTATTTTATTTTCTTATTCTCAATTAACCTACCCTCATCCAAATAGAATGATAAATTTAGTACCTTATATGTATGGGATATTTCTTTTTCTAAAGTAATTATCCATCATAAAAATATGTTCCCCAATCCATTTTATTCTAGAAGTGCAAATGTTGTTTGTGATGTGTTAATATATTGCCTACAAGGATAAATAAATTTCATTTTCCATTAATTACATGATGGATTTTGATAAAATCATTTTTTGGGAAAACATATTTTAATATATTTATTATATCCTATTCAAAGTTCCAGAACCATTATAAAGACATGCTATTATTTATAAAACATAACTAGTTTGTAATGATCAAAAAAACCACCAAAATTAACATAATCAATTATAATTAAAAATTTATCTAATGATTCATCATAATACCAGATAACCGAATTATTTATAAGAAAATTTAACATTTTATATTTTCATTAATAACTTATAAATTTAATTTTTGGTGTTTATTTTCATTTTATATGAACTACAAAACTCTTATATATGTGAACTGATCATGAAAATTACGAAACTGAGCACTCCCAAACGAGGAAACTGAACGAAAAAATAATTAAAAATTAAATAAATGTAATTAATAAAATTATAATTAATATATTAAATATATTAAATGTTATTTTATTATTTATTAATGAATATAATTTGATTATTCAGGACATTGAGATAAAGTGCAGAACTGTTTCAGACATATGGTAAGGAATTCTACACAAACATCCATTTTTCCCTTAGGGTTTCAGTTTTTATATCTTTACCCCACTGTAATTATTATTTATTATTATATTATCCTTATAAATTATGTTTATATGTTCAAACCTCATATATCTAGAGTACATCATCTATCTTTGATGAGGAAATACATGTTATAAAAAGCCTCCCTTCTAAATTTTTTTCAATAAACAAGCCCGATTCAAGGGAACTGCTAATTTCATACCCATTTTCATGTTCACACCATGATATGTTTTAATAAAAAATTATTTTTCTAATATAAAATATTTTAACATGATAAATTTTCTTTCTTCATTTCTTGTAACGTCACCTACTCAGATGCCACCAAATAATGGAACGATCTGGGTGGTTACATGACCTTAAGCATGTCTCCACATACACCAAAGAATGTCGACTTGTAGCGGGTGTATGAATAGTCATTTGGGATACTATTCCACCTTTTTTTCACTTTAATTTACAACATAAGATAAACAATATAGTGGAGAAATAATCAGTAATACAAGAGAATGTGTAAACACCCTTTCCAAAAATAGCGTACAACCATGACCAATAGTAAATGTGGCATGCCGTGCTAAAAGTGAAAACATGAAAAAATCCCTTAATGAAGAAAAACTGAAAAATCCCTCATGTTCTCCAGACACAAAGTCTCGGTCCTCCTCCACGAATACCCATGCCAACCCAACTTCCCAATAAGATCTATTTCCCTTACACTATCATGTAAATATAAAGTCTACTCGGGTACCCAATGGCTGCCTTAGTAGGGTGTGAGTACTAATATGTACTCCACCACCAACAGTGTCTAAAAAATATCAATTTATAAACAATTGTTCATTCCAAAGGGGAGATGAATAATAAATTACAAAGAAGAGAATAAGTGTCATTAGCCAGTTTAGGTCCATTACCAACAATTATTATCATTTCCATATCTTTCTGTTTCATCCCATTTCTCATTACATACAATTTCAAACACATTTAAAATGGGATCGCCAATCACAACAAGGTATATGGGCTTATATTACACAATCACATACATGAGAAAAATTACACATATGTCCTTTCTCACTAGGACCAAATTCCTCATGTCAAACATATCATGACCTCGAAGCCTCAGTCCAGGTGGATTCAACCGATAGGGAAACAGAGAATCTGTCCTCTTCCCTAACCCAATGATTTATGGTGAAGTTAAGAGAATCAATCCAACTTGACTTGTGGGCATAAAACTACAATCAATACTCCATGAAACCAAGTTATGCGCACATGATATACATATATGTATCCATTAACCATTCACACAACAACACAACCATTTCCCAAGGAAATCATAATCCATAACAATAAGATGGGAGTTAAACCCATTCCCTGACCCATTAACACATTAACCACATTTCACATCATTTTTTCATTTATCCAAATTCTCTTTTATTATGCTTATCTCACAAATCATTTATTCATTCTTCCTATCTCACTAGGGTTTGTTCATTATTAGTAACTCACTAGGCTTCATTACCATGCTCATGATCCATTCCATTATAGTATTTAATCATTTCCACATATTATCCCAATATCCCATAGGATATTATCAAGCCTAATTGCATAACATAGATTCTATACCAACACAATTAGTCACATCAACTTTTTTATCATGGGCTCTACCTAATTACACAATAATCTCACTTGTTATTCACAAATCCCTAGGTCCGTAAAATACGGCACACCGCATGGGTGGACCTAGATTAGTCTCATCATCCTCAAATCATACCATTTGGATCATTAGGGTCTCTATTTAACTTTTTAAAAACCATTTTAACTAAACATATCAATGTTGATCAAAACATACAAAGCGACACCCAAGAACAAAACCACACATGCTCATATCCACAAATAAACCATTGGATACAACTTATAGACCACCTCCCTGAATTATATGGGTGAAAACACTCTTAATTAAGCCCTTATATTCTTCAAAAACCAACCCTTGAAGCTTCAAACTAGATATAACCCCAGGAGTAGGGTTTTAGAGTGTTGGAATGAGAGGAGAGTAACATATAAATCTTAAACTCAAAATAGAAGCAACAATGAGATTAGACTTACCCAGAGCATTGATCCACAACAAACGAAACCAAAACTCATTATAAATGAGGTAGATTGATATCTTGATGCCATTGGAAGATTTTTTTCATTCCTAGGGTGAAGAGTAGTGAATGGGAAGGAAATCTCGAGTTGGGTATTAAAATACCTAAGTGGAAAGATTGTAATTTTTTAACATATTCTGGGTCAGACGGTTTACCCGCATAGTTTTCCAAACCATACAATAACTGTGCAGAGGCCACTATCCAAAATCCCAAATCCTACATGGTTTACTGGGATGTCTGCATGGTTATCACTAACTGATCATAGACCGTGCGGCCTACCCAGAAAAACCCATTTCTCTATTTTTCATGTCCTGAACCCTTAGAACACCCCCGGTCCTCCCAAAGGACTTGTATAAGAAAATAATTAACCAAAAAAAGATATTCAAACCCAAAATTAAAAGAGATCATACCTTTCTATGATCAGATATCTTAGAACCTCCCCACCCTACAACGTCTTGTCCTCGAGCAGAGCTCCCACGCTTCCTTCCACTTCCAAGGAAAAGAGATCGGGCCACTGAGCTCGCATATCTATTTCTATCTCCCTATTATCATCTTGAATCTTTCCAAGTTTCCATAGTACTTGTACTAACGACACATCCTCACCACACAAGTCATTCTCACAACAAACCATGACACAAACCGGATACTCCTCAAAGGACACATTAGCCTCATGCTCAACATCTTCAACATCCTCCACATGAGTTGGTTTGAGATGATACAGCCGAAGTTGTGATACATGAAAAACATCATGAATCTCACTATACCATTGTGGATGATCCAATCAGTACACTAGTGGCCCGATCCTATCCACAATCTCAAATGTCCCCACATACCTATGTGCCGACATTCCCTACTCTTGAATCCTTCAGTGACCTAACCTCGGTGACACCTGAAGGAACACACTATCACCCACATTTATCTCCATGGGTCTAAATCTCCAATCCGCATATGACTTATACCTACTCTTATCCATTTCGATCAGTTTCTAAATGAAAAAAAAATTCTCTAATGTCTTCTGAACATGACTCGGTCCCAAAATCTCGGATTCACCGACCTCCATCCAACATAGTGGAGGTCTTCAGGGCATCTCATAGAGAGCCTCAAATGGTTCCATTTGAACTATATCCAGAAAATTGTTGTTATAGGAAAAGTCAACAAGTGGAATGTACTTTTCTCAAGAACCACCAAAATCCAAGACAGAAGCCCTCAATATATCCTCCAACAATTGGATTGTTTTCTCCAATGGCCCATCCGTTTGTGGGTGGAAAGCCACACTCAAAATAACCTGCATACCAAGAAACTTATGAAACCCTTCATATAAGAGTGATGTGAAACAAGGATCATGATATGAAACTATATTCTGGGGTACAACATGAAACCATAATATTTACCAAACATACAACCCACCCAACTGATCAACTATTTAAGTCTCGTGAATTGGTAAGGAATGAGACACTTTCAATTGTTGATTCATAACCGCAAATATTGAATCATTCTACTAAAGTATCCTTATAAGACCCACCACAAAATCCATCGTCACATAATCCCACTAAAATTATTGAATGATAAATGGGTATAATATTTCACCTAGGTGTTGATGCCCATCCTTCACCTAATGACAGGTAAGACACCGTGCCACAAAGCCTGAAACATCCTTTTTCATTAACAGGAACCAAAAATGAATAGAGTGATCACGATACATCTTGGTCCGACTAGAATGCACTACCCATTTTTATTTATGGAACTCCTTCATCAATTCATCATGCATGCATACCGGCCCAACCACATGACCATGAACCAAAATAACCCCATCCATACTGATGACCAAAGATAAAGTTGTCTCCCCACATTTATGTACTTCCTTCATGGAAAAACATTACGGAACATCAAGATGACAGTCCCTAACTTGACTCAAAAGTGTCAACTCAAATATCAAGGAAGCAAGATTCACGTAACTATTTTCCTCCCCCACCTCAAGGTGCATATCTGTGAACAGAATCATCACCAACCACTTGTTGCTGGATTCCTAAACCACTTGGTTTAGAACCTTGCTATTTAAAAAATCAGCAACATTGTTCCATTTTCCCAGTGTATATACCATCTAAAAATCAAAATACTGGACATTTTCGACCCATATCCACTGACAAAGATTCAATTCCCTCTATGAAAACATATTCTTTAGAATCTTGTCATTAGTATACACCATGACACGTTCCCCCAACAAGTAGTGCCTCTTTCATATTAAGGCATACACTACTACATACAAATTAATATCATGAGTGGGATAATTCTGCTCATGGGGTCTTAATTCCCTTGATCCATTAGCCACCACCTGATCAACTTGCATCAACATATCCCCAAGACCGATACTGAATGAATCACAAAATCGGACATACTTCCTACCTAGATTAGGTAAGATCATGAACAGTGTGGTCGTGAATATCTTTTTCAATTCAATAAAGGAATTATCAAATTTCTCATACTTATAAAACATGATTCCCTTCTTAGTTAGGACCAGTAGTGGTTCTTCCAAGAGAGATAAATCCTAGAGGATCTTCCGGTAATATCCGGATAATCCCAGAAAACTATTAACATCTAAAACTCTCTTGGGCTGCTCATAGAACACAACAACCTGCACATTCTCTAGATCCAGCGACACACCTACCTCAGAGTTTTTGGGACTCAGAAAACGAACGTATCTAATCAATAACTAACACATTGACCACATGGTGTAAATCCAATGCTCTCTTAGTGTACAAAGAATGATGTCAAGATGTTGGTATTGATTTTCATGAGTTATGTGTACACCAAGATGTCATCAACAAATACAACGAAATACTAATCCAGATAAGGGTGAAAATTTCAGTCCATGAAAGACATAAACATCACTAGTGCATTGTTCATGCCTAAAAGAATTACAAAAATATCAAAAACCCGTACCAACTCCTGAAAGCTATCAGTGGTATATCAAAATGACTCACCCTTAACCTGTGATAACCACCTCTCAAATAAATCAAATAAAACACTAATTCACCCCTCAATTAGTCAAACATGTCATCAATTCCAGGATTAGGGTACCTATTTTCACTTTCATCTGATTTATATTCTGATAATCAACACATAACCTTAACGCCCTGTCAGCCTTATTTGAAAAAAAAACAAGAGATTCCCAAGCAGACGTAATTGGGTGTATGAACCCCTTACACTCCAACACCTCAATCCGAACCATTAACTCGTGGAGTTCTACTGGTTCCATCTGGTATGGTGGAATAGAAACAAGATCCACTCCCGGAACAAACATTATCTTGAACATAACACCCATATTTTGTGGAAACCCCAAGATGTCATCTGGAAACAAATCATGAAACTGGTCCACTACTGGTGAGAAGATAGACAGTTCCCATCATTCATCATCAAGTGCAACAGAAACTACATGACTCATGAGGCTACCCATCTAATAACAAAACAATCCCACACAACCTTCTCTAGCATCCCATTCTTTGCGATAGACTTAAGCGTCACCCCCATCTGACCTGAACGATACCCTTTGACGATAATAGTCTATGTGCGCCCGATACAACACCAACCAGTCCATACCCAAGATCAAGTCAAAAACTGACATCTTGAGAATGAAGAAGTCCCACAAAAAACTCTACCCATCAAATTATAGAGCACATCCCTTAAACTTAATAATGTCTTTATTTCACACCCCCAACAGAGTGTCAATCTGTATCACCCCACAACACTCTCCACAGTCAAACCCAACGCTACCAAAAACATAGAAGAAATAAAAGAGGGTGTGGAACCAGTATCAAACAATGCACTAGTAATTGTAGAATCCCAAAGAATCATACCTCGGACAGTTGATGGCCCAACCTCACCATCACCAGGTGCATAATGAACTACCTAAAGCTGACCTACCCCTTTACCCAAGGCTCCAACCTGTGTGCCCTGCACTGCACTCCCCTGCAGGCATGGGCGATCTGGCCCCGGAGTTCCACATCCTCTTCCACTTCTAGTATTGTATGTAGAGCTCCAATTACCCACTGGATATAGAGAAAATAATCCCTTGCATCCACTTAGAATATTTTTTTCACCAACATTCATACTCTCTTATTGAGGATTCCTACAGAACCTCTGCACATGTCCCAATCTACCATGTCACCGACACTCAACTGGAGGTCGAGGACATTGGCCACACATGTGCTCTAGCCTTCTACACAGATAGCATAACACCCAATCGTCACCCTGAGAGGTTGAACCTATATTTTTACAACCCTGTAAACTCTCTCCCTGCTGAAAACTTCCCAAATGATGCTTCCAGCCCTCAAAACCTGCACTACTGGTCTAAACAGCTAGCCCAACAAGCCCACAACATGAATCACCATTCAGGATCCCTTCTGAGATCAACACTTGATTTACTACCTTTGTAAACCTCTTTAAGCATTAGATATTAACCAGAGACCAGATATCGTGTCTCAGCCCATCCTGGATATTCCTCATTGCTATTGCCTCAACCATCTCCAATGCTGGAACAATGTGTCATAGGTCTGTGAAGCATCCATCATACTTCATCACCAACATCGATCCCAGAGTCAGGCTCATAAACTCCTCATACTTCTCTTGACTCAATGTTTTTGGGTAAAAATGATCTAGAATATTTTCCTATAAATCATTCAACAACACCCCCTTAGCCTTCTTAATATGAGCTAGGATGTCCAACCAATAATTTTTCAGGCCCCACAAAATATAAGGATCCAACTTAACTCACTTCCCAAAAAAAGTCTTTAGATGATAATTATCTTCTAGAAAGACTCTATCTAGAACACTACTACCCCTGGCCCACCCTCTCTGGTAACAGTTGGAGGGTGCTGTAGCTAAAACAATCGGTTCAGCTCATATAGACTCAGTGCGACCCGTCGTGGGTAATGTTCCATCATATGCATAAAATGGGAAAACTTCTATCGAAACCTATCTTCCCCATATTCATGGATCACCACATTAAATTTCTCCCCAACTGGAGTAGTACTCTCAATAACATCTTCTTGTTTCCCAACCTATGCTCATCGTCATGGTGGCATTTATCTACATTTCCAAACATGAGGTTTAGAACACAACCATAAAACATTCACAACTTCATAACTAGAAGCCTCTTCACTAGCCATAACAACCCACCATACATTCTGAAAACACCACCTCAACCATCCCAATTGGGGGCTAGGGTCGACAAGGGTAATCAACATTAAACCTCCACATGGCTATCACAACATCTTACAAATATCATTTTCAATTCGTTACAAACCCTTAATTACACATATTTCATTAATCACCAGTTATCATTCTTTTATCTTTATCCACTTACATTATTCGTTTTTGACTTTTTCCCCTTGTAAATTATCATGATGCAAGATGCATTCTCTCTTTCATGCCTCACACACCCAACCCATGTGTGCCTACCATGATGCATGCCACCTATCTCTCTAGGTGCCTACAATTATGCATGAATGAAAAACCTTGTTTCATTGAGGCCGCAAACCAAATATTATAAAATAATCACATCACACAACATCTTCATTACCCAATAGTGAAATATCATCAACTGCAACATCACAAAATAATGAACAATAATACCCACCATGGGTGACTTGGGGTTTCCTCATACATGGCTTAGCTACTCCCAAGAACGAGCTCATTACCAAGGCCCAACACATCCTAACTCTCGTATACTATCCCCAAATGGTAATAAAGATAAAGGGAGTCCTCTGATACCACATTGAAATTTTCCCAACCTGAATGCCACTAACCAGTGCACCGAGCTGGGTGGTTACATGACTTTAAGAATGCCTCCTCACACGCCAAAGATTTCTAACAAGTAGTATGGGTCTGAATTGTCAATTATGGAGACTATACACCCTTTTTATCATAGTAAGTGACAACAGAATAAAAAAATAGCGTAGAAATAATCAATAATAAAAAGAATTCATAAATTGACATTCTTAAACTGGGGTACATCCATGTCCAATTATGTATGTTCCATGCCATGATACAAATTCAAAATTTAAAAAATCATTTAATGAAGACTAACTGCAAAATCCTCAAAGTGCTCCTGACACAAAGTCTGGGTCCTCCTCCAAGAATACCCATTCCAACCCCACTACCTAGCAAGAGCCTTTTACCATTCACTAACATCCAAACATGAAGTCTTCCCAATTACCCAATGACAGCCCGAGCAGGGTGTGAGTACAACATAGTAGGCCACCCCCAATGGTGTCTACAAAATATCTGGTATAAACAAGTGTGTATGAAAAATTTTAGATGAATAATACATGAAATGTAAATGATTAAGTGACCTTAGCCTGTTTAGGTCCACTAGAAACATTTATTACCATTTCCATATCTTACCATTTCTTCCCATTTCCCATTCCATACCATTTTTAACGCATTTAACATGGTTTCATCAAGCACAATAAGTTACACAGGCTTAAAGTACCCAATCACATATATTAGAAAAACACACAGTTTTCCTATCTAACTAGGACCAAAATTATCATTTCAATCATATCCTCACCTCGGAGACTTAGTCTAGGGGGATGAAACCGATAAAGAAACACTGCATCAGTCCTCCTACCAAACCTCTGTATTAGGGGTGGAGTTTAGGGCCTCATTCTAACACAACCTATGGGAACCGAACCGTAGTCACTTCCACACACTAACAATTTATGTGCACATGCTATACATATATGTATCCATTAACCATTCACACAAAATCAAAACCATTTCCCAAGGAAAACATAATCCATAATAATAACATGAGAGTGAACACCACTCTATAACCAATTAACACATTTACCACATTTCGCATCATTTTTCAATTTATCAAAAATCCCCTTTATTATTCTAATCTCACGATGTATTCATTCATTGTATCTATCTCACCAGGCTTTTTCCATTAGGAGTAAGTCAGTAGGATTCAACACCATGATCTTAATCCATTCACTTATGGTCTTTAATCATTTCTAAATACTATCCCAATATCCATTATCTTATTATCAATCATAGGTGCATCACCTAGTTCTAGAACAATACAATTAGTCACATCAACATGTTTATCCAGGGATCTACATAATTACCCAACAATCTCACTTTTTCTTCACAAATCCCAAGGTCCTTAAAAGTCGAAACTCCCCATGGGTGGCCCGATATTAGTCTCATCACCCTCAACTCATCCCATGGGGATCATGGGGGTCTCTATTTAAATTTTTAATAACCTTTTTACCTAATCATGCAAAGGGTGATCAAAACATACCAAGAGACACCATGAACCAAACCACGCATGCTCATGTCCACAAATAAAACACGGGATACAACTTGCAGACCACCTACCTTGATTCTGCTAGTGAAAACACTCTAAATCGAGCCTTTAGATTAAGATTCAAACAACCCTTGATGCTTTATCCTAGATATCACTATTGGAGTAGGGTTTTAGAGCTTCATAATGAGAGGATAACATGATATAATCTCTAAACTCAAAAGAGAAGTAAGGATGGGATTAGCCTTACCCAGAGATTTGATCTACAAACAAGAACACCAAAAAATTCCTTATAAATGTGGGAGATTGATCTCATTGAGATCTCGAAAGATTCGGTTCATTCCTAGGGTGAATAGGGAGGAAATCCTGAGTTGGGTATTAAAATCTCAAAGTGGTAAAATTGTAATTTTGTAAAATATTCTGGGCCGCACAGTTTTCCCACATGGTTTTCCAAACTGTGTGAAAACTGTGCGAGTACACTGTCTAAAATCCCACCTCCTGCACAATTTCCTTAGGTGTCTACATGGTTAGCACTAACCATGCGCAGACAGTGTGGATTACCCAAAAACCCCCCATTTTTCGTGTTCCAAACCCTTTGAACACCCACGAGCCTCTTTAAGGACTTTGGTAAGCACTTAATTAACAGAAACAAGATATTAAAACCCAGACATAAAAGAGAACATACCTTTCCATGATCTGGGATCTTACATTTCTTGTTTTACATAAACCAATATTACTTTTCTACATTATATTAGTATTAATATTTTATTTAAACATCACTAAAATGGATCATTTCTAATGGTTCTAAAACAGTACTTTTAAATTTTTACACTTCAATTGGACATCAATTATAATGATTCATGTGTATTTTACCTTATTAAAGTCGATGTATGTTTTGAAATCATTATTTCATGGACCCATTAATGATATGATCATTTTTTATGACTTGTGATATGATTATGATAACTATTTCAATCCATGGGTAACCCTTATATGTATTATTCATGTTGAAAACATATTCAAGAACATGTTATTATGGGTTTTCTTGGATATTTCTCCAATTAATTGGGTAATGTTTAGTCTCTTGACACATCATGTTTGGATAAGTATTGAACCTCATTCCTTTATAGGACATTGTCTACCAAGTTATATTATCATGTCTATTTTCCGTGACTAATGTTTATGTGATGTTACATGTTGTTTCCAAATTATTACGATGCCATGAATTTATGTTCCCTTGTTATATATGTTATTATTCCTTATTTTAATTCAGGTTACATGCCTTTATGTCATCATGTTATCCCTTCTAACCCAAATGCTATGTTTTATTCCTATTATTATTTCATTAGTATAATTTTTAGCTCATCCATTTTGTTAATGAATTTCCCTAGTTATCCTATAATGAAATAGTTTCTCAATGGATGTTAAGAGCTCATTATGTAAGTGAAATGAAATAATTTCACATGATGTATAATTATATAACTATATATTTAAAGTAAACTAAAATTTATGTTCATTATGTTGTAATGTGATGGTTAATTATTCTTAAAGCCATATAATTGTTTTTGTAAAAGGATATGGTCATTATAATCACAACTAGTTGACAACCTATGAAAATCTGGGAGGCACTCTTAATTCCATGTGAAAACCTAAATCCGGTGATATGTCCAGATGACCAGGATAAACTCATTATACTATGGATGTAGAAGAAATTTATATAGTGTTTTCTTAACTTTAAACATGTGATCTGGACATGAAACCCTACTGTGGACGTACTCGATTATGTTGAAATTCATATATTATAATTTGATAATGCTACTAGGAAGGAGAAGGATACTATTGGTATATTTTACATACATATCATTTCTCCAATAAAACATAGTCCTCCAATTATATTGTCAAATTTTTCAACATTTCTCTATGTTATAATATCATTTTCTTGATCCAATTGAGGGATTAAAGCCTAATCCCAAGGTTTTTTTTTCTTGTTATAGATATGAAATAACATTTTATAGAGGATTAAGAGGAAAATCTTTTTAAGAATATTTATTCTTATCCAAACATAGAAAATAGGCTGTAAAAAATTCCAATTTTATTAGACTTAACATATGTATGTATATATTTTTATTTTCCCACCAAACAAACTGTTGTTGACCTCATATAAAATAAAGCCAATATGTATCATTTCTAGAACTAATTTGAAATGTAATAATATTTCAATGGATGGTGACACATGTTACGAAATATAGGAAACATCCGTGTTTGTGAGATATATACAACGTGGTTATAAGAAAACTGTTCTATTTGGTGAAAAATATATTTCATAATAACATTAGAAAAATAAAAAATAACACATTCAAAAAATCACTTCCACCTTGAAATGTGTTTCTATTAATAATATGTTTGAATCATTGAAATAATTATTGTCCACTATTAAATTATTTTTTGGGGGTAGTGGCTGGTGACTTCTGAATTAATGGAGTCATAGTTTTATATAATATATTGGGTAAATTAAAAAAACATTTCATAGAATTTTCTCAAGTTCCAACATATCGGTTGAGTCTCATCACTCCTGATGGTTTCCAATGAAAAATAAGAATATGTTTTTTTAAAATTAATAATTGTTTAATGTCACAATGTTTGGATTTCCTTGGTGATGGTGGAGTAAATTTTCATGGCATTTTTACTCTTGTATTTGTAGTGTGTTTATTTTATAGGATTTCTATTAGTTTCTGGTGGTTATGTGTTATTCTTTCTTGTTAAATTGTAGTTGTTTATAACTATAGTACCTTTTTATAATCCAATATGTGTTCCCATAGAAACTATAAAACTTATTTATTAGTATAGATTTTGCGATGATTAAATATCATACGATGACCCATTAATATTCATATCAACCAGTTAACTCTAGCGAGTTTCAATAATGAGGATAAAATTATTTATTTAGTGACTTCTTATTTATGATTTACTCAATATTTAGTTAATTTTAAATAATCTCTCATAAATTATTTGTCATTATCATAACCCATATAATAACTCTATTTTCTATTCATTTATTTCTAATTATAATATGTTACTTTAATTAATTATGGAAACATTTTCAATTTACATAACTATATCATTTAGAAAATCATTTAAATGAAGAATAATTAATTTATATTAACTAAACATAACATATTTATATTTCATGTATTGATAAAAAAAATAATTTTATTTTTTCAAAATGAAATAATAACCCATTTTTACCTTTTTAATAATATCTAAAAAATTTATTATTAAAAAAACAACAATTTCAACTCTTCATTTCAATTAAAAATATTTTTTCACTAGAAAATAATTGTTAAATAATAAGTCCTATATTTATTTAATATATCCATATTCATACTCAATTCTATTCACTATGATTAATTCATTTTAAATTACCCATGAATCATTATATATTATTATTTTAATAATAATACATCTTTTTTAACTATAATGAAAATTATATTAAATAATATAAATAACCACTATCCCGATATAATTTATTATCATTTTTAGTTCATTTATTAATGAGATATCCACAAAGACATTTTACTTCTTTTCATTTCAATTATTCAATAATTCCATGATTAAATTTTTAGTTAAATAACTATAATATACTGTAAAATATATCAATTTTAGATTAATAAATTAGTTATTATATATATATATATAATCATAATATATATTCAAATATTTTTCCCAAAACATATAAATATTTATCAATGTGAATTTTTGACACATTAAACTCAATAAGATTTTTAAAAAAATAATTTTTTTATAAAATCATTAATTTACCACAAAAAATAGACATTGGTCAAGAAAATCGATATATTTAGATTTATGAATTTTATGCACAAAACATGTGAGTGTCACATAAATTATTCTTATGAAATCTATAAATTAATAGGTCATTCATTTGAAAATTGTACGATGATGATTAATCTGGAAAATAAAAAACATAGAAAATCATGTGGAATCACATTGTAATAATGATAATGATGAGGGTAATTGAATTACCTATTATTTTTGTTTTTAATATAATTAGAATATTAAAACATTAAAAAAAATACATTTTTAGATATGTTTTCCTATTTTTTTTGAAAGAAAGAATTCCTCTGGATAGATATTTTTGTATAATTGCATCTATTAACAAATAGATCACACCATTACATGAATAATTGGTTATAAATTTCAAGTAGTTTGACGTATAGGCTAATGATGCTTTAAGTATATCTAAATAGTACAATTGTGATGTCAAAGAATGTATATTTTCTTATATTTATTTTCCTCTTTTTGAACATATTCTTTCCAAATGTGAGCATCCATTAATGGTGTGTTAACGAGACTATGAATATTATCTATCAAAACCATGAGGATAAGAGGTGTAATCATCTCACAGTGGAGTTTACATTTTATTCCATGAATAATATATAAGTTTATATATATAGTCATTTAATTATTCGGGATCAAAATAAAGGTTTTTTACATCACCAACGACCATTTTTTGCTGAGTATCAATTAAAAAGTTGTTCATTAACCATTATATTAATCACAAGATACTATATAAATTAATAAACTATTATTTTACTATAGAGTGATGATTTGTTTTTTTGATAACCCATGAATTTAAATATAAATAAGTTGGAAAATATTGTGTTTACCACTATCCATGGATATAGTTCATATGTAAAGTCATCATATATAGAATCATTTTCTGTAATCTAGATCATCACTAGAAAGATTTCCAGTTAGAATATTTCTAATGTATTTGAAGTCACTTTCATTTTACCAATATATACTAACATTATCATTTTACCAAATAGAGGTTGATATATCTGGTCCATCACCAATTGATTATTACATCATCTCATCATCATCAGGTTGTGGTTTTCAATTTCTAGTAAGCAGTTATCAAAACCAATCAAAAATGAATATCATCATTATATTACCTATGGATGCGTCCATCGGCTCATAACCAATGAAAAATAATATTTTTTATCATATCACTATTGGATTGGTCAATCTTAAATGAAATTAAAAAATATAGATAACATTATACTCAATCCATTTATGTATAAATTAGATTTATAAAAATGGAAGGTATATTTCACATAATTTCACTAGTGTTTTGGACCAATGGATCATTAATAGTGGAATATATATGTTGTTGTCCTATCACCGGCGGATGGGACCATCTGCCAATCACTAATATGAAATGGATGTTTTTAGCATGTCACCAATAGGTTGTTCTATGTTCTCATCACATGTGAATGATGGATATTCCCATCTTGTTAATAGAATATGGTTTTATCATCTTTCCATGAATCCAAAAATGGATTTCATCATATTATCACTCGAATATTGTTCAATTGACGCATCACCAATGAAGGATAGATTCTTTTTTATAGTTTTTGTTTGTCCCATGAGATAATATTCCTATATATAAATTCTAAATAAATGAGTAACAATTTATATAAATTCAATTTAACAAGTCATGTCGTACCTTTCAAGATCACGTGACAAACACCATTGCAGAACAATTTATCTGTGTGAAACCTTGACCATTATGTATTTTATTATAATTATTTATAAATATAAATACATACATGTATTTTAATCTCATGTGAAATAGAGTAATAGAGAAAAATTTCATATAAATGGTTTCGTAAATAAATTACGCATGAGATTCTCTTTTGAATTTGGGTCAACATAGTTTTGAGATCCATTCATCATCATATCTTATATATTAATACACACACAAGTAGGTAAGGATGACTTGAAACATGATTGATGAGAAATAATAAATAAATGTTTGATACTTACTCTGGACTGACAACCCACTTGGATTCATCTTTAATTTTTTTTCTTACTAGATAGGATGGAAAGAAGACTGAACACATGTATGTTTAAATTCTCAAGAATAAATTATTTGGGAATATAAAATATTGATAGTATATTTGGGTCACTAGTTCATTGATTGATCTTGAGATTGTAACTACATGCCTAAATGATTAGATATCTTTTCATATGGTTCACGGCTATTTTCTTGGTACAATATTAAATCACTAGACACTTGAGGATATGGATCCTTATTGTTAAGGTAATATATGATTCAATACACCTATAGTTTAATATCTATTAGATAATATGACCCATGGGACATATTATGAAAAATTATCTATCCTTTTTATTATAGGAATAAAATTTCAAAAGCAACACCAATATGTGGTATATGAAACTATCAATTATATCGGGATCCAAATAAAAAGTACTAGGAATAATGGGAATCATATAGGTTTATCATGGTTGAAAGTATGATGAAAATGTATTTTTATATTTTGATGTAATAAAAATTTACAAAAATCTATATTTTTCATTTAGGGAATTGGGAATATATAGATATATATAATTTTATAAAAAATTATAGGGTTAGGTATAGTTTGTTAATTTATCATTTTTATTAAAAGAACACCTCAGTACAATAATAGATAATGAGGAACACATTAAAACTATGAAGAAGCTAACATTTCCTTGTTAATGGGTTGGGATAAATAGTTAATAATTTTTCTTCTCCATGATATAGGGGTTTAAATATTTTTCTTTATCTTAGTATTTGATTTTCAATTTATGTCATAAGGTTCTTGGTCATAAGAGGTTTATTGTGCATGAGTAAGAAATATATAGATTTAGGGTTAGTGAATGATTCACTAGAAATGTACATGGGAATTACAATTATTAGGTTCCCACATAACTGTGTATAAGGAAAGGGCCCTACCATGTTCCTTAAGTGAACATGGATTAATTTTTTCCAAAATGGGTTGGATGTAATATTTTTAGGATGATATTGGATTCATGTTCTAGGAGTTATAAAATGGTTACAAGGCAATAATTCAATAAATAAACTTGTTCCCGATGAAGTATTGGAGATAAGTTATGTTGATTTTCTAAATATGTGTGTTATATTTTTTTAATTAAATAGTTGATAGATGAGTTGTAATGGATTAAATATATCTGTCTTAGTATGTTTGGAAGAAAAAGGAACCAATCATTTCATATTTTTAGTGGGTATTTATAGGAAACTGGGCCAGTTTCATTGAATTAGTGATTTGGGTATTGAAGTCACCATGCACTCATGTCTAGAAGTAGAGTGATGAATATATGATGTTATACACAATTCTTATCGATACATTTCTAATGGAATGTGGTGTTTGTTTAGGTTAATATCTGTTTCACATATAAATCTAGAGGAATTATATTATTTTTAATTAATTTTTTTAATATATAATTATTTATTCTTTATCAAAATAGGTTGAAAGTATGATTCATTTTAATATTGAAAAAAACTTATTTTTCAGTGGTACTTATTTTATATCCAATCATTTTTTATTTTCATATGTTATTGAATAAAAAAATTATTGTTTCCTATTTTTTCCATTGAAATTATATTTTTAGAGTAAATTTATGTTTACCAATACACTTTTGATAGGTTTATATTATCTAAGGCATTGTATTGTTATATAATAACTTGTTTTTGTATAAATTCATAGCTCATAAGGCTCACTAACATATCATAGTTTGTTTCCTCATGGATATAAGTTTTATGCTCATTCATTCATAAAGATTATTCCCATCATTATGATTTCACTCATTCTAAGGAATAATTTATGTTTCAAAATAAATCATACGATTATTAAAAATATAAATTTTTATTAAAATCTATGTAAGAGTGTAGAATAAATTACATTTGATCTAGAAAAATAATCCACTTATTAAAGTTACAACATAATAGGTTAGGCACATAAGGTTTTAAATTCATAAAATGATAATGTGAATAAGAAATTATCCATGTAAGAAGAAACCATGTAAGACTCAATTGAAGTATTTATGTATTATTCGACCTACAGTGACATATGTGTTCCTACAAAACTATGTATGACCCAAAATATAATGAGAATGAGGTATAATTAGATCTTTTTCATGGGTACCTTATATTATCTACATAATGTTTTCTTTAAAACAAAATTGGAGGTCAAGATTGTTAAGTGGAACAAATGGAGTGAAATACCAAATATTGTTGTGTAGTCAAGAAATAGGAACAAAGAAACAAAAACATAATGAAAAATTTTCCAGGCATACAATCTTCTGTAATCCCAAAAAGATGATGAATAGTGACTTGATCTATTTGGAGGGTGATTATTAGAGTCTAATTATACCATTTACTGGTTGTGGTTCTAAGAGTTCTATTTTGTTTGTGCGAAGCATCATTTGAACATGGTAATCATTCATTGAATGATCAGATATTGGGAATGATGATTTGATTATAGAGGATGGGGCATCACTCAATAGTATTAGTCCAAAGGGAGATGGAGTTAAAGAGGAAGGGTGATATAAATTGAGAGGACACTATTATCCATATTCATTACTCTCATGTATAATTATTCTACATGATATTCAAGTATTTTTTATTTTATGTGTCTATAAACATGTTTGGTTAAATTTATTTAGGGAATTTGGTTGAGAATAAGAAAGATCATTTATTCAATTCAAATTGTTTTTTTCATTATTGTCTGATGTTATTAAAAATATTATTTAATGTCGTTATTCTTTTTTATATTGACATAATTACATTTTGATGTGGGGATTTCTTGAATGACATCATCATGATTATTTCACTTTTTAGTCATTTTGGATTCTCCTAATCATCGATGCTATAATATTCTATATATTAATTGGTAATAAAAATTTTCTACAATTTTAAAAAATATTTTTTTACATTTCATAATTGAAAATGGTAAAGTTTTAACTTTTATATGATGAAATTATAATTTTCAAGTGTTTTTTGTTAACACTCCAATTCTTAGGGCGATTGTTCAAATCTATTTTGATAATTTATTGAAAATGAGCTGATTCCCCCAAAATATTTTTATATATAATTTGGAAACTATGATATTAATGATGAATGGATATAAATTAATTTTCAATAAATAGAACCATCCAATTTATATAATTCATCAATAAATATTACTTTAAAACAATTATGAAAATTTATTCATATATTTCTTCATAAAATATAAATCAATACAATCTTTTAATCACACCATACATATTAAAATATATATTTTTTTGATTTGTGATATTTCTTATATTTTAAATTTTATTTTATTTCACTATATTCCATAATCACTGTTAAATGTTTATTTTCACTTATAATTCTTAAGTAGGTTTATAAATATTATTCTTTGGATAATTGAAAACAATATCGTAAAATATTTTAACCATTTGCAAAGAAGGAAAGTGATTACATGTAAAAACATACAAATAAATATATAAAAAATTAAAAAATATTCTTAAACTAATTTTTAGTGTGTTTGAATTTTTTTAAAACCTATTTATATGAATGAAATGTATGGAATGTTCTAAATTTGATGGTAATCAATTATTTTGGAAAAAAATAATTGTTTTCTAAGGAAGAAAAAGTACACTAAAATAGTTAATTTATTATAATAGTCCACTAAAACTCCACATGAAAATATAATTCCAATTCTACATAGTAAAAAAATTATAAAGGGTTGTAGATTTTTTCACTTTAATAAAAAACTTTTAAAAATATCCCTTCTCGAATTTTACATCCCTTGAAGTCTTATAACCATGAAATTATACAATCTCATATCCCTATGTATCCCTTCCATAACATATTATCCAATTATGATTCTTTAATTTTGTTATATATTTTCATATTCTTGAGAGGAATAAACCATTGAAAGGAATGGGTTAATAAGAGATGATATTGAGAGTTTTTGTATTTTATTCGAAGCAAATGTATTTTAACAGTTACAATAGCTTTATGTAGTGTTTGTTATACTATAGATCATGTTTTTATTGGTTTTTTGATGATGTTAATCCCTATTAATATTATTACAAAAAAGAGGTATATGATTACAAAAATATTTCAGGAGGTGGTATGATTATTTCATTAGAACTAGGGAATGATATATAGGATGTCTTAGGTAGTTCTCCAAAAACCATATTGTTCCTCAATGCTTGATGTAATCAATTAAATTCAATATAACCCCTACAGAAAAACCATTTTTGGTAAAGCATCTAATGAAGGTTTCTATAAATTAAAAACCAAGTAATAGAAAAAAAATATTTGATAAAATTCTTCAAAACTCCAATGATAATCTTCTTTTAAAAAGACTCTAAATTGGAGTGATAAAAACATTTATGTTTATAATTTTGTTTAAATATGTCCATGATTTTTCTCTTATTAATAATTAAAATATGTGAATAATGTCCATATATAAAAATATTTTTTTTCATAATTCCAATCATACCATTAAGCATGTCAAATGATTCTAATTTATATATTTAAGGGCTAGAATCTTGGGTAATAATGTGCCATTTTCAGAAAACACCATTATCTACAAGAACCAGACAATAATTTCATGGATAAAATTATGGGTTTTTAAATAACCAGAATCCCCTAGAATCTTAATTTAATGAATAAATATGTTTTAAAACATTGATATACCTTATAATTATATAATTTATTAGTAGGATTAGTTAGGAATCTTAAACCTATGGCGGAATCCTAAAAATCAATCATAAATAACCTTTTAGATTCAAATGGAAAATGGAAATATATTTCATTGGTAGGGATAAGTGATTGTTTCCAAACACAATATAGATGAATCAAAAATATAATTAGATATATGATAGAAAAATAACTAGTCTGGATAACTAAATAAAAAGTTAGGATATATCCTTGGGATTCATTGAGAAAATATTTCTGGGATTTTGAAAATAAATACCCAGAAAAGAATAATACTAGGAATGTGGAAGTAATGATCTATTGTAAGATAATGATTTTACCCTTGAAAAATCAAACTAATAATGGAATATGAAATAAGAATTAAAGATGAAATGAAATAAAAAAGATTTCATTAGGAGGAGATAAACCTAAATGTTATTACAATAATTTACTTCAAACATTCCCTTCCCTCGTATATTTAGGACGAATAATTATGAACCCTATTATCTGATGGATATTTATATGATTTAAAAAATTTAATAAAGAATTCAATTTTTTTATTTCTTAAAAAAATTAACTTAAAATGTCAAATTTCTTAAAATATTCTTGTATAATAATTGGAATATATAATAAATATTCATTCTATGTTTTACTAAGGAATGTAATGTATTACTATAAATAAAGGTGCATACAAAATTTAAATACAATTTAATCCTTTTAATTTATTACAAAATTGTGTAATATGAAGGTAACAACTTCTTGTGTGGCATTTGAGCTATTTTAAACCTAGTTTCTTAGCCCTTGCTTCAATAATTAGATGGAGGGGATGGAATGACCTCTTTATATTGTTTATAGTATTTTGATAGGTCTATCACTAGACCAATAAGAAAGGTATATGACCCATAAGTAATTGTGGGGAAAAAAACCTATTAATTTTTTATTTCATGAGATAATGTTTTAACAAAATGTTTCAAATTATCCTCGGTTGGAAAGGTTGTTCTACTAGTGTTATTGTAATTGATGTTTCAAATAGAAAATCAATTTTCCATGTAAGTGATATCCATGGAGAATTAAATGTTTCTAATAAGTATATATACAACCGTAATAATTTATTTTAAGGAAATAATATGTTTTATACCTTTATTAACAAGAAATACTCAGTATTAAGAGGACTATGATATACTCTAAAAATATTGTTATTTAAATGTGAAAATTATAACTTAGCTGTTAAATTAGCTATATGAATAAAATTAACTGCATTAAAATAAATATTTATAAATTTTTTATATAATAAAAATATATTTATTAATTTATATGTTGTATGTGAACAATTTTTAGTAAATTGATTTTATGATTCAAAAATATGTTTTCTTCGAAAACAATTTTTTCAATTTTTCACATTAATTATATTTATTTACAAACATTTTTATAAATTTTATTTTACAGAATGAATATAATTTTTGAAATCAACATTTCAAAAGTAAATTAGGGATACATTTTTTTTATTTTTTTTAAATATTTTTTTAATTAATAATAAAAAATAACGATTTTTATAAAACATTATTTTCATTATTTTCATTAAATTAATATAAATGTCTCATTAGGTTATGGATTTTGTATTAAATTAATATAATATTCATTTTATTAAAAATAATATAAATAATTACATATGAATCAATATTAAAATTGATTTTGGTATAAGAATGTTTTTATTCTTAATTTTTTTTAGAAATTGTTTCTCTTTTTATTATACACATTTATATTAATTTTTATTCCCTTAACTTATAAAAATTGAATTATAAAAAATGGATTACATATTTTTAATTATAATTTTTAATTTCTTTAATAGTTCCCTTTCAGTTTTGGTTATTTTGAATATTGATTATGGTAATGATTTTTCACTATGATATGGTTAAACAAGAATAGATTTGGTAGAGGCTATGATATAAGGTCACAAATTCATCCTCAAAAATACCATTATTTTTTTATCATATAATGTCAGCCATATACATCCTTAATTTTAATTTATGTCAATTTTCTTCCATTTTTCTTTAAAAATGACATTTATTATACAATAAGTAAAGAATAAATACAAAATTCCAATTTATTGATTTCAATTTAACTTATATGTTTTCATAGAGAGAAAATTAATTTAAGGATGATTTTAAATTATTATTTTGAATTTAAATAAATTATTTTTATTACTATAATTTATTTATATTTTTTAGTTATAATTTAATTACTTTAAATGTTTTTGCAATGCTGACATTGTGCTTGTGCAGAAGTAGGAAAAATAATGTAAAATATGTTTAAAATATCAAAAGAAATATATTTTGATGAATTATTTCGTTCCAGGAATTTTATGGTTAAAAATAATATATAATATTTAATAAATAGTTTATATATGAAATCCATTGTAATAATGATGTATTTAATGTCAAATTAAATGAATAGTACCAAAAATTGCTTTAATGGTATTTTCTGTAAGATGATATATTGTTAAATTATTTTAAATACAATGAAATATTGAAATTGGAAAATGTGAATACTAGATGGAATTAAGTGTCATCTACATTCTATTTTTATTGACTTTTCACATTAGATATAAATTTCTAACCCTTAGTGTATAAATTTTTTTTTCTCGTGGTTAAAAATAAAAATGGTTGATAAAGGTCTTAAATTAAAATATAAGGATTAAAATGACACAAAAAATATAAATTGTATTATTTGATGTTATTTATATCATATACACTTTTTGATTAAATCCATTTTAATTGTTAATAATTTTACATAGAAACTTCATTAATTATATTAAAATTATAAGAGTAATTCTAAGTGTATCCCTACCAAACTTAAAAATGGAACTTATTATCCTCATGTTCTAACATATTTTTATCAATATATTTCAGAAAATTAATTTTTTAATTTCTTACCATCCTTCCTCCCCATGATATAGTATCTCTTTACCCTTCAAAATACAAACATATATTACATAATGTGTAATCAAAAGATGGTTTTCCAATAAAAAATATTGCTTTAAAATGAACATCATTATTATATTTATTCTTCAACCTCCATAAATTAGTATTAATCCATGATGATATAATAACATTAGTAACTAATCTATACATAAAATTTATTATGATAATGTTACAAATATTTTTATATGTCTTTTCCTTCTTATAGAGAGAAAACACATCGTTCGTGCATATGTGTGGAGTACAAAATTCCCAAAATTATGTATTTCATCATTCATACTCATCTCACAAGTATATTTATTATGATTTATATAATTAATGTATATAATATTCATGACATAATTATGATTTTAGGTATATAATATATAATATAACTTTATAGACTCCCACCAGTTTAATTATTATAACCACGCTCACGCGTATGAGTGGACTACCACCTCTAGGAAGCGATTTTATTATTATTATATATATGATAATCATGATTTATTATAAATATAAATATAATGTTTAAAAATGTTAATTATTTTTTTGTTTAATATTATATATATGATGGAACCATGAAACCTTTGACCTTGGTCAATCTACTAATATTGTTCTACGATTCTGAATCGAACATCCTCAAAATTCACGACATGGAATTAACAGATTTAATTAATATATAAATAAAAGTAAAAAATAAAATAAATGTTATAATAAAGTATTAACAAAAAAAAATTAATTTATTTTTATTATACAAAATATAAATTATGTATGTGGCTACTCATTCTTAAGGTTATTTCTTTTATATCTAAATTTATTTTCAATGGGTTATATTATTTATTAATTATATTTTTTATGCTAAGACAGTGTCTCTAATGACATATGATTATATATAATTATATTTCACATACCTTATGTGGATTTGATTTTTTTACACATATTCACACAATTTATTAGTTCTCACATCATTGTTGTTATATTGGTAAGGGTTTATCATAACACTTTTATTTCCCTGAGACATATACCATATTCACCACTTGTTTACTTCATGTTGTGTATATACCTTCAATTAGATATTTTATATCCTGAATAAATTTATATTTAATTAATTTAATTTATAATTTGAATTTATTACTTTTTAGGGGGTTCTAATTCATATGTTACAAATTTTGTAATAGTTTTCTCACCGATATCATTTTTATTCGGGGTTGTTTGTGTTATAATTTTTATTAATAAATATTAGAAGATAGATCAATTTTAAAATATATTTATTTTAGTATTAAATATTTATATATCTAGTTTAAATATTTTTTATTTCATTTTTATCCCTTAGGTAAATAAAACAATAGATAACTTTTTTCAAGAATATCTGACCTTATTTCTTCTTTGTATCAAAAAAATTTCCTTCAATGTAAATACTTTCTAAAACTATATGATGTATTTTATTATTTACACATTATTTATTTATTTATGTCATTTTAATCAATCATTGTGATTATTTACAAAGGAACAAAAAATCACCATTTTAAGTTTTCTTGTATTACACATTTTGTCTTTCTTTATAATGTTTAAAAACAATGATTTTTTTTATATCAAGCTTCATTGACTCTTCACGCCATAAAGACTATAATTTTATTTAATTATTACATTACATGTTTCCATGTTTATTTTGAATGAAAATATTTTTCCAAATATTATATAAATTTTTTAGAGTTTGGAAATTTAATTTCAAATTGAATTGGTTATTTTTAGCAAGATTTGTTGGAGTGATTTTTTCAATGTTTTTTAGTCTATGTTTACATTATTTGATGGACCATATAAATTTATTGTAATATTATATAATTATACTATACACAATATATTTCTAGATGAACTATGATAATGTTTTTATATTTTTTTATAGTGGAGTGTATTTATTTTCTATATTATAATTATTATAATATGAATATTTACTAAATATTATAGATTTTTTATTATTTTTTATTTTTTATTTATATCATGAATGCATAGAAAATATTATGTGATGAGTGGGTAATATAATTACATTACCACTCAATTAATTAATATAATTCATGAGAATAATTTTCTTGGGTATTTAGTGTATGCCTACCCAATTATTTATGATGTCTTGGAACAATGTGTAACGACCCAGACTATTATTAATGAAAATTTATCTTGATCTAATTAAATTTATTATTATATAAGATAGTTATATAAAATATTAACTTCCTTGGTTTTATGTTTTTGTATTTTGTAATACCTTTAATAATTGTAATTGTTGATGATATAATCATTGAAAAGTGATCAAATGATTAGTATAAATATAGTGCTTTAACAAATCCAATTTACTCAGAAAAAGAAACGGATGACCTCATCCAGTAGAATTGATCCATACGAGGCCCATTTTTCTAAACATGGAAATGAAGTGGAATCATTGGGCTTAGCTGTTGACCAAGCCCATGCCGAGCTGGAACATGTTAAGCTTGAGTAGAACTTCCTACGAGAGAAGTGGAAGTTCAAAGAGATTACCACCCGAGCAATGTTATTCGAGACCCAAAAGAGTTTGTCACCATTGCACAACTTGCCCTTTAGTCTTATTCGGGTATTATAAGGGGTTATGTAACAAAACCTTAACACTGTGTTTTTGTTCATGGTTTTTGTATATAATAAATAATATACATTCATTTTATTAGTATTACATTGTAAATGGTTTTTAAAATACAAAAAAACTGATAATATTAAATTATGAAATCTATTATTATGAATTAATGGAATTATTCATCAAATAATATTTTATTAAAATATTTTTCTTAAATTACTTTTTATTATATATAAATTATTGTATAATTTTTATAATACACATGAAATTTTTATTAATATTTGAAAGTTTTTTTGTCCAAACCCATAAATTTTAGATTAATGTCGGTTTATATATTAAAAGTAAAAATTTAAATATTTTGAATATTATTTAGATAAAATATATATTATTTTTAGAATCAAGACATCAAAATTATCCAACACTGAATTTTTCTTAATTTTTCGATACAGTTGAATTTTTTGGTAAAAATTAAACACTGTTTAAATATATAATGTGTTTTATGAAATAATAATGAACCAATAGTGATTTAATAAAATAATATAAACACAATTTTCATCCAATATATGTTTTTACATTATAATAATTTGGTTTTTGGTTTTTCGATTTATTTTACATTGCTTTAGTGGACCCTTCAAGACTTATAAAACATTTTATCTTTTTAAATTTATTACATAGAGAGTGTGGATCACCTCCACATCAGTAACCCTATTATTTAAAGAATTTAGGCAATTAGACTTATAAAATATTGTCTTCCACTCCCATTTGAGAAAACCCATGGGCAAAAACCAAGGGCTGGTTTGTGTTTTTGATTAGATTAATGTGTGGTGTCCCAAACCTAAATAATAAAAAATTCCCACTCCTTTCTTATATAAAGTCACACATTCTCCCACTTACTCTTCGAAATAACCCTTTGGAGTTAATACAACATCTAACATCCCTTATCTATAATCCTCACAAGGCTCCACAAGTACCCAAGAAGCCTCTTCCAAGAAACTCCCAAGTCTTTGGGATCACACTTCCATGTAAGGGATTTCTTCCTTTCTCATTTTTTTCCAAATTTAATTACGTTGTTATGAACTTTTATTTACAATTACAAATATTGGGGTATGATTTATCACCTCCCATAAAAATCTCTATTTATTTTTGAATAATGACAGACCTCATTCCTCTCTCATTAAGGCCTCCCATGTACACTTGTTGGAAAGCCAAAATTCTGTAAGGAATTTCTCTCTCCTCATTTTAATTCATGTAATTATTTTATATCATGAATCTAAATTCCATTACAATAGTTGGTAAATTTATCTATATGATCCCCTAACTGTATATTTTATGTACATATTATGATACACCCCTTTCTCTCTCATCAACCTTTTTTATGAATTTTTATGCACACCGTGCAGTCGAAATTGCACTGCAATTTTCCAAGCCAATGTCATTGTGTGGTGAATACCATAACCATTTCTCTATCAAGTTCAATCAACATCATAAACATTTGTTATTGTTTAAATGGTTTCATTTTTTTATTCTGTATTCCTTTATTATGGAATAAATAATGTTGTTGAATGATTCCATGTTGTATGATCCATGTGACACACTTATGCATGAAATGAAATGCTTAAGAAGGGTGTTCCCTGATAGAACTCCAATGCATTGGGTAAAGATTAGTATCATGGTACATCATGTGCAATGATTGTTTGCTCAGGCTAATTCAAGTGAAATGAGGGTTTACTCATTCTTTATGTACAATGATCCTTTTCTCATGCATATACCATGTTAAGGGTTGTTTCCACATTTCCATGTTATGATAATCATGTTATATCATTCATTTATGTTAATATTTATAATATGATCCATTGATATACCTATTTCCTAAAATTTATTGTATTCATCATGTTATAACTTGTTTAATTCCTTACTAGGCTTTATAGCTCACCCATTTTTTATGCATGTCCTCATGTTATCCCATGCAATTCTACGTATGAGGGAATGTAGATTTCATGTAAATAATGTTTTAAATAAAGATGTTGTGTTTCATGTTTTAATTCATTATGTAATGTTCCAAATCCAAATAGATACTATAACTCCCTCTCTTCTATGTTTTATCAAGTAAAAATTTTATGTAATAAAACATGTTAAATTGTTAAATAAAGAGAAGTGTTGTTATAGATGGTATTAGTGGATATGTTTAGTTATTTTTGGGAATAGGATTAGAAAACCCTAGTGAAGACTTAGAGATAATAATAAGTATAATAATAACATCCCAATATTTTGGGGAGTATTGAGTAACTGGTTTATCAAGAAAATACTTCCCTATCTGGATATGAGTAGGTAGAGGCTGCTTTGGCACATATGTACATAGGAGTGAAAACACTGCCAAGGAGTTTCAGGCTTGACTTGAGGTATCCTTGTACACGACAACGTGCCTTTTTACACTCTTGGTTACGGAACTCCTATGGCATATTCTTTGAAAATTCATAATTGTGTAATGAACTATTATTAAGGGAGATAGAAATAAAAATTCCCTTAAGAATATATGTTGGTAAGTAGATCATAGATAACATAGATCAATGCATAAAGATTTATAAGTTAAGGAAATAAAATTTTTTTTAAGTCATCATTTTTTTCATTGGATTGACCCTTATGTGTTACCCAGAAATTTCCTTTTATTATGAACAATGGCCAGTATTATGAGGGCTCAGGATAACAACATATGAAACTATCAATGTAATGATTATTCTAATAAGATTCCCAATCAAATGGGAGAATGAATTGTGAACTTTTTCATAATACACTCTCTGTTAACTAAATAATTGAATAGGAACATGGGAGAAGAGATACGTTCAACCCCCCCCCCCCCCCATAGAAAGCACAAGACACAATCAAGAGATTCCTTATACAAAGGCCTGTAAGAATTAATGGATCATCTGATCCCTCAATTGCCGAAAAATGGATCAACTCCATTTAAAATATCTTCTCCATCATTTAATGTTCCAAAGAAGAGAAATTTCTTCTGGATGCATATCGAATGGAGGGTGAAGCTGATCAATGGTGTACGTTGATCAAAAAATACGATGCATGAGGAGGAGATTGAGGCGTTGGAATGGAAGGATTTTCAGAAGATGTTTTTTTATAAATATTTCATGCACACCATCCAACTTAAGTTGGAAAGGGACTTCCTTTCCCTCAAGAAAAAAAGGCGGTGAATCCATTAGATCATATGAGGTAAAATCCACAAGGCTTTCATGATACACTTCGATATTTTCATTACCCTCGAATGCGCGGTTGACCGCTTATTCAGTGGGATGAATGCTTGCTTATGAAAATCCCTAGTGATTCATGGATTTGATGGATATGAGGAAATTTAATGATGTTCCCTCAAAGTGGAAATGAATATCATATAATCCCAGGGGTCTCATCGAGATAAGAAGCGTAAGGTACAATTCAATTCTATCAGTCTGATGGATAAATCCAATGGTTCTAAGAAAATAGAGCACCCCACTTACCAATGGTGAAGAAAGAAGCACCCTGTAAATTTCCTAAATGGGACAAGGAAATGCATCAGGAGTGGAAGAGAAGGTCACCTAGTTGTTCACTGCCAAAAAGAGAAACCCGAGGCTGCGACGGAGGAGAACAAGTTTTCATTCGAGCATCAACTCGTTGTTCATTACAAAAACTTCAATGAACCACGGTACCTTGAAATTTGTTTTATTATGAAAAGGGTTTTAGGAGACAACCAAAAAATTCGATGGAATAAAGGGTGAGATTTTTCCATCCCTACTACTGAAGTGAACCCTGACAACAAAGTGTGGACAGGAAAGCTAGTTATTCATTCAAAAACCTAGACATGACTTTTGTGAGGAAATTAGTTGAAGTGTTTCCCGAGGAATTGCCTTGTCTTCCTATTAGAAGATATGTTGAATTCTCGATTTACCTTATACCTGGGGGATTAACAATATCCAAGACTCCATATAAAATGGATATTGTGGATCATGAAAAGTTAAATAAACAACTAATGGATAATCTGGTTAAAGGGGTTATACTCCCAAGTGCTTCACAAGGGGGTGAACTAGTCCTCTTCGTCAAGAAGAAGGACGGGTCAATGCGCCATTTCATCAATTATCATGAGCTTAAAACCCACGATAAAAAAAGTATCCTCTTCCATAAATTGATTAATTTTTCGATCACCTACATGGAGCACAATATTTCTCCAAGGTGGACTTGTGTTCACGATATTATCAAGTTAGGGTGAAGGAGAAAGATATCCCCAAGACTACTTTTTATACAAGATAAGTGAACTATAATTTCTCATTAATGCCCTTCGGACTCACTAAGCCTCCAGAAATCATCATGGATGTGATGAATAGAATCATTAGAGATTACATTGAAAAATTTGTTGGAGTATTTATAGATGATATTCTAATATACTCTAAAATCATGGAGGATCATGACGAGTATCTAAGAACTGTACTAAAGACCTTACGAAAGGAGAAGATCTATGCAATGTATATAATGTGTGAGTTCTAGTTGATGGACGTCTCATTATTGGGTCATATAATCACAATAAATGGGATATCTCTAGATACCTTAAAGGCACCTATAATAGAGGGATGGTCGAGGCCAACATCGGTAATAAATATCTATAGCTTCATTGGGTTAGCTGGATATTATACCTAATTTGTGAGAAATTTATTACAATTTTTAAACCCTCTTACCATGCTAAATCGTAAGGGGTCATATTTTCATGGATTAATTAATGGGACAAAATCCTCAAGGGGTTAAAAAAGAGGATTATCACCACGTTGGTTCCAACATTACCTACAAGTGGATAACATTTTTTGGTATTTAGTGATGCTTTAAAGAAGTTCATGGGTTGTGTATTGATGAATAATGACAATATCATTGCCTATGATTTATGGAAATTGAAATTTCATGAGCTAAAATATCCAATATATGACCTGGAGTTGGCTGTAGTGATCTTTGCTTTGAAAATTTCTCAGTATTATCTTTTTGGGGTGAAGTCTTAAATATATATAGACCAAAAAAGCCTCAAGTATATATTCACACAGAAAGAGTTGTACATGCACCAATAAAGATGGTTAGAGCTGATAAAAGACTACGACTACTAAATCCATTACCACCTTAGGAATGTGAACAAGGTGGTAAATTCTCAATGTAGAAAGGACCCAATGATTCAATCATATATGTGAATTGAAAAGGATCCAATTTTTGTAGATTTGATGAAAATGTACATGGGAATCATAAAGAAGGGATCATCATCAATCCTTTCACAAACGATTTCTCAACTATCTATTTTTTAAAGGTTAAAAGATTATCAAAAAGATGATGTGTGAATTTAAAATAATGTGGAAACTAACTAAAAATGTAAATCTTCGGAATTCAATATTAATGAAAGAAGTAATTGTGAGGTTTGGTAAAATACCAAGTGTTACATCAAGTCCGGAGCTGAAAAACAAACATTTGGATGTTGAACATAGTTCAAATATCTAAATTCATCAGGAATAACAAAGAAGTAATGAGATCTATGAGATAATTATTGGTTGGATAACATGAAGTAGGGGTCATTGTGTATACATTAATGTTCCTGGTATGTCAGAAAGTGAAGACTGAGAGGAAGAAGTCTAAGGGGATGATGCCACCATTACTCATACTAGCATAGAAATGGGGGAACATCACCATGGACTTTGTCACAAGACATATGAATACATATCAAGGAAACAATGCAATCTGGTTTGTTGTGGACATATATCAAAGGTAGCACACTTCATTGCAATTCAAGAGAACTTATCACTAGATCAACTGGAACAGATATACATTAAAGATGCGGTAAGGATTCATGGAGTACAACTATCAATTGTATCTAATTGATATCCATGATTCACCTATATGATTTTGGATGAGTCTTCAACGTGCTCTGGATATTGCGCTAAACTTCAGTATGGATTATCATCCTAAAACCAATGGCCAGTCTGATCGGACTATCTAAACACTTGAGGACATGTTGAGATCATGTAAATGGACTGAAATGGAGGATGCGATCAACATATTTCTCTTTATGTGTTATCATACAATAATAGTTTCCACTCAAGAATCCAAATGGCTCTTTATGAAGCCCTATATGGGAAGTGGTGCAGAACACCACCATGTTGGGATGAAGATGGGGAGAGAAAACTCCTAGGTCCAAAAATGGTCTATGAAATGGTGGAGAAGGTTGAGACCATATAGTTGCACATTAATGTTGTTCAGAGTCGAAAAAAAGAGCGATGATAATAATCATAGATGAGACCTAGAGTTTGATGACAGAGACATGGTATCCATCTGTATATCACCGTTGAAGAGAGATATGAGATTTGGGAAGAAGGGAAATCATAGTCAAAGGTACATCAACCCTTTTGAGATCCTTGATCACATTGAAGCAGTGGCCAATCGACTATAACTCCCACAAAACCTATCTCAAGTACCGGATGTATTCCCTGTATCAATCTTGAAGAAGTAAATACCTGATCCATCACATGTACTCAATCCAAATGTGGTACCATTGGATAATGACCTCTCATGTGAAGAGATGCTGGTGAAGATCTTAGACCGTAGGGAAGAAGATATACCAAATATGAAAATTCCCCTCATCAAGGTGTTATGGATAAATAAAAAGTTTGAAGAGGCAACATGGGAATTGGTGGAAGTGATGAAGCAGAGTTACCAGTAACTATTTTAGTGTAGGAAATGGAAAATTCGAGGGTAAAATTTCTTTAAGGGGGCATATTGTAATGAACCAAAATTTTATTAATGAAAATTATTCTTGATCTAATTGAATATCTTGTTATGTAGGATGGTTATATAACTTGTGAACTTCATTTTCATTATGTTTTTGGATTTTAAAATACCGTTATGAATTGTGACCTTTACTAATATAGATTTTGAACAGTGATCACATTATTAGTATAAATAGAGGGCTTTAACAAATCTAATATAAACTGATAAAAGAACTGATGACCTCATCCAATAGAATTTATCCCTATGAGGCCCATTCTTAAGTGCTCAGAAAATATGTGGCATAATTTGGATTCACTCTTGACCAAGCCAAATCCAATATTGAACATCTTAATCTTGAGAGGAACCTCCTACGGTAGAAGTGGCACTTACTAGAGACTTCCACACTATAAATGTGATCTGAGAAACCACAAGTGTATGTCACCATCGCACATCATACCCTTTGGTGTTATGCGGATGTTATAATGGGTTAGGTAACAAGACCTTATCACTATGATAATGTGCATTATTTTTGTATATAATTGTGAATATACATTCATTTAATTATTGTTACTTTGTAAATGGTATTTAAAACTGAAATAATATTTTTAGTTAGTATTCAATTAAGAAATATATCTTGATGAATTAATTTATTTTTTAATTAAATAATATTTTAATAAAAAAATTATTAAATTAATTTTTATTAAAAATAAGTGATTGAATAATTTTTATAATACAATTTCAAAATTTTTTAATGTTTGAAAGTTGTTTTTGTCAAAACCCATGAATTTTCGATAAATGCTGGTTTATATTACAATTAAAAATTCAAAGATTTAGAAAATTATTTAAATTAATTGAATATTATTTTTGGAATCATTAATTCAAAATTATCCAATGATAATGTTTTCATAATTTTCTAAGATAGTCCAATATTAGGGTAAATATTTAATACCGTTTAAATATATAGTTCGTTTTATGAAATCATAATGACTTAATAGTGATGTAAAAAAATACTATAAACATTATTTTCGGCCAATATATGTCTTAAAATTATAATAATGTGAATTTTTGTTTGTTTGATTCATTTTACAATGCTTTAGTGGACCCTTCAAGACTTATAAAACATTTTAACTTTTTAAATTGATTTCCTTGAAAGTGTAACTCATATTTACATAAGAAACCCTATTATTTTAATAAGTTCGGACATTTTCCTTTAAAATATGGTTTTCCACTCCCCACTGAAAAAACACACGGGCAAAAAGAATTAGCTGGTTTGTGGTTTTGATTAGTTTAATGTGTGGTGTCCCAAACATAAATAATAAAAAACTCTCTCTCCTTTCATATATAAACCCATCCAAGATCCCACTTCCTCTTCCCTGAAAGCCTTTTTATTTCATCCAAGCTTTTCCCTACTCTCTCTAGTATAATCCCAAGGCACCCCAAGCTCCCAAGATGCCTCTCTAAAGCCCCTCCCAAGCCTTCAGGGTCACATTTTCATGTAAGGGATTTCTTCCATTCTCATTTTTGTCCAAATTTCATTACATTGTTATTCCATTTTAATTTCAATTAAAAAAATTTGGTATTATTTCACACATCCCCCATACATCCATATTTATGTTATAAAAATGAGATACCCCCTTTATCTCTCATTATTTTCTCCCATGTACACTTGTAACGATGCCGAAATTCGGTAAAGAATTTCTCTCTCCTCATTTAAATTCAACCAATTATTTTATATCAGATATCTAAATTCCATTACAATTGTTGGTACGTTTTTCTATATAATCTCATTACTGTACATTTCATGATTCATTATACAACCTCTTTTTCTCACATCAACCTTTTTTGTGAATTTTTATATCACATCATCATGCAGTAAAAATTCCACCAAGATTTTTCATACCAAATTCATTTTGTAGTGAATAACATACCTATTTTTCTATCAAGGGTATTCACCTTTATGAAAATTTAACTATTTTTTATAGATTATCATTTATGTATTCCACATTCTTTTATTGTGGAAAAAATGATGATGTTTAATGATTCTATGTTGCATGATCCATGTGTCACAGTTATGCATGAAATGGAATGATTAAGAAGGGTGCACCCTGATAGGAATCCAATGCATTGGGTAATGATTAGTATCATCATATTTCAATTGAAATGATTTTTTACTCTTGATAATACATGTTCAATGATGGTTTACTCATTATCCATTTGCAATGAGCCCTGGATCATTCTAATACCATGTTAAGTGTTGTCGCCACATTTCCATGATATGATAATCCTGTTATAACAAGCATTTATGTTCAGGTTTCTTTAATACTCCATTGATATGAAACACACCTAAGATGTCTTATATTATTCATTCTATGCATTCTTTACTCACTTACTGGAATTTATAGCTCACCCTTTTCTTATGCTTGTCCTTACGTTATCCCATGCAATGTTATGTATGAGGGAATGTAGTGGTCATGTAAAGGATGTTTTCAATAAAGATTTGGTGTTTCATATTACATGTTTTTATTTAATGTTCCAAATCCCAAAAATCACTAAACCTCTCGATCTTCTATGTTGTATCAAGTGAATATTTTATGTAATAAATCATGTTTTTGTGTGAAATATAGAGTAGGGTTGTTATACAAGTACTTGTAAAAAATTCTTATAATTACATAATATGATGCCATAATGGTATGATAATGAGGTCATACATTATACATACCACCATTATGAAAAAAAGTTATATATGTAATTATATATGTTCTTATGTTATCTATTTATATTTTCCAATTTTATGATAATAGTTCTATGGAATATCTTATTTAGTATTTCTATATTATTCACGATTTATTTATTCTATGATAGATTCCACCGCAGCCCACACATTATGGAGAATTTGATCTCACACTTTTTTTATATTTTCCATTCCCAAAGATAAAAAATAAGGAATATTTAAATGATTTTAGGGATATATTGGATGATATAATAATATTACCACTAGAATTTTAGGGTTTATTTTTTATTTTTAAATTGAAAATGAAAATAATGTATAAATATTGTCTCCAAATACTTCATTTGGGATATCATCCCTTATATCTTATGCTAATGTAATATGATATCCACTGACTCTGGGCTACTATAGTTGGGGAGTTACTATTGGTATAAAATAATGATTAGTAGAACCGTTGGAAACTATATTTATGAAAACATATATTACTGAACATATATCTATGATAGATACTAGAACTTAGTCTATGTATAAGGTAATATCAAAATGCTTCAATAAACTAGATATTTTTTTGGTTTTCTTCGAACATATATCCAATTTTGGATGCTGGAATATGAATGCTGATGTGGAACATATCCACATAGGTTTAACAACTCTGAATGTGCATATTTGAAATTAAATCAAATGTTACTGCATATAGATGGGTGGGCCTAATATGGCACACTTATTCATGGGATAATCCACATATTCCTTTTGATACATTATAATTAATGAGATGTTAAAGCCTATATAAACCTATGAATTTTTATAATGATATTAGATAAACACAAAATATCATGGGTTGATTAGTCAAAGGTTTATAATATGTTTATTATAATATATACCCCTTTTTATTATTTATTTTATGGGATTAAACGATTATTAAGTATATTAATAGAGGAATTTATTGGTACAAAATCCTATTGGTTAGTATGTGTTTTATTAGATATTTATACCCATTTTTATTATTTAATAATGAACTTATATTTTTTAGATATATTTATAAATATATTGATAACCATAAAGGTTAATATTATCTTCAATGGTGAGATAATTGTGTGTTATAAATATTTTAGAAATTGTTTTTCATATATATAACCATGCAATGGAAAATTTATTTATTTATAACTTTTCATGAACCACATATTGATGGATTGATAAAATTGAATAGATATTTTACTTTTTCTTTTAGAAGGTGTTCAATGAGAAAAATAGTAGTTTATCCTTTTAATTGCTCAAATATTATTTCTATAGACTCTATTAGTCCGAAGGTAGGGGTTTTACCATTGAAAATGAGTGTATGAGAATTTTATGCCAATCAAATTTAGGAGGAATATTTAGTAATTAATTAAATTAATTATTATTTATTCAAGTGTATTTATTCAATAATATCTTCTTTTCATAGAATTTGATCAGAATTTTAACCCCATAGTTGAGTTCATGATTTGGGGTTTTCCTAGGAGAATCGTAAACATACATCAGGTGATGGGGCTAGGACCAAGTCCGTTTTTTTCATCCTTTTTATTTCTCTTATTTTAATTTAATTTTATATTTTCATCCATGTACTTTTCATAGAAACCTAGTGATTTTCCCTTTGGTGTTTTTAGTTGAGAGAAAAAAATTTGAGAGAGAGGGTGAGAGTGGGAGGTATCGTCATGTATCTTGGGTCATACAAGATCATTATATGGAAACAATAGATCACAAATCATAACGAAATGTTGGTTTTTTCTACCCATAGGTAGGAAATTTATATTTTTTCCATAATAAAACATAGTGTGGTTGTTTTAATGTTTTATTCCTATTTTTTGGTAGTTAGGGACAGCTAAACGATTAATCTGGTGAGTTTCAGGGGAAATCAAGGGCTTCAGTTGGTTTACATGGTTCCCGATTTAGAAATATAGATTAAATAGAGTGTGTGTTCAAGAATACATGCCATATGTGATCCTAGTTTAGTTATCATCAATTTTATAATCTATACACCACATACATTGGTTATATTCCATTTTTTGGATCATTTACATGTAGCTGAGTACAAGGAAAGATAGAAGATTGGAAACTAAGTAACATGTACTATGGATACATGTCATGTTGTGGTACTTGTTAATGTGGTCATGTATATAGGAAGAAACCCCACGTGAGGGGTGCATGGCCATGCAGCAGTACATGGAAAAACCAAATTTTTCCCTATCCAAATACAAGTTCATTTCATAATGCTGATTTGAGATAAAATATCATGTATGCATAATTACATGTATTTTACTCAAAATTACACAATGTATACTTTTTCCTTAAAAGAATTTTGGGTCTATTTTTACAAAAGATTCAAAATTTGTCATGTGAGTAGTGTATTATGAGTGGGTTTCCATGTTGATCAAAATCGTGGAATCTTTTTTTCATTTAGAGGCTATCTAAATGGAGTTTCTGGTTGAGTGATTTCTATGGGAATATTTCATTGTGGTTGTGGTCCATGAATCCTCTTGGGGGTTGGGTAGTGAGTTGTGAGGCTTGTGTTAGGATTTTCTACTTTCTAATAACCATGGTTGAGTATTGTTGGTTATTTCATTTAGTTACTTTTATAGGTATTAGGAGGTGCATTCAAGTGTCTAATTGGGGTAGTTTTTCTAATTTTTTTCTCGAGCTGTAGTTCATTAGGATCTTTTAGGATGGGATGGATTTATGGGATGGATGGAAATAAAGGGAGTAGATACAAGATTTTATGATATTTCTAAGGGAATAATTAATGGAATTAACTTATAGCAGGGTTTTTTCTTGAGGTTTCTCATCAAGGAGTGGTACTACTACAAGTCACGCTGCTAAGAATGGGTTTCATAGGGCTGTCTGTTTGGAGGCTAGCTATGGTTTCTTTTGGAGGTCTTGGATTGAGGTTTGGGTTTTCTAGAGGTACTCCTCATAAGGTTTCCAATATAAGGTAATGTTTTCGAGATATTGGATGGTCCACAGTGCTTCGATGGATCATGATATGTCAATTTCTGGTTCTAGTGGTTTTAGATAGGGTGTTCAGGTGTTAGCTTACATAGGGTGCCTATGATTTAGACTTCCAGAAATGAGGTTATTCTTCTTCATGACTATGTGATGGGGGAGATAAATATGATATTACTATAATCGGTTATGTACCTAATATTTATTTAGTTTCTCTTCTTTAATTGTTTTTTTTATATGTGGTTAGAGGGGCATAATGGATGTTCTAGATAAGTCCATTACCATTTTTTAGCTAATCGACCTAGATAGGGGTCTGTGGACTATGGAGTAAATATCACTCAGGGGGATCAATTTTTGAGTTTGGGATTTTCAATGACGTATTGTTATGATAAGACCATTATTACACAATTGGTACTGCAATACATCAGAGACATGGGTAGGATTATCACAGGATTGACATGAGTTATTAACACCATTTTAAATCATACTACTGGAGTCCTAAACCTTAGTATATGCACTCAATTTTCAAAGATACCTAGGATGAGAGTCTTGGGATTGAAATTATTGTATTATCTTCTTTTATACATGTATCTCATTATTTGTCTAACAAATGTTCTTAATTTTGTAGATGAGTGAGCCATATTCTATAATTCCTCTATCTCATGCAAGAGTGATGGAATAATATCCTTTAGTGTCAGGATAAACCCTAGTGTTCATTGTTTTCAATTTTTTTGACCTATTGTTTATTTCCAATGTTTTTGTTTTTTTCCTTCCATTACTATATGTTTGGATATGATCGATATAACACATGTTGCATGAACATGTTATGAAAGAATATATTATGACCACCAATGGTTATGGCCTACCGAGATTTATTTTTCTGTCACTGTATATACACATGGATTTTTTTAGACCTTAGGTATTATTTCATGTTGAAAATAGTACACAATTGATTAGTAGGATGTATATGGATGGATGATTGAGTGAGATTGATTATGTAGAGTATAAGGTTCACACTGGTACTGTTCAACATACACGGAGACCAGGTATCTGTTTTGGTTCAAGGTACCATTGAAGCATTTTGTATTTATTTACATTTATTTTATTCTATATTTGTTGTTAGAAAATTGATTGACGACTGTATTTATATTTTTTCCACAATTATGTATCCCATATTTCATTTTTTATATCCTACTTTTATTAATTTGTTAGTTTATTTATGTGCACTATGATGTTGATGAATATAATTGTGTTTAGTTAATTTTGATATTATTGTAATTTTATTTTATGGAATAATCTCCATACTATATCAATTTGGACCCTAACCACTTGTCGGAAGCCCTTTGCATATGGGGAGGCATGCATGAGGCCTTGTTATGATATATACGAGATTATGGATCTGTTGGACCCATGTAACACCCAAAGAAAATTTAAATAGTACTTATTTTATTATAAATAATTGTTTTATAAATTAACAATAATTAGAATAAGATATAATAAAAATCATAGCAAATTTTGGTTCTAATCAAAATATTTTTTGATTCAAAACATTAAATATGACATTATATTTCATGATATAAATTATTTATATATATTAATAAACTAATACTTAAAATGTATATATAAATTTGAAATTATTATTTTTAAACAAAAAAATTGATATTCATAAAAATAATGATAATAGTTAAAAAAAGTAAAGGTGATATTAATAGTGGTATGCTAATATAAGTATTTTAATTTATAATGTTATGAATTATAAATATTGTTTTTATAATATTTATTAAAAAAATAATTAAATTATGATTTCATACTCACAAAAATATAATATGAAAATTATAAAAATTATAATCTAGAAAACAAATAAAAGCTGAATATTTTTATATATAAAGGATTAATATAAAATTTAAACTTAATATATTATGAATATTCTTGATTTAAAAAATGAATCAATGAAATAAAAATATTTTATATAACATGTATATATATATATAATGGGATGTAACAAAATGATTAGAATAAAATAAAATTTCTCAATGATATATAAGTACAATATGATATATGAATTTATCATCTGAATTTTTTATATATTGAAATATATATATGGTTTACTGTATATATATATAATTTTGAAATAAAATTTAAAAATCCTTGAAAATAAGAAGTGAAGTCGGGTTTTTAGTGATTCATTTGGGGGAGAAAAGTGATCTGATGGGGCTGAGGTCGAGAGCGGAAGATATTGAGACCAAGGGAGTCGATGCTGAGGGAAAGGTCGGAGCATGGGGGAAGTCAAGGATAGGGGTTTGTATGGATTTATTCCTGTGAGGTGTGTCACATCGATGTGTGGGTTCTCTCCGAGTCGAGCATTCTGTGTTCTGTGTGGAGTATGAAATCTGAAATCCAGATCTACGATGCTGGATGATCTGAACGAGATATGGTTTCTCCCTGTGTTGTCCCTATCAATTACTAATAAGCATTTCTGTTTACAAATATTAATGCGATCAGATACATAATTCCATATTTTATGCATTTGTTTATTTTTTTCTTGGCGTCAATGTATTATAATCCCTTTCTCTCTAATTTATTCTTTATCTGATGTTTATTTTTTATCAGTACCTCTTGATGTATTAATTATTTTTCAATATTATGTGTATGATTAGCATGTTTTGGTTGTGTTTTTTAACTGCGTGATTTAATTTGGGAATGATTTCTCAATAATTCTGTTTTGGATTAATTAATATGTGGCACTGGATCAATGCTTATATAGAACCAACTATTTCATCAATCAATATCTTATAGTGCATCTGTATTTATGTCACCAATTCATCAATCTATCTATGTCATAATTTCCAACAGTTTATTAACAATACTTTCATCGATATTCAATGTTCAATGCTTCATTATCTTGTTCCTCTATTAATACATGAAATCCATTAATTAAATCAATTCAAGTCAAATATCTCTATCTTCATCTGTTAATCAAACATCAACCTTGTCATTAACAAATATTAAATATGAACTTTTAGTATCACATTTAATTTTAATCTTATCGTGTATTCCGTATAACTGCTATATAATATACTATTACCCCAATTATTTTCCAGGGGATGTGATTTTGGTGAGGCTTCATAAGATAAAACCATGGAAATTATTTTCTTTTTCTTTAAAATATGATGAATAATATCAACAATGTAAATAAAAATTTTTAAGGGACTATTTAGTTTTATTCGCAAAATTCCTTCTTTAATGTTTAATTGTAATGGATTTCTAATAATTATTTTGTAAATTTATTTTTTCCAAATTATACATCCATAATGGAGTTAGATTATTTCATTAAAATTATAATTTTTAATTTCTAGTTTTGTGTATGGAAAAATATTTTGTTTTCAAATACTTAGTTTTATGAATGAATTTTATGTTAAAAGTTGATTTTGATGTCGTTTTTTGTTCTTTATAGTCTATTTAATTTCGTGTAAGAGATATATTTTCATTTAATCTATTTTCATTATTAAGAATATCAACTCTAAATTGAGTAGGAGATCAATTAGTTTCTAAATTAAAGTAATTAATTTATGCTTATGTGTAAGGGACATTTATTTTAATTGTTAAAATACTCAAAATTATGTTTTATTCTAGGAAAAAATTATAGTTATTTACAATAAAAATATGTATTTTTTCATAACTATGGTTTCTGGTTTTTTTGTAAGACATTTAAATTACTAAAATTATGGTTAATATTCTCGTTTTAAGGGTTAGTTTTCTATTTAAAAAGTTATCATTATTTTACAAATATGCACATATATATTTGTGTGTATATATTTAATTCATCCATGACTAGCAGTTTTAAAAGTTTTGATAAATTTTTATTATACCACTGATCTGAATTTTTTAGTCATTCTATTTAATAATGTTAAAATTTTGATTTTAATAATTCATCTTCTTTCAAAATAATTGTCTTATATAATTATATGTATGTTTTAATTTCATTTCATTTATAAATTTTTTTTAGATATGAATTTATTTTGGTTATTCTGTGATATATATATATACATGTATACTTTTAAAGTATATAACCATTTTAAATTAATTATAATGAACCAAATATTAATTAAGAAATTATAAATTAAGAATATCATAAAGTGATCTTGTCATATACATGTCATGTTAAAATCATGAATATGTTTATATATCGATGATTTATCATATCACGTAATAAATGTATATGCATATATAGGTATATAAATATACTCATTAGTGTTAAATAAACATTAAAAGTTGATTTGAATGATTATGAATTAAATTTTAATTAGGATAATTAATCTCTCATGTAATTATGTAATTTTTATGTATCATAAGATTTGGTCGTGCCATGTCGAGTTTATAATTTTCAATGAAGAATAGTATTTTTATAATTATATAATTAATTGTGAACATGTTTGTTTCATGGATTCATATATATATATATATAAGTAATAATCCCGTGAAAATATATATATATATATAATGCAAGTATGAAATAAATTTTTATAAAAGAAAGTAAATGAACATTGTAAATTTTCTGGGGAACTTGGGAGTGAATCCAATCCCACAACATGTGGGTAGGACCAAGATAGTCTTCAATGTTTTAAGTTGCTACAAGACACAATGTTCTGTTTTTAAAAACATGTATAGGGTTTCCTATAAAACACTGGATTGATTTTAAAGTTATTTTTGTACATAAGGAATTATTAAAGTGGTATGTTATTTTAAAAATATGTAATTTTTATTAAATTATACATAAGGTGTTTTGAAATTTATTTCGTTATGTTATATTCAAAAGAAATTCTCCGAATTATTTTTAGAGAAATATTTTCAAAAAGTATTTAAATAGATTCAAAACTCCTTACTGGGAAACTGAATGCTCACCACTTTATTTTTAAATGTTTTTCACAAGAATCAAAGTAGTTCTAAATCAGATTTATATGCTTTTAGTGTTATTACACGCAAATGTGTTATAGGGAATTGTTTTTATTTTTGTTAAACTCTGATAAATGTAAGGTCCAGTCTAATCCTACAAAACCTAAACCGGTAAAAGGTTTTTACTTGTTTAAAGTGTTGTTTCATTGTATAATTTCATTTAAAAAGAAGTACACAACATTTTTAGGCACTGGGTTCAGAAAAGAGAGCTCGATATATTATTATTGGTATCATAGGAATGGCCTAGACAAACTTTGAGATTAGATTTTTTTTCTTTTAAGGAATCAATAGGAATACCTTAGAATTGTATTTTTATAGTTAAGTCCCCATACAATTACATTAATTCTATGGATATATATTTTGAATTTTCATATGTCCAATGAAAGAATTGTGAGGGTTAAATTCATTTTAGGAGGAGAATGTAACACCCCAATAAAATTTAAATAGTAATTATGTATTTATTTAAAAAAAATTATAAATTAAATCTAACTAAGAAAAAATTTAATAAAAACCATTATAAATATTGGTTCTTTTGAAAATATGTTTTGATTCAAAACATAAAATATTATTTTAAATTTTAAGAAATAAATTTCTTTTCTATATTAATAAACTATTAAATTAAATATATATATATTTGAAATTATTATTTTTAAACAAAAATGGGATATTCTAAAAATTAATGATAGTAGTAAAAAATATGTAAATGTGATATTAAAAATGATATACTAATATAATTATAATAATTTATAATGTTATGAAATATAGAGATTGTTTTTATAATTTTAATTAAATAAATATATAAATAAATAATAATTTCATACTCACAAAAATATAATATGAAAATTATAAATATTACAATTTTAAAAACAAATAAAACATGAATATTTATTTATACAAATGTTTAATATAATATTTCCAATTATAAAATTATGAAACTTCGGGATTTAAAAAAATGAACTAATGAAGTTAAAATATTTTATATATCATGTACATATATATATATATGAGTTATTATTAAATTATATTTATACCAAATTTTATAAGAAAACAAGTCATATATATATAAAGGTATGAAAAAATGATTAGAATAAAATAAAATTTGTAAATGAATTATCAGTATAATATTATATACGAATTTAAAATATTAATTTCTTTATATATTGAACTTTATATTTGGTTTAGTGTGTATATATATAATGTTGAAATGATTTTTTTTTTAAATTGAAAATAAGAGTTGAAATCGTGTTTTAAGCGCTTCATTAGGTGAAGAAAAGTGATCTGAAGGAGCTGTAGTCAAGCATTGTAGATGTTAAGATCAATGGAGTCGATGCCAAGGTCAATACTGAAGCATAGAGGGACATAAAGAGAATGATTTTTTCTTGTTTTCATTTAATGATGGGTGTCACACCGATGTAAGGGTTCTATCAGAATTGATCTTTGCGAGGTTAAAGTAGAGTAAGAAAACTGGAATCCAGATCTGTGATACAAGGATATTCCGAACGAGTTCAGTTTTTGCCTCATGTTTCCCCAATATATTCCAGATAAGTCTTTGTGTTTTGTAATGTGAATTATATCTAAGTAATAGTTCCATATTTTAATAATTTGTTAGTTTTTCTTCATGTTGTCAGTGTCTCCTACTCTCTTTCTCTCTAATTTATTCTTTATCTGATGTTGATTTGTAATCATTCTTTGGGGATGAATTAATTTTTCATCAACTTTATGTCTATGATTAGAATGTTTTTATTTTTTTGAATGTGTTATTTAGTTTGGGAATGATTTTTCAAAAATACTATTTTGGACTATTTAATAAGTTGTTGTGGATCGATGCATAATAGAGAAGCCACTATTTACTCAATCAATATCATATCGTGCATTTAAATTTTGGTGTCTTATTTTTCAATCTATCTCTGTCTTAATTTTCTAAAGTTTATTCACAATACTATCCTCAATATTCAATGTTCGATGTTGTGTTATCTGGTTTTTTTATTACATCATGAAAGCCTTTAATTTAATTGAATCAAATCAAATATATCTGTCTTTATCTAATAATCAAACTTCCACTTTGTCATCAATGAATATTAAATAGGAAATTTCAGTATAAAATTTAAATTTTATCTAAACATAGATTTCATATTACTTCTATATAATGTAGTGTTATCGTCATTCTTTGGGGGGTGTGCAATTTTTGGGAGGCTGCGTAAGGGAAAAAAGGGTCTTTGTTTTCTTTATCTTCCTAATCTAAGGAATATGACCTGATCTTCAAATAAAAAAACTATAAGGGTTAGTTTAACATTATATTCAAAATTTCTCTTCTTTAATGTTTAATTGTAATGGATTTCTTATAATTATTTTTTCAATTTATTTTTCCCAAATTATAATTGCATAAAAAAGTTAGTTTATTTCTTTGAATTTATAATCTCTAATATATTTGTTTTTTGTAAGGGAAAATATTTGGTTTTCAAATATTTTGTTTTATGAATTCATTTTTTGATCAATGTTTATTCTGATGGCATTATTGTTCATTAGAATATATTTCATTCCATGTAAGGGATATATCTTCTTTTAATATGTTTTCTATCTTTGTAATATCAACTCTAAAATGATCATGAGATCAATTCATTTCATAATTAATATAATTAAGTTATGCTTATGAATAATGAAAATTTATTTTAATTGTTAAAATACTTAAAATTATGTTTTCTTCTGAGAAAACGTTATATTTATTTATTTTTAAATTTATTTTTTGGTTTTTCCTAACTAAGGTTTCTGTTTTCTCTTTAGACATTTCAGTTACTAGAATTATGTTTAATCTTCTTGTGTTAAGGGTTAGTTTTTTGTTTAACCTTTTATTTTTTCTTGACAAAGATGCACATATATATGTGTATATATATGTATATATCAAATTAAAATTTGATAAGTAGGTTAGAAAATTTTGATAAATTTTTAGTAAACAAATGCTTGGAATTTGTTAGACAGTCTATTTAATTATGTTAAAATTTAGGTTTCTATAATTCAACATATTTTAGGGTAATAATCTTATCTAATTATATATATGTTTTAATTTGATTACATTTATCAAAGTTTTATTTAAACATGAATTTATTTTGGTTATTATGTGATATATATACAGGTATTATTTTCGAGTATATAACCTTTTTAAATAAATTATCTTCAACCAATTATTAATTAAGAAATTATAAATTAAGATTATCATAATGTCATCGTGTCATATGCATGTCATGTGAAATTCATGAATATGTTAACATATAAATGATTTATCGTATCACTTCATACATGAATGTGAATATATATGTATATACATATACTCATGAGTGTTTAATATACATAAAAAATTGATTTTTAGGATTAAGAATGAAATTTTAAGTACGATAATTAATCATCCATGTAATTATGAAAATGTTTATGTATATTGAGATTTGTTCATGCCAATAAAGTATGTAATTTTCAATGAATATTAATATTTATATAATTATATAATTAAAATTGAAAATTTATATTTCATGTATGATTATATAAATATATTTTTAAAAGTATAACTCAAGTGAAAATATAAATATATGTAATGAAAGCTCAAAATTGATTTTTATAAATTCTGGTACTTGAACATTGTAAATATGGTTGGAAGCTAAGGAGTCAACCCAATACCTTAACAAGTAGTTAGGACCAAGATAGCCTTATATGATTCATGTTCCTACAAGTCACAATGTTTTGTTTTCAAAAGATTGTGTAGTGTTTTTTGAAAAACACCAGATTACTTTTAAAGTAATATTTGTATGTTTTTAATTTCAAAAGATGTATAATATTTTAAAAATAATTAATTTTTATTAATTTTTTCAAAAGGGTTTTTGGAAAGTATTTATTTATGTTATCTTGAATAAAATTTCTCAAAGTTATTTATAGTGAAATATTTTCTAAAAGGTATTTAAATAACTTCAAAACTCATTACTGGGAAACTGAATGCTCGCCCATTTATTTTTAAATGTTTATCATAGGAATCATAGATGTTAAAAATTGTACTTATATTCTTTTGGTGTAAGCACATGTAGAAGCGTAGTAGGAAATTGTATTATTTTTTGTTCAACTCTGATAAATGTAAGGTTTATTTAAATTACTCTAGAACCTAGACCATTAAAATTTCCTCGTTTTTTAAAATTTTTGTGTAATTGTCCAGTTTTTTTAAAAAATTACACTGCATTTTAAAGCACAGATTTTGGAAAAGGGGGATTGGGATTATATAACCCATGTCGGTTCATGACATAAATGAACATTGTTAGTTTTTAAAACTATAGTAATGTTTTATTGAGAATATTATATGATTAAGGTAAATAAAATACTATTTTCATGGATGAGATATCATTTGAAAAATAAATATTCAGTTAACTTGTGGAAGCATATACAATTTTAGCGGTTTTATGTTGACATCAATTATTTTTCTATATGATTATTATATTATAGATAATTTATGATTTCAGTATATACATTTTTTATGAGTCATAATAAATGATTGATAATGTTTGGAGATAAATATAATATTGATCTTGGAATAATATGTAATAAAATAATTCTAATAAATGGTTTCAATTTTTATGAAATTTAAGGATTGTTGAACTTTTGGTGTTTTTAATAAATTTTTATTGATTAATTTATTATATCTGCATATGATTTTTAATTAAAATTGTATATTATCCCTTCACATTATGAACATTTAGGTTTTGGGTAAAATAAGGAAGCATGAGAAATAATCATCCATCCCTTTATGGTTCTTTTGAACCATTAAAAGTCATTTGAATTCTCTTAGGAAAAACAAATTAATCTTGATTATTACTTTCTTGGGATAAGATATGATATGAAAGATGAGAATGGTTGAAACCCAACTAATGGATGAAATTATGCTCATAAAATGTAAATAAATTAAGTTTGAATATTTTATCATGTACTCTATCTTCATTTTTAAAGAATACATCAAATATAGTAAAATTATATCTAAATAAAGACATTATCCTTCTACTGATATTTCTGATAAATTTATGGTATTCTTTATCAAATATTGATTTATGGTTTTGTGGTCATTAAAAATCTTATGAATGTGTTCTATATCACACGCTATTATTCCTTTGATATTATATTTCTCAAACATGTCCATATTTTCACTTTCTCCCAACGTTATCGTTATTGAGAACCCAAATAAGTTTTATTTTTCAGATTATATTCATACTTCTAATTTCCACTATTAAAAAGTATTTTTTATTTTTCCTTTTCATGATGCAGGTATTCAAAATAGGAATCCCTTTTCATTTTCATTTTTTATCATTCACTCCAGTAAACTATAAAACAAATTAAAACTTTTTTAAAGTACACATGATAAAATTTTAAGAAATAATTCACATTAGGGGAGTTAATGTATCACCTTACAAATTTGGTTTTAATGAATATATTCTCGATATCTTTATTAACACACAATGCTGAGATTTAAGAAAACAATGATATATTATAAAAATATTATTAATTATATAAGAACATTATAACCTTGATGTTGTGTTTGTGGATTGAATATGGAGAACCAAAAAATTAAAAAAATTATAATGGTATTTATAAGGTAAATATATTTTGTAATTTATAATAAATATATACTAAATTTTTAGTAAATTCATTTAATTCTTCAAAAATATCATCCCTTCAAACAAATATTTTTATTACATTTTTTGTTCAGAAATTTTAATTAATTTATATCATTTTTTGAAATTTCATTTGAGGAAATTACTATTATTTTTTAAATCATTATGTAAATATTATCATAGGGTGAATTTATAATTATTTTTAAATATATTTTTTATTCTTTGAATAGTGATGAATATCAATTTCTGTAAAATTGTAATTTATTTTCATTAAATATGGTATGTTATATACCTCTTATGATAATAATTTGTTTATAAAGTTAAAAATATTCATTTTATTAAATATAATTTAAATAATTCTCTCGGTATCATCATTATATTATATTTTTTATATGTTCATTTTGATACATATTATTAGAATTTATTAAAACTGTATTTATTGAGTTTTACAAATTTATATTAAAAATGATTTATACTAGTTATAAAAATTGAATCATTTAAATTGTTTTCAAATTATGGAATTAGTAGGTTCAGTTTTTTTTAATATATCCCTTTTAATTTTTATCATTTTGAACATTAACCATGGTAATGATTTTTCACCATAGTAGGTGTAAAATAGGTATAAAAAGATTAAAACCATGAGGTAAGGACTCAAAATAAACACAATACCATTCTCTATTTAATTTGATGAAATTAATTTGATCAATACAATCCTAACAAATAATATATGACATTTTGGATCCATTTTCCTTTGATAGTGATATTAATAAATCTTTTTGTAGAGAATAAATCGAAAATGTAACTCTATTGATTTTAATTCTAACTATATGTTTTATATGTATAAAATGATGATGTGAATGAATAAAAATGATTATTTTTATATAATCAAATTATTTTTTATTATGGTAAAATATTTATAAATTTTAGTGATGTTACCAGAATGTTTATGTCATAGCCCTTATTATTACGAAAAGGAAAGAAAAAGACAAAAAGAAGTATGACGGGGTCATATAAGCACACATGCCCTCATACCTAAGGAGATCCAAAGAGAAAAAGAACCCAAAATTCAAAGTCACATTGATATGAAGTGTCATAGTCTTCATCCAAATCAGACTCACAATACAGAGGGCCATCAGACCTGGTAACTATGCTTGGCTTCAAGTATGAGTAATCCTTCCTCGGTCTAACTTTCCTAGAAGGAAGAGGTTGAAATCCTTCAACATCCACAACAACATTTTTCCCTTTGGAAAAAACCTGACGGTAGGTTAGTTATTTTGGGCAGCCATCCTCTAGTTCATCCCACATTCCCATGATGTCATGTTTTCCCATTAATTTACGAATTTCTGTAAAGACCAAAAAATTTCAAGGAAATTTTTTGCTTATTTTATTTGAAATTTTACAAGAACACAGTTTCTGACGGCGCCTGATTCTGAGGTCCGGTGTGCCCGGAATCAATTTCCAAAGATTATCTCAGGTTTGTTCAGTGAACGAATGAGAGGGCTTTTCTAACTTTTTAATCTGTGCTTGGAATTGAAATCCAAGAGCACCGATGAACTCGCAGCGCCGGTAATTTCTTAAGAAGACCCTTTCCGGAGTTGCGTTTGCTCAGGTGTGGTTATTAAAATAATGGGTTAAGTAATGAATAAAAATAAAATTTGTGCAACCAATTTTATTTTTATATCTAAGTGGTTATCCTATGTAAGGGAGTTTGAGTGGGACACACTAGTTCCTAACTAACCAAGAGGAGAATTAAGGTGAGGTGGGTCCCACACGAACCCCACCCCTTCATTTTCCCTAACCCCCTTAACCCCTTTATTTTGTAACTCACCCGAACCACCCTCCTTAAATGAAAAGTATACTCATTAATTATTTAACTTATTCAATGTAATTAATGAGGGAATTCAATTTGAATTTCAGTTTTTAAAGTTGGCTTGTGTGTATCAATTATATAAGACAAGGTCTCATTTCATTACGTTTTAGTTTCGTTATGTGAGAAGGATTAGGAGAGGTTTTGCTCTAAGTCTTGAAGAACATTCTTCCTCCTTGAAGAATGCGAAGAATGCACAGTCGCCGAAGAAGAACGCCGGCCTCCGACGAAGGACGACGAAGAAAGCCGAATCCTCAGAGATCAACGACGCGACGCCGACGGTTCTCTTCTCCGAGACGCCGATGACGCTTACGGAAACTTGTCTTGCAACACCGTCTCCCGTGACGATTATTTTCTGCGACGAACCTTTGTTCGAAAACACCTTGAGGTAGGGGTTAATTTTCTTTTTCGTGAATATTTTTCTTTCCATTCATCGTATTATTCTTGTGCCGCCTATTATCATTATAACGAGAGGAGGTCGGACCGGACGAACATGACCGACTCTCCTCCCACTTCGATGTTGTGTTTGTCGCGGCATGATCAAGGGTGCGCGGTGCAATGGCACTGCGCCGCAACCAGAATAATGTGGCGATGAAGAGCGGTGCCGTCGCGCCGCACCGTTGAGGTCGAACGAAGTCGTGGTGCCGTCGCGCCATGCCGGAAAACCACAAAGAGGTCGCGGTTTGTTTATTTGACATGTGGATCGACGGGCGATGACGAAACGGGCCGCAGAGGTGTTTTGAAGACTTCGCAGTGAAGAGTAGGTCCCGGGAGGACCACTGGAGAAGACCGCGGGCAAAACGGACCACCAGAGCACGTCCGGTGGTCCGTGGAAGATCATGTCGGCGTGCCACGCCGGCACGGCGGCGCCGGCGGCCGGAGGCGGCGGCCGGCACTGGCCGGCCGCCAGGAGGCGACGGCGCCCAGCGTGCCGCCAGAAGGGTCCGCCGCGGCGGCAGGTGGCGGTCCCGCGACCGCGAGTGACCACGGGGATACCGGGGGTCGTAACCCCCCGGCGGTCAACGGGAGTGGCCCCCACGTGGGGGGTCGCGACTTCAATCAGAGGGGCAGCGCCCCCTCCCCCCTTCCGCAACAGCTCCGTCGAGCCGAGCTGGCTGGCCACACGGGCCGCTCCTGTCCAGGCCAGGTCGGGCCACTCCCTAGTGTCCCAGACCCACACCTGGGTCGGGTCGACCCGGTTCGGGCCGACCCAGGGGGTCTCGGGCCGGGTCGGACCGGGCCCGAACCCCCTACTTTCGGGCAGTTTTCGTTCAAACGCCCATAACATGGGCTACAGACCTCCGATCGATGCACTGTCAGTTGTGATGCAATTCTTGGATCGAGGCTGGCGTTTTGGTATATTACACTCAAGGTTTCTAAGAACATTGGGTACGTCTGGGTTGGTTCGAACCCGAAACCAACCGGGCCCTCAGAGCGGAAACACTTATAACATGAGCTCCGAATGTCCGATTGATGTGTCGTCGACTTTGTTGGATTCCTCTTAGTGAGATAGACTTTTTGGCTTAATCCACTCTAGGTTTGGGTATAGTTCACATACGGCCGGGTTGGTTCGTTCACGAAACCAACCGGGCCCCTAGAACTAAAAAACCAATAACTCTCAGACCGGGCGTCCGATTGACGTGTCTTCTGTCTTGTTGAGTTCCTATTGTCGAGAAGGAACATTTGGAATACTTCACCTGATTTTTGGATGCAGTTGGATAGTGGCTTGGTTGGATTGAACCCGAAATCCCACCGGGCCCCTAGAATAGAAAAGCTGATAACTTTAAGACCGGAAGTCCGTTTGACGAACCGTCAGCGGCATTGGTGATCACGTTGAGAAACGGTCCCTATGAGTATACCCTATGAGAGTTCGGGGTACAGTTTAGATTCAGCCTGGTTGGATCGTACATGAAACCAACCGGGCCCCTAGGATGAAAAGGCTAATAACTCACAGACCGAGCGTCTGATTGACGCGTTGTCTGTTGCGTTGAGACCCCAATGACGAGGCGGTCCTTTGAGATACTTCTTCGTGGGAGTTTGTGATATTTGGAGTATCGACCTGTAGCTCGTGGAGCGGACCCTCTCGAAGATGAGCGTATGGAGTACGGAGACCGTGTAGCTGGCTAAGACCTGACGACTACTTGACCAACTCGACTTGGGGTGAGTCGACTATCCCAGTTGACAGAGCACTACTATGTTTGGGTGAAGACCCGAGGCGGACGGAGCGCCTGGTAGCATGTAGCAGACCCGCGGTACTCAACAGAAGGAGTACCTCTGCAGGCTATTAGGGGGATACACTACTGTGTTTGGGTGGCAGACCCCGGCGGGAAGCACTAATGTGTTTGGGTGGCTAACCCGCGATACTCGACAGGAGGATTACCTTAGCAGTCTTAGGTTAGTGAGCATTACCACGGAGTCGTGATAGGATCACATTACTCGTCAAATACGGGGCTCTTCAGCCGTTACAGTTTCGTTAATGAAAATCCTGGTCTGAGATGATTCTATGACCATTGTGTTTACCTCATGATTGAGATCGGTCACTTGATAACTTATGTATATGTATTGGAATATACCTAGGTAGTGGTTATCCGTTGATTTCATATCATTTTTTTCCCATGATTGATATGGGTTACTTGATAACTTCGATATAAGTATGGGCTTCTACCTATGTAAGGGTTATCTGTTGAGATCCTTATTCTGGTTATCCTTGTTGGTTTTAGTGAGACCTTGAGGGTCTCGGGGTCCCTACTGATTATCGTATACTCACCCCTGCACGGGCTATGCCCGCACCTCATTGTTTTGGTTGCAGACGACGGGTAGCGCTGATAGAGGCCGATTGTTTAAGGACTGGACGGTACCCAGAGGTGGACCACACGATGAGTCAGTATCCGGAGGTGGACTTCACGACAAGACGACGCTTGGAGGAGGTTGAAGGGAGAGAGCATTGTGGAGGCTATCTGTACCTACCCTTCAGGTAGGATGCATGGTGGACGATCCAGGAGCTGCACTTTCTTTACCTACCTTTCAGGTAGGATCCGAGGAGGATGACCAAGAGCTGCTTCTATTCTTCCAACTGTTTGTCTATTCTGTTGTAATTTTTTTCGGTTGTAGCTGTACTTTCAGTTGGGTTTGTATTCTGGCCCTCTTAATTTTCAGCACTTTCTTTTGTACATAGTGTATTACTTCTGCTTGTACTCTGTGATGTTTTGTTTACTTTTATAAAGGAAATTCCTTCCTAGTTATTGGGATTTACACCTTTGGTGCTAGTCGCCATCCCATGGCCTATGGAAGGCGGGCTTGGGGTAGTCACGACACAGGCCCCGAGGACGGGTCGTGAAAAATTGGTATCAAAGGAGTCGGTTCTACCGCAGAACTTATAACTCTGATTTATTTTTCTTTTCTTTGAAGCAATAGTGTTAAGAGTATCGAGTGTGGTTTTCAGTTCAGGGATTCCATTGTCGGTGCGGGCAGCCGACATATCCATACACCAGGACCCTAACTTCTGATTTCCAACTTTGTGCACGAAAACACTGATTGCGTGTGTGTTTTCATAGGTTTTCCCTTAAAACTGCTCAAACTAGGTCAGCTCAACAGGTATAAATCGTTTTACCATGTCACGTATGTTTCATTCAGGATGCCTTTCCACGGACGTCCAGCTACAGCCCAGAGGGATGTACGTACTGACAACTTTCCGAGCGACGAGGCTTCGGTACACGACCCTCTTCCAGTTGAGGCACCATCGGAGAAACCAGCGGTACTACCACCCAATGGGCGACCGATTCCACCAACCCCAGTAGCAGAGAGTGCACATCACTTGAGCGCACTGCACGAGTTCCAGCGCCAGAGGCCACCCAGGTTCCTGGGAGAGACGGACCCACAGGAGGCTAAGGATTGGCTGGAGGCTTTGGTGAGAGTTTTCAGGATAGTGAGTACTCCTTCAAACTTCATGGTGATCTCTACTGCCAGCCTCCTTCAAGCAGTATCTGAGATATGGTGGAGCCACTTGTTCCAGTTTTGTGACGGGATGACCTTCACCTGCGGACACTTCGAGACCATCTTCAAGGTGGAGTTTGTACCAGTAGCTCTACACCCCGAGCGTGTTCAGGAGCTGCTTCCTTTGCTGCTGATTTTTCGATGACTAGCCGAGTCATCTGTGGGCAGTATAAAGATGATGCAGAGGTCCAAGAGGAATAGATCCAGCTATACGAGGAGCAGGTAGTGTTATGAATGTGGCAGGAAGGGTCACCTGGCATGTGACTATCCGACCCCCCGCACAGTTGATCCACAGACATTGGAGGAGCCACTGAGGCAGAAGCAGCGGCGGGTGCTTGAGAAACATCCGAGCAATGGAAAAGGCAGTAGAGCTCCAAGAGCAGGTGCATAGGAGTGAAACTAGTGGATTACTTTTTTTCTTGGTACTACTAGTTCCATGTTGCTGTTGTATTTCTGTCTTTGTACTATGAACTGCAGTAATAAAAATACACTTATCTTTGTGATGTTTTATTTCCTGTCCTTTTGTTCGGTTGATATTGAGAGGTACCGGTTAAAACTGTTGACTTGACCCTCAATTTCATGAAATGTACTGGAGGAGACCCAGTGAACTCACACTGATGCCGATAGTGTGACTCGACCCTTGGAGGAGAGAGTGACGGTTGGATCTCTTAGTAGTAATGTCGAGGCCTTACGACGTCATCCATGGCATGAATGCATCATTCATGTCAGGAATGACTGTATTAGGCAATGGGCATGGTTCATCCGAGGGATGAGACCAAGTTTCTCTTTTCAGCAAAGGATAAATCTTAGCAACTCTTGCAGATCGTAGGCAAAGAAGGTGCAGATCTTCCAGGAGCGGATGAAGACTGCATAGTGCAGTAAGAAAAAGGAAACTGGCGCCAGTCTTAGAGACTCGGGCGTGTTAAATGTTTCAAGACGAGGAAGCTTTAAGGAGAGATGAGTCCGCAAATTAGCAGACATGGAGTCAGAGCTAGGAGATCAGCATGAGGTGGTGTACATTTCAATATGCTACAACCACTCACCTTAGTTGTCCCCACCAGGCTCAGGGAGCTGGAGAGCAGGGGAAGAGTGCGGCTGCATGCGGTCAAGGAGTGTGAACCAATGGCAATAAAAATGATTCAAGGGACAGTTTGTGTCCAATACAAGCTGCCGTAGTAATAGACATTGATATGAATCATTCCTTCCTTCCACGAATCTTTTCCCAGACCTAGAGTTTTTGGTAAGACATAGACTTCACCCTCACGTCTGGAGATACCTTAGGGGGAGACTCGATAATCACACTTATGCCGACAGTGTGGTCTGACCCACGAGGCGAGAGTATAGGTTGGAATCTCTTGGTGGCAGCATCGAGGCCTTATGACGTTGGTCTCGGTATGGATTGGATTCACAGTTCATGCTCAGATTGACTGTATTAGGAAAAAAGGTTGTGGTCTAACTACAACGTCGGGATGGGTTTTCCATGTTTGGTGAAAAGGAAACCCCAGGTAGCACAGGATTAACTCATGCATGGGAGGGTTGGGCCGATTACTCTTGGGTCGACCAACCTTACCCTCGTGGCAGCATGAGTTCTGAGTTTCAATTCTAATCAGGAAGTGGAGGCCTCTAGAGTTCGAGGATGGTGATCACGTCCTTAAACGGGTCTCAACTCGATGAGGTTTACGGAGATGTGGCCGACGCGAAAAGTTATCTCCGAGGTTCAACGAACATTTCTAGGTCCTCAGCAGGGTAGGCGAGGTGGTTTACCACTTGACCTTTCCACCTCAGTTGCACCAGGTTCATGATTTCATCCACGTATCTCAGCTGAGGAGATACGTGCATGATCCTTCACACGTCATCGACCTCATGAAGTAGGGCCTAAATGGTAGGGCGACATTCACGGAGGTTCTAGTGCGGATCGAGGATCGATAGGAGCAGATCCTACATAGACAGTTGATTCCTCGGGTGTGCTTTCACTGGCAGTATGGGAACCTCCAGGTGAGCACATGGGAGCGGAAGACTTAGATGCGTGCTCAGTACCACTTTTGTATCCCTAGTTTGTGTTAAAGCTTTACGGGGATGTAAACCCCAGAGGTGGGAGTAATGTAAAGACTCGGAAATTTCAAGGAAAGTTTTTTCTTATTTTCTTTGGAATTTTACAAGAACGCAGTTTCTGACGGCGCCTAATTCTGAGGTCCGGTGTTCTCGGAATCAATTTCCAAAGTTTAGCTCAGGTACGTTCGGTGAACGAATGAGCGGGTTTTTTTAACTTTTGAACTGGTGCTCGGAATTGAAATCCAAGAGCACCGATGAACACGCGGCGCCGGTAATTGATTAAGAAGACCCTTTACGGAGTTTCGTTTACTCGGGTGTGGTTATTAAAATAATGGGTTAGGTAATGAATAAAAATAAAATTTGAGCAACCAATTTTATTTTTATATCTAAGTGGTTATCCTATGTAAGCAAGTTGGGGTGGGACCCACTAGTTCCTAACTAACCAAGAGGAGAATTAAGGTAAGGTGGGGCCCACACAAACCCCACCCCTTCATTTTCCCTAACCCCCTTAACCCCTTTTTTTGTAACTCCCCCGCACCACCCCCCTTAAATAAAAATTCAACTCATTAATTATTTAGCTTATTCAATGTAATTAATCAGGGAATTCATTTTGAATTTCAGTTTTTAAAGTTGGCTTGTGTGTATCAATTTAATAAGACAAGTTATTATTCCTTTAAGTTTTAGTTTCGTTGTGCGAGAAGGATTATGAGAGGTTTTTCTCTAAGTCTTGAAGAACGTTCTTCCTCCTTGAAGAACGCAAAGAATGCACCGTCGCCGACGAAGAACGTCGGCCTCCAACAAAGGATGACGAAGAACGCCGAATCCTTGGAGACCAATGACGTGATGCAGTGTACCACGACGCCGACGGTTCTCTTCTCCGAGATGCCGATGACACTTACGGAACCTTGTCCCGCAACGCCGTCTCCCGCGACGATTATTTTCCTCGACGAACCTTCGTTCGACAACACCTTCAGGTAGGGGTTAATTTTCTTATTCGTGAATATTTTCCTTGTCGTTCATCGTATTATTCTTGTGCCGCCTGTTATCATTATAACGGGAGGTGGTCGGACCGCATGAACACGGCTGACTCTCCTCCCCCTTCGATGTTCTGTTTGTCGTGGCATGAGCAAGGGCACGCGGTGCAACCACACCACGCAGAAACAAGAAGAATGTGGCGAAGAAGCGCGACGCTGTCGCGCCGCGCCGTTGAGGTCGAACGAAGACACAACACTGTTGCGCCGCGCCGGATAACCACGAAGAGGACGCGGTTTTTTTTTTTGACGTGCGGATGGACAGGCGATGACGGAACGAGCCACAGAGGCATTTTGAAGATTTCGCAGTGAAGAGCAGGTCCCGGGAGGACCGCTGGTGAAGACCGCAGGAAAAAGGGACCACCGGAGCACGACCGGTGGTCCGTGGAAGATCCTGCCAGTGCGCCACACCGGCACAGCGGCCGGAGTCGGCAGCCGGCACCGTCCGACCGCCAGGAGGGTCCGCCGTGGCTGAAGCCGCGGCGGCAGCCGGCGGTCCCGCGACTGCGCGGGACCAGGGGACACCGGCGGTCGTAACCCCTAGCAGTCGAAGGGAGCGGCCCCCACATGGGGGGCGGCGGCTTCAATCAGGGGGGAAGTACCACCCCCCCCCCCCCCTTCCACGAGAGCTCGACCGAGCCGAGCTGTCTGGCCACACGGGTCGCGCCTTAGTGGGCCGGACCCGGACCCAGGTCGGGTCGACCCGGACCACGACCAGGCCGGGCCGTGCCGTTCCCTAGTGGGCCGGACCCGGACCCGGGTCGGGTCGACCCGGTTCGGTCCGACCCAGGGGATCTCTGGCCGGGTCGAACCGGGCCCGAACCCCCTATTTTCGGGCAATTTTCATTCAAACGCCCATAACTTGGGCTATGGACCTCTGATCGACGCACCGTCAGTTGAGATGAGATCCTTGGATCAAGACGACCGTTTTGGTTTATTACACTGAAGGTTTTGGAAACTTTGGGTATGGACGGGTTGGTTTGAACCCGAAACTAACCGGGCCCTCGGAGCGGAAACGCTTATAACATGAGCTCCAGACGTCCGATTGACGTGCCACAGACTTTGTTCCATTCCTCTTAGTGAGACGTAATTTTTGCCTTACTCCGCTCAAGGTTTGGGTACAGTTGAGATATGATTGGGTTGGTTCGCACACGAAACTAACCTGGCCCATGGAACAAAAAGGCCAATAACTCTCAGATCGGGCGTCTGATTGACGCGACGTCTGTCACGTTGAGTTCCTCTTGTTGAGATGGAACTTTTGGCATATTTCTCCAGAGTTTTGGATGCAGTTGGATAGTGGCTGAGTTGGATTGAACCCAAAATCCAACCGGGCCACTAGAACAGAAAAACTGATAACTTTCAGACCGGACGTCCGTTTGACGAACCGTCAGTGGAGTTGGTGATCACGTTGAGAAACGGTCTCTATGAGTATACCCTATGAGAGTTTGGGGTACAGTTGAGATACGGTCGGGTTGGTTTGCACACGAAACCAACCGGGCCCCTTGGACGAAAAGGCTAACAACTCACAGACCGGGCATCCGATTGACGCGCCGTCTGTTGCGTTGAGACCCCTATGAAAAGGCAGTCCATTGAGATACTTCTTAGTGGGACTTTTTGATACTTGGAATATCGACATGTAGCTCGTGGAGCAGACCCTCCCAGAGACGAGCGTACGGAGTACGAAGACCGTGTAGCTGGCTGAGACCTGACGATTTCTTGACCGACTCGACTTGGAGTGAGTCGACTAGCCTAGTGGACGGAGCACTAATATGTTTGGGTGCAGACCCACGGTGAACGGAGCGCCTGGTAGCAGGCATCAGACCCGCGGTACTCAACAGAAGGAGAACCTTTGCAGGCTATTAGGGGAGGTGCACTACTGTGTTTGGGTGGAAAACCCTTGCGGGAAGCACTACTGTGTGTGGGTGGCTGACCCGCGGTACTCGACAGGAGGAGTACCTTAGTAGTCTTAGGTTAGAGAGCATCACCTCGGAGTTGTGACAGGATCACTGTACTCATCAATGATGGGGATCTTCAATAGTTATGGTTTTGTTAATGAAAATCCTGGTTTGAGCTGAGTCTATGACCTTGTGTTTACCTAATGATTGAGATGGGTCACTTGATAACGTAGATATATGTTTGGGAATATACCTAGGTAGTGGTTATCTGTTGATGTCATAACCTTTTTGTTTCCCCGTGATTGAGATGGGTTACTTGATAACTTAGGTATAAGTATGGGCTTATACCTAAGTAAGGGCTATCTGTTGAGATCCTTCTTGTGGTTATCCCTGTTGGTTTTAGTGAGACCTTGAGGGTCTCGGGGTCCCTACTGAGTATCGTATACTCACCCCTGCATGGGCTATGCCCGCACCTCGTTGTGTTGGTTGCAGACGATGGGCAGCGCTGACCGAGGTCGAGTGTTCGAGGATTGGATGGTACCCCGAGGGGGACGACACGACGAGTCAGTATTCGGAGGTGGACTTCCCGATGAGATGACACTCGGAGGAGGTTGATGGGAGAGAGCGTTGTGGAGGCTATCTGTACCTACCCTTCAGGTAGGATTCGTGGTGGATGATGCAGGAGCTGTGTTATCTGTACCAACCCTTCAGGTAGGATCCGAGGAGGACGACCCAGGAGCTGCTTCTATTTTCCAGCTATTTGTCTTTTCTGTTGTACTTTCGTTCGATTGTAGTTGTGATTTCGGTTGGGTTTGTATTCTCGCACACTTACTTTTCAGAACATTCATTTGTACTTAGTGTATTACTTACACTTATTCTCTGTGATGTTTTGTTTACTTTTATAAAGGCAATGCCTTCCTAGTTATCGGGATTTATGCCTTTGGTGCTAGTAACCAGCCCCTGGCCTATGGAAGGCGGGCTTGGGGTAGTCACGGCATGGGCCCCGAGGGTGGGTCGTGACAATTTCCATGTGGCACCTTGAGATCCTCTCACCTTGCTCCTCAAGAATAGGGTCTATGCTTTCCTGCACCTTCTCCACAATCACTTCTGGCGTCATGTCACCACCCCCAGTAGTGCACTCCTCTGTTTGATGAACCAGTTATGAATTCTTATCCACCTGAGACTCCTCAAAAATATATTGGGAAGCATCATCCACCACTCGTGATGCATTATCCTGCATCAATTGTTTCTTCACCTTCATTATACAAGATGCCTCATGATTCCCTTTTAATGAGAAAAAAGCGCAAACAAAATTTTTACAACACATCTCTTTATCATATCCAATAACCTGACAATCGAGACAGAAATCGGGAAGTCTTTCATACTCCACCTTGAGTGGGATATCATCATCTAAGGAAGATAAGACTATATTATGAATTAGACAAGTACTTAAATCAACCTCCACAAGAACTCTAGTATAGTGTCCAAATTTTGCAGCCTCGGTGGTCCTGTCCATTTTAATTGGAATGCCAACCATAGAGGCAATGTCAAATAGAATTTTCGAATTCCATAAGATCCAGTGAAGGCCAACAATTTTGATCCAGACCTGAGATTTGGTGTTTTTAATGGAGAAAGGATTGAAACAGACATCCCATTCTTGAATGAAAACCATACCTGGCTTTAGAGAAATTGATCTGAACCCCCAAGCTCTTCGCTTAAGACTTTATGATGGAAAAATAATATGAAAGAATTTAACGTCTCATAGGTATGCATCTCTAATTAGAAAACCCCCGTATAGAGGTGAGTTTTTGAACCAAATCATCAATTCTCCATGTTTTACCTCCACTAGGAAGAACAATTCTAGCAATAATTGAGTTCTCATAGATCTTGAATCTATCAAGGATAGCTTCTCTACTAGCAACAACACTGGAAGTGTCACCCTTTTTAACAATTCACTAATAAATACCATCGTGAACCGATGTAAATACATTCTGTCAGATTCTCCCTCAGCTCCTGAAGGGGCTCTACTGGATTTACCCGCATCTCCCAATTTATCATATGAGGTTCCCATCTCCAATAGGATCTTCACCACTACAGGTGGAGTGTTAGTAGTTGCCAAATCAACTTTTCCATTTGAAGTCAAGGGTTGATCTTCAATCACCCTCGCCGCTTCAAGACAAGGCCCATCAACAGGGCAACCCAAATCTACATTGCCTTCAGTCAGCACCACCTTAGGACCAGTGACCTCTACCATTGCAGGTGAGTCGGTCGTGGACACGATCTGGACATCATGAGAACCCGCATCAGCGACAATATCTAGTCGTCGGACCTTCAACGCACTATCAAAAGGAGAAACCTCACATGTGTCTGCGCCCACCAGGTCTGGTTCAGATCTGTAAGGAATGGTAGCATCCAACGTCCCTAGTGTAGTCGTGTGAACCCCAACCTGTTGGCGATCCTTCATAGAAGCACCCTCCAAGGCTCGATTTGCATCTATCGCAACACCCACATCCGCTGGATTCAATCTAGCTGAATAGTCCCAAAAATGTATTTAATTATATTTTAGGTTAAATGATATTTTAATAATGGAATAAAAAAATAGAACGTGGATATATGGAATTTTAAATTCTATAAAATTTATTCCATTTATTTTTTTTAAATATTTTTTCAATTTAATTTAAAATATATGAACCTGAAAGGCTACAAAACATATTTCCAAAATTAATGTTAAAACTGGTTAATGAAGTGGGTAAAATAAAACATATGTTTTAAAATGAAACTCAAAGAAGTATAACTTTATTAAATTATTATATTTTTTGTTTATCATATTTTTCATTAAATACATGTAAATTTGGAACCATTTTTCTTGGAAATACCATAATTATATTTAAATATTTTATTTAATTCCCACTATGTCACCTCCTCAATTATAAAATGGAACATTTTATCCACTATTTTTAACACATTTTATGCACTCAATCTAAGATATTATTTATTTAAAACCCATCCCAACCTTCCTTACAATGATCTATGGGTCATGGTGTGTTAAATATTACAAAAAATAAGGATAATAGTTTAATCCAAATTTTGTATTTTGAAGATAATTTATAACTCTTGGGGGTTTTAATAATATTTCTTCTTCTACCTACTTACAATATTATTAAATAATGATGATGTAATAATATAAGTATCAATAATATTATATATGTTATTATTATTATGTTTAACCCTTTTTTATTTCCTTATCTAACCTACGGGGAACAAAAACATTGTTCAATCATACATGTGGACTACCACTCCATGAACTGATGTATTTATTTTTCATCACCACCTCAAAAGGATGGTTATTATGATAGATTTAATTAATATATATGTTATTAATGAAATAATTATGCTTATTTAATGATAATATATTACTAATCACTTATCCTTTCACAAGTTAAAAACTGATAATTTCACTCATGCGTACATGTAGACTACCACCTCCACAAAGCGATGTGACTCATTTTCCAAGCTTAATATTCAAGAATTATTAAAAAAATTAATTCATAAAAACTATAATTACATAATTATTAATATTATTATGATAGAGGAATAATAAAATCTTGAATAATGTAAACCTATTGCAGTTATTCTACTATTATGAACTGTACATATTAAAAAGAATATAACATTAAATTAACTGATTTAATAAACATATAAGGCGTGGTAATAAATGAAATAAAAGGGATAATCATATATTATACAACTTAAAAATGTTCTTAATAATTTATATAATTAATATAGGGTTATTATATAGGGTATAAAGTCTTTACGTGGTAATTTATACTTGACTTAAGGTATTTATTAACTCAATTTATTTTCATTAGGTTATATTACTTATTCATTATCTATTTTATAAAAATATTATGTGTTTAATGGAATTATATTATTTAATAATTTAATGCCACATATTTTTTATATATTTAGATTTGATATACATAATCACTTATTCAGTTAATTCTAATGGAAATGTTACAACCTTTGTAATGGTTTCTGGTCTTTAATTTGTTTTTATGAGACATATGCCATATTAACCACTTGATTCCATCATGAAGCGGACATACTAGCCCTTTGATATTTTATTTCAAGAATAAATTTATATTCATGTTATTTAATGTTACATTTTATGGTATTCCTCTCATGGGGGTAAGGATTCAAAGGATTCCAAAGTGGGATGTGTTTATTATACAATCTCATTATTATGTGGAATTTTTTATGTTTAAATTTCTATTGAATGACATTATAAGTAATTTATCTATTAATATAATTATAATTTATTATTATATGTTTATCTATGTATTATGCATATTTTAATTTAATTTTACTCTTTTTTTAATATATCTGAGAAAATATTTTTATAAAAAACCTATTGTATTTTCTCTTTAGTTGATGAACTTTTTCTTCAATGTCCATATTTTATAAATATGTTTATAAATTTTCTTATTTAAAATAAAATGTTAGATTAATTTTATTTTTTATATATTATAAATTATTAACAAAATACTTATGAAATAAAATTTTTAATGTTACATGTATGTTTTATTTTGGCCTTTATTAAAAAGGGCATGAAGAATGTTTTTTATATAAATGGATTTAATGCATCTAATTACCTTTATGAGTACCATTATATTTAAATAATTAAATATATGATTCCTTGAAAATTATAAAAGAATCATTTTCACCAAAATTATGTAATGTTTTAATTTAAATAATTGTTATGAAAATAAAAATGGTAGTTTATTTATGAAATGTTCAAGTTCTTTTTTAAATGAATTATTTTCTTTTTTAACATCCTTTGATCGATGTTATGATTTAATAAAAATATAATTTAATTATAAAATTAATCCTACATCTCATATTGTATAATGATGTAACATTACTTTAAAAGATTTAATATATAACCTTCATCATTTAATTCATTATAAAAATATTTTTTTAAATCAAATAGGAAATATTTTAACAAAACTCCTTTCCTTTTAGGTTTTATTTAAGTTTTATATATAATTTTATAATTTTAATTTTTAAAATTTAATTTTTTTTAAAAAAATAATTTAATTTTTAAAATAATTATATGGAAATTCAAAATTAGGTGATTTTTTTTGGATTTTTCAAACATTAGTGATTTTTTAGTTAATAGTGAAAGATACCAATTTAGGTATTAAATACATTTTATTTCAAAAAACAATGTAATTTAATTGTATAAATATGTTTTTAATATTATTTAAGTAACATAATAATTATTTATTTATATTTGATCCACTTAAATTCTTTTTAAGCTACTCAGTATTGGTTTTTAATATAGGAATGTTTTTTTCATTAAAATAGATTAAAAAACATTTTTAAAATGAATAATGTTTCAATATTTTAATTAATTAAGATAAGAACTAATGAGAAAATTATTAAATGAAATTTTTGGTTTACATTTTAAAAAAAAATTATTTTTTATTCATATAATAATTATTATTAATCTTAGAGTTAATATAAAATCCTAATTTTAATAAATAATATATTTTATGAAAACCCTACATTTTTACGCATCTGTGAGTTTTGTTTTAAATTTAACTTTTAAACATATATGAATTGTATTTGTTAAAACCAATTCAATATTTTTTTTGGTGTATTTTATTGTATCTAATTAGTGAATCATTATTTTCTACCAAAATGAATAGTGAAAACATTAAAAATTAATTACTAGGGTTAGGGTAAAAATTGATTTTATGAGGGTTAAACTCAGTTGATATGGGTTTAAATACCTAAAACCTAATATAAAATATATTTAATCACCATATTAATACCTTATAATGTCTAATATCTTGATTATACCCCGTTTTTACCCTTTTGTCATGTGAAATATGTGGGTTGACCAATTTCATTTCATAATTTACAAGTGTGCCACTCACCTCACTTATAGTAGACCACACACACTCCACTCCACTTCACAACTTAATATATATTGTTTTAGGCCAAACAAAAATGAACAAATAACATATATAATTCCCCAATAACATCTTATAGAACTTATTTTGGTCAAAAAATACATCCTAATAATCCTTTCGGTGAAAACCAAATGAATTTACACGAAGATGAGGTAATGTTATTCAACAATGGTTTTTATATTATTTCTTCCCCCACCCACGTATATTATTCCTAAACCTTTATTACAAAACATAATAAGTATATCAATTATACATATATGTTATTATGTTAATGGACGAATCTAAATCCTATTATTTTTTTCATCAAATGGGTTACAAATTCTTTATTTGTGTGTACGGAGGAATGTCACCTGGCAAACCGAAGTCATTTGTATTTCAATTACCACCTCTCATGGTTGGGTATGAAAATGGATATGAAGAATTTATATGATATTTATAAAATATCTATACATTTATATTAATTATATTATATTTAACTTTTTTAATTTTCATTTTTTAAGGAATAAAATATCGTTGATCATGTGTACGTCTGGCTACCGCCTTACAAAGTGATGCGATTATTTTTACACCAATTAATTACATGGAAGGTAATAAATTAATTATTAATTAAATTATGTGATATATGTAATATAATAATGAACATTTTATCATTATTATCATTCTTAAAACATAATATATCATTTTATTTCTTACATTGAAAAATAATGTTGTCCATTTACCTGTGAACTACCTCCTTTATGAAGCCTCGTGAATCTATTTTCAATTACCACACCATATGATTTATATATATAAGTATATTTAATGATAAAACACGTTTTATTTCATAATATAATTTTTTTAAAGATAAAATATTACTTACCTCTTTTCCACACTGATCTCTAAAAATTTTTATCGTTATTCTTGTATACATATGACCTACAAACTCCTTGATCATAAGGAACACCATTTTTCAGAAAAATATATAATGAATCATATTAAAAGTTTAATTTATTTATAAATATGTTCATTATTCCATGATTATTATTTTATAAATTCTTAAATAATGACCCGTTTGACCATAGTCAGTCTTCCAAAGTCATTTATCACACCGAATTGAAATATCATTGAAATGTTTGATGTGAAGAGAAATGGTTCAAAAATAATATATAAATTGTAATAAGTCAATTAAATGGAATAATATACAGAAAAATATTATTAAGAATATAAATAAATAACATACATATATTATTTCCATCAATGGCCCAAAATCCTTTATTTTTTATTGATTTTGATAATCCACCTTTTAAAGGGCTGAGGTGAAACCCTTACAAGGCCCGTAGGAATAAGTATTACATCGCCCGTAGGTCTTAGAGGAATTCATTTCACATAGGCTTCATAAATTACATACAACCCAGACAAACTACTAGGAACTACTCCTCCCAAGAATCTTCATCATGAAATCAGCTCTCCACCTTCGCATGGTTGTTCGTCTAGGCTTTCTCGTGCATGCAAAGGCTTGTCCCGATGGTAGGTTCCATGCCCTCTCATTCTTGAAATCCATTTAGATTCTGCTATTGTGAAAGATCTTTGCTCCTCCTCCTTCTGAAGTTTGTCCCTTGTAGGTTGTCTAGTTTGCATCTTCACTTAAAGTGGCCCGAAGGCCTTGAGGTGGCTCGAATTCCTTACTCACCTGCAGGCATGTGTGGCCCGAAGGCCTTAAAAGACTCAGGGAACAAATCGGTGGCCCGGAGGACCAAATAGGGGAATATTCATGGCTGCTACAGTGCCAAACAGTGCCTGCTATAGTACCCGCTACAGTTCTGCACAGTTCCGACTACAGTACCTGCTACAGTACCTGCTACAGTGCCTGCTACAGTACCCGGAAATTACCCTCCGCCTGGATTTGATCACAGGTCTCTTGGATGCACTTAAAGAGTCCTCACTAATTGGGCTCAGGCTCATGTGCATATATTTATTATTTATGAAGGTAATGAAATTTAATGGGGATTCAGATTCAAGGTAAGGGACTTCATCTCAACTTCCTTTTATTAAGTTATATATTGATTTTATGGACCTATATTATTTTATGATGTGTATATACATACCCATTGAAATGTTATAACATGAATTTATCTATTATAACTTTTTAAATTTTTGTTTCATGTTTTCCATTCTTAGGTCCAATGATTAATATATCTACAGGGTTATGAGGGAGTTATCATTAAAAAATTCCCTTTTATTATTTTCCTTCCCACTCATCCTTTTCCATGTCCATGTTTTTAAAATTATTTTATGAATGTTTTTATATAGAAATGAATATTTAAAAATTAATTTTTATTTCTATTTTTAAATGATTTTAATTTTTTAAAATGGAATCTTCAAAAAAAAATTATATAGAACATTTTGACCAACAAGAAAATGAATATTATATTTTTAACATACTTGATGACAACGACTTTTCCCCTACATTAACCATTATTTAATTTGTGTATCTCTTTACATCATTTCATGTTTAATTAAATACGAAAAACTCTTTCAATTTTGGTGTATATTGGTATTTAAAATGGGATTTTAAATGAAAATGATATTTTGATATCCAAAAGTGATTTACATATGAATTTTAAAGAGTTTTTCAATTTTTTTCTAATGAAAACATTAAGTCTTAAAATGTTTAATTCCTATTGTGGTTCATGGAAATTATATATTATGGGTGTGCCTATATAACATCATATGATTCCATTATAGCTTATATGATGGGAATGACTAGATAGCTCTCCAATGAATTGGGTAATGATTATGTTCTCCAGTGAATTATATTTCATGTTTTCCACATGGTTATTAAAAATTTTAATGGATTTGTAAGGCTTCTTTAAGATTTCATTATGATGATCTCCCAAGGTACCTACATAGATTTTCTATTAATTATAATGACTATTGATGGAAATAATTTATTTTAAAAATGATATTTAAATGATATTTTATGTGGAGTTTTATTTCTCTTTCAGGTTAGAATTTATTGTTTTTAAGAAAATATATTTCATGATATTTTTAATTTTTTCACTATAATAATTTAAATATTATTTTTATGAATCCTACTATGATTTTTTGTGCCAATACAACGTTTTTATGATGATTATCACATGATTTGTGAATTAGTATGTGAAAGGAAGAGGTCAGGTTGAAAAGCATGAATAATTATCATGAAAATAAATAATTTTTTGGATTAAATGTTTTATATGTTGGTGAAAATAAATACTGAATTAATGTGTGAACATTTAATTATTTGGTTTTTTATGTATGAATTTTGACCTATTTGTCTAAAACACTATTCTGTAAATGATCCTCAAATGTAAGGGAGTTAAATCTTGAGTCAAAACTCAATATTATGTAGTGTTTATGATTGGGTCCTTATAGTTGCTATTAGTGGATAGATTAAATAACTTTAGAAACATAAATAATGTTATTATAAATACCTTGAAGTATTTTACCTTATGGAAATTTTTAAATGATATATAATTTTATTATTACCATGTTTCTCCACCAAAAATATTTTTTTATAATATTTTTTATGTATATGATGATGGGAAGTTGTAGTGGGAAGGTGTTGTGAGGGAGATATTCTTCCAAATGAACATCTCAAGATGGTTGTGATTGGAACATAATAATTTTTTATAGTGAGGACTCATTTGAATCATGTTATAAATGTTTGTGGTATCCATTCTATAGAGGATCCCGATCTACCACTAGGAAATATGTATATTGGAGAGAATTTCATGTGGTAACACCCCCCATTATTTAGTCGATCATATGACCCTTTGGTATCCTAAGTTTGCATTAATTCCCTAGAGAAGATATTTCAATTCAGTAGATATTCTGAACATCGAAATTTAACACTTTCCATTTATCATTTTGATGGGGAAGATGATCGATGGGGGACTTAATGACCCTTTTCATTAGAAATATCTTCCTAATCTTGTCTGACTCCATATGGAAAAGTAATTATTAGAAATTAGAAAAAATGAATATTATTATGTGGAAATGTATGAAAACAATTATAAAACACTAGACTAGTTCATAATATATTTTTTTCAGGATAATGTCAAAAAATGTAATTATTTTTACACAGGATTGAAACAAAGTATATGATGATATTTGGTGAAAAAATAATTTAAAACATATGATAATGTTGATTTTTTACCCAAAAGATCAGATGCTGTTTTTTTTACATTTATGTGCCTCATGATAAAGAAAGTAAGAGGCATTCATGATTTTTGGCGATGAGAAAAAAATAATAGAATATAATGGTTGGGAAATTAATTTCTTATCTTTTATCATGTGTGGTAAAAAGAACCATGAAAAATATGTTATGATATTAATGAAGTGTTACTGATGTGGAATGTTTTCCCATATAAAATGTTATTTCCTGGAAATGTATCCCGAAGAGTCCAATAATTGTGTCATTAATATGCATATAATGGTGAGTTTCTTTAGTTGTAATGAGTTATGTCATTATGATAACATGTCCCTGAAGATAAAAAAAATTGGATTGAAATCATCCTTATCGAAGGAAAAAGGGTGTGGAAAAATAATTTTCTAATACAATGGTTGATTTTGGGCCATTAAATGAAGTAGTAATAAATAAGTTACTTATGTATTTGAATTATTATAATACCTTAATTGACGATTTTCTTCAAAATCTTTCATTTCAAACAAAATTTAAATTAAATCTGAAATATAAGCTCATGAATGTGTGGTATATTTTTTTTGATGAAATCATTATGTTGAATTATTAATGAGTCAATGTTTTATAGTAATGTCTTATTGTTACTAGTGGGATGGTTTTTCTTGTAAAAATTATTGAACATTCCATATTAGAGTTTGATATCATTTTTACTATAAATTAGATTTTTATTTATCATTGTATGATATACTTCAGTGAAAATAATGTTTTATTTAATGATTTCATGCCTTTTATTTTATACCATTAATATGAGAAATTTATTAGAGATAATATTCAATATTACCAAGATAATATTCATGAAAAAAATAAAATGTTAAAATTTATGATCTTCCAATAGAGAATGAATACATTGATGTTTTTATCGATTATTTTTTTATTATTATTCATAATTATGATCTTGAGTTTAATGCTAAATAAGTTCCTTATGTTAAGGATATTAATGAACCCCATAGTTGAATGTACAAATATACACTTTTTTGGTTTAATTTCAAATAACTATAATTGTTAGATAATGGATTCATTCCACTTAGATCTTAGCCATGTGGTTCTCCTATTTGTTTTAAATGAAAGATGGTTTAATGAGTTCTTGAATTAACTATATGACTTTGAATTAAATAATTATTACAAAAATTTATTATTTTCCTCCTAAAATTGATTTATTTTATTAGTACTGGGGACAATTTCATATTTAGATTATTGAATGGAGGATTGGGTACCATCAACTAGAGGCGAAGGTGGTTGAAATTCTATAGATTACATTTTAGTCAAGTTATGGGAATTATTTTGAATTAGTTTTTCCATTTGAGTTATCCAATACATCATCAATATTTATGGACCATATCAATAGAGTATCTTAAGATTTCTTGGAAATGTTTTTTGTTGTGTTTATTTATGATAGTCTGTTATATTCTATAAGTTAAGAGGATCTTGAATGATACCTAAGCATTTATTTATAAAGCTCAAATTAAAAGAAACTATATGGTTAATTCAATATATTTCAATTTTGGATGTAACATATTTCATCACAGGGATATCTTGTTTCTAAATAAATAATATGTGTTGACCCCACTAAGAAAAAACATGTTTGGGAATGTACAAGAACAAAAAATATCATATAGATTTGTCTTTTTCATAGATTAATAATTTACAACTAATATATTTCTGAAAAACATTATTAGTTGACTACCCCACTGAAAATTTATACTAAAAAAAGAGTTAAAATCTTAGTTATAAACAAATGAGATGATTGGTATTAGTTAATAAAATGAACATTCATTAATATCATGTTTTGGCCCTACCTTCCACAAATGGAGAACTTTTTATCAAAAGAGATTATTTATTGAATGAAATTAGTTGTCTCCCAGTGCAGAATGATAATTAAATTTCTTATGATTTACATTAGTTAGAGCCTCATGACGTAAATTACCCTACAAATGATCAGGAATTTGTTAATGAAGTTTTTTATTTTAAAATTAGAAGGAATCATTCATATGGAGTAAATAATGAAATATATACTCATAAAAAAATTTATGTATATATTCTATACGAAATAATTAAATATGGGAAACGTAAGATGGATAGAACCGAGAAAATATTATGACTCCATGATTCATTATAATCCTAAAAAATAAAAAAACTCAATGATAATTTGTGTCAAAAAATAATTCTACATTAACCATGTTAATATTTTAAATGATACCCTTTGGTTAATGATTTTATAAATTTCGTTTTAGATGTTTTTTATATAAGGAAACAATTTCATTTCATTTAGGTTTTAGTATTAAAAATTTTATTATAAATGATTATGAATTCAAAAAATGAGGATCGATCATTATATGTGAAGGTTTAATTTATTATGGAGGGTAAGTTTCCATATTTTAACACTGTTGAAGAATTAGTTTTATAATTTGGAAATAACTTTCTGTGCTTTATGTCTCCCAATTTACGAAAGACTAATTATGTAAAGCTCATAATTCATTGTTCTCCATTCATCTAGGTATATATAAGATATATAGAAAACATTAGGTGTATTTCATGTTGTTGGAAGGAAAAGATATATTACTTACTTCACACTGATATGTTTGAATTTTCAATAGTTTATTTTTTAATTAATGTAATCAAAGTGAATTTTCCAACAATTCCTAGTTACTATGTGGTAATAAGAAAATATATCAATGGATATCATGATAGATTTTATGAATACTACTCAAGGAAATAACATGATTCAGGTTAGCATTGATAAATTTCTTAAATATAAACATTTCATTCCCATTATTGAGATGATTTCATTAGATAATATTTTTCAATTTCATATAATGGATATTGTAATTTTAAATTATGTTCCTCTCACTTTTATTTCATATCATTCTCCTAAGATCACATCTATATTTTTTTCAGAACATCAGAAGATATTGGGTGCTGAATTAAATTTCGACAAGGATTTTTTTCCTTGAAATGATGGATATCCTGGGAGAAAATTCATACCATGGAAGATATGATTGATTATTATTCAATAGATCACAAGGGAATTTGGGATCAACATATTTATTAGGATGAGTTTTATTATAATAGTATTTTTAATTCCAGTTTCAATATGACACCATTTGATGAATTTTACGAAAAATACTTTCATATAAAATAATATTGGGATTACATAGAGAATGAAAATTTATGGGAACAATGTTGGAAGAGGAATTGTATGAGAAGGTGTAGTTGATTTAAAAACATATAAGGATGACCCAGAGTAGGTAGAAATGTTTTTTGGATAACTGGAGAAATGATCATTCATTTAAAGTAGGTATTAATGAATTTCTCAATAAATATCCAGGGAAATGTTTTATTTGTTTTTGTAAAAAAAGAATTAAATGTATTAAAATAATTAGATAATATCAAATTATATATATGGATGGTCTAGTTTTCTACAAAGTGTCTTTTTCTCCATGTATATCCCAAATACACAATATATTTTATGTTTAAATGTTAATAAAATATTTGATGGATTGGTATCATGTTTTGGTAGATGAATTAATTGAGTTAGAAGAGAATATTTCTAATGAGTAATATACCATTCATATCCATTTTTCAAAGGAGAATGTGTTTCTGATTAAGGTGATTCACTATGTTAATATTTTTTAGAAAAACCTTATGGTTGAAGAAGCAACATGGGGATATGAAAATGATTTGAGAGAAATATATCCCAACTTTTAAAATAAGTGAAAAAAATTGTGAGGAAATTTATAATATGGGGGAAGAAAGTAAATTCCTATTTAATGATATCGTAAAATAAATTTACAGTTTTATTCATTATAAAAATATTAAGTAATTTTAAAATAATAAGTAAATAATTTTAACTAATCTTTTTTAATCTAAGGATTAATTTAAATGTTAATTTTAAAAATTTTAATATTTAAATTTTTTAAATTGAATTTCATTTTGAAAATAATTAAATCAAAATATCATTTTTGTGAAATTTAGTGATTGTTTAGAAAAAAATATTTTTCAGTGAATAGAAAAAAAATTCTTTTTCTAAAACCTATATTCATATCAATTAACTTTGTCAATTAAATGAAAAATATTTTTTTAATTTTATTTAATGTAAAATAATTATTATTTAATTATATTAAATATAACTAAATTATTTTCAATCATCATTATATTGGTTTTTATTATAATTTTGTTTTATATTTTAAAAACATGATTGTTCGGAAAACTGTTCTAAAATATATAATTTTTATAATTTTTTTCATTTAAGATAAAAAATATAAAAAATATAAAATGAAATTTTTAGATTATATAGCAATAAATATTATTTTATATTCATATAATAATTAATATTATTAATAAATTTAAAATAAAATCATCTTTTTATTTAAAAATATGCCTCTTGAAACCCATCCTTTTCATCGCGTCTGTATGTTTTGATATAAATTTAATTATTCATATTATGTTAATTGAATTTTTAAAATGGATTAAATATTGGTAATTAGAAAATTTTATATTATATAAAATGTTTAAAAATTTTTTACCCAAATAAATATTGATAATAGTATAACATAATTATCATGATTAAGTTATTTATGTATTAAGGGGGTGTTAAACTAAAAAGATAATTATTAAAATAAATATAAAACAAATCCAAAATATGTTGGATTTATATATTTAGAAATTATCATGTCTATTTCTCTAGTATACTCCATTTTTGACAATTTTTTAAGATGAAAAATGTGTGAATGCCTTTTTCTTTTAAAAAATACAATTATGCCACTCACCTCACTTATACAAGGACACCCCTTCTCTTAATCTCTTCATAAATTAAAATCCATATCGGTCCAAAATTATATGATGAAAGAACTGCCACACATAATTAATGGTTTACAAGAATACTTATTTTGTTCATAAATCTACCCAAATGAATCCTTTTCGTGAAAACCAAAAGTAACCCGAAGAAGAAGAAATGCTTCTCAACAAGAATTTTTTATTTTATTTCTTCCACCAAAAACTTCAATTTTTTATTAAACCCTAATTATATAATTAATTAATTATATACCATAAATTGATATGTTGTTATGTTAAATTGATAACATAAATTCTTCAATTATTCCTTCAAATATGTCTCAAAATCATCATTCAAGTGTATGGAGTACTACGCCCAAACAAATCAATGTTATTTATTTTTTCATTACTGCCTCTCACAGTTGGATATAAAGATGAGTATAAAGTAAATTTATGATATATTTAACATTATTATACCTATTTATAAATTATATCTTATATACCTTTTTTACCTCCCATTACATAGTGGATATGAAGATGTCGTGTGTGTGTATATGGTGATCTACCACCTTGCGAAGTGATGTGATTATTTTTACACTAATGCAATACATGGTTGGTAATAAGCATAAATTTAATGAATATATGTGGAAAATATGACATATTTATAATATTAATGGTATATTTACCATCCTTTAAAAAAATATCATTTTCTTTCTATCACTATAAAATAATAATGATGTTTGTGAACGTGTGGACAACAGCCTACATGAAGTGATGTGACTCTCTTTTAATCTCCAAACCAAATTAATGATATATATATATATATAATGTGTGGAATAAATGATTTTATAGTTTTTATTGATATAAAATTACTTGCTTAATATCCAAAATAATCATTATAAAATTGAAATGTTACTCATGCATATGTATGGCCAACCCTATCCATGATCGTAACATACATCATTTTTCTAAATCATATTTAATGATTATTTTTAAAATTAAAATAAAGTATAAATATGATAGTTATGTCCTGAATATTATTATTTTAATGTTTAAATATTGAACTCTTTGACAATAGTCAACCCACTAACTTCAATTTTGACACAAAAGACAAATATAATCAAAACATACAACATAAACATTATTAATTAATTAATCTTATATAAAAATGTAATAACGGAAAGAATAGAAATAATTAAAATAAATTATTTATTTAGGAATAAAAATAATGTACGTGATGATCCAGAATAAAGGTAGGGGACATCCTTTCAATTTAGTTTCGTTGAGGAATATTTTGATGTTATGAACCTATATTCTATTATGAGGATTATATAAAACCCCTATGATATTTTATATCATGAATTTATATATTCTCATGGTTCTTAATGTTTTTTAATGTTATTATTTCATGGGTATTATTATTCAAATTTTCTCTATTAATAAAAAAAAATATTTAAAATAACCCTCTATTAATGTTTTCATTCAAACACTTACTTTTCCATGTCCATGTTTCTAAATTGATTTTATGATTTTTTATATCGGCTATAATTATTTATATAGTATATTTTAGTTTTTATTTTTTAAGTTATTTTGAAAAAAAAATAATGTTAATATTTTTATGTGTTTTATACAAATATTTTGATAAAATTCTAAATTAATATTTTATTTTAAATTTAAACGGTGAAAATTGTTTATACTCTTACAATGAATGTTATTTTATTTTTGGATTTATATAAATTATATAAATTTTTCTAGGAGTAAAAAACACTATTTACCTTTTTGGGTATTTTGGTATTAAAAATGGGGTTTAAATTTATATATTATTTTGATAACAAAAAGTGATTTGAATACATGTTTAAATGAGTTGTACAAAAAAATGATGAAAAAGATAAAGCATAAAATGTTTTATATATGTTTTGGTTCTTGGAGATATTAAATGAGGGTTATCACATATATCACCAGATGAGCCTATTATAGCTTATATGAGGAGTTATTCCAAATAAATCTCCAATTCATTGGGAAATTAATATTTTACATAGATCATTATATAAGAAGTAAGACCTATGGTTATTCCATTTTTAATGGTTTTGTAATGAATCTGAAAGTAATCTATGAGATGATGTCCCATGGAATCTATATGACATGCCTATTGTTTCTTATGAGTTTTCATGTGTATCATTTATTTCCTAAAGGTAATATAATTTATTTTTTAATGTAATTATAATTCCATTTAAAATAAAGAAGTCGTGTTTTTATGAATATATTTGTCATGGGTTTTCATGATTCTCACTAGAACTAATGGTTTTATTCTTAATATATTTCGTACATTGATTTTTGTTCTCATACCACATTTTTAGAATGTTTTTTCACATGATTTATGGATGGGTGTTAGAAACGGAGACTTAATGATGAATATAGTTATAATCATTCAGGAAAATAAATCATGTATTATATTAAATGATAAATATGGGTTTAAAAAATATATACTAAAATGAATTGTCTCCTTAAAATTATATGGTTTTGGTATGTATGTCGTGTGACCTAATTTTCTATAATTATAACCCTAAATAATCCTCATATTTAATAGAACATGTTCCTAATTTAAAACTCATTATTATGTAATTTTTGTAATCATGTACTTATATATGATCACATTGCCATATTTATTTAATGGGTAAAGTATTATCATTACGTATGGTAGTTCTTCCAATAAGTTTAAATGTTTATTTTTACAAAATTTTGATAATGTTTTATTTTTAATTTATATGATGAATTTATTAGAATTATTTCTTAATGCAATGGTTTTAAAATTACATTGACCAAAAATGAATAACTAGGTATCATGAGATAAACTATCCTAGGTTTTTAGTGTATTCCTTCCAAATAAATTATGATGTCTTGGAATGAGGCATTGACTATATGTTTATTATGTTATGAAAAAAGACCTTCATGGTACAATTATGATATCCAAAATTATACATTACATCATTTTGAATCCATTTATTTTTATCCATGTACTTATTTACTTTTTTTCCATGGAAATATTATACATTTACAATATTATAAATATATAATATTTGATTATTGATTATCTCATCAATGTTATTCATGTTTTTGTTATTATATGATTGATTTTTTATGCTTTCCCAAACTAAGTATCTGATCTCACCCATTATTTACGTTTTCCTTTCTCTAGTCTAAGAAGAATATATCTATGTATAATTTCAGGGATATACTAGAATTAATAATAATGTACTAATTTGAATTTTAAATTTTCCTTTTATATATTGAAATGAAATTTTGTAATCCTATATGTATCAATCCTCATAAGAATACAAAATTATTCAATCATTAGTGATTTTACCCATTGTATCTTGTGAAAATGTAGTAATAAAACAACTTTCTATAGTTCAATAGATTTGGGGAGTTATAGTTTACACTTGTTAAGTGCTAAAATTTGATTTATGTTGATGATGTAGTCTTTAGAGGTAAGATTAAAACAGATACTAGTGATTAATATAATGAAATAATTCAATTATTACTTAATGGAATGTTTGAGAAAACCTTTCTTTAATTTGAATATACTATGGAACATAGATTATTAGAGAGTTTTGAAAGTTTATTTATAAAACTCATTTACAAGAACAATCATTTTTTAACTATGAAAAATGTTACATTATTGGATATTCTTTTTAGTCTATTGGTTATAATTTATCCACAGCTGTTTTTGAAAAGCATTCTCATCTTCTACCTAGTTTGGATTTAGAAAATCTTGTGAAAATTGAGTTTTTTAGAATAAATTTTAGCTAGGAATGATTGTTTTAGGGATGAGGAAATATTATCTATTAATTATATATATTTACAATATAAAATAATATTAACCAATATATTTATAGTTTCAATGATTCGATCTTAAAAATAATTATTGAAAATTATTGCAGTCATATTCTTCAAGGTTGACTATTAAGAACCTCAATATTCGTATTATAGAAGTCATACTTGTTATATTAATATATATATATCGGTTGACATGAAACATAAAAGTTAATGAATTTATGAGAGTACATGGGGATACATATCCTAATATTGATAAGAATGAAAAAATTGAATGTAATTTATTTAGAAATTATTTACTAGTAAAATAAATTATTATATAATATTTTGACATTTTATAAACCCCAATCAGTTCAAAACAATTTGAAATTACTTCTATCCATAACTTTGAATTTTATAAGATGTGGTCTATAATTTTATTTATTGTTTTTTAGGTTTAATCTATTAAAAATTTTCTATTATGTAGCTTAGTCCTTTTTTCATGGATTATTTCAAGAAGAATCTAATAGATGTTTTTGTTCTGGAAATTTCAAGATATCATGATGAAATATTCATAAAAAATATTGAAGTAAGAATCATAAAAAATTAACATCACTTCATTAATGATTGTTATAATTTTATGGAAATTTTATTAGTGATGATAAAAACCATTTCTTTTCATGGGGGGAAGCCCATGGTTATAATGATCAATTTGTTATTTTAACATTAATAATGAATCCCACCCTATGTTTTGTATTACTTCCATAGAATTTTTTATTTTTAATACCCTTATAACACCTTCAATAATTTAAAATTAAACCGTTAATGTCTTATATCTTCATTGTTATATCATTTCCCCTTATACATGATTTAATTGTTCACAATCCATGATTAAATTTTATTTTTTCTCCATTTTACTATTGCAGGTACATTAATATAATTATCCAAGTATATATTGAAGTGTTTTAAAGATGGTTGTTTATTAGTTGATTTTAAATAAGTAAAAAAATAATCAAGGGTGTATTTCTTTTCAATCGAATATGAAATTTTAATTACTAAATTATACTGCAAGCTCCACTAATACTGGAAAATAGGTAATTTGGTTTTTTATGTTTTTTATAAAATCATATATATATATATATATAATTCTATGTAGTTGGTATTTCATTTTAATTTTTAAGTTAATATATTTTAAATTGATGGGCTTCAATATTGTTTTAAAATAATTTTTTGATTTTTTTATAATATATTTATAAAAATTTAAATTTAATTTTTTGAAATTATTACTGTTGATGGAAATATAAATTAATCATTATATTTTTCAAGTTATCGGGAAATTTTATTATTTCAATCAATAATTCTAAGACAAGAAAATTTTGAATATTTTTCTGGGAAAATCATGATTTTTAAAAGATATACTATTATGATCTTGACCAAAATCCATAAACATTGTTTCTATACAATCTATTTGAAAAAAAATTGATCTAAATAGTTTTAAATGATTTTACCACCACTAATATAATTATTTGGGATAATGTTTGGGATTTTAGTTTGTATGTGGGGTCTTTAATGTGGTAAAATGTATTTCGTGGAGTTTACATTAGAAATATATCTAAAGTTTTTCTCATTTTTTAAAAAATTTAATGTTTTTAATCTATAGTTAACACATTAAATTGGATAAGATTTTCATTAACATTAAAGGTTTGTTTCTTATTTTTTGGTGGTTAATCATTATATTTCTCCAAGGAATCTATTATGTAAAAAATAACATTTTTCTAACTTTATTAAACCATTTTTTGGTGAATGTTTTTTTTATGTTTTAGAACTAAAATTAAATTTCATATTATATATTGAATATAAACTAATATGTTTTAAATTTTATTGAACACCTAATCCTAGTTCATCTTGTTATTTAAATGTTAATTTCTTTGATGGGTTGATATTTCACCTTACCAATTATAAATCCCACTAATCAATTCATTAATTTCTATTTATAAATTTCAAAAAAAATATGTGTGTATTTTCACCAAATTGGAGAGAGAGAGAAATTTGAAGCATATACGAATGAAGAATTATGTTTTTTAGACTACATTAATAATTTTTAAAATTGGTACCCTTTTTCAGAATAAGAATCCGGATTTTTACCACAATAATTTCTTTTTGATAGATTTAATCATTCTTCCTTTCATAATATTATTTATGAGAAAACCATTTTCCAAATATACCTCTTGTTTGGCATTACAATTAGTTTATTTTTAATTTATATTTCCCTTCACTAAAAATATTTAGTTGATTGATTGTGAAAAATAAATTTTTTATGTGTGGGGAAATTTTATTAAAATATATTTTTAAACATGTTTTAAATATGTATTTTAATTTATTATTTTATTCATATATCAAAATTAATTTTTATTATGAAATATCCACTATATATAAAACCACAATAAAACTATTATTCATTTTTTTTGAATAAAAACGAGACCTTTTAGATATAATTTATTTAAATAAACAATTTTTTATTTTTCATATTTTCTTAGAAACAATGTTTTGGAATTAATATAATTATTTTTACTATAAATTCTCCTTTGTAGAATGTGATGTTAAAAATTACATATTATATGGATTGATTATCACTAATTCCTTGTATTGTGTTGAATTAATCAATTTCCATAATGTTGACTATCAAGAATGGATCACCAAATTATCATCATTAGGTTAACGTAAAAACCTTAATAATTTTTACTTCTAACATAATTTTGTCAAATCTTCCCAATAAGTTCATTAGGATTCCAATGAGGTATAAGTTTTTCAGTTTTTTTATTTCTTATGAGAACATACGTGTGATTATAGAATAAATTATATTTTATTCACTATACAATGACATCCATGATTGGCATGAAATTAGTAGATGGAAAAACAAGGAGAAAAAATATAAGAATAAGAAAAAAATTGATACCATGTGCATAAATAGAATCCTGGAAAGAATAAGTCGAAGCATTGATGTATATATAGACCAACAATGATGTATGGGTTCCCCCATAACTACATATGAGTCAAAAATATTCTAGGAATGAGGTTTAAACTTGCTAGTTCGATGTATTGCAAATATTTGTTACATTAAAAATAATATATAATTATAGTTAGACATTATGACAATAAAATAAATGAGGGAACTACCTAATATATTTGAGGAATCTTGAAAGGGTAATCATGAACCACATATATGTCGTAAATTATTTAATGGGGATTAATTTGATCCACCTAATGAAGACATTTAATTGTGATTAGATCCATGTGAATGTTTAAAATTCATTGATGTTGATGAATGCTGTGAGATTAAGAGTTTATAGTTTTATTTATTTGTAAAGAATATCATTTGAAATTGGTAATAATCCATTTAATAATAAGAGACATATTCGAGATTATAGATTATAGATGGAGGGGGAAACACTTGATGGGGGTTGTCTAGGTGATGCAAGATCTATATAATATTAGAGATATTAATAGAAATAAATATTTTTTCTTTATTTAATTCTTCTGTTTATACTGATTTAATAGTGGTTATAGGTAATTTTATAATTCCGTGGCTAAGAAAATGTGTAACTAAACTACATCAGGCAATTTTTTTGAGATGGATTGAATTAATTTTTCCCTTCTATATCCATTTTTCATTATTTTTATCAATTATTAGTGGAATTATAAATTTCATTATTCATTTATCATTTTATATATTAGAATATTGAGATTTATTTTCTAAAAGTAGAACAATGTGATACCTTTCTATTTTCTATGTTTTTTAAATTCCAATGAACATTAATTTAACTTTATTTTATATACAAATGGGTGATGAACAGTTGATACCTTACCTTAAAAGATTAAACCAAATTATATAATTTAAAAGGATGAGTATTATGTTTTTATGAATAAATAATCATTTTAATTAATTATTATTTCACAAGTCAATACAAAGGGTGAGTCACTATTGATGTGTTGATAGATAAATATCAATGAGGTGATTCTAAATCATATTTTCACATCTTAGTTCAAAACAATTATTTTATAAAGGCATAAAAATTATATCATTTTAATAATTCAAATAATTTTATTTCTCAATTTGATGAATTATTCTCCAATATTGTATTTTCCCATAGATCTTTTATAATTTTCTTTATGAATTTTCAAACCATTTTATATATTCTTCAGACATTCCATATTATATTCTTTATCTATTTTATTTCTCTTTTGTATTTCTTATATTTTTTTAGGAGTGAAATAAATTCATTGTATATGTTATGATTATATACAAAAAATCATAGTTTTATATAGGTTTAAAAATTGAATTTTCAAGTAGTTTGTCAATGGCTTCATCAGTATGATATGTTTTGATGAATGATATCATTAGGGGTTTAAAATTATATTCCAATAAGGAATCATTGGAAAGAAATTTTAAGTCTATTTTGATATTGGCATAGACTAGTTTTGTTATCACCTATAAATGGGCATGTACATTGGGATTATTTCTATAGAAAAAACTATTCCAATACATTAGTGTTATATTATAAATTATCAATTCATTTATAATATTTCGTATTTGGTTATATTTTCAGTTCCAATAAATTTCCCACACTGTATTTCATTTTTTTAGATTAAAAATAATCTAATTATAATGAAAACAATGTTTTTAGGTGATTAATTTTCTATAATATATAATTTTAGAAAATGATTGGTCTCTTCTAAAATAGTAAATATAGGTATTGAACCCTTAATTTTCAAAAATAACCTCAATATAGATTCATCATCATAGTGAATATTTCAATATGGTAATAGAGAACATGTTCAAGGATCTAGACATAGATTTCATACCATGATAGATAGTTATCCAGTTATTTTGTAAAGATTATTATATCATGATAAGCTAACTCATATATATAAACATGGAAGAAGACTATGAATATAGAATTATCATTATTTTTTTAATTTTCCTATTTAACTAATATATTCTCTATTATTTATAGAATTATTTTTAGAAAATGACTTCATGTTGTACTAAAATAAAAAAGTAGAACCCAATCAGAATGGTGTGTCCAATGGTTTGTAATGTATCTGACACTTTATATCACAACATCACATCCCAAAATATATTACTTATGAATTATTAAGAACTAGATTAATTGTGATATCATTATTCTGATAGGAATCCATTCAATGATTACAAACATCAAGATAATCATGTGGTTCCTTCTCCTAATCACATCACTCAACATGTAATATCAGATATTTCCCAATAATTCTTACTAAATAACATATCTCTTGAGGTCTAACATACAAATTAAAATGATGTTGATACATTTACCATGAATATCTAGTTAATAACAATTTATTTTTAAAATAATATACACAATCCCATTTATAAATAATATTCAATTATTTTAACATAATATTTATTTAATATTATAAATTGATGGATTTCATAGTTATATATCAATAACAAGATACTTTCATTGATTAATTGGAATTTTATTAATTGGTCCTTAAAATCTTTGATCAATCTATTATATGAATTTGAAAATTTATATATAGAAAAAATTAATTTTTTTTAATTTTTATTATTTTAAAAACATAAACATTTCATGGAGCTGATGGTCTAGTGGTTTCCAAATACGAATAAATTACATCTCAAACATAGTGAAGGGGGTGTCAGTCTCTGGAATATTTATAAAATTTTTATCCTCCACATATTAGTTGTGATATATGATAAATTCCTACCATTATCTATTGACTAGTGTATGATCATGAATTCTACTCATTTGGTGAATGAGATAATAATGGTACACTAAAACTTATTGAAGTGATCATATTCTTCCTCACTCTATAATCCCATTTATTGAATGGATCACCATTATTTTATGGAAATATGGATTGATAGTGATATCTAGGAATTTGAGATAGAGATAACATCAACATTATTATAGGGTAAGAGTAATTTACTAGTATATTATAAAGGATGGTTATTATACTTCTTGAGATTATATTTTCAATCTTGGATTTCTTACAAGTATCCACCATAAATGATTAATTTCAACACTAATGTGATGATAGAACCTTCCCCCACTGGATACTCACTTGGTGGTTAGGTATGGTAGCATTTTGATGGTTTGTGTGTAGTTTTAAGGGAGATCAATAAACCTAGTAGTGAAAATATTATCATGATTTTTTCAAATATTAATACATGTATAATGGGTAAAAAATTTTATCAAATATTATTGAAAAATAAATCCCTATAGTGATTCATCCTAGAGAACATTTGTAGTTAGTAACATCATATCATTATATGTTCTCACTTTTCATATTTTAGTCCCACAATATTGAACATTTCTTGATGAATAACCAATTACATTTTATTTTGATGATATTACTAATATATTATGTTTCATGTGATACCTTGGAATTGATACATATGGAAATACCTATTATATGTTTTTATTAATTTGAGTAGTACCCTCGGATATTACTCATATATCATTTAGAGTAGATATAAAGTATTTATAGACTAATTTATGGTTCCATGGTCAACATAACATATGTTCTATATCCATTTAAAATGTAATTTATATTCCAATAAAGGACATATATACTAACAATATTTGGTTCTAGGATTGAACAACATCCTCTGATGACATGTAAATGTTTGTTAATAATAACATATGATAAAATGAGTACATTGATCACTATAACTAATAAAACTTGTTAAATATTTTTTTGTTTGGAATATTATGATTATGACACCCTTATATTTTAAAATAACAATGTCATTGATATTGTATACAACATTAAACATTGTGCATAAATGAACCTCAAAATATTATTATGATCAGTAGAACGTAGTCACTAAATTGAAGGCTATGACAAGGATTAACCAATTAGGTAATATATAAATTTTATATCCAATGAAATATTTTTGATATATTATTATTAAATAATTTCGAATTTTGTTTTGGTAATGTCATTTTAATTTTTAAAAAACATTTTTTTCAAAATTGTGTTTTTATAATAGAATATTATAATTTATTTTTTGAATGATTAAAAATTTTATTTGATAGATGTTAATAATTTTTTAATTTAAAATTTAAAATAGTTTAATGTATAATTTTTTATATTTTTATGGAAAGAATAAATTTCAAGTGAAAAACAAAAAATTCTGATTTTTACTGAAAATTATATTGTTGTTATCTTGAATTTTCAAATTTTCATTTTCTAAAAATGGATTGAAAGTAAAATTAATTATATAATATTATTATTAATTAAATTATGTTTAATGGAACCAATTTTATGTTTCATTTTTGTATAAAAAAAGTTTATACAGAAGAATACATTTTTCTAAAAAATGTTTGTTCCTTGAATTTTGGGTTTTTATCATAAATTAATTTTTATAACTTCGGAATGTTACGTAATGAATCATTTATACCATATCTGGGATCATGAGTATTTGATTTTATAAATAGGCCCATGTTACTTTTGGTAATTATTAATAGTAACCGTGGAAAATATTATTCACCATGTCAAGTTAAAATGGTTAAAATCGGGCTAAAACCATGAGATAAAGTCTCAAATTCAATAAAAACATAAACTAATCTAATTGGATGGAATATATTTGACCATATTCCCCCTGAATTCTAATATAAGAAATTTTGGATCTATTTAATCTTGATAATGATATTTTTATTATTTTAGGTAATGAAAATTTTAAAATTTCACTCTCTTGAATTTAATAACTCTAAATTTTTTTCATAAGTAAAAAAGTGGATAATTTCAGCAATATATGTCTACATTAAATATAAATTATTTTTTTATCTTAATAATTTTTTCTAATTTCTATTTATTTTATTTTTTACTTTAATTAATAGAAAACCCCATGAGAATATTTAATCAATTTATAAATAAAATAAAATAAATGATATTAAAAATATTAAAATTAATAAAAATTAGTTAAATAATTATGATCCATGAAATTAATTTTTTTTAAAACATGTTATTAATGTGTAAAAGGATTATATTTTAATTTTTTCATTTTCATGGAGTATCTAAAGTCAAATTTAATGAATATTAACAAAATTTACATTAATGATATTTTATAATAAATAATATTTTATTAAATGATTTAAATTTCACAAGAATATTATATTCGGTGATTTGAAAGAAATATGATTGAAAATTTCAACCATTGACTATTTTTGAGTAACAATTCTATTTATGATAAATTGTTTATCAATTTAATATTTTAAAAGCTGTTACCAAAGATAAAGTAAAAAATACATAAGGATGATGTTACTAAAAATGATAAGGTTAAAAATTTGACCAAAACCTAAATAAATTTCATTTTAAATTTTAATATTGACCATTTCTTCTTTTTATCCTAATTTATAGAGATTTGGAAACAATTGTCAATAGAATAGATTAATTATATTTTAAACTTATTTTAATTTCATCTGTTTCATTTCACTCAATTATTAAACAAAATCCTAACGTTTTCTTCTTTACACATCATTGATACATATACATAGTCCAACACGTGATCCTTTCCCTTCTCAACATCCATAACCATGAAGTGGAGGTGATAGTATTTTTTAAAATACTATTTGAAGGACCCTTTGGAAAGGGTATAAAGGAGTCCCACTATATAATAGGTAATCATTTTTACCCCAAATATTTCAATTCATTTATTATTATACCAACTATAATTTTATTCTATTGATCATAAAATATTTAATTTAATATCCTCAATATACTGAAATGTTTTTTTGAATTTGGGGTCACAATTATCTACTCTCTATTCCATTAAAAGGGGTGTTAAATTATTAATCATGATTTGTTTAATTTTTATATATCAGATTCATGACAATGTTATACTTTTTTAATTATAATTTCACATCAAACATCAAACCTTACTAGAATTTTTAAAATTATAACATTGCTCGTGTGTATGCGTAGACTGCCACCTCTATTAAGAGATGTAATTATTATTTTTATTTCCATTTTTAATGGATGATATGAAATATAGATTTATTGAGAATAAATATGATAAATATGATAAACATGATTAAATAATTTTTATAGATATAATAAATATTATTTACATTTCTTTTTTCCCCATCTATTGAAAAGTAAAAACATTGTTAATGCACACATATGTCATACTATCTCCAAGAATGGTGTAATTCATTTTCCTATATACATTATTTTTGGATGAATCTAAATAAATATATATTGAATATATATGATATTTATATCCAAGTTATAATTATGAACGTGATGCAATAAGGATTCATTTATAATTAATGAATCCACCAATAAGAATTTCTAATGAAAAGTGGAACAATTAACCCTTGAAAAATGATTCTAATAAAGATGAATTTATAAATGGTGGCTGAAATAATATAAGTGGATCATATATACTATTATAAATATGCATATTACTATAGTATAGTATTATACGGAATCATAGTTTATTATTCAGGAGGTAAAAGTGACTTTTATGCAATGTGATTGAAGGTAAGGGATTTCTTGTCTCAGGTTTATTTTTTGGGAGATATAGGCCACTTACAAAAATCATTTTTTAGTATATATAATACCCATTTAACATGTTATATCATGAATATAATTTTTTTAATGGTGGATAAAGATTCATTTAATGTTTTTTATCTATAAAAAATTAATTAAAATGATCCTAATGTAGAAATGGTTTTATGTTACAATCTCATTGTTTATTGGGATTTTATATGATTTAGTTATGGATGAATATATTTTATGATCTATATCTCAATAAACTAATTAATTTTTATATAAAAATTTTATTTCTACTAATTATATTTTTAGCATTCACCATTATCTCTTTATTTAATAAAGTGTCTAAATTACAACTTTAAAGAAAATCAACTTTATTTCTCTTTTAGGCTAAAACCGCATTATTACCTATATATGTTTTCAAAAAAAGGTTTTGATGAATAACATTATTATTATATTATTATTTAATAATTTATTTTTTATGCATTGTTTATTTTTTTATTGATTTAAATGCAATATTATTTTCATATTTCGAATGAGGCATATTTTGATATTTTTTTAGAAATTTATGAAATGATTCTTTTATTTCAACATATATGACATGAATTGATTTTATACCCATCATGATCACTAAATTATTTTATGATTACATTATATGTTTCCATGGTTATTATGAAATAAATTTTTTTATTCAATATTTCAATAAAAAATTACATTTTAAAGAAGTCATTTCAATGTAAAAATAGTATTTTACATAAGAAATGTTACTTGTGATCTTTAAAATTCACATTAATTGACGATAACATATTTCTATGTTAAATATTCTATAATGGTGATATGATACAAGGATACCATCCTTATTCATTATCTCTATAGTTTATTATTTATGATGACAATATGTTCATGGGACTCATTTCTTTTCCATGGGTTATTCAGTGATGAAATAATGAAATATCTATGAAACCTATATCATTTCCATGAGTTATTCTATTAGAAAATGGAGAAAGTTTAATGAAAATTATTTTTTTTTGGACCATTATATAGTAATGAATATATATGAAAACCAATACTTTTTCAAGGGTTATCGCATATCGAATGTTTTATAATATTATGGATAAAAAATGTATGAATTTCATTAAAAGAAAGTTTAGAAAAAATTGAATATACCTACAATGAATTGGGTAAAAATATATATTATGAGATAAATAGGATTGGAATTGGGAGTGAACCCAATTCTGTAACGGTATTTATCCACTATAATTTTTGTGGGTGTGAACCTTTATAGTAATGATGTAATAGATAGTGATCCTAATATGCTATGATAGTCTTGGAATAGATCCTTTAAAAATAAGAATGTGATTTTATATGATTTTATGTATGCCAAAAACTTGTGTCTTATTCCAACTTTATAACCTCATGGATTATATACTATAATTATTTTTTGATTCATGAATTTTGAACATCCAAGCATTATTCTATTAAATAAAATTACCAATATAATATATATATTATAATTTAATAATTATTTGATTGTGTTCTCATACCCTTATACTCATTTTATGATTATTTGATCCCCAATATCACCCTTTTTTATCCTCACATAGATTATAATCTTAGCCTTTAGTATGTATTATTTTCCACAGGTTATGAAGAATGGTAATAAATATTATATTTTTAATAATGGTTCTTGTTTTGAAGAAATATCTGGGAGATTATGTAGATCTCTTATGGATAATATGTTTATGTTTCCATGATTCCAATGATATAAAACTATATGATTTTGGAATGTATTTTTATACTATTTGATGAATATTTATCTATTATATTAAAATATTTTTTTATGAAAAGTTTGGGTCACTAAATTTGGTATCATAGTGAGGTTTAGTTACATTTTGAAACTATGATGAGGAAAATTCAGTGATAACCCATATAATAATAAAATGTATAGGATAATTTCCTATGTTATAGTAAGGATGTGTGATTTTCCTAGGAATACATATATATCTGGATATTACAAGTGGATGTGGTTTCTGGAACATATGAATCTAGGTGGTAATAACCTCTAAAAGAGGTCGCTAAGTATATCTTGACCATAATTCTTGTGCATGATGATTATTTTATTACTATGCACCTTGTTTTATACTACATTGTTATATTAATTGGTTAATCCCCATTTTTTTATGAACCTGAATAATGGATTTGAATAGATTAAGATCATGGATGACCCAGGGTAAACCAATAGCATCACTAGAATTTTTATTATTTTGACATCCCATTACTCATTTTTCTAGATTATGTAGTTTCACACTATTATTTCTCACACTATACTTATTGGTATTAGTCAAAATATGAAACCAAAAATATTTTTTTACAAAAAATTTGATAAACAATTGAATGATTATACCCAGGAGAATCCAAATGAAACATGAATTTTATGGTGAAACATGGTGAAAAATCATAATCCTTTATCTCAAAACACCTTAATTTCTAATGAACATATTTTTTTTTCACATCCCATTGATCTTTTTATTTTTTGTCATTAATATTATCACTACCATTCAATTTATTTTTATCAATCTTATCTAAAAAATAATTCATTATTTGGACATTAATTTTCATCAATTTCTATACTTTATCTTTCAACTAATGTTATCTTATATGAAAACATATTTATGTGTTATTATAAAAGAAAATTTTATATATTTTTCATTGTTTTCAAGATGATTTTTTATAAAACCATTTTAATATATACGTTTTAAATAATGGAATTTTCAAATGTCAGACCAATGAATTTTGAGTACATAATTGGATTTTGAGGATGTAATTTCTAAAAGGTCGGTTAATGTAACACCTCAATATTTAAAAAAGAAAACATCATTCAATAGTATATACAAGAGACAACATCAACATTAATGGAAACATGAATTGTTATTATGAATATTAAAACACAATAATTAAATTGGTGTGAATGAATATGATTATCCGCATTATGTTATATAATTTACATAAGCAATAAATTTGTATTGATAAATTCTTAGGGAATAATCACTCGATTTTTTTTTTAAATTCATATAATTTATCTAAATACCTTTTCATCAAAAATGGTTTTCATTAATTGAATGATATAATTTTTTAAAAATATATATATACATTTATCTAAAAAAATGACACAATCTTATAAATTCAAAAGTGAAAATTAGTTTAGGGTGAATGTTTTGTATTTTTATAAAAATGTTATTTTTCTAGTGAATCTAAAAAAACACTAGTCCTATTGATTACTATATTTTTATCTTAATAATTTTCTAATATTTTTAACATAAAAGAATTAATATTAATATTAACTCTACTATATTATTCATATGAAATTTTTTTAGTGGAACAAATTTTATCGTCAAATTTTTTATAAAAAGATTTTTATTCCTAAAAGGTATTTTTTTGAAAAACTGGGTTTTTGCCTTTATTCATATTATGTCAATTTCATCTGTATATATAGATATAATGTTGAAAAATAGATATCAAATTTGGAATCTAGAGGTAAAATTTTGTAAAGAGGTCTTCTTTATTTTGGGTCATTATGAATAGTTACTATGGTAAATATTTATCACCAGGTTGATGGTAAAATTGGTAAAACAGGGTAAAAACAATGAGATATGGTCTCCACATCAACTCAAAACATACCTTTATTTTATAAAATGGATTTTATTTGACAATATACATGAAAGTTTATAATATATGGTCTTTTGAGCCATCATTACTTGATAATTATATTTATATTCTCTCAAGTAAATAAAATTCCAAAATACTAGTCTCTGGAATTTAATAGCTCTAAAATATCAACCTAAGAATAAAAATCGGATATGTTCAGTGATAAAAGTTAATTTTCTATATAAATTAATTTTTTATATTATATTTATTTCAAATTTTTAGTGATTGAATAATTAAAATTAATTCTTGTGAAATACCGTCACAAGATTAATTCAATTAATAGAAAAGTAAAATTATTTATTTTAAAAATATCAAAGTAATAAATATTTGTTTAATAATTGTTTAATCTTAATTTTATAGATTAATATATCATATTAGATATTATTATATATATTAGACACAAATTACATATTTTAATTGATGTCATTAAAGTCAAATTAAATGAATACTTCCAAAAATGACATTCTGCATATTATATATTAAATAATTATTTAATTATAGGTTTAAAATTCATAGAAATATTTTTCTCATACTAGTGAATGGAATATTGTTTAAAACATCAACAATTTTCCATTTATTACTCACTTGTACAATTATGGTAAACCTATTATCCTTTTATGATTGACATAATTGTTACTACAGTAAAGGTCAATAAAGGTTAAAAATGGGGTTAATAAAACTGATAAGGATTAAAATTACACGTAAATATATGTAGATATTATTTCATGATTTCTTGAACTAATAATATTTTTATAATTTATTTTTTATTTAGAATCTTTTCCTTGCTAGATTCATTCTTATATTTTTATCTTTTTATTAATACTAAGGGATTTCAATCCACCACTTATAAAACGGCACCCCTACATTAGCTTCTTTACACAAATTGGATACATAGTGAATGAAAAATACTTTTTCGATTCCATTTAAAACCTCCTAATACATGAATTTTAGGTGTTATTATTCATAAAAGAATATTCTAATAATCTGTAATAAATATCTTTAAGGCGACCTATCGATTAAGAAGTAATCATTCAACCAAATAAATTTCACTAATTTTATATTCTTACCGCCTCTAATAATAATTTCATAATTATAAAATTATATATTTATTATCTTTAATATAAATTATTATTATTATTATAATGGGATCACCATTCTCCAAACTCTAATCCACCAAATGGGATGTAAAATAATTTTTCATTCGTACATGTGGACTACCGACTCAACATTTTAATATATATCATTATAAATTAAAATGTATCGTCGATAGTTATTTTAATGGGTTAAAATTTTATATATGATAATTATGACCTAATAATACTTTTAGAATTATAATATCACATATATATTATTACCATTCATTCTGTATGAAAATGATAATGTTTCTCGTGCATACGTATGGACTATCACTTCCATGAAGTGATGAGATTCGTTTTCATTTAAGTTTAAATTGGATGGTAATATGAATAGATTTAAATTATAAATATATATATATATATATTAATGGTTCTCATTAGGTGAATTATTATTTATCTCTCATAGATTCTATCTGTTGAAAAGTAAAAAAAATGATCATGCATACGTACACCCTATTATCTCAATAAAAATAGTAATTACTTTTTCCCGATCTATAATTTGTGGATAAAATAAAAATATTTAATTAATATTTATCATATTTATGTAATTATTAAAATTATGAATATGAGGAATTTTTTATTAACATATAATTACCAGAACTACCAAAACTAAAATTCTCATGAAAAATAAAATAATTAAGATTTGAAAATATTATTATAATATGGAATTATTAATAAATGTTTTTTAAAATTATATTATATGATAATATATGATATTTTTAATATTTATATTAATCTGGTATATAATTTTAAAAAACATAAATTTATTTCACATGTGGTTATATGTTTTTTTATGAAATTTTAGAAATATATTGGTTTTCTAGAGTCATATTAATTTCTAAGAGACAAATTCCATTTTTTCAACTTTTTCATGTATTGTATATGCTGACACTTTTTCATGTTATATATTGAATATCCTTATTTTAATTATTTATAATGTATTATTTTATGTAATTAATAAATTGTTATTATGATTCTAAAGTTACCCATGTGGAAAGTGTTTTATATCATAATCTAATTGTTTTTCAAGACTGATTACGTTTACGTTTTATTTAAAGATATTTTATGACCTACCTATCATGAAAATAATTAATTTTTTTCTCCTCTATTTATGTATATATATTTCATGATTTCCTTTCATATTTATTTATTTATGTACTCAATATACCAAATGATAATTTTTTAATAAAAATTGAATTTATTTTTTACTTCGGTTGAATTCGGTTTCCTCTATATCGAAATTTTATAAAATTTATTCCATGAATGTTTTTAATATTATCTTGTCATTGTTTAAAGGATTTTTAGTCTATTAACTTTTTAAATAAATGTTTAAAAGGAAAATTGATTTTATTTTCCTAAGGAGGCACATTTTGATTTTTTTTATAAATGTGTGAAAAGGAATTTTTTATTTCAACCTATATTAAATGAAGTAGATTTACCATTATCATGACGTCTTAGTGCATTTAATATTCCATTACATGTTTCCAAGGTAATTTTCTTGGAAATATATTCTGTTAATTATTTTTGAAATTATTATATTTTGAAGACATGATTTCAAATAGAAAATAGTATTTTCCACAAGAATTATTATTGGTGATAATTTAAATGAATTTTTATTCATTATATCATCCTTTAATGTTGCATATTCTTGATTAGGAATATTATTCAAGGATTAAATACTTATTCATTCTTAATATAATTTATGACTAATTACGATATGATGTTTATGAAACATATTTATTTTCCATGAGTTATGTTATGATGATATTTTTATGAAACCCCTTTATTTTCTATGGTTTATTATATGATAAATAATGAAATATTGATGCATCCAATTAAATTTACACATTTTATTATTTAGTAAATATTTATTAAACCCACTTATTTTTCCATAATTATTATATCATGAATGTTTTATAATCTTATAGAACACATATCTTTAATTTTAATTATGATATGGCTGAGAATGATATTATATATCGTTATGATTAAATAGGAAATGTCTAATATCTCATGAGATAAACATAAATAGAATGGGAAGTGAATATAGACTATTCCCTATATGATTTTCTTGGGATAATACCTTGACTACTATAATGTAATGATAACTAAACCAAATCCATTATGATAGAATTGTCCTTGATCTTGACTATTATGTAAATGATTTTTTATTATTACGTCTATGCCACAAAACTGTGTCTTATTCAAATTTTATAATATGATGGATTATTATCTTTGATTCTATTATGATTATTTTCTTATGAACATCGAATATTTATTCAATGACTAATTATTATGATATATTATATGATGTATGTGTTTTTCAATTATAAATATCTTATTATCATACCCTAATTATGATTTTATGATTAATTAATCTTTGATATCTTCCTTGATTAATCTTAGTAAATACATGTGCTGATATTTTCATATATTTTGTAATTTCCTAGTTTAGAAATATTTTTATTGGTTATTATACGTCTAATAAGTTTGAATGTTATGAAAAACCAAGTTAGACCTGATTTAAATCCCCCATGGAGAAGTTTCTCATGTGTCTAGTTTTATAATGATAATTATAAAATATTATAATGGTATTTATTTTCATGATATATAATTTTTATTGATCTATTAACAGAAAATATATGTTAACAGAAGTGTGTGGAGGCTATTTTGATTACTTGGTATGATGTTTCTCAGATATTATACTATTGGAAATAGTCTTTAGAAACTAAAAACCATCTATAATGTATGTCTCAGGGAAATAATATCCTAATAATCTATACTCTAAATGTAATGATCACCCTATAAAGAGTAACATGTGATATGAGTAATCATCACAAATAGAAAATTATTTAGTTTTAAATGAAACATTGATGTTGGATGCTATAAATTGGGAAGACATTACTGCACGAAATATAAAATTTTATGAATGTGAAAATTTGATATAGTAATTTAGTATTGAATCTCCCCGAGAATCATTCCAAGAATCAAGAACTATTATTTAACAATTTTCACTATTGTGTCTGAAAGGATGATCATCAGTGTCAAACCACATTGCCAAAAATGTCCCCTTTATGGTTAGAAGATTTATCTTACCCTCTAAGACTATAATTAAAATCATATTAGTGTGAAAGTAATCTAGGAATAATATTTTTTTCATTTATCACTGAGACTTAATTCTAAGAGATTGGGAGTTAATATCCATATCTATAATATCATTTCAATGTCCTATATATATCTAGTTTAAATTACATTGGCACTTCACACTTCTACCATTTGAATTATTATAATTAGAGGACTAAATAATGAATGATGTTCAGAGACTAACATTGATAATGTTGTGACTCATTAGGATGAATATTTGAAGGAGGATTCCCAAGTGAAGATTTAGTGGGTGAAATTGGAATCTCAACATCAATATTGTACTTCTGAGTGATGAACCAAAATTTAATAAATAAAACTAAAACTAATAGAATAGAATAATAATCATACCCGGATAACTATATATATGGAGAGAATCAATGTTAGTTCACCATAATTAGAGCTAGGAAAACCCTACAATAGTCCTAGGCCAGATAATATTCATCCTTACAATATAAGATACATGTATAATATAATTAATTAAATTAAGAATTATCTAGACATTTTTTTGATTCACATGTGTTGTTGAAGAATTGAAATTTTGTTCCCATTTCTCAATAGATTTAGTTAATATTAATTTTTCTATCAATAATTTATAATTTAAATTTATCCTTAACAAAATATAATAATGAGAACCAACCTATTTTTTAAAAGAGTTGATAAATGATAAGATTACCTAATTGAGGATTAAATTAATTATAAACCAATCAATACTATTTAATCTGAGACTTCACATCCCAACATATTTCTTTATCATGATAAAACATGATGTTAAAAAAATTCATCTGAGATGATTGTGCCCTATTAAAAATGAATAAATATGGAATTGGACATAAATAATGAATAAAATGTTTTTGATTCATATTTGAATAATTTTATGAATAATTATTTATCCTTTACACATGTTTACATGGACATGTATTGGATGTTCATGTCTACTTACTCTTTTACAATAATACGAATATTATATATTAAAAAAACATGAATTTTGTTTCTATATATATTTTTTCACATTAGTAAATATTTTTAGGTTATATGATATTATGAAAACACTATTGAAAAAAATTTATATGCATAATGAATGAACGAGGTTGGGTTCCCTCTAGGACATGTAAATTTAGATGAGATTTGGTAGGACATGTGAACTTATACCATCATAATAAACCGATGAAGGGCTATTTTTTCATGAAAATATTTATATGATAATTTCAATTAGATCATATTTATGTATTTATAAGGATTTTTTTCCAAATGATTTTGAGGACCCAAAAATAATTATCACGGTTTACCTTTTCATGTAAGTAAGTATATCCTATGAAAATTAAAATAATTTTCTCAAAATGTTCCAAATATTCATTGTACCTGGAATGCGATTACTCTAATTTTTTTAATATAAATTTCATTAAAATTAATTTTATTCATTTTTTTACAATTATTTAATTTTTAACTCAATGTGTCAAGGATTTCTCTTATTGGGTAGAAATTTTTTTCTTATTTTTCAACATTTCTATATTCATCATGCCATGTTTGCTATCCGTTTTTTTTTTCAATTTTACTCTGGATAATAATTAATTATATACCTAGATATGTTCAAGTTTCTATTATAAAATCATTTAATAAGTATAAATTGTGTTTTACCTGATCCCAATGTTATTGGGGGGAACCTTAAATTAATCGATGAAGGCCTCTTATTATACGAGTCTGTTAGAATTTGATATTTTTTGTTGTGACAAAGATATGGGTATAGGTGATTCTATATATAATGTAATAATATAAATGAATCCACACATAACTATTTGAATCATGTATCTTTATAGATAATTATAAAACAAAAAATATAATTAAATGAATGCATCCTTGTGTTAGGTTTTTAGAATAAACATGATGTAAATTAGTAATGTATCAAAAACTATGATGGAGTGGGGGAATTTTAGAGGATGGAATTTATAAATATTCATAGGATATGAGGCTTAGAGGTTAGCATTAGTCCATTAAAAATGTAAATAAATCCATCTATAGTACTCAAAATGCGGAAAATTCCCAAATATATCCCATAAATAGGTGATAGTGAAATGTAATTAGAATGGATCCTAGATGAGAGAGAATCAGTGAAATGTGAGGAAAATTGGTATGGTTCAGAACATTAGGTTGAAATATGATATTGATGGAATTTTTTACCCTTGTTAAGGGTTACTAATGTAGTTCATAAAGAATTTGTGAACCCAATAATGAAGATTCTTATAAAAATCATACTCTTATAAAAGAATACCATTTCAGATCATGTATTCCACTCCACGATGTTTAGTATCGATAGATGAATAAAAATATGAAATTTCTTCTTACATCTAGTAATATAGAAAATTTTACCAACAATTTATAGTAATTGAACATGGACTATTAATTGGAATAGTTTATAGTTTTATTAAAATGATTATTATGTCATTATGTTAATATGCATATGATATGAACTATTGTGTTTTTCTATTTATAGTCCAATGTCAATGAATATTTTTTATCTAAATAAATTATCTTTTGAAAGATAAATTATACAATATGTTATATTTTTTATACATAGAGTAATTTAAATCATTGAAATATTATATGTAATATAACTTCTAGAACCTCACATTATAAAGAGGCATGATGCATTATTAATCCAAGGTGACATAAGACTATCCCTATTCTAGAAGACCATGTGTATTACATAGGGCTGCACGTGCTTGGGATATAATTTTGTCTTATAAGGATCACTAAATTCCTTATATATAATACAAATTACATTTGAAATAATGATAAAATATTAAATATTTAGGTAAATACTATAGACATGATGTTATGAAAAGAATCCAAACTATATGGTTATTTTAGCCTCCACTCATCAGGACTATCCTGATTTTTCTGTTGGAATTTTTAAAATTAATATTATGTCAAATTTACATTGTTTTATATTCTTTGTGAGGGTAGATAACAATCCTCTTGTATGATATAATACATTCGATATAATGGTTAATATAGAGTAGTCTGTATAGTGTTATGATATCCCAATAACTGATCATAAAAAATATCAGTCCATTCATTTTTTTCCTTGCCTACCATATTGTGTTGAATATTTAATATGGTATTATAGAATTCCGATATCTATCAAACAACAACTACATAATATCAGGAATTTTGGTTATACATGATATTAAAATTTATATATAATGATTATAACTCATTAACATAAAAATCATTATTATTATCAAAGGGATAACATTAGAAACACTAAATCAAGTGATAATATTGGACTATATGAAAATCACAATGCATTTTTTCTTAACATCCATTTAGGGTACTTATTTAACTAATTTTGGAATGTAGTCTATTATATTTATGGAGAAATTATACTATCATGTCCTTATTGAATGGTATAAGGAAACTAAATATAATTAATTTGTAGAGAATAACAAGGAGTACTTGGAAATATATAACATTTTTGGGGGTTGATTTTGGATATCTGTATAAATCTTAAAACATGACATTCTTTATAACATTATAGCATATATAACCATAGAATAATGAAATTAACCATATCCACTGAAAATAATGAAAAAATTTGGAGTATGTTTATTGGGAAGAACGTGTTCTATCAAAGACTTTTTCAATCACCTTTGATATTCCCCATACATTGATGCATATAAGGAGGATTCGATGATAAAATTTATTATAATTAATTTTTGGAGATCCTTGGATATCATAGAGGATGATGTTCAGCTATCATATGTAGAATTTCCCATTTTTAGATTGATGTTATTTTACTATTAGGATATAATTAGTTACCTAATATTACTGAGAATAAGGTAAATGTTATTCATATGTTTGATTTTTCCTAATTTCATCCACCTTTTCAAATAAATATTTATGGAAGATATCCATTACCATTAAATGTTCCACTCAAATTAATTTTTTACTATACTGTGATTTTATGAGAGTAGTGGAAAAGTTGGATAATGAGTAAACATGTGAATTTTGAGACCATGTAACCTATGACAACACATGTTATATGGGAAACTACAAAATCCATTATAGAGTATGATCATGAAGAAGATTTAAATACTTGTTTATAATATAATTTCCAAAATTAATATGTTTTATAAATAGTTAAAACCCATATTTAATTTGTATTTCAATGATTATGAATGTCAATGAATGACTTAAAGGTCTCATTGGAGACTTGTATTCTACCATGTTATTTTGCCATATATCTAAAAGAATAATTAAAATTTCATGAGTGACTATATATGGGGATGAAAATTATCCCAATGTTGAACAGATTGAATTTAGTTTCATCTATTCTACTATCATATGAGATCCATGAGTTTCCAATATATTTTATCTCATATATTATATAATATTTTTAAATACAAAAAATGTAATTTACAGTAAATTCAATGTAATTATTATATTTAAGGGAGGGTGATAATCAAACTAGTAATAGAATATTATTTGGTTTCATTTTAACAGAAAAGCATAATGTCCATCCATTACATCGTTACAAACCAATGTTCTAAAAACGTAGTTATTATTAGGCTATCAATATGTATTCGATATTTTTTCCCATCATCATTCATATACACTAATATTGAACCTATTGACTACTCTATATCTTCCCCTTATATTTTTATATTTATCACTGCTATGAGAGGTATTAAAATTGGAGGAAGGTGAAAATTCGACTTCTTGGTATCAAAGAAACATTTAAATTTCCCATCAAATTGAATTACTTCCCCATTATTCATTATACTAGTTAAAGTAAAAAATTTATAATGTGAATCATAATAAATTTCTAGATACTGCATAGGATCCATTATGGACATCTTAATTTCTTGTGGTATGGAGTATATTGATATCATGTATAAAAAATTTATGACATCGATAATTTTTGTGACCATAGAGATTTTATTGAGACCCAAAGAAAGAATTAAGGTTGAATAAAAAAATATGTAAAATTATTCAAGAGGTGAAGTGGATATGGTTATTTTTCTTTAAATAATTTTTTAAAAATAAATATAATTAGTTATCTTGTGTAATATAATGTTTCATATGAATTGAGGATAACTATAGGTATGTAGGCTGATTAAATGATCGTTGAACAAATCATGATGTTGAATATGGTTTTCTTTCATGAAGACCAAAGTCATTTCAAATACTTTTGATATAATTTATTTAATTATATTTTTTGTATTTGAATTTATTTAGGATTAAAACACTGCAATGGATTAAACACTTCCAATATGTGATTTAATATAATAATATAATTATTCATAAAATTAATTCAATATAACTGGGATGAATTAGAATAAAACTATTTCCATTGATTAATGACTCTAAAATAGTCAATAATGAATGAAAAAATAAGTCCATTGGATTAAATAGATACATTGTATTTATTTTAGAAGCTACACAGTCTATATGAATTACTAATTCTATAAATAACGTTGCATTTGATAAAATATAAACTTATGTATGGACCAATAATTTTGATGAGAAGGACACATCTCATTCATTCTAGAAGAAACCCTGTTAGGAATGATATGATACAAATTTTTACCTATATCTAACTAATTAGGTCCAACTATAATCAAATTCATATTCAATATGAATAATTTTAAAATTATGGTAGGTTTTTCTATATTGTGATTTGAATGGTTTTACAAACATAAGGATTTATCTCATAGACAATATAACCCATACTTTCTCAATGTTTAAAAATCATGGGCCTTGTCATAAGAAATGATATACCTTAAATATGACATAACTAAATATTTGGTTGATATAGCATTTAACATCAGATAATCTTTCTATGACATATAATCTACCCACATTTTTTCTCAATGGGAACATGAATTCAAATTATTGGCAGTCTTGGGCAATTTACTAGTGATTCATGGGTTGTTCATTAGTCAATAGGGTAAAAGGTCATGATCATCTAACCAATTTAAGGGTAATTATTTCCTACTATGGGGATATTTTAATGATTTAATATATATTCGTGACTCCTTCACAAATCATATTTTGTGGCTATTTACTATTATTATAATGTTTATTTGATACAATGAATAAGTGAGACAATATTTATATTTCCATGGTACTCTATATATCATTTACCTGGTAATTACATTATGGGTCATAGCCACAGAACTAGGAATTATATAATTTAACATTGTAAATATAATAATTTTTTATTTTGGATTTAGGATCGATCCCTCGAATGAGGCATGTTATGTACCCATATAAAGAAAATCATATCACATGTTGTAAAATTACAAATAATGAGACACATCATACCATTTCAGGTCATTTGAAAAGTTCCAATGTGGTTCCTTTTAAGGTTGTGAATCCATTACCATGTGACGTGTTTATATTGGGCCTATGAGAGGAATCTTAAATATCCTGGTAAATAATAATTAATTTCCACATAGTTGGAGATTTAATGTTTTCAATCATCTGATTTAATTGGTTGATGTAGTTTAATGTTTCATAGTAAGGTTATATAGAAATAATTTTTAATTAACACAACTATTAATTCTAGGTAAATGATTCATAGATGAAACAGGTGTTATATTTTATTATGGGTAGTTATTTCTATTTCATTAATCAGGTTAGTAAATAAACAAAATATATGATATAGTTTCTCACACTACTACAAAACAGTCCTTTAACTGTTCTTACCTTAATCTGTGCTAGAAAAAATAGGTTATAAAGATACCCTTTATCAGTGATAAACCAAGCACTGATAATGGGTAACTTTTATCTATAATTTTTTTCTAGCATAAAAAATGAACCACTTATTAGTGCATTTTTTAACGCTGATAAAATTAATCTTTTATAAGTGCATTTTTTTGCACTTATAAAGGGACTTTGTTATCAGTGCTTTATATTTACCACTAATAAAAGACCCCATTTATTAGTGAATTGTTTTTAGTTCTCATAAATGTATGAGTAAAATGAATAAATTATATAAATAAAAAATTAAATTAAATTTATGAAAATAATATTAAAAAAATTCATAATTAAATAGGTATTTAAAAAATAAATAAATTGATTATAGTATATGATAATTATAAATCGTATATATAAAATATATATATATATATAACTAAAAATAATAATTAAATATAAGTAAATTGAGAAAAATATTCAACTTTGAATTAATTAAATAATTATTGATACTGTTAATAAATAGTATATTATATATATATATATGAATTTATATAAATATGATTTATATAGTACAAAATATGATTTATGATTCACATTAAATAGTAATATATTTAGTGAATAAGTTTTTATAATAAAAAATTAATATGAATTAAAAATTCCTGACTAATTGAAATGTGTAGTGATAACAATTGAATTTCTCTAATTTTTCAATTTAACATAGATCAAACATATTATATTTATTTCACATATATGTAATTATTTCAATTATATATGTATATCTGCACACACAAAATATTTTTTTGGGAATTTAATACATTTATGTACTTTATTATATATATATATTTTCTTATAATGTTTTAATATATTTAGTATTTATAAATAATTATTTCAATATATATCTATTTTTTAAGGAATTATATTGTTCAAAATTTCCCAATTTTAAATATTTTACTCATTTTTAGTTAATAAATTTCAATAATTTTTAACATGTTGGAAATTACAATTAAATATTCATTAATAATGTTAGGAATACATTTGTAAAAAAATATTTATAAATAAATATATTTATAAATTAAAATATTTATAAATTTATATTTACATTTTTTATATATTTATAATTATATATAAACACAAAATATTTGTTTACCAGGTTTTATATAATTAATAATAAATAAAAATAAATTTATAAAAAAATTATTTAAATAAAGAATATGTTTACATTATATATAATTATATAAATATATATAATGATATAAATATACATAATGATATTAAGATTATTTTAAAAATGTATTTATTTATTAATAATTAAATATTTATTTATTCAAATAATTATAAAAGTATTATTTTTTAAAAGGTATTTTTATAACTATTATAATAATATATAATAATTATTCTTTTTAAAATAATCATATTTTTAAAAAAATTATTACAAGTATTTATCAATGCTCTTTAGCACTGATAAAAATATATATTTATCATCACCTATAAATCCCTGAAAAATCAATCTTTATCAGCACTAATATTTAAGTGTTAATAAATATTCTTTTTATCAGGACTTTTTAACTTAACACTGATAATATGTATATTTATTTTCGATTTTTTGAAAATACTCATAAATGTGTCAAGATCTATTTTTATGAACCCTGGCCATTGCAAACTAGTTCGCGATATCTGAAGCTGTCCATGAAAGCGACCTGCTATCGGTGATCCTATTTGTCGAATCCAATAATGAATCTCATCTAGAATCAAGGCTCAAACTAATGCATGGCTTCCATCGAAGGATCCAACAATTATAGGGTAAATCAAAACCAAGGATCAAATGAAATATAAGTTTTACGATATATCTAATTTTCCTCAGTTATCCATTGAACCTTCTAATCCAACAACCTTGTATGACCACATGTCATGTTTCACTATCAAATAATAAAAATCACCAAAAAATATTTTTGTTTTTTTAATTAGGTTTTGATATCCTTAAAAAAACCTCTATTGTTTAGATTAATTCAATGTATAAAATATTTACACATGAAATCGTTATCTATACCTGATTTGATCTCAATATAGTTTTATTCTTTGTTTATATTCTTTAAATGTTAATGAAAATTTAAAATTAATATAATTGGTCCCAATAAGACTTTTCTCAATAAGCTACATGCAGAATGAATAAAATAAATATAATCCATTTTTTCATTAGTAGGATATAAATTTGAGTCTTAATTTATTGTTTAGTTTGTCCTTACTCATTCTCTAAACTTATATATGTCCTGCGTCATCTTACTTGTATGCTCAACACAGATATCAGTGAGGGCGAGTGAGTTATACTATTGATTTTTTCCTATAATAAGAGGATGAAATAATGTATAATCAAGTAAGGGAGATTATCCATTTTATTTTTATGTTCATATTTTACTAGTAATGAAATTTATTTTCATTCATGGATTTATTTTGAATATGATTAATTTTTTGGATTATTATCTTTTAATGTGATTAATTGGTCATTTATTTGAAAATGAATTATTATATAGAATTTAATTTATTTATATATCTCAACTATTTTCTAATAATTTCTCTTATAAAACTTATATTTCATTAAAACTATAATAATTATCTTTGATTGGTTATTTATACAAATAAGGTTGTTAAAAGTGATTATTTTTTTCATCATGGAATGACTTATATTTTTCTACAAAATTTACAATATCATGTATAAATATGTATATTATGTATATATATGTATATTAATTTATTTTCAATAAAATAAAAATTTTAAATCATTTATTATATTAATTAAAGTATTTTAAATTTTAAAATATAATATAAAAGAATAAAAGGGTCTTGGTTATTATTGTTAATTAGATGTGATTTTATCGAAATATATGATTATACTTCAAACAATAAAAGTTATTGTTTTATACCTCTATAATAAATAAAAGTTATTATCATTTGATTCACATTATTTATAGTATGTTTTAAATTATTATAAATATCATTTCATGTTTGAAGAATGCATATAAAATCATGAATGTGTTATTTAATTTAAGATATGTCCATCATCATAACTCATGACATAACATGATATCACTTGTTTTATTATTCATTTACATGTATGTGTTTTTAATTAATCATCTCATTATGACATCATATTATTATGAATTCACTAGTTTTATTATTCCTATTTTCTGTAAGGTATAATTGGATCTTGATTCCTATATTCCAAGACATCTACCTCTTTGAAATCATATTATTTGGAAAACTTCATCCATATAGTGGACAGTGTAGTCATTGGTTTGGAATATTCCATTTCAAATCACTTAGGAACCACTTTTTAATATTTTTATTTAGAAAGTATTGTGTTATGATTTCCGGGATTAGCCGATAATTTAATGAAAATTTTTCACAAGTCACAGACATCTTTATATCATACCTCATAAGATTAAAAAATATTTATTAATATTTTTCAATCCTAAAACATTAGGTCTTTAAAATATAAGAGTAAAAAACCATTGATCATTCTCCTTCATGATGTAGAAGGTGTGATAAAATCTACCCAACAAAAATCCAAGCATTATTTGGTGATGATCCAACCGTAAAAACCCGGTCATAATTTACGTCTTCATATTATACATATAATTTGTTAACTGGATAACATTTCACTCATTTTCATCCAAAATATTCACATCTGGTCTCACAAATTTATACTCTCCCTAAATAACTCATTGAGGAACATATATTAGATATCTATTTGGTATAAATTTAACTACATTGGCACTAAAATATCGAAAAAAATCTAAAAAGTTTCCAACTGGGATATGGGAGAGTAAATTTATCTTAAATATAAATTCCTTTGATCTACGAGTTTTCCCTTCACACGATACATTCTTTATTTTGGTCCAGTTATCCATAGTTAATGAGTTTATTCTGAATACCCACTTGGTTATGATAACATTTATGTCATATAGCCTTGGAACAATTTCCCATGTCACATTACTCTTAATTGGATCAACCTCCTCTTGCATATATTTTATTCAATTCTCATCCTTTCCATGACACTGAATATGATTTATTCTCTACATGGGAAAAATGATATTTTTTAGAGTCTTACTCATTTGATTTGCAACTGAGACTGTCTGATCACCAAAGAATTTTTATTCATTAATTTTAGATTTTCATTTATTTCTTATAGTTATTAATTCCTCTTCATTTTCCTCACCCAAAATGCTTTATTTTGAGTCTTCCTCATCCCCATGTTCTCTCATAAGTGCTACTCAATTCTATATTAATTTATTCAGAGTATTATTCATTATATTAATTATTAAAAACATCCCCATTATAATTTGTATAAAATATCTATCAATTTTATCATGTCGTCATAAAAATATCTCGACTCACTTGTTTAAAGTCTGTATTTAATTTTCTCATTATATAATATGATAAATTATACAAAACCACAAATCAATTTTTTATTTCAATGATGTTTTCATAGTAATATAATTATCCATAGAATTAATTTATTATTACATATTTTTCTTTAATTTATTTCTTCTTAGTGTTACTCATATAATAATTTTTTTCATGTACAAGTGGATTATTTTGTTCAAGTTGGGGTGGTTTTTAAAATCGTATCTTTCTCATTAGATATTGGACTTCAAGCATACAACTATGATAACGACTATAATGAAATGTGTCAATAATTAATACAACCATCAGAAAATTTTTATTTCCTACTACATATTAAATTAATTTTATCATAATTTATCTAATATTTATATGTTAATTTCCTTTTCATTTTATTCTAATAATTATTTATTATTTTTAAAATTACATTTGGGATGTCATATTTTTCATTCAACTATTTTAATGAATCCACAAAAGAGATAATATGATTATTTCTACCAACGTAACCACCTTTTCGTTTTCATTTCTTTTCATTGTTGAACTACCAACACTGCATATTAATTCGATTTTGTTATCCAAAAAAATATCTTGTTGTTTAAATCTAGGACATTGGAGGATGATCATGTTCCCATATTGATGAATTCCCATGATATAATAGGCACATGTGCTTCCACTAATCATCTAAATTTCAACAATGATAAGGTTATTTTTGGATAAGAACATCATGTAAATATATAGTGTTTACAATTAGGTATTGAATAAAAATGGGAACATGATTACATTGAATGTTAGGATATTTTCCGACTTGGTACTTATAGGAATAAACTGTAACTCAATCTGACACACAGTGTGACCATTATTACTCCAAGTTATTCTTTTTTTAAATTGAAATTAATTTTATTAAAAAGGAACCCTAATATTTTCAAATCCATGAAATAATATTTCTATAAGGAACTGACCTTATATATTACATAATATTTAAATAAATGAATAATTCACATTGATGATATTTTCAGGTTTAGTGTTTTAGATAATTTGGCCATAACTATTACATTAAATCTCAAAAAATACATGGTAGACACTTATACTTAGTTTCTATTTTTTTCATATAATAAAAACACTTGAAAAAAAGATACATTTCTAATCCCATGTTTTAGATAGAATGACTTTTATATGATCCCATCCTTGACCTTATTCATCTTTAGTTCCTGTGAAAAACATTTCAAAACTTAGGATGAGCATAAAAATCTCAGTAAGGGATACACAAATAAGGGAAAACTGTTATTTTTCAAAACGACAAGTAATCTATGAATATTTTATTATAAGTAATACTTTTCACCTTTATGAAGTAGTAAATACTTTTTAATGAATAAAAGTTCATTGATTACCCTTTTTAAAAAAATAATACCATAAAACCCATATAAAGAACACATAACATATAAAGGTAACATGGGACATAAACATACTTCAATGGAATAACCATACGGTAGACTTCCACACATATCACAAAATGGAATAGCCATACGACCGACTTCCATACCCAATGCATTGGAGGTTATAACGTAACCAACCATCCTTGTTTATCACAGCACCACCCATCATTTGTTTTATCACATAACCACCCATCAAATTTCCAATTACCATTATAAAAGCATAACACATACAACAAATATAAATAATGAAAAAAATTCCACATTTCAATCACAACATATCACATAAATATATTGATGTAACAAATCCATTATCAAAACCATTTTTAAATAAAAATATATGTAAAAGGTTATATGGTATTTATTTTCCTATTAAAAACATTACTACTTGTTACGGAATCTAAATATCAAATAATACTGGCAGAGAGGTCAAACAAAATATGCCTCAATGAAAAGAGATTGAGATGAAGTCCCTTAAAAAGATCATTTCGTAAATAAAATAGATCAATTATGTGTATAAAATATAAGCACACATAAATAAAGTATAAATACATGATAATATATAAATATTTATTTCTCACATAATCAAATAACGACATAAACAAGAAATAGAAGTTCAACCCAAAGAACGGAAATTGGGTTATGAAGTTCCCTTACCTCATGTTCGACTTGACTCGAGCGTTCTTTAATCTCCAGAATAATAAACTAAAGATAATTTATACTTTCTTAAGAACCTTTATAAATTTTATTATTCCTTTTATATCACTTATTACCATGTTATAAACACTATGTAATCATTTATGTTAATAACGATTGTTTTGTCGATATTTGGAACTTGAGTAAAAATGAACACCTTATAATTACAAGTTGTCCAAGTGGTCAATAGTCCATTATATCCAAAATTATATTCATGATTTAGATATCATATATATCATCTATATCCAGTATATATAAGTATTTATAACATTAAATAACATTTGGAGATAAGAAATGAAATGAACCGTTCATGGAGACGGTAAGCCATACGTACGCATGAACGCTAGTTTCATTTCTATTTCATATTTTAATGGAATTAAAACATAATGATAAATAAGTATATTATAATTCCAGTATAATATCATATATAATATCATTACCTCAATTCTTTTATACATTCCAAATAATTCATGATCGAGTCATATCATTTTGAGGGGGTGGTAGTCCGCACTTCTTCAAATGGAATTATCACATTTACACATAATGGAAACCATAAAGGCATGAAATAAATGTAAAATAAAAAAGAACAAAGAAAACATAAACATAATATATATCATATATAAATATATTTCCATACGAATGGTCACCAAGAGTGTGGGTAGGAGATAATTGAACAATCATCATTTCCTGAGGTGCTAGTTTTCCCATCAATGGAAACATTATGTTCTTTAACAATTAGATGGAGGTGTGTGTAAGTGTAGTTCAAATAATTCTCATAACAAAATACTAGTTTATTGAGGATACTGGTGTATTTATAAAAAAATATTTTAGGGGTTGGAGAAATAAAATAAAATAAAATAAGTTAAGAGAAATTGTAACCTTTAATTCGGGTAACTCCCTTTGGTTTGAACCAAAAGGACTTCTTGAAGTGACTTCTGCCTAAGGTAAGTCTTTTCGGGGTAATAGATGGATCTTGAGAGATTATTTGGGTAGGTAATGGACTAGCCAAGGGGATTGATATGTGTGTGGAATGGGATATAATTGGTGTCCTTTTATAAGGGGGAGGAGGGGCTCTTTAGGAAATATTGAATGAATTATTTTATTATAAACATATATTCGGTTTCAAAAGGTCAAAAAATCATTGAAGTTGAAGATAATATGATAAATGGTCTAAATAAAATCATCCAATAATAATTGGACATGTTTTGGATATTATTTTATTATTTATAATCTTATTTATTTAAATCATTTATTAATTAGGTAAACACTGCATCATTATTGGGTCATAAATAATTTTATTTATATGATGTCTAAAAATTATAAAATAAATAACATGATGTAGGAAATATATTAATATTTCCAATTAATATTTATATTCTAAAATATGACTTATATAAACCCATGTAAAAATTAATTAACTAAAAGATGATTGTTTATGTGATTTTTGCCTTTACTTTAAGTTATTTAAAATGAAGTGTCATTTTAACTCTTATGTGGCCCCATGGGGTCCCAAAATTATCCCAAAGATTCCCATGGTAAGATATCTTTCAAAAAATAGTATTTGGACACATTTTAGGGTAATTTTATATTATTATAATAATATTTGTTAACCATTATTTACCATATTTACCATTTAACCATGGTAAATAAAATTTGTACAAAAGTAAATATTCATAATTTCAAAAAATAAAAGTTACCTATTTACACAATTAAGACCTCCTGATTCCAAATATGTAATTAATTTTAACAAATTAAAAAAAATAGAAGTGTAAGAAAATAATTTAAAATTAATTCCCGTTGTCATATCAAAAGGCGCGTTTTTAAGAAATATTAACTATCAAAAGAATGAAAATTATTTATGTCCAATTTCATAGTGAAATTACATCTAATGACCAAAATTGGATTAAATAGTAAAAAAATAATCTAATTAATATTTAAAACTAATTAAAAAGATAATATATCCTTATAAATAAATTAGATTAAAAATCACTTTTGAATTAAAATACAGTATTTTTCACTATTCATTAGAAAATGAACTTTATCCGAAAAATACCAAACATGTACACAAATTAAATTTTGATGTCCCGATTATAAAGAATGATTTTATTTAGTCAAATATAACATATAAAAGTGTCCAAAACTAGATTTAATTAGGGTTTTCCATTAAAAGGCTGTAAATAAACTTTTGTGGTAAATTATGCTTATAATTAGATTAATTCACATTTTAAGCCTGTAAATTTTATTGAATAAATGTAAAAACATTTAACAAGAATTTATAATCATATTATAGTTATTTATATTCATTATTGTGAACATATTGACTAGGTGTTAATTACATTTAATATAATATTATAATTATTAGTGTGCAACGTGAGATTTCATAGAAATCCATTGTTGCGTATCGGGTAATCCATTGAACATAGAAACCCCTTTAAGGTAAAATTAATATTTAATTAACAAAATATTAATTGAAAAGAAAATGTATTATTTCTTTATTTACCTGATATATTACATCCTTCCCCCCTTTTGGAAATTGAGTCATCACAATTTTATTCACTTATCAAATAAATGGAGGTATTTATCCCTCATATCATTTTCAGATTCTCATGTTTCCTCTTCAACCATATGGTTTTTCAACAAAACCTTTACCTGGTGAATCGCCTTATTCTGGAACACTTTCTCTCTACGGTCAAAAATCTGGACTGGTTGTTCCTTATAAGATAGATTCTCTTCCAACAGAACTATCTCTGGACTTAAAACATGAGAGGGATCAGGCATATACTATCTCAACATTGAAACATGAAACAAATTGTGTACCTGGGAAAAACTTGGAGGTAAATCCAATCTTTATGAAACTAATCCAACTTTCTCCAGGATTTCATATGTTCTAATGAACCATGGACTCAATTTTCATTTCTTAACAAAACACATCACACTTTTCCATGGAGAAACTTTGAGGAAGACATGATCACCTACCTCAAAAGAGAGATCCTTCCTCCGATTATCCACATAACTTTTATTCCTACTCTGAGTTTTTCTCATGTTCTTTTGAATCAATTGAACATGTTCTGCCATCTCTTCTACCAATTCTGGTCTCATCAACTTACTTTCACCTAATTCATCCCAAAATCTGGTGTTCAACACTACTATCCATATAATTCCTCAAATAGAGATATCTTTATACTGTAATGAAAAATATTATTATAAGAAAATTAAAACAAAAAAAATATATTGGTCCCAACTTCCCTGGTCATTCAGTGAACAAGAATTTAGCATATCCTCCAAGGTCTGAATTATTAATTCTGACTTCCATCTAATTGTGGATGAAAAGTTTTACTAAAATTTAATTTAGTATCCAACAACTTCGGAAGGCCTTTCCCAAAATTAGAAGTAAAACTGGGATCATGATCAAATATAATGAAGATGGTAACACCATGAAACGTGACTATCTCTTTAACACACAATTGAGAATGTTTATTTAGAGACAAAGTATCTCAATTGGGAAGAAAATGAGTAGATTTAATCAATCGATCAACAATAACCCATATTTCATTATCACCTCGTGATGTCTTTTGTAATACCACAAAGAAGTCTAGGGATATATTTTCTCATTTACAATCTGGAATCGGTAAAGATTGAAGCATCCATTTCGTTAACTTCCATTCTACTTTAACCTGCTGACAAGTAAAACACATCAAAGTAAAATATGCAATATCTATTTTCATTCCATCCCACCAGTAATACTCTTGAAGATCTATGTACATCTTTGTACTGCCGGGATAAACTAAAAACGGGTAACTATGAGCTTCACATAACAACTCATTCTTCATCATTGAATCAAAAGTCACACATAATATTTTCCCAAACCTCAAAACACAATCATTATCAATGTTAAATTTAGGCAACTTACCATTCTGAACCAACTCTATATTTTTCTAACACTCACTATCTTCCTTCTACGCTTACATAATTCTATCTGATAGAAATGATCTCACTGACACCTGAAACAAAACAGAAGAATTTCTGGCACCAAAAACTTCTATGACAATGTTCATCCAATCGAACACTAAAATATCCCATTCCAAACATAGCATGGTTTTTGAAGCATAACATTTTCGACTCAAAGAATCAGCCAATTTATTTTCTTTTCTCGGATGGTAAAGGATCGTGCAGTCATAATCCTTGATTAATTACAACCATCTCCTCTGTCTCATGTTAAATTCATTCAGAGTGAATATATACTTCAAACTTTTGTGTCCAGTATATATTTCACATTTTACTCCATCTAAATGATGCCTCCATATTTTTAAAGAAAAAACAACATCAGCTAATTCCAAATCATGTGTATGGTAATTTAACTCTTGAGGTCTCAACTGACATGGAGAATAAGAAATTTCCAAATCATTCTTCATAAAGACACAACCAAGTCATTTAAATGAAGCATCAGAGTAAATAACAAACTCACCATTTATGGAAGGTAGTGGTAAAAATGGAGTATTCACCAATCTTCTTTTCAATTCCTGAAAACATTCATCACATTATTTTGTCCAAATGAACATAATATCTTTTTGAGTTAACTAAGTCATTGTACTAGATAACCGTGAAAAATTCTCAATAGACCTCCCGTAATAACCTTCCAAACCAAGAAAACTACAAATCTAGGTTATATTTGTGGGTCTTGGCCATTCTTCAACAATATTTTTTAGCAGGATCAACAATTATTCCATTTTTGAAACAATGTGACCATGGAAAGTAATTTTTTGTAACCAAAACTCACACTTGCTGAATTTTCCAAATAGGTTCCTTTCTTTTACGGTTTGCAAGACAAAACTTAAATGACTTTCATGTTTCACTTTACTTTTAGAATAAACCAAATTATCATCAATGAACAAAACCACAAACTTATCTAAGAACTCATGGAAAATTCTATTCATAAGTTCCATGAATACAGTGGGTGCATTGGTTAAACCAAAAGGCATAACTACAAATTTATAATGGGCATATATAGTATGAAACATAGTCTTCAGAATCTCTACTTAATTTAATTTCAACTGATGGTTCCCTGACCTTAAATCAATATTCGAAAAATACTGAGCTCCCTGGAGTAGATCAAAAAAGTCATCGATATGAGGAAAAGGATACTTGTTCTTAATAGTGATGTTATTCAATGCTCTATAATCAATTCATAGTCTCATTGAACCATATTTCTTTTTAACAAACAAGACAGTAACACCCCATGGTAATGTGCTAGTTCAAATGAAACCTTTATCTAATAACTCCTGCAATTACTTCTTTAAATCTAAAAGTTCAATTTAAGATATTTGATAAGGTGGTTTTGAAATTAGATTAGACTCAGGAAAAAACTCAATAGTATATTCAACTTCTCGATCAGGAATAATACAAGGAAACTCATCAAGAAAAACATAAAGATACTCATTTAACACTGGAAAATCATTAATCTGAATAGTTCCTTTATTTTCAACAATATGTGAAAGGTAACATTCATTTCCATATTTTACTAGTTTCTCAGCTTCCTGATATGTTATCAAAATTAAGTGTTCATTCTTGTACACAAACTGAAATATTTCTGAAAAGAAACCTCTTTAGCTCTACAGTCAATCTTTGCATGATAAACAGATAGCCAATCCATGACCAAAATAACATCAAACTCTACTAGCGGAAAAAAATTAGGTTTGTAGGAAGATTTTTTCTGAACACAAGGATAAAAAGGTTATTATTATTTCTTTTTTGTTTCAACATTTCTTCATGGTGTTTTTACCATAATTTCAGGATTCATATCTTGATATGGAAGTCACAATTTACTAGAAAACGTCTCATAAATGAAAGAATGTGTAGTCCCTGAATCAAACAATGCAATGGCATAATTTGAACAAACAAACAGTATACCTGATACTACTTCATTCGATGGACCAACATCTACTGAAGTAGTTGCAAAGGAATTAACCAGCAATTTCTACTTGTAGTCTGGATTCTTTCCCATAGATGGGTTCTTCATTGGACACTCATTTGCATAATGACCCATTTAATTGCACATAAAACATCTTACCGCTAGAGTCCCATTTCCTGATTCATCATCTTCTTTATAGTTACGAGCAATATGAAAAGACTTACCACACCAGAAGAACTTTATAGACATTGATAAACATTCTCCAGGAAGCTTTTTATCACACTTCTCACAAGATGGTTATTTATTTTTCTTACCTACAAGATTCTTTGATGAATTCTTTCCCTTTTCCTTCCAACTAGACCTCTTATTCTGTTGTCTGTCAAAGAACACTTGATCATCGGTAAACTCCATTTTCACCTTCTCCACACATTGAACAAGTTTTTCATAACTTTTGAACTCACGAGAAGCTAGTGATCTTCGATATTGTTGCTTCAGTCCTCAGTAAAATAGATTTATCTTACTATCAAGATCTGGGATGAAATTTGAATCATATTATACCAGTTGAGTGAACTTTCCTTTGTAAATAGACACTGAGTCATCTTCCTAACTCAATTTCAAGAATAGTTTTTCCATCATATGTCTAACCACATTTGGAAAATATTTCTCAAGGAACATACCTTTGAATTCATCCCAATAAGAGCATCAATCTCTTCACTATCCCTGATATTTTTTACCTTCGACCACCACTGATCAGTTTCACCTTTAAAATGGTTAATAGTGAGACTAACCTTTGGATGTCCAGAACACCCCCTGACAACAAAAATCTTCTATAGTGCTTTAATCCACCCTTCAGCTAGCACAGGGTCAAATGACCCTTTGAATGATGGGAGATGTTGCCTCATGAAATTCTCCACTACTGACATGTTCTTATATGGTTTATCTAGATAATCTAATACATGTATACCACCTCCATTTATAGCATGAGTCAATTGGTCCATCTCTGCAAAAAAACTGTTCAGTTCCAATTCCGACCGTCTCAAGTTTCTAATTTTGAAGGTTGTCTTCCTCCAGATGTCGTCCCAACATAGCTTCGTTGTTTTTTTTGCGGAAAATGATTCCGAACACATAAATATATTAGGCGAAAAAACATGGTAATATGTAAATGCTATATCACTTCAATATTTACATAATTTAATTTTTAGAGATTAATTTAACAATACTCTAACTCCTAATGTTGTCTAAACCAACTTATGATACCAACTATAAGGACTCGGCCTTAAACATTACATAATATTGAATTAAATGAATAATTCTCATTGAGGATCTTTTCAGGTTTATAGGTTTAGAGGATTAGGCCATAACTATTACATTACATCTCAAAAATTACAGGGTTGACACTTCTACTCAGTTTCCATTTTTTCATAAAATAAAAACTCTTCAAAAAAAGTCAAGTCTAGTCACATGTTTTAAATAGCATGACTTTTCATTGATCCCATCCTTAACCCTATTCTTCTTTAGTTCATGGGAAAATCATTTCAAAACTTGGGATGACCATAAAAAGCTTAGTTTTAGATACACAAAGAAAGAAAAAACTATTTGTTTTTCAAAGCAACAATTAAAACCGTAATATTTTATCATAAGTAATAATTTTCACCTTTAAGAATTAGTAAATACTCTTCAATGAATAAAAGTTCATTTATTACCCTATTGTAACCAAAATATTACCATAAATCCCATATAAAGAACACATAGCATATAAAGGAAACTTGGGACATAAATATACTTAAAAGGAATAACCATACGGCCGACTTCCACACATATCACTAAATGGAATAGCAATACGGCCAACTTCCATACCCAATTCATTGGAGGTTATAATGTAACCACCCATCCTTGTCTATTATGGAACCTCTCGTCATTTGGTTTAACACATAACCACCCATCAAATGTCCAAGTACCATTATAAAATCACGACACATACAACAAATATAAAGGAAAGAAAACATTTCCACATTTCAATCACAATATATCACTTAAATATATTGATGTAAAAAATCCTATATCAAAGCCATTTCCAATACCAAATATGTAAAAGGGTATATGGTATTTATTTTTCTTTTAAAACCATTATGGAATGTTAAGGATGCCAAATATAAAATAATACCCGTGGCAGCGGAAAGGTCATTGTCACCGCTTACGTTAAAAAGAAACATTATTTTTTTCATTTAGTAAAATGATTCATAGAAAAATATTCCCTTTTAATGAAATGAAAATTCAATGTATTTTATTAAGCCTATAAAATAAAGTCATGTATTAAAACAAAATATGCCTCCATGAAAGGAGATTGAGACGAAGTCCCTTACAAAGATCATTTTGTAAATAAAATAAATCTATTATGTGTATTCAATATAATCACACATAAATAAAGTATATATACATTATAAGATATAAGAATTCATTTCTCACATAATTAAAGAACGATATAAACAATAAATAGAAGATCAACCCAAATAACGAAAACTAGGTTACAAAGTTCCCATACCTCATGTCCGACTTGACTTGATCATTCTTTAATGTCCTAAATAATAAACTAATGTTAATTTATACTTTCTTAAGAACCATTTTCAAGTTTATTATTCCTTTTGTATCACTTATTACCATGTTATAAACACCAAGTAATCATTTATGTTAATAACGGTTGTTTTGTCGATATTTTGTATTTGAGTAAAAATGAGCACCTTATAATTACAAGTTGTCCATGTGGTCAATAGTCCATTATACTCAGAATGATATTCATGATTTAGATATCATAAATATCATATATATCTATTATATATATGTATTTATAATAGTACATAACATTTGGAGATAAGAAATGAAATGCACCGTTCATGGAGACGATAAGTCGTACGTACGCATGAATGCTACTTTCATTTCAATTTCTTATTTTAATTGAATTAAAACATAATTATAAATAGTTATATTATAATTACAGTATAATATCATATATAATATCATTAACTCCATCCTTTATATTTTCCACATAAGGCATGAATGAGTCATATCACTTTGAGGGGGCGGTAGTCTGCACTTCCTCAAATGAAATTATCGCATTTACCCATAATGGAAACCATAAAGGCATGATATAAATGGAAAATACAGAAGAATAAATAAAACAAAAACATAATATATATCATATATAAATGAAGTTCCGTCATAATGGCCACCATGAGATGCGGTATGAGATAATTGAACAATCATTGTTTCGTGAGGCATTAGTTTTCCCATCCACAGAAATAGTATGTTCTTTTTCCATTAGATGGAGGTGTATGTATGTGTATCTTGATTACTTATCATAACAACATAATAGTTTATTTAGGATACTAGTGTTATTATAAAATACAGGAATAAAAAGAGTTTAGGGGTTGGAGAAGTAAAATAAATGTAAAGATGTTAAGAGAAATTGTTACCTTTAATTCGAGTAACTCCCTTTGGTTTGAACCAAAAGGACTTCTTGAAGTGAATTGTGCCTAAGTTAAGGCTTCTAGGTGGAATAGAGGGATCTTTAGAGCTTATTTGGAAAGGTTTTGGATGATCCAAGGGTCTTGAGTGGTGTGAGAAATGGGACAGAAGTGGTGTCCGTTTATAAGGGGGGAGGGGCTCTTTAGGAATGCTTGAAACAATTATTTTATTATAAACTTATCTCTAGTTTTAAAATGTCCATAAATAATTAAAGTCAAAGATAAGAAGACCGATGGTCGAAATAAAATTATCCAATAAGAATTGGACATTTTTTGAATATTATTTTAATATTTATAATCTTATTTATTTAAATCATTTATTAATTAGGTAAACACTGCATCATTATTGTATCATAAATATTTATATTTAATTGATATCTAAAAATTATAAAAACAATTACCATGATATAGAAAATAATTTTATATTTTTAATGAATATTTATAGTCGAAAATATGACTTATATAACTCTATGTAAAAATTAATATACTAAAAGATATTGGTTTTTGTGATTTTTTCCTTTACTTTAAATTATTTAAAATAAAGTGTCATTATCACTCTTAAGTGGCCACATGGGGTGCCAAAATCTACCCAATGATGATCATGGTCAGATATATATCAACCAAAATGATTATGACGCATGTTAGAGAAATTTCATATCATTATAATAAGATTGTTTTCTCTTATTTACCAGATTTACCCTTTAACCTTGGTAAATATAATTTTTACTGAAGTAAATATCCATAATGTCTAAAAATAAAAGTTACCTATTTAAAAAATTTGGACATAATGTTTCAAAATATGGAATCCATTTTTCCAAATTCAGAACACAGAAGTGGCGGACATTAATTTAAAATTAATTCACACTGTCAAAATAAAAGGCCTATTTTTAAGAAATATTAACTATGAAATTATTGACACTTATTTACATCCAATTTCATAATTAAATTACCTCCAATTACAAGAATTGGATTAAATAGTAAAAAAATAATCTAATTATAATTTAAAAACAATTAAAAACATAATCTAATGTTAAAAATAAATTAGATTAAAAATCACTTGTGAATTAAAATACCGTATTTTTAACTATTCATTAAAAATGAACTCTATCAAAAAAATACCAAAAATTTACCCAAAGTAAATTTTGATGTCCCGATTCAAAATAAAGAATTAATTTTTTTAAATAGAACATATAAAAGTTACCATATCTACATTTAAAGAGGGTTATCCATTAAAAGGTGGTAAATCATCCTTTAAGGTAAATTATGCTTAAAATTAGATTAATTCACATTTTAAACCACTAACTTTTATTGGATAAATGTAAAAAACGTTTATAAAACATGTATAATCATATTATAATTAGTTCTATTCATTCCATCCAATACAATTTCTATGCATTAACTACATTTAAAATAATATTATTATATTATTAGTGTGCAATGTAAGATCTCAAAGAAACCCATTGTTACGTATCAGGTAAGCCACTAAACATAGAAACCCCTTTGAGGTAAAATTAATATTCAATTCATAGACTTTTAATTAAAAAATTTATTATTTAATTATTTACCTAGGATGTTACAACCTTTCGTTCTTTTAGTAATTTAGGAAAATGATCCATAAGTCATTTGGGACATGTTTGAATCATCCGGACCTCAATTCGATGTATGACATGACTGATATGACTCAATGTGTCCATTATTAGTTTAAATTTGACAATATAGTTCAAAAAATATAACTCACTAAAAAAATAGTACAATCTATGATTTAAAATATAATTTTTTACATCAATTTATAATTCACTTGTTATTTTTATAAATTGGTCTCACATAAATCTGATACACGATTAGATCGGTACGGGTCAAAGTGCATTATTTTAGTTTCAAATGACAATTTAGAAAAACAAAATTGATATAATAAAAACAAATAAGATAAATTATGAAGGTTTTGATACTTTAGTTCATTGATCTATAAGTCATTTTAGACATTTAGAAATCAACCATACCTCAATCCAATCCATGGTATAACTCGTATGACTCCAAGTGAGTCTTTTTCTTAAAATGACATTGATTTTATTAAAAATGAAAAGTATCATACTCAAAATAGAGAAAAAATACTAATATTTTTTTGATACATTAGGTTATTAATACAGAAGTCATTTTTATTGTTTAGTAATTAGATACCCCTAAATCTGATACATGATGTGCCAGCTATTACTCAATTTGTTTGTCATTAGTTCAAAATCCACAGTTTAGTTGAAAAAATGTAAATCACTAAAAACTGAGAAAACACACTAGTATTTTCTAGATAATATAGTACATTTATTAATAATTCATTTATGATGTGTATTAATCATTCTAACATAAAATTGATACACAATATGATTGGTATGATTCAAGGTGGGTGTTTCTAATTTAAAATGACAATTTATTAAAAAGACATGTGACTTGCAGAAAACCATGGAAATGCATTCATATTGTTTGAATACTTAAAAAAAGATCCATAAGACATTTAAGATGGTTAATAATTATACATAACTCAATTCGATGCACGGTACGACCAATATGACTCTATGTATGTCTTTATATTTAAAGTTGACATCAATTATAGTAAAAAGAGTAACTGACCTTCTCAAAACCAAGAAAACACATTAATATTGTTTTGATAAATTATTTAAATAATCCAGATGTCATTTTTGATGTGTAGGAATCATCCTAACATCAATCTGATACACTGTGTTCTTGATATTACTCAATGTGTTCATTATCCATTTAAAATAGATAGTCAAGTTCAAAAAATGTCACTCACTAAAAACCAAGATAACACACTTAGTTTCTTTTATAATAAATGAAGTAGATTCATATGTAATTTGTGATGTTGAGGAATCATTTTCATGTCAAGTGGATACATGATGTGACCAGTATGTGTCAATGTTTTTGTTTCCATTTTAAATTGTCAGTTTTTAAAAAAAACAAGTTATGTTCTCAAAATTGAGTAAATCAATTCAAATTGTTTTGAAATGTTATAATAATGATACATAAGTCATTTGGGATGTGTAATACTTATCCAAAGCTTTATATGATGCCCAATCTGATCGATATAACGCAATGTTCATCTCTTTATTTAAAATTGACATCTATTTTAGTAAAAAGAACAACTCACATACTCAAAACCTTGTAAATTCATCCGCATTATTTTGATAAATTAATATAAATATCTATATTTCATTTATAACTTTTATTAATTAGAAAACTTTTAATCCAATACACTATGTGTTCGTTATTACTCAATGTATCTATTATAATTTTAAAATCAATATTTCAGTTAAAAAGGATTCACTCACTAAAAACAAAGAAAGCATGATGAGATTGTATATAGAATTTTTTAAAATTATTCATAATTCATTTGTGATGTGTAGGAATCAGTGTAATGTCAAACAGACTCATGATGTGACTGGTATGTTTCAATGTGTGTATTTTCAGTTTAAATTGACATTTTTTTAAAAAATATAAGATATTTACTCAAAATTGAGAAAACACATTCAAATTGTATGGATACTTTAGAAAAACATACCTTTGTTAGTTTATATTTTTATGAATTAGATGCACCCCAATACGACACATGGTGTGACTGATATGCCTCAATGTGTATCTTTTCAATATACATGTATCATTTTTGTTTAAAACGTGCATTACATCATAAAAATGAGAAAACAAGCCTATATAGTTTTCACTTCATTTACATCATATATTCATACTTGATTTTTATGATTTCATGGTGTTTTTGGAGAATCTTTGTACTATTATAGCACACTACATTGGTGCTTCCATGTGATGTTACATCGTACTGTAGTATGCCCCTTTATTAGATTTTTTAAATGTGATTATAAAAGACTCTGTCTTTTATTCTCACTCAAGTAGTCAGCACTTCTCTAGCACTGATAAATGATATGTTTATCACAATTAAAGGCCTATTTTTTATTAGTATCATAGGTAATATGACACGATGAGGAATGATGAATCATATCTAATATTGAACTTGGGTAGTATGATATGTCACAATAGAATATAGTCCATTAATAATATGATAGATCATATGGAATATAGATCTTTGAGAATATATTTTCAAAGGACATAGCCTCATACAGATGAATTGGGGATTATGAATAGTTTCCCATATGTGGATTAGTTTGTGATTATTCCAGGTATGTTCCAAACAATTTTATGTATTGTTTGGTAACTGAAAAAGAGAGAAAATATATTTCTAATGGGGGATATAGACTATTGAAAAATTATTGATCGTATGGTATATACTGAATTGGGAATATTTGGAATAATGTGAAATATAGCTCGTATGAGAATATAATGGATCCAAGGGAATATGAACCTTTTAGTATATGATAGTTCACTGATAATATGAACCTTCACGACAGGTTTCATGAAGGATATTACCTACCATTGATGAATTAGGGAATATACTATGGATTCTTATATATATATATTACCTAGGTCAATCACATAGTACATGGACCACATGTGTACCAACTTCAAAATGACTGAGGATTGGTTGCATATGGGAAATTGGAAACTTATTAGTTAGAGATCCGTGAGAATAATGTTTAGGGTTACACTTGATTGGATTCCAATAATTTTTACCTGGACTAATGATTGGAATAATGGTATCAAAAAATTAATGATATCCTTGTAATTTCTTACACTTGAGGAATATTTCTATAAATGAATCACATATGAAATACACAGTGATGACCAAATTGACCATTGGGATTCCATCATGAATATATTTATTGGATGTTAATGTTTATATAGATGAAAAAAATAAAAGAGTGGAGGTGAATTGAAGGTTTAAAATCATTAGGTTTTAAACTTAAGGAATTTATTTTAAAATTCATTAATCTAATTGAATTCACGAAGCCTCTTACATATTTAAAAAAATATGACTAGACCTTGGTTCTAATTATAAATATATAATAATCATGTTGATTTCGATATTATTATAAAGTCACATATTACCAAACTGCTAATTCTACCTTAAAGCATATAAAATCATAACCAAAGTAAATTATGTAATCAATATCACAAATAACATATTAACAAAGTAATAATAAACAATCGTAATCAATGTAATTACAAAAAACAAAATACATTTAGAAATATGAATATATAAAAGAATTCACTTTCTATTACAATTTATACAGAAATGAAAAATAATTAAATGGATATTGAATTATTTTATCCTAAAGATAAGGGTATCAAATAACCTAGGATAAAGGTCCCTTGATTAATGCATTCAAGAAACTCTGTCTTACCCACACCAGGGTAGGTGCTTGATATGAAAACTGGCTTCACTCAATCTTGTTATCCTCACAAGTCCTGGATATGAAAAATATCACTACAACTCTATCTAGCTATCCCCATAATCCCTTGATCAAGAAGGGTATAATATCATCTATATTTCAAGACTCTGAATCCCAAAATCATAATAACATCAACTAGAATCACATAGAGAAAAATTAACTCTATGATTAGAAGGACGTGGAACAAGTAGTTCACATACTTAAACTTCAGACCACTCGCACTCATTAGAAAAATCAATAGTGCTATCGCACAATGTCTATATGACTCATTTAACTCAATCATGTCACGTTCTGTGTCCTATCTCATATTTTATATGTATCACTCATCGAAATGATAAAATTACCTGATATTTATTAGAATTCCTCCCAATGGTTATCTTGATCTGCAACAACCAGATTTCCTCCGAGATTTATAGGAGAAAATGTACACCTGCTACTTCAAAGGTCATATGATAAATGATTGTACAATATTTTTTGGATTTGAAAGATATATTTACATTAAGATATAGATTTATGGTTATGAAAAATAAATTTAACTGAGTCTAAGGATTATCATTGTGAGTGTCAGTCAAATTTATATTGAAAATAAATTTTTAAATTACATGTATGGTATAAATCATACCAAATATCAGTATAATAATCATGGATGTTTTACATACTATGATTTTTATGATTATGATATTTATCATATGCATACTCATTAAAAAAATTGTAATGATAAAATATTTATTATTTATGTCAAAATTCATAATATAAATATGCTAAAAAGTAATATGTTTTTTAGAAAAAATTGTTTAAATACTTTGGAAATTAATGACATCAAAATTAAACATTTAAAAAATAGTTTTTTATTTACAAAATAAAAGTGGAAAAGTCAAAAATAGGCTCTGACTTAACAATCTCCCCCTTTTTTGAAATCACAGACCACAAGGTGTAAATAGAAAATAGATTTGAAAAACATAAGTCCAGTATTATTTTTAATAAATTTCATATTCAGATGTCATCATTTATACTTACATCCCATTGAGTTTATAATTCAACTAAATACAAGAGTGAATATGAATCAATCCCCTTTTAGGATAAAAATACCCCTAAGGATCATATTTTCTTATTTTGTAAATTTTTACCCCCATTGATAATATAACTCAACCTTACAATGTAATTCTTCATATTGGTATAATTTTCTCCCATATCTATATCATTATACCCCTTTTATTATAAAAAAGGAATATAAATTTTTTTTAGGTACCTATAAAAGGGATAGAGAAACAATATATAAGAATAAATAATGTAATCTCTCATCAAAAATAAATTAAAGAATATTTATCCTAAATAATTGGATGACATTAAATCTATTTTAATATAAATGAAGAAATATTTTCTTTAAAATTTAAATCAAAAAATACATCATGATCTCAAAATAAAGTATTTCTTTCCCATTATTTTTATGTTGATTGTTCCCATCTGTTTGAGTTCATTTTTATACTCTTTTAATTTTAATGTTTTTTTGGCGAGGTTTGAAGATCTTCATCATTTTCTAAAAACAATTGTTCATGTGTACGATTTAATTCTACCTGAGAAATAAAATCATCTTCTAGATTATGAAAATAATATTACTAATCTTAGATATTTCATTCCTATGTTCAAAGTTTCTCTTTATAACGCTGAAATGTTTCTTCTTGATCCATACTAGTATTTTCTAGAAATTTTATTTTTTCACTTAGTAAAAAACTTATTCATTAAAATCAATTATTTAATCTTTTTAATTCTTGATCCTTTACACGTATTGTTGAATTTATTTTTATTTTCCATTTATCTCCCTACCATCACTAGAATGGGTATCTTTTGGGGTTCATTTTTTTTAAAACCATTATTTTTCAAGAAGTATCACTTGCTAGCTTATTGAATGCAATTGATAATTCATTTACAAGTTTTCATAAGACTACAATCATGTTTTCATGGTAATTCATAATTTAATCAACATTATGTGACAATATTACAAATTTGTTGAATGCCTTCTTGTCTTCATGAGAACTATCTTCAAAAAATTTCAAATCGGTATCAACATTGATCATTCCTTAATTTAGAATTATAATTGATTTCTGATCTTTTCATTTTTTTCAGAAACAAAATAAAATTTTACATCAATCCATAGAAAATAAGAAAATTTATTTTCCATTCTAATTAATTATTAAACAATACACTGAACTCCTTTGATTTATATTGTATTATCAATGTTAGTAACCCCCAAAAAAATTATATGATCTCCAAAATGATTTTAAATCTCCACATTTCTTATTGTCTGATTGAAATTTTCATCAGACTTGGTCTCTTCATCTTTTTCTTAAAGATGAATGACTTTTTCAGATTGGGTTATCTAAGCATCTTGTTTTTTGTAATCAACTCCAAGATATAATAACATATAAGATGTTTCTTTTAAAGATCACAGACATAATTTATTTGAGTGAGATATTTTTCTTTGAGTATCTTTCGTTTTAATATCATCTTTCTCTATTTCCTCCTTGTTGTCCTCTTATTCTTCCTCAATTTCTTCTTCTCCTTCTTCTTATTATTCTTCCTCTCATTCTTATTCATCACAAAAAACTCATCTATATATTTCATCTCACAATCTTTTCTTTCATATGAATATTTTTGTAGACTATATTATGGTGGAACCAATTCTTTGAAAACTATTTGATTAACATTCCCCTTGTTTTTGATAGAGGGAGAATTCCTTCATTCATGAGTAGGTTCCTTGAGTAAAATTCCTACAGTTGACTTTTCAATAGTTTTTTAAAGATTTATCTTTATCAATGACATATGAATTCCTCATTTTATGATTTATTTTACACTGTTATTCTAAAAAAATATCATTAGTGTGAATTATTTTGGAAAAGGCCTCACCAGGGTCAAGACCAAAATAAGGATCTCTTTCTTTTATTTCCACTTTCTTCCTTCTATATCTAGTAGAAACATCATCAGATTCTTTCCTTGGTTTTATTTCCTTCATCGAAGAAACATACTTGTATTTATTTTGTTATTATTAAAAATTATTTTTGTATCTTTTGAGAATTTTTTTACAACATTCAACAACTTCCTTGGAGGTTCTGATTTAACTTCATTCGCAAACCTTTTTTATTATAAATCAAAATGAAACTTCATCCTTTTTATTGTATTGTTTCTGATTAATGAAATTTTAATTTTCTTTGGTACTGATATGATTTTATCATAGAAAAACATAAAAATTTAAGTTAACAAATAACTTAACATCTCAGGAAACATTATCAACTATGATTTCATGGATCTATATTTAAGGTTGCTGATGGTTAGAAATATATAACCCATCACATTCAACTTCCTCATGTTGACCAAATAATCATGAATTAAAATATTTGAAACCATTAGGTTTTCCTTAACAAGTTTTCATAGAATATAAAATCCATTGCTTCCAAAGGGATGTTAGACAATTATCTGATGATAAATGATTAACATTCATTTTATCCTCATGTATTTAAAAACATTATTCCTCATCTATTTTATTATTGAAAGACCATTTTTATTTCAAAAACTAATGAGAAGAATAAAAAGAATCACCTTCTATGTTTTCATTAAAAAAATGAGTGGATATTTTCTTAGACATGATAAAATATTTTCTACACATAGAAAAATATATATTTAAATCCTTATTGACATTAACAAAACTATAAAACTCTCTGACTTCACCAACATAGATATGGTCTTGATCGACCACATGCTGTTATAATAAAACTAATTCATACCCTTGAAATAAAATATATATTTCCAATAAGAAATCATACTTCTATGAAAAATATTTTCTACTAAACATAATTTGAATATGGTCATGGTCGAGAAATATTTATGTCCATCGTTTTAGAAGAAGATGCAGTTGATTTAAACATTAGATCAAAAAAATCGAGAATTTTTTTTACACTGGCCTATTTGAAGGGAGGCTGAGCTTCGACATAAATGATATGAAAAAAAATAGAATATGTTGAGGGGTCCCCTTTATATAGGTGAACTGCAGTGTACAATCAAATTATATAGTTCAGATTAGATCAAATTGATAATATGGTTTAAAAAATGAACTCTTGATGTTTTTATTAAAAATAAACAAGCTTATCATATTCAACATGATTCCGAAAAAGGGAAAAAAATTACATTAATTATAATAGAATTGAAATATAGTAAGTTATAAGCAATTTTACGTTTGGGAATTTCAAGATAGATCAATTGGTTTGAATAGTTTGTTCGTGAAAAAATGAGTTCCAAAAAACATTGAGTAAGAAATGTTATTTTTTTTGAAAAGATTGATTATGATATTTTTTAACTACAAATAATTTTGGGTAAAAACCATTCTGAGTAAAAAAAATATGAGTACACAAAAATTTTACTACGAAAAAATTTGACTATGAAAATTTTTTATTATGAAAATTTTTGTGTACAAAATATTTTGAGTATGAAACTTTTTGCATAATAATATTTTCTAATAATTAATTATTTTTTTAAAAAATAAAACATATGTACTCCCCCTTTGTAAATATGTATCCTAATTTATTGAAAATGATTTATAGAAATTATATTTTAATGATTACATTATGTTTCACATTCCAAGATTCTGTTTAATATATTAAAATTTATCAGAAGATAATGATTTTTTAAAAATATTAGCAAGTTGTTATTATTTACTGATAAATTGTAAAATGATATCTCTTTTTTTAGGATCCCTACAAATGTTATTCTTAATATATTTGTGTTTTTAATGAGAGTGATTTGGAGGGTTTTTAGTAAGGGAAATAGAACTTGTGTTATCACAAAGTATTTGAGATTTTATAAAACTCATCCCATAGTTAGGGATTGTGTGTTGGATCCACATTACCTAAGCACAAAAATTTCTTGCTACCACATATTTGGCTTCAGTAGTGGAAAGTGCTACTCAGTGTTGATTATTTTAAGACCAAGAAACTAATGAATCATCAATGAAATTACGGGTTCTAGAAGTACTTGTTCTATAAATTATATAATCACTAAAGTCATCATTCGAAAATAATTTTCATTCAAAATGACTTCTAGAAGAATAAAAAATTCATAAATCCATGATTTCCTTTAAATAATTAAAAATTAATTTAACAAATTTTATATGGGATTCATTTGGATTAGTTTGATATTGTTCATATTAAAAAATAGGAATCATTAATTATGAATGACTAGCTATTAAGTATAGTAGGCTTCTAGTTATACTTACAAATATAGTTTGACCAACTATAAACCTAGCTTCATCAAAATATAGTGTATTCGAGGTATATATTTAAGTACTAATACATTTAGTGTTGTTTTATCAATAATTTTTAAGAAGATATTTGATATAATTATTTTCATATATATAAATTCCTTTTGGGTTTTGAGAAATTTTTAAACCAAGAAAAATTTTTAACTCACCCAACATACTCATTTCAATATATGGTTTCATAAGATCCAAAAAGGAATCTTTTAAAGATTTTGGAGTTGATCAAAATATAATGTAATCATCATAGATTTGGAAAATTTTAATTTTTTCTACATTTCATTCTATATAGAGTTGGAACATCAATTTTGTTACAATAATTGTTTCATAACAAAAATCATGTTAGTCTATCATGCCATGATATACGGGCTTATTTAAGTATATATAAATATTTTGTATGTTTTAAACGTATTCATGATGTTTTTTATCTTAAAAACTATGATATTTTCTTGAAAAAAATAATGTTTAACAAGTTCTTTAATGAAATCACACTTCACATCCATTTGAAAATGTTTGAAATTATGGTATACTACAAAGGAAAATAGAATAATAATAGATTAATGTCTAGCCATCAGAGTATAGGTTTATTTATAATTTTTACCCTTTTTTATTATATCTTTTATCAAAAAGGCTTTATTTATTTCTAATAATTATTCCATGGTCATAAAATTTATTTTAGAAACATCATTTTTCTCTAATAACTGATTTTTAAGGTCTTTCATCCAAGGTCCATACTTTTTTCCTTTCAAATTTATTTATTTCATCATGCATATCCTTAATAAAACATTCATCACGTAAAACATCATTGTGATTTTTGGTTTAAAATTAGGAAATAAATTCTAGATATTCTAATTCATTTATTAAGGATCTTCTAGTCCTTACATGTGGATTTGAATCACCAATAATACTATCAGTAGGATGAATCCTAAGAAACATCAAACATGGTTTTTATAAAACATGTTCATTAGTATAAGGTAGAAATTCATCATGAATAAATATTTCAGAAAACAATTCTTGAGTATTATCTTTGGCAAGAGAGTTTTCTATCAATGGATGAAAATCAGTTTTTGAAAACACATCTGAGGATGTATGTTAGGATTTTATTAAAACCAAGGTATCAATTTCATAATATTTAACATGTACTGCTTTTCTAATTATACAATATGTTTTTTTTAATCCATATTCCTTAGAATTAGTGTAATAATCTAAAAATATACCTTAATCATATTTAGGAGTGAATTTATGAAAGTTTTCTTTTGTACTCAGGTTTAATATCATCCAAATACTCTAAATTATTAATCTTTTTGTTTTCATATTATCCACAACTCCTTATTTATATTACTAAAAGGTATAATTAAGACTTTAATTATTGTATATAATGAAGTACTAACCACTTCATCCCAAAAACATATAGCAATAGTGAATTCAATGAACATGGTTCTTATTATTTCTTAAATAATATGATCTCTTATTTCAAAAACACCATTTTTCTCAAGAGTTTGAGGAGCTAAATGTTATTATTAATTTTTTTCTTACTAAAAAAAGTATAAAAATCATAATTTTCAATTTCTCCACCATGACCACTACAAATATAAATCAAGGGATTTTTTTCTCATTTTAATTATTGTCTAATTTTTTTTAAATAGAATATGTTTTCAGATTTTATTTCTAAAAAAATAGTCCCATCTATATCTAGTGTAATCATCGACTACAAAAAATACAAAATACTTTCCAAAAATACATATAATTGGTGTAGGAACAAATATATCCATGTGGACTAATTTTAAATGATTAAAATTTGTTACTTAAATGATAGATTTGAAGGTTTACTTATGTTTCTATCTATATTGAAAAGGGTTACAGACTTTTGAAAAATAAATTATTTGTTCTGATAGATCCTTAATGGGTCTTTTCATAGTCAATTTACATATGTTACTATGATTACAATGTCATATCCTTCTATACCATAATAAATATTTATATTCCATTGAACTAAGACATGGTATGTCTTGGCCTCTAAAGAATTCCATGTTATGTGTATAAACATTCTAATGTTGATGGCGAGAAAAAAAAATTCAGCATTAGAATTATGTACTATAAATTTATCATTCCTATAATTTACAAGGTAACCTTAATAACATAATTTAATAATTCTTATAAGATTTTTATTATGTTCATTAAAAAATAAATTTCTGAAATTAATGCTTTTCAATGAAAACAATATTACCTATACCAATAATGTTTCCTTGAGAATTATCTATAAAAGTAAATCTTCCGCCTTTCATTTTTATAATCATTTAAAAAGAGGTATTTATTACCATTCATGTATTGGTAACATCAATGTTCCATTTACCATGTATTATTGTTGATGGAACTTCTTTTGTTTTCTTGAAAACAAAATAATTAGACATTTAGAACACATATTTTCCCATGTTTGGAAAAGTTTGTAAATAAGGTTTTAGAAATTCAAAGTTCTTTTGAAAGATGTTCATTGTGAAATTCAAAAGAATTACTTTTGTATAAAGAACAATTTTTATTTCAGTGACCTCCATATTGATATTTAGTACCAAATAGGTCATCTTTTGGAATAAAATAGATGTTACCAAAAATGGTTTTGAATGAGAAGAACCCAATCCTAAACTATTACCATGGGAATAGAGTTGTCTATAAATTTTATCAAAACCTTCCTGAATAGTGGTATTGTTTGATAAAATAATATTTAAAAAAATATTGACTTTAGTTTTTCCACTAAATTTTTATCCACATTTGTATTAGTTCCTGAAGTGAATTTTCTGTCTAAAAAATATATCTCAAACATGAATTTTTTAAAATATTTTTAAGATTACCCTTTATATAATTAGAATCTTCTTGGTTTTTATAAATATAATAAATTTAAAATACATTCTTATCAATATCTTTGGATAGATCTAGTACTTATTTTTTAAAATCATTTATTCTTGTATTTTCTTTCTGAATGTTCTTAAAAAACCTCTAATTTTCATTTTCAAGTAATTTGTAAAATTTAAATAATTCATCATAAAAATGTAAATTTTTATCTTCTGATGAGGAGGTTTATTCATTAGAATAAATACAATTTTCCTCATCAAGAGAGTTTTAATTCAAAGAAATATTTTTTAAAAATTCAAAAGTGTGTACCATTTTTATAAGACATTGATTTTCAGAAGGTATTATGGTATAAAGACCAATATTACTCTATATAGAATTTTTATTATCTAATGAATCATCAAAATAATTTCCTCCACTAGAAATCAAAGAGTCATTATCATTCAATACATTCATTCCTTTTTATTTGCAATTATTTTTCTAATTTCTATCAGAATATTTTATTCTTTCTATATTTCCATTTGATCTTTGGTCAATCGGGACTTATGTGTCCATCTCTTTTATATTATTAATATGTATCTTCAAAATCATTCTTTTTATTCCTTTTTCTGATACATTTTATATAATGATATTGAAAATACTTTTTATCAACAATCATGTTCCTTCTTCTAGAAATATTGTCCAACTAATTATTACAACGTTTAGAATCACATGAATCTAGTTGAGTAACAACCAATTTATTTGTGGATTTAACAACCTTCTCAATAATCTTAGCTTTCATCAGTTTTGATGAATATATAATAGAAATTCCACCATTCATTTTATTTAATTTTTCATCATCTATTTTTAGACTACCCTTATACTATAAAGAGTTCCAAATAAATAATCAATTCTATGATTTGTAATCTTCCTAGATTTATCAACTAATTTTCTATTTGATTCCCATTCATTGGGTATGATATCAGTAATATTTTCAACAATAATTTCATCCTATAATACTTTTTCTCCAAATTATTGTAAACTATTAATAATTTTCATAAACCTTTCTTGAACCTTAAAAACAATTTCACCATAATGAAATTCAAAATCATGATAATCAGCTCTTAACAAATCACATCTAGTGTAAAAAAAATTGATTTTTCAAAATGTGTAATATCTTAATTTTTCCAAATACTATTAAATTCTTCAAAATTGTAAATATACTCATATATTTTTCTAGTCATAAAACATAATAATATATTTATTACCTTTTAATTTAGTTGATATTATTTATTTTCCAGATTGGTAAATGTTCTGATTTCTTTTTCAGGAATTTTGAATGCATCAGTCATCATAATGAAATTATAAACACTTGTGTTGATCAATAAAGTTTTTATTCCATATCTCAGGTATTAATAATCATTTCCATAAAATATTGGCGGTCTTGTTGTATTGATATTGTCTATATATCTGACATTCAGTCCTTCCATAGAAACACTCAATGTCTTCTCTATAATACAAGTTTGTGTAAAAAATATTTGTAAAAAAAAGATTATAATAGTAAATACTTCATAAGTTAAGAGAATATAAAAATCAACTAGTGTATATTCACTAGAAACCTGATTTTATACATATTTTTGGATTAAATTTTATATGTAGATGAAATAATACAATAGGTTATGGGGGTGATTTATTGATTAAACAAATGTTTTTTAACATTAAATTAATTTAGTTTAACATATTTTAAACTAATTAAATTAATAAAAACATTAATTTATTTAAATAAAATTCAGACCGACCCTTGGGTCCGATTATAAATATATTTCAATTAGGTTGATTAAAAAATTATTATAAAGTCGCATGTCACCAAATAGATGATTCAACCGTAATGGGTTTGGAATCATAATCGGAGTTAATGATATAATCACTATAAAAAATCACATCCTAAGCGTAATACAAATGTATTATAATAAATGATATAATAATAATAATACAAATAGAAAAAATTAATATATAAAATTATTAACATTCTATTAAAATTTCATAAGAAATGGAAAATAAGAAAATGAATATTGAATTATTTTATCCCAAAGAGTAGGGTATTCAATAACCAAGGATAAAGGTCCCTTATTTATACATTCAATAATGTTTGTATTTCCAGCACTAGGGTAATCCCTCGATATGAAATTATCTTCACTCTTCTTTTCTATACACACAATCCCTAGATCAGAAAAATATCAACACAACTCTATCTTTATTTCCCTAAAAGCCCTTGATTAAGAATGTGATCGGAGCCTCATTCTTCATAGTCTCACAAAATCTCTATCTTAATCATAACTATCATAATCAAAAAGATAAAAAATTAACACTATGAACACAAGGAAAAGGAATAAGTAGTTGACTTGTAAAAACTTCAAAGCTATCACACACAGTAGAAAAATCACCATAGAAATAACAATTTGCCTCCATGACTCGTTCTACTCAGTCGTGTTGCATCATGTGTCGTCTATCATATATCACATGTAGTTCTCATCGAAATGAAAAAATGACATGGTATTTATGGGCACTCAACCAAACATTCATCTTGATCACCAATGGATGGATTTTATCCATGATTTTTGGGAGGACCTATACACAATAAAATTCATCAGTCGTATGATAAATGAATGTATGACATCTTATTGATTTATATTATATATTTATATTATGAAAACAATTTCTGCATACAAAAAATAAATTGATTTGAGTTTTATTATAATCTTCATGCATTTCAATATAATTTATATTAATATGATTTTTAATCTGATTACGATAATCTTGTTAGTACGAATGACTATACAACCTGATTGATAATCGATTTTCATATAATGTGTATGATAAATATTGTATCCATGCTCAGTAACATAATCGTGGAAGATGTCATTGTTATAAATTTCTTGAGTACAATATTTATCATATTCATACTCATTAAATAAAATTTAATTATAAAATATTTATTTTCGTATGTCAAAAGTCGTTATGTATGTATAGTAAATAGTAATATGTTTTCTATGAAAACATTATAATAGTACTTTGGACAAGAAATAGTTAGAAATTATACTTTTAATAAAGATATATTTATTTAAAAATAAAAGGAATGGAAATTTCAAAAGAATAATTTTTACTCAATAATATTGATCAAGGATAGATCTCACTCATACCCTCATGATACAAACCCCTATAATCATTGAAATTCATGATCCTGATTACCCCAATATTTCAAATTGTAGAGGATGATTTATTAATAGGGATTTTTAATAATGAAAATATATTATTTAAATGGGGGACACTAATGTTAATAGCTCCTTCAAACATTTTGGATGTTGTAGAGGGTGCCTTAATAGGTAGGAACACATATTTGAGACCCTAGTGAAGATGATAAACATATAAATGGAATATGAGAGTATAATCCCAATGTTGGATACAAGGGACCAAGGGGTTCCCATGTATTAGGACATTGGTTAATTAGTTACACATTGGGGTACATAGGGAAATTAGCACCCCAGTGTAAGAAGGTGGATGATATGCCTCTGATTTTATAAGGTATGGTGAGTATGACAAATGAATGGTAGTCATGGGTGATAGTTTTGCAAAAACATTAGGCATGGATTATATATAACTATGGTATATAAAAGGTTTAGGTGAACAACCTAAAATTATGTAGGGTGATGTGATCTCCATAATATCATGTCTGTGAAAATATGGATCCCTATTGTTAGATATGGAGAACCTGGATCCTACCAGGAGAGGAGTACTAAGGGTAACCCTCCTTGAAGGTTTATGTAATAGGAGCTCAACTGAGGAGTCCATAGGTTAGGTTTAATTTCTATAGGTATTGAGGAACATAAGTGATGTGGTGTATCATTATATAATGGGTGCTAAATTCTTTTAATAACTTAATTACCATAAATTTTAGTTAATTCCTATAGGTCTAAATATATGTATGCTACCTGATGGTGGTTGGATACTTTAACATGAATGGATGTTCTATACATTGGGATGTTTTTTTCTTTCATCATGTATGTTGATTTTGGATCAATGGGTTTCTATTTATTGGAATATATGGTGTGTATGGAATATTTAATAAATTCATAGAAGTAGGTTCATGCATGTTTACTAATGTAAGCGAGTTGTGCACGTGAGGTGGGTGTAATGGTCATCTTGAAGATATTGTGTAACACCCTGAATTTTTATGATTTATATATTTTTTCAAATAAATATTGAATACTAGATGGATTTCTTTTCAAGATAAATCAATTAATTCTCTATTTGTGCACAATATTTCTCTATGTTCAACATGAATTTTGACTTACAGTACATAAAAGACTAATTATTTCTTGTGTTACATGCAAAAGTGAGTTTTACCTAACAAGAACATACTATTTATTAAAGAAGTAATAATCTATCCATTTTAATGGATTAAATTAATAATATTATCTAAATTATAGAATTAATTATTTGGTTACCAATTAATTTTAAAGGAAGATAAAAACAAATGGAAAATAAAGAATATGTTTTTCGGGAAAAAAAATTATTCACTCAATGGAATTTTTTCAAAAAAAATAAATTAATAACTATTAGGGAATGATACTACATAAATTTATATGTTATATATTCAATAAAATGATTTTAAATTAATCCAATATGTTTTAAAGGTAAAAAATCAGAACAAATTCATTTTTAAACATTAAAAGTATTATTTTTCAAAAGGTTGCTTTTCTTTATTTTATTGACAAACTTGTTTAAAACCCAAATATTTAAAAAAGTTATTCATATTTTAAAATCAAAATTCATTATATCAAAATTCAATAAAAAAAATTTCTTTGGTTGGATTGTTCGTATTTTTTTTGATAAGATGAATTTTTTGATGAATAGTGAAAAAATGCATTTTAATTGAATACGGAATTTTGATCTTATTAATTTATAATGTTAAATTATATTATCAATTTGTTACAAAGACACAATAGAACAATTATATTTATATAAATCTTATTTATTTCATTAGTATAAATTTCATATTGAAATTGTATAAAAAACATTATAATCTTTTGAAAAATATCACTTTAAGAACCCATTGTTTCACATCATCTATAGGATTAGTTTTAAATTATTTTTACCCACTTATATGTTTTTAATTTTAAAAAATTGATTTTTTATTTAGAATCATAAGTAAAAAATGTATAAAAAAGTCCCCTTTTATATTTTGGACAATATGAACAGTAAACATAATAGTTTTTTTATCATGGTAAAGGGTAAATAAGTTGATTATGGGAAAATTTAAAATTATTAATATTATAAAATGAACCTTACACTTTCCAAATATTATTGTTTGAGTATTTTAAACTATAATAATTAAATCATAAGTTATGTGACAATTAATGGCCATTCATATGAGAATATAACATTTATAATAATCTATGAAAAAAAGTAAAACTTGTCATACTTTGTTATTTAACACGATAAATATAATTAATATTGGGTTATATAAGGGATATGATAGAATATAAATATTATTTGAGAACTAGAATATTTATCATCATTTTGTATTTTTTTAGGGATGAAATAATTACCATAAAGGATTTCCCAATAATTATGCAATAAGTATTTAGTCAATGTATATATCAAATAAATGGAATTAAAATTATCAAAATAAATATAATTCTAGATGATTAATGTCATACAATAATTTAATATATTACTATGATATATTAGTTATGTTTTAAAATATTTATTTCATATATATCATTTTTATGATATTTTTATAAAATCATGTAATGAGTACTGTGAAAATTGATAATAATTATATTTTAAAATAAATAAAAATTGATTGAATGATATAAAATTCATAAAAATATATAATTTGGAAATTTTTTATAAAGTTTAAATGTTTATAAATTATTCACTTATGGTTATTTTTTCATTTTATTGTAACTATATTGACCCTCAAAGAGTTAAAATTCATTGTAACACCAGAGACTTTTATGATAAATATTTGTTTTTATGTTATATAAATCATCAAAGGAATCTTTTTCTACACACAACACTATCTTGGCTTGCTTTACATGCAATCGTGACCTTCCTCGATAGGTTGCGTCATACGCAATACCGAGTTTCACTAAACAATGATATGCTATTAAAATATTATTAAAATTAGCCGTTATGAATAGTAATAACCACTTTTGGAAATTTTGTAAATTTCATATTTCAAAATGGACTTCATTTTTAAATTCAGAATATCAAAATTACCCTAGGGTGAAATTTTGGTATTTTTCTAAAAACATTCAATTTTTGAAGAATAGTGAAGACACTAGGTTACTATTAAAAAGCTGTCTTTTATTTAAATAATTATTTATTTTATTTAAATTTATTTTATGTCAAAACTTATGCATAATACCTTTATAAGTTCAAAGTAATTCATTGGAGTCATTTTATAATAATTTTAGGTATATAAAGATTTTATTGAACTTTTCACCGTCTTTTACCCACCTCCTAGGAGAATTTGCAAACTTACATAAATCTTAATTTTACCACTTCTGTGAGTGGAATTTAGAAAATCTAATAGACACGGTTAATATCAAGGACTAAAATGTGGTTCAATGAGATGAACATTATTTTTTGTGAATAGTAACTTTTTACTTTTTTTACCACGGTTAAAAGTAAATACGGTAATTAAGGGTAAAAGTGTTATTATTATTACCCTAACACATGTCCTAATTCTATTGGATAAGTGTAATTCTACCAAAAACAACCTTAGGAATAAATTATGATCATTTAGGCCCACTTGGATTAGATTAAGACATTTATTATTAATTTATTTAAAGAAGGGTTAAAATATTTAAAATCAATGTTTAATAAATAAGTCATTTTTAATATAGGGTTATACAAAAGATAAATTCATCTATAAATATTCATTAGAAAGATAAAATTATTTCCAACAGAATGGTATTTTATTTGTAATTTTTAGAATTAAAATAATTTAATTTATTTATGACACAATGATGATGTAGTAATTATCTTATTAACGAAATATTGACATAATTGATGTTATAAATACCCAAATAAATATAATTTGAGACGTTTTATGAATTAAAATAATTTTATATGTTAATATGACATGTTAGTATTGATTTAATTAACTTTTTTTAACTAATAATTCTGTTATGATTTTCACAAAAATCAATTACCAAATAGTGTGAAAATTGACATAAAATAGTTTTTAAAACACATATTATATTATTAATTGTTATTATATTCCTAAAAATATAAGGTTCTTCCAAGATACTTATATACTGATAGGGGTATCACTAATGGACCACTTGGGGGTCCCTTGGATGTATATGGTAAGTTTATTAACTATATAATATAAAAATACAAAGTGACATGGTAAATGTCAGTCTAATTAACTAAGAGTTAAAACTAAAGGATAAGGTTAATATAATGACCTAATCTTGTCTAAATTCTATTGGATGAAATTAGTTCGACCCATACCCACCTTAGCTTCGAAATAAATCAATTTGGAGCTATTAAAAACTGAATATGACTTTATAATAAAATAATATTTTTAGTTTTTCCAAAGATGCCCCTCTCCTCCCTTATAAAACGGCACCTCCTCCCTCTCTTCCTCACACCACTTTGAGCCTTCAAGCTCGGCCAAACCCTTCCAAATTAACTTCTCCACTTCCCTATAAACATCCTATATGTCCTGGTATTCTTCAAAGACCAATTTTATTTCCCTAAGAGGAGGTCTCAAAGAGGCACTTTAAAGAAGTGGTAATGTCTATTACCGATTCTTTCAACTTTATTTCTTCTTCCAATTCTTCTTATTTAGTTGTTTAATTATGAATTAATAACATTAGTATCACTAATATACTGATACGTTATTACAAGTGTGAAACAACCCTATTTGATCATCTATCCATCCTACTGAAAACAAAATCACCGCGCGTGCGTACTTACGAAATACCGTCTCCACGCCATGGTGTAATCTATTTTCCACCACCACCTTACTTGAATGGGTATAATGGTGTAAATAATAACTATATATGATTATTGTAAAGTGATATTGTTTCTGAAATAGTATACATACACTCCAATACAATTCCACGATCATGGGAATGATATCATCGCTCGTGCGTACGTACGGAATACCGTCTCCACGATGTGATGCGACTCGTTCTACATGATCTTCATTGCATAATAATTATATAAATGAATTGAATGAATGAATATGATATATATTACACTAATACCATTCTGTAAATGAGGTATCTATAACCTAAAAATAAGAATAAGAATTTATTCGACAAAACATGCATAAGAACAAAAAGCAATAAACACCCGAATAACAAGTAACAATGAAATATTACTAATAAGAAGCTAAGAATATGAACATATATGATATAATAGAAATAAGTATGATTCTGTAATAAGTCAATGACATTATTTAAATTATTATATAGGAGGTTTGGACACTTACGAAGCAAATCGGACCTAAGGTAAGGGAAAATCTCGCAAATCTCATTTTTTATCCGAGATTCTTTATACTTCATAATTTACTGGGGAATATATATCATCCACATCCATGTTTCCTCAATATGTAATAATTATATCCTTCTAAAAAAAATTTAAATCCAATTTTACCCTTCGGTGAGTTTTTAGTAAAATATATGAAAGGAATCTTTTGTCATTTATCGTACGAGGTACTTTTTGACTTTTCTGACATAAGTACGAGAAGAATGATTTTTTAACTTATACGACATGAATGGATTTTTAAAAAATTATTTCCAAGAATCTTCCTTTACAAGTTTTCATGTTTATTTTTAATCAACTTCTTTTAGTTTAAAATAGTATGACATGTTATGAAAGGAAAAATGTTTTTGAAGTAGAAAGGGTATTTTCCTCAAGAATGGAGTTCAAGTGTTTTATCAAAATTATTTTCCATCTAAGATAATATAGGGTTATGTTTCTATCACTATTATTACATTGATTTGATTATGTTTTGATGGAATCATTTTTATGAATTCCTTTGTCTTATATGTATTGTTTTATGATTTCACGATGTTTAAGAATCCAATTTTTATTACATGGGTTATGCAATGATGTGTGATTTATGATCTTGTGGCACACATAATAATGGTATAATTATGAAATGGGTGGGACATATATCTCCCTAAAATGCATTAGGTAAAGATTTATATCTCATGACATAGACATGGCCGGAACAGCAGGTTAAACCGGTTCAGTGAAACAGGACTAAAACGAGGAGTGAACTCGGTTCAGAAATGGACATTGACCACTAAGATAGTCTTGGCAATGAGTCTTGACTAATAAGAAACGATTTTCTATGATTATGTGTGTATTCCACAAAGCTTCATGTTTTATTTTATGATTATTGGGATTACATTTCACTACTATGATTTATCCCATGTTATAAAATTATGATCTCTTTAGCAGGTTAAGATTTCCAAAATGTTATGTTCTTATGAATATGATGTGACTGATATTTCTTTTTTTTACCCTTAATAAGCATTTGAGCTCACCTTTTGGTATGTTTTCTTTCCCCAGGTTAGGAAGAAGTTTATTAAGTAAGATATTCCAAAAAGGGACTCTAGATATGATGAACTAAATGGGAGACATTACAGATGCTTTATGAACCAGTTTTTTATGTTACCCATTTTCTAAAGACACTATACCTATACGGTCCTTTCATGGTTTTTTTATATTTCGTAATAAGTGTACTTCAATTTTGAAGTATTAACAATGTATGTAATGTATGGGTCGTTATAGTTGGTATCAGAGGAATGGTATAGTCAACCTTTAGAAACTAAGATGTGAAAGCCTTTGTAAGAACCCTAAGGATAAGTCTAAGCATAGAACAAATCTTAGTGTTTTAGAAATGGCCATGAACAACCTATGATAATACCTTAAGTGTGAAATTTTATTCTTGATTATGTGGTTTTCCTATTATAATTAGTTTTCCTTAGACTTTTCTTCTTGGTTTTAGTCAATGGATGGAACCTGAAAGAACCATGTTAATGCGGAATGAGACGGGCAATACAATGATTGTCCCCCTGAGAAACCCAAAGTTATGGGAGATGGAATGCAAAATCATGTATCCATGCTCCCACAACTTTCTCAAGCTATGAATCATGCAGGACATCCAAATGTGAAAAGAAAGGATCAACATTCTGTTGAATCCTTCATGAGGCAGCGTCCACCTTCATTGAGCGGGTCTTCTGATCCATTAGTGGCTGAACAATGGATCAGTACCACTAAAAAGATATTTTCAGTTCTTCAATGTTCTGAACATGATAAAGCATCTTATCAGTTTATTGCTTGGAAGGTGAAGTTTATCAATGGTGGAATCTTATCAAAAATACGAGGCAAAGGGATGAAATTGAATCCATCGAATGGGATGAGTTCAAGAACTTAATTTTCAATAAGTACTTCCCTCATATTCTCCTAAAAAATATGGAGAAGGTGTTTCTTGAACTAAAGCAAAAGGATGATGAATTTTTTGGTACCTACGAAGCAAATTTTACAAGACTTGCAAGGTATGCTTCTTGTATTATTATCCAACCTGAGAGTAAGATCGACCGATTCTTTAGTGGCTTAAAACCAAGTCTTCAAAGGGAATTAGCAATAAGGGACTTCAATAGCTACGAGGAAATTGTTCGATGTGATCTCAAAGTTGAGATGGAGATTGTAGTAACCCATCAGTCATATGGGTTTGATAAGAAGAGGAAAATGGAATTCAAAGGAAAATCTAAAGAGCACACTGAAAAGAAGATGAGTTTTCCCTTATGCTCAAAGTGTGGAAAGAAACATGGAGGAAGTTCTATTAAAGGTACAATTAAAGGTTTCAAATGTGAAAAGAAAGGTCATCGGGCATTTTAATGCCGCAATGATGGGAAGAAGATGTCTAGTGATGCGAACAAAGAAAAGGCTACACAGAGTGCACCTCCTACACTTCAATTTTACAAGTGCATGGAGATGTGGAATTATGCTAATCAATGCCCTAATATAAGGGTTTTTTATGAAGATCGACATCAAAAAACTCTTAAGGCTAAAGACAAAGGAAAGTCACATGAAATTTATATCAGCGATGTGGAGTACGAAAATGAAGTGGTGAAAGGTACACTTACCATCCGCTCTAAACTAGAAAATTTTTTATTTGATTCTAGATCCACCCACTCTTTTATTATGAAGAATTTTCTAACGGTATCGCCGTATTACCTCAACAATTAGTTGTTGAGTTAGCTGTGACAACCCCTAATGGCACAATAGTCGCATCAAAAGATTATAATTCTTCTCTGATTGAAGTTTGTGGGATAGTGCTTCCTGCAAATCTTGTGATCCTTCCTATAGTGGAAATTGATTGGATTCTTGGAATGGATTGGCTTTCTTTATATGGAGCTCATATTAATTTCCAAATAAGTGAAGTCACTTTTCAAATTCCAGATCAATCTATGATCGTCTATCGATGCAAGGATGAACATAACCTTCCAGTGGAAATTTCTTCCATCTTATGGGTCTTGATTCCACTAAATGAATGTTATTTATCTCAAATGGTTGGTGAGAAACTCAAGATTAAGAATATTCCCATTGTACGGAAGTTTGATGATGTCTTTCCAGAGGAATTTTCGGGTCTTCCACCAAATCGTGAAGTCGAGTTTTCAATAGAACTCATACTGGGTGCTTTGAATATTTCAAAGACACCTTATAGAATGCCCCCAATTGAGTTGCAGGAATTGAAGAAGCAACTCCAAGAGAATCTTGATAAGGGATTCAGACACCCTACTGCGTCACCTTGGGGAGAAGCTGTTCTGTTTGTTTAGAAGAAAGATGGATCAATGAGACTCTGCGTTGATTATAGAGAAATTAACAAGATCACTATCAATAACAAATATCCTCTCCCGCGCATTAATGACTTATTTGACCAACTACGCGGAGCTCAATACTTTTCCAAGATTGATCTTCGTTCAGGGTATCATCAATTAAGGGTCAAAAGGGAGGATATACCAAAGACATCTTTCCGTACAAGGTATGGACAGTATTAATTTATAGTGATGCCATTTGGTCTTACTAATGCCCCTGATATCTTCATGGATCTGATGAATAGAGTCTTTAGAGACTATCTAGATCAGTTTGTGGTTGTCTTTATAGACGATATTCTTGTATATTCAAAGAGCAAGGAAGAACATGAAGATCACTTGAGAATTATATTGAAGATACTGAGAAAGGAGAAGCTTTATGCCAAATTTAACAAGTGTGAATTTTGGCTTCAAAAAGTTGCATTTTTGGGTCACATAATCTCAAAAGAGGGGATATCTGTGGATCCAGCAAAAACAGAGGTTATCGAAAGATGTTCAAGACCAACAACAGTAACTGAGATCTGAAGTTTTCTTGTTTGGCTGGATATTATCGATGTTTTGTGAAATATTTTTCACAATTATCTAATCCACTAACCAAGTTGACTCGGAAAGGAGTTAAGTGTGTTTGGAAGGAGGAATGTGAAGAGAATTTCAAGGCGTTGAAAAGAAGGTTATCCAGTGAACCAGTGCTCACACTGCCTTGTAGTGGAGAAAGGTTTTTGATCTACAGTGATGCATCCAAGAAGGGATTGGGGTGTGTTCTCATGCAAAACGATATGGTGATAGCTTATGCCTCACGACAGTTGAAAATCCATGAGCAAAATTACACAACACATGATTTGGAGTTAGCTGCGGTAATATTTTCATTAACGATTTGGAGGTATTATCTTTATGGAGAAAGGTGTAATATTTATACTGATCATAAAAGTTTAAAATATATTTTCACAGAAAAGGAGCTAAATATGCGCCAAAGAAGATGGTCGGAGCTGATTAAGGATTACGACTGCTCAATTAATTACCACCCTGGGAAAGCAAACAAGGTGGAGGATGCATTAAGTCGACAAGACCATGCCATTTTATCCATGATGAGGATCACAAAAGATCCAATATTTATGGATTTACAAAGGATGGATCTTGGAATAATAATGGAAGGGGAAAATCATATCTTTCTCAAATTAATGTTCAACCATCTATACATGTGATGATTAAAGAGGCATAGAAAGAAGATGTAGAGTTAGAAAAGAAGGTGAGAAATGTTCCTGAATTCAACCTTGATTATGATGGAATAATAAGGTTCAGGAATCGGGTTTGTGTTCCTCCCATCCCCGAATTAAAGAAGGAGCTGCTAGATGAGGCTCATAGTTCATCATTCTCTATTCATCATGGAAGCACGAAGATGTATAAGGACCTGAAAAAGTACTTCTGGTGGGATGGCATGAAAAGAGTTGTAGCTGAAAATGTCTCTCGATGCTTGGTTTGTCAGCAAGTTAAAGCTGAGAGACAGAAGTCTAAGGGGATCTTACAACCATTACCCATACCTGAATGGGAATGGGAAAACATCACTATGGACTTTGTCACTGGACTTCCTAAAACATCCAAAGGCAATAATGCTATCTGGGTCATAGTTGATCGTCTTACAAAGTCTGCACACTTCATTGCTATTAGAGAAGATTTCTCTCTGGATCAGCTTTCCAGGATATATGTGAAGGAAGTAGTAAGATTTCATGGAGTACCAATTTCTATTATATCTGATCGGGATCCAAGGTTTACCTCAAAGTTATGGCGAAGTCTTCAGCATACTCTGGATACATAGTTGAGTTTCAGCACTGCTTATCATCCTTAGATAGACGGTCAGTCTGAGAGGACAATTCAAACTCTAGAAGATATGTTGAGCGCTTGCTTTATGGATTTCAAAGGTGGTTGGGATCAACACCTACCTTTGGTGGAATTTTCTTATAATAATAGCTTTCACTCCAGTATTCAGATGGATACTTATGAATCTCTCTATGGAATGAAATGCAGCACTCCAACTTGCTGGGATGAAGTTGGGGAAAGAAGGCTATTAGGACCTGATCTTGTTGGTGAGATGGCAGAAAAGGTCAGATCTATTCAACAACACATTAGAGCTGCTCAGAGTTGACAAAAAATTTATGCCGACAACCGAAGAAAAGACCTAGAGTTTGAAGTGGGTGATAAATTGTTCTTACGAATATCTCCTTGGAAGAGAGTAATGAGATTCGGAAAGAAGGGAAAGTTGATCCCTAGATGTATCGGTCATTTAGAAATATTGGATCGTGTTGGGAAGGTGGCTTACTGATTTGCGCTTCCACTGAATCTCTCCTAAGTTCACGATGTGTTCCATGTATCTCTCCTGAGAAAGTACATACCTGATCCTTCACATGTACTCAGCTCAGAAGTTGTACTGCTGGAGCAAGATCTTTCTTATGAAGAACAGCCGATAGGGATTTTGAATCGTAGTGAAAAAGTCCTACGGAACAAGACCACTCGCTTGGTGAAAGTTTTATGTAAGAACCACCAATTATAAGAAGGTACATGGGAGATTTAGGATATGATGAGGGAGAGGTATCCTCATCTGTTTGTTACAAAGTGAAGAATTTCGAGGGCGAAATTCAGTTTAAGGGGGGTAGAATGTAACACCCGAGACTTTTATGAGAAATATTTTGTTTTTATGTTATATCAATCATCAAAGGAATCTTTATCTACACACAACAATAGCTTGGCTTTATTTACACGCAATCACGACCTTCCTCGATAGCTTGCATCGTACGCAATACCGAGTTTCACTAAACAACGATATGCTATTAAAATATTATTAAAACTAGCCGTTATGAATAGTAATAACCACTTTTTTAAATATTGTAAATTTCATCTTTCAAAATGGACTTCATTTTTGGATTTGGAATATCGAAATTAGCCTAGGGTGAAATTTTGGTATTTTTCTGAAAACATTCAATTTTTTATGAATAGTGAAAACACTGGGTTACTATTTAAAACCCGACTTTTTATTTAAATAATTATTTATTTTATTTAAATTTTTTTAGGTCAAAATTTATACATAATACCTTTATAAGTTCAAAGTAATTCATCGGAGTAATTTTATAATAATTTTAGGTATATAAAGATTTTATTGAACTTTTCACCGTCTTTTACCCACCTCCTAGGAAATTTGCAAATTTTCATAAAACATAATTTTACCACTTCTGTGAGTGGAATTTTGAAAATCCGAGAGACATGGTTAATATCAAGGATTAAAATCTGGTTCATTGAGATGAAAATAATTTTTGGTGAATAGTAACTTTTTACTTTTTTTTACCACGGTTAAAAGTAAATAGGGTAATTAAGGGTAAAAGTGTTATTATTATTACCCTAACACATGTCCTAATTCTATTGTATAAGTTTAATTCGACCAAAAACAACCTTAGGAATAAAAGATGACCATTTAGGCCCACTTGGATTAGATTAGGACATTTATTATTAATTTATTTAAAGAAGGGTTAAAATGGTTAAAATCAATGTTTAATAACTAAATCATTTTTCATATAGGGTTATACATAAGATAAATTTGACTATAAATATCCATTATAAAGATAAAAATATTTCCTACATAATGGTATTTTATTTTTATTTTTTAGACTTAAAATAATTTAATTTATTTATGACACAATGATGATGCAGTAATTATCCTATTAACAAAATATTGACATAATTGATTTTATAAATACCCAAATAAATATAATTTGATACTTTTTATGAATTCCAATAATTTTATATGTTAATATGACATGTTAGTATTGATTTAAATAACCATTTTCGAACTAATTATTCTATTATGAGTTTCACAAAAATGAATTACCAAATAGTGTCAAAATTGACATAAAATTGTTTTTAAAACAAATATTATATTATTAATTGTTATTATATTCCTAAAAATATAATGTTCGGCCAAGATACTTATATAATGATAGGTGTATCATTAATGGACCACTTGGGGGGTATCTTGGATGTATATGGTAAGTTTATAAACTATATAATATAAAAATACAAAGTGACATGGTAAATGTCAATCTAATTAACTAAGAGTTAAAACTAAAAGATAAGGTTAATATAATGACCTAAACTTGTCTAAATTCTATTGGATGAGAGGATTTCGACCCATACCCACCATATATTAGAAATAAATCAATTTGGAGCTATTAAAAACCGAATATGACTTTATAAAAAAATAATGTTTTTATTTTTTCCAAAGGTGCCCCTCTCCTCCCTTATAAAAGGGCACCTCCTCCCTCTCTTCCTCACACCACATTGAGCCTTAAATCTCGGACAACCCCTGCCAAATTCTCTTCTCCACTTCCCTAGAATCATCCTAGAGGTCCTGGTCTTCTTCAAAGACCAATTTTAGTGCCCTAAGAGGAGGTCTCAAAGAGGCACTTCAAAGAAGAGGTAATGTCTGTTACCGATTCTTTCAACTTTATTTATTCTTCCACTTCTTCTTATTTAGTTGTTTAATTATGAAGTAATAACATAAGTATCACTCATATAATGATATGTTATTATAAGTTTGAAACAGCCCTATTTCACCATCTATCCATCCTATGGAAAACAGAATCATCGTGCGTGCGTACGTACGGAATACTGTCTCCATGTCGTTGTGTAATCTATTTTCCACCACCACCTTACTTGGATGGGTATAATGGTGTAAATAATAACTATATATGATTATTGTAAAGTGATATTGTTTATGAAATATTATACATACACTCCAATACAATTCCACGATCATGGGAACGATATCATCGCTCGTGCGTACGTACGGAATACCGTCTCCACAATGTGATGCGACTTGTTCTACATGATCTTCATTGCATAATAATTATATAAATGAATTGAATGAATGAATATGATATATATTACACTAATACCATTTTGGAAATGAGGTATCTATAACCTAAAAATAATAATAATAATTTATTCAACAAAACACGAATAAGAACAAAAAGCAATAAACACCCAAATAACAAGTAACAATGAAATATTACTAATAAGAAGCTAAGAATATGACCATATATGATATCATAAAAATAAGTATGATTATTGAATAAGTCAATGACATTATTTAAATCATTATACAGGAGGTTCGGATACTTACGAAGAAAATCAGACCTAAGGTAATAGAAAATCTCGCAAATCTCATTTTTTATCCGAGATTTTTTATACTTCAGAGTTTACTGGGGAATATTTATCATCCAAATCCATGTTTCCTAAATATGTAATATTTATATCTTTATAAAATTGTTTAAATCCAATTTTACCCTTCGGTGAGTTTTTAGTAAAATATATGAAAGGAATCTTTTGTCGTTTTTCATACGAGGTACTTTTTGACTTTTCCGACATAAGTATGAGAAGAATGTTTTTTTTAACTTATACGACATGAATGGATTTTTAAAACATTATTTCCAAGAAGCTTCCTTTAAAAGTTTTCAAGTTTATTTTTAATCAACTTATTTTAGTTTAAAATTGTATGACATGTTAAGAAAGGAAAAATGTTTTTGAAGTAGAAAGGATATTTTCCTCAAGAATGGAATTCAAGTGTTTTATCAAAATAATTTTCCATCAAAGATAATATAGGGTTCTATTTCTATCCCTTTTATTACATTTATTTGATTATGTTGTGATGGAATTATTTTTATGAATTCCTTTGTCTTATATGAATTGTTTTATGACGTCATGATGTTTAAGAATCCAATTTTTATTACATGGGTTAGGTAATGATGTATGATTTATGATCTTGTGGAACACATAAGAATGGTATCATTATGAGATGGGTGGGACCTATATCTACCTCCAATGCATTGGGTAAATATTTATATCTCATGAGGTAGACATGGCTGGAACGGCAGGTTAAACCGGTTCAGTGAAACAGGACTGAAACGAGGAGTGAACTCGGTTCAGAAATGGACATTGTCCACTAAGATAGTCTTGGTAATGATTCTTGACTACTAAGAAATGATTTTATATGATTATGTGTGTATTCCAAAAAGCTTCATGTTTTAAGTTATGATTATTGGGATTACATTTCACTACTATGATTTATCCCATGTTGTGAAATTATGATCTCTTTTGCAGGTTAAGATTTTTAAAATGTTATGTTCTTATGAATATGATGTGATTGATATTTCTTTTTTTTTACCCTTACTGAGAATTTGAGCTCACCCTTTTGTATGTTTTCTTTCCCCAGGTCAGGAAAAAGGTTATTAAGTAAGCTATTCTAAAAAGGGACTCTAGATATGATGAAATAAATGGGAGACAATGTAGATTCTTTATGAACCAGTTGTTTATGTTACCCAGTTTCTAAAGACACTATACCTATATGGTCCTTTCATGGTTTTGTTATATGTTGTAATAAGTGTACTTCGATTTTGAAGTATTAACCATGTATGTAATGTATGGTTCGTTATATCCATGTTGTCATGATAAAGGTCAAAAAGGTTAAATAAGGTTTTAAAATAAATTATAACTGTAATAATGTGACCTAAACTTGTCGAAAAATTATTTTATGAGTTTATTTTGATCCATAAATATTATATATTCTATATAATATACTTTTATCCATCAGGAATAGAAAATTAGTTTATTTTTTTGTAAAATTTCAAGAGTGCCCCTCCCCTATGTTATAAAAGGGAACCTCTTATTTTAATTAGATTACACTTCAAAACCTATTTGTTTCAGTCAAAAACATAAAAATATCCTCAAAAAAATTCTACCTTTATACTAGAGTCATTTCTTTGGTCAAAAATCCAAAAAATGAAGTCCTTTGGTGCCAACCAATAAGAGAAACCCGAAGAATAGGTAATGTTCATCAATGAACATTTTTTTCTATTTATACATTTAGACCCTTAAATTTCATTTATATAATTTTTATGTAAAAAATAATTATATGAAACATATTTATATGTTTTTATTTTACTTTTATGACCTAAAATTTGACAAACTTCCAACATATTAGATACATAATCATCTTTCATGTGTATGGAAGACTAACACCTTGTGAAACGATGTCATTCGTTCTTACATTAACACCTTTAATGGTCGGTAAAAATGATGGATTTATAGTTGATATATGATATATATTATATTGATAAATTATTTAATATTATTAATTTTTCATATCACACATAACATCATGGTTTCAATTTTTCAAGAATATTATTTCATCGTTATTGTGTATGATAGACTTCTACCATGCGAAGCGATGTGATTCATTCACGCCTTACATGAAATATGTTAAAGATGGATTATGAATTTACAAAATATCACTTATAGTCATTTAAATAAACCCATTAAACCTACCCACATACCAATTACATTTTTACTATTTATTTACTCTCATAATACTGCTATATTAATGTTTTCCAATTTTCTGTACCATTTAAAAGTGTTTAGCTTACCCCATGGGTAGCCCTAGGTTCAGTAACACTCACTTATGGACCCAATGGGGTCTATTAAGGGTTTTGCATCTCAAAATAAGTCCTGAATCACATTTCGCAACCAACTACAAAGAAACTCAACAAGGTTATGCATTTTAATAACCATATACACATATAGAACATCAAGACTATAGGAAAAATCTTAAAGACCACCTTCCTCCTACTCAAAGAAGATTAATATCCCAAACTCATCCCTTGATTCAAAATCAACACCCTTTAAATCCAAAACATATAATATTATTTATAAGTGAGGGTTTTAGGGATTCTGAAAGAGATAATAGATTCAATAATCCCTCATATATAAATTAGATAAAGGAGGACTTTTAGACTCACTCAGAGATTCAATTTACACCAAACAACACTATAAATTCCCAAAAAGTGAAGGAGAATCACCCATGGAGGAGTAGGGTTTATTGGTTCATCACCCATTCTATAGGGGTTGAATGGGGTAAAAATTGGGGAAGAAATTAATAGGATCGGGAAGGAAAACTATAAATATTTACATTTCAAAGGACACGTGACTTTGCTACACCATAAGAGAAACTATGTGCCAAACATGTGACTCCATCTATCCAAAAGGGGTCAAGATGCATGGTTTCCTAAGAGCACTCCCACAGTTTTGAAAATGTTATAGTAACCTTACACTATAACTTATTTGAATGTTTTACCAAACCAATGATTTCCCCAACCTGGTGCACAGTTTCTTTTAACCGTACGCTAACTGTCAGCTACACACTATTTGGCCTCGGTTCTTCCACTTTTGTGTTTAACACCCCATGAATACCCCCCAAAACATCCATTCACCCAAGGAACACTTTATTATATAAAAATTAAATTTAACAACAATATTAAAAAAGGGCATGAAATCACAAAAAGTTGGGATCTTACAACCTCTCCACCTGATAATGGCGCATCCTAGAGCTAAACCTCTGAGAACTCCTTAGTATTCTAGACCAAAAATGATCAAACCACATCCCACCAATCAACCTTCAGCTCTTGAGTTTCTTCTTAAACTCATCCATATTGAAACAATTCTCAGACCAAGGTAACAGTCCTACCATAAAATATTTCACCCACCATTTTCCACAATCTCAACTCGATGCTTCTCAAGGATGAATACACCTTAACACATCATTAATAGTACCAAGTATAGGAGAAAGGTTCAAAAAATTCCACTAGACCATTGCATGAAAGGATACTATAAAGGCACTACATTACCCTATGAGAACTAACTGGGACACTCTCAGTCCAATATTCTCCACAAATCATGGCCCAAATTGCTTGGTGCTTTCACATTGAGATTATTTTAAAACTCTAATGGTGACCCAAACCCGACATCATTCAAGGAAAAATCCTGATTATAACCTTGTCTCATGACCTAACTCAGTCTAAAACCTAAGGCCCAACATCCTCAGCTAATTTTTGAACATTCTATAGGCCCAAACCGAATATACTCTTCCTCCTAAGGTACTCAACTAATCAAAATTTGAGCAAGTTCCCATTACCAAAACTGATACACAAAGATGGATCCCACCTGAGTCCATCCAACTCAAACCTCTGATTACATCATTAACCAACTAATCATCCCCTATGGTGATTCCCACCATATTCTTTATCCTATCACCAACCTTTTCCAGTATTGAGAACATACATAATTGAAAAATAGTCCAACAAAACCTCATCTCAACTATCACAACTTACCCAATGCATTTTCCAACTCACCATGACCAAATGTCCACAATATAACCATCCAACATTGGAATTCAACCATTCTATCAAAACCACCTATATTGGACACACACACTATCCATACTCATTTAATGGTAAATTGGTTCTTTCTCAGATCCCATTCCCATTACGGAAAATCCCTTATCCTTCCAATGATAACTAGAGGTGGCTTACATCCCTCCACATCAGTTCATTTTTTCCTATATGAGTCAATCCATCCCTGGTCAACTCATTCATTTGATGCCCAACTCCCACTAATTTTATCTAGCCATGTTACCTGGACACGACCCCCTTTTAACTTAAGGGATACTACCCTCATCCATGCACACCCACCGAAGTCATCCCGGGCGTTCGGTAAAACTCCACGGTCATGGAATTCGCTACACTTAAAACTATTGTATTTCTCTAGAGCAGCCCTCAACACCTCTACGATGTGGCCAATATGATTACCTTTATAAATCACCCAATATTGAAGCCATTGCTCAACTTGATTGACCATAATATCCAATCCCAACACAATTTTTTCCCAAGGAAGTCAAACATTCACCTCACATGTTTCTCATTGGAATATTGGTGCCATAACATCTACATTATAGCTTAATTCACACATCCATGACTTAACATAATCTAACCCACCTTAGGAGTTTTTTTGGTAATACTTTCCTCGAGAAATTTTGACCACTACAGGTCATGTTCAATCACAATCTGAACCCCAAAACTTGGAAGTACCCATCTACCTTTCACTATAATAAAAAACAAACATCACCCACTACTCATTCCAAGCTTTTGATAATGACACCCATGGAATTCATCCACATATGGCCCATCCCAAGGACTTATCTTATAACCTATTGATGGTGAAATCCCACACCATATGACTCCCACACACATACCTATCCTAGAGCATATTCCCCAAGAGGCTCCATTCCAATCCAAATCACATTATGGTTACTAGGCATAAAGAGATAACTATCTTAGTATATGTTAAACGATGTAAATGTATTTGGAATGGTCATCACTAGATAGACATAGGATAAGAAGTCATCGACAAAAACCACTACAAACTATCCACCACCACAATCAAAACTTACCAAGAGGAAACCTCAATCTTCAAAATGTCTCAGGCTTCCATTCCCACCTATGTCATATCAACACTCAAACACCACAACTCGAATAGAATTTCCAAAAAAACTCACTACCAACTCATGACCCTCTTCCAAGCGAACATGACCTTGTATTCCTCTTGGAACCATTATCATCACCCCACTTGAGATCTTCTTGAACAATTCCACATATCACAATATATATGCAACGACCAATTCCACTGGTCCAAAAGCAACCTGTTTATTACACTACCAGGGCCTATCCACTTTGATTCCATGGAAATAACATGTTCTTAAATCCAACCAACTTGTGCACATATCCTAACAGAATCATGCCTATCTAACAAGTTCCCATCACTCGATACTCATCGAGACCATCGAGTAACCATACTCTCCTACGACCATACACAAAACCAGACTCTAGCTCACACAAGTTGTGCATCACCTAATCTAGACCCAAACATCCACTATCATGACTGATCATGCCACCTGATCTGCCAGCTTCATCAGACCCAAGGATTTCCTTAAATCTCAGCCAAAACACCACACCTATAAATAGCCCAACCATGTGACCACCCTCACCACGGGTGTCCTCCACAACAAAACCAATCATCCATGCTTTGATCACCCTTTTTTTTCCAACCCCATACATCATTTCTTTCTGCATCTTACTGTAACATTCCATGATTATAAAAATAAAGTTAATATTGAATTCATGTAACCCTGAGTCTCTAAAAAACACTACTTTGTTATAAAAATTCAAGTAAACAAAATTTTTCTACCTCTGTGATTTGAATTTCAAAAAACTAACGTACACGGTTGCATTCTGTAAGATATTTAGAATCTGATAAGACAAACATAATTTTTGGTGAATAGTAACAAACCCTTATGAATAGTAAAATGAATAGTGATATGAATAGTAATATGACCCTTATGAATAGAAAATATTATTATTATTTTAGTTTATTAATGTTATAAGATAATGAGATCTTGATTAATTTTTCAAGGTGATATAAAACTAATATAAGTTTTAAAATTGTAATTTTTTGAATAAATTGTGATTTTATTAAAAATTTAAATTCATAATATTTAGAAAATTATTTTTAAAAAATGGAGTAAATTTTTAATTATATACGTCCAAAAATGGTTGGGGTTAATTTTTTCAATTTTTCAAAAATACTCAAATTTCTGCTCAATAGTGAAATTTGATAATTTACAAAAAATTCTAATAAAGTGAATTTATGCATAATACTTGAGTCATGGATAATTAAAATGGCCACTATTTGAACTCAAATGAACATACTACTATTCTAGGTCATAATAATTAATACTATTGTTTTTCATTGGGTAAATAATAAAATAATGATTAAAATAATGGGAAACCCCTCCTTTCCTCCAATATAACCCCCCTCCCTCTTCTCTTCACTTCTCTCAAGCCTTGTGCATTGCCTAAATTATTTCCAAATTACCTCCCAAGATCCCCCCCCCCCAATTAAATCATCCCTTTGTCTCATAAAAAGACCAAAACCTCACCCCTAAAGAGGCTCTCAATAAATATTACTTCAAAAGGTAAATTCCTCTTTTCAATTATTTTATTTCAAGTTCATTAATTTATTTTTCTTTCCTCACCTCCTTTCATCCAAATTCTGTGATGACACCAGTACCTTACAGGTACTGTAATTTTGTTACTATAAAGTAATAATTCTTTATCATGCCTTATTTCCCCTTAATTTATGCTAGAAATAAAAACAGCGTCCAAGATGTGTTAATTTGTCACATTCAAGGATGATGGGTTATCAATTTCTATTACCATCTTAAATTATGGTCATGAAACCATTTTTATTGTAGAATAATACCATAATATATGAATTATAACTTATTTAATGTTCTTTAATCCTTTTTTACACATGATATTAATTTAAAAATCGAAATGAGTTCATTGTGATCAAAAACCACCAATTAAGCCAAACAATTTTCATTAAAGTTTTATATAATGATTCACCTTCACTCCCAGTAAACAAATGAATTTTATAACCCTTTAATATTATGTTTTTTCACTCAGAACATAAAAATTCTATTCTAGACAACCATTATCATTCTACATGTTTATCCTTACATGAATATAAGTCAACTGATCATGAAAACTAAATAATAATATTCTCCCAAACAATGAAATTGAATCTCTTAACACATAAAAAGACCATGAATGAACCTAATAAAATTATTATAAATCAATAAAATGTAGAATAGGTTCTGAAATCATTAATTTATGAGCCTAAATATGATTATTCTAGTCATTTATATCAATTGAGGAACACCTTCAGACTTAAGGTAAGGGTTTTCTACCTGAACCTCCATTTTCATTCGGGTTACTCTTATTGTCCAATTACCACAATTAAATTGTTATTTGTTAATATTTACACATAATATATTCTATTATATTGTTATATATATGTAAACCAACCATAATACTACTTTCATATATGGGGATTTATATGTTTTAAAAAGATCTTTCAAAAATTCATCCTGAAATACAAGCCAGATTCAAGGGAATTTCTCAACTTATTACCTATTTTTATGGGAACTCTATAATCTATTTTCCGAAAACATTGACTTAAAAAAATCATTAATTTTAATATAAAAAACTAATTTACTTCACTTATAGGTTTACACATATACTTTTCCAAAATAACTCTTCTTTTCAAAGTAAAATATTATTTTCCTCAAAAATTACTCGATGATTTTATAAGAGTATATTGATCTTTTTCAACACTCTTGTTGATTCTTAAGAATTATTGGGATTAATCCTTTATTATATAACATAACATATTAAATTTAATGATTTATTATTAGTTTGAATATGTATGTTCTATCTTTAAACCATTCACTAATTTACTCTGAATGGTTAGTGTTTATACTGAATGATTTAGGGAACATTATTAACATTTCATTTATTAGTTTAAATATGAATGTATATATATTTTATGGTTATTCTCATTAATATGAGGAATTAATTTCACTTATTAAGTGATGGGTGGTTCCCTCTATAGCCTATCGATTCATCGGTAGGTCTCATGAGACAAACTACAGACTTTGCACAAGGCCTTGACAAAATGATTATTTATGGACTTGGCATGAGGACTTGCTGATATGGTTATGTTGTCCGGCATTATTAATTAGCTCATTATGAAACTAGTAATTGAACTTTCCTTTGGTTATTCAACTTGTATAATACCCATGATTATGATTTATTGTGGACTTATTTATTGAGCTCTCATTCCTTCCATAATATGTTCATGTACATTTTTAAAGGCATGTGTTTTTAGATATTCACCATGACTAATGTTTATTTTAATGATATCTTCCACTATATTACATACCCTTACAAATAATTTCATCTCACCCCTCTTATGCTTCATTTTCGTAGGACATGAAGAGGTATATTATGAATGACATGAAAAAATATCCTAGAAGTTATGGATGTTGTCAAAGTAATTTCTATATTGTATTTCCTTTCAAGTTGTAATGTTAAACTTATGCATATAATTGGTTTTCCAAAACTACTAAACTATTTTTTCCTTCATGATATGACTTTATTGTAATCATACTAATGTAATTAATTGAAGAACTAGCTCCGAGAAACTGGGGTTGGGTCCTTACTATTGGTATCAAAGAATTTTTAGTAGAAAACAAGGAAACCGGATTTAAAAAATTTAGATTAGGGAACAAAACCCTAACATAGTCTTTGAGGATAAAAATATAAGAAAATTTTAGAATTTTAGTAAGGAATAGATTGTGTGGATATTTCTAGAAAATACTTCTTTGTCTAGATACTACAAGTGGAAATAGTTCTGGAACATATGTACCTCAGAGTGAAAACTCCGACAAGGAGTTTTAGTCTTGACCCAGGGAATCATGGTACATGACAATGGGCCTTACTACGCACCTGGTTTGACACTATTAGGAGAAATACTTAGGATAATTCACATTTTCCTTAAAAGATATTATAAAGGATTTAAATGTAAATTTTTTCTCAAATAAACAATGTTTATGATTATGGGATTAACTGAATATAATATTTCAATTTATGTTAAGTATTTTATGTTGAGATTATACATTATGATTCATAACATAATCTAGTGTATTCCATTATTTATAAATGGTTCCTAGTGTAAGTAATGGAAACCACCTTAATTCATGTATACTATATAGTTATTTCCCTCCTATGAAAGATAATGATGTTGGCTCTAGAGATATGACTCGTGATGAGCAAATTATAACTATACTAGGACAGATTACTCAGGTTATGAATAATAAATTTATCCAAATTGAGCATCCGGATCCACAATGTGGAGGAGTTATGTTAGAATTCATTATATGACAATAATCCCCATCATTCAAAGGTACTACAAACCTATTTGTAGCTGAGAAGTGGATAAGTTCCCTACACATAATATTTCTCACTTTTGGGATGTAACAAAAGAGAGAATGTTGTCATGGTAGTTTATCTTCTATCAGGATATGTGAGTCAGTGGTGGTCATTGATTTAAAATGAAAAGGAGGAGAAAGAAATAAAAGAGATGGAGTGGAGGGATTTAAAAAAATCCAAGAAAAATACTTCTCTGATGAATAGTGAGAATATATGGAAAGGAAGTTTCGAAATCTGAGGAAAAAAGAGCATGACAATGTTGAAAAGTATGAAGATAACTTTATAAGGTTAGAAATAAATGTCTTAGAGTACATATGTAATCCAAGTAGAATGATTTATCGATTATTTGATGGTTTAAAACCATTCCTCTAAAGGGCTCTAGTCTCCCAAAGTTTTTCATCATATGAATATATAGGCTCAAGTGATATCAATATGGAAAAGGAATTCTCTAAGTCTTATGATTTTAAGGTAAATAAAGAGAAGAATAGGGAAACTAAAAACTTTGGAAAAGGAAATAATGAACTGGGGAAGAAGGTAAGAGTTGACCTCCTGCCCTATGATAATTGTGGGAAGATACAGCACGGTACTTACCTAAAGGGTATGGGTGTTTGTTACAAGTGTAGAGAGAAAGTCCATCTATCCCTAGAATGTAAGGGGAAGAATTTATCTACCAATGTTAAATGATAAAATTTTAGGGAGAGAGGAAATTATGAAAATGATTTTCCTAGGAATCGAGGAAATGTTCCCCAAATAAGGACAGGGGAGTAGGGACAAGCTTACACGATCACATCTGCTAATATTGAAGTTCTTAATGACGTGGTGGTAGGTACTTTAATAATTTCCTCAAACATAGAAAATGATTTATTTGATTTTGTATCATCGCATTCTTTTATATCTTCCCAGTTTTCCAAGAAAATTAGATATTTTCAATTTTATTTAATAATTGATTTGTCTGTCAAAAATTATAAGAGAGGTATCATTGAAACAAAGATGGGTTGATCAATCCCCCTTATGACACATAAATGTGATTTATTTTCTAAACATATCATCATACCCGTGATTTACTTTGATATAATCCTTGGTGTGAGTTGGATTTCACGTTATGATGTGAAGATCTGTTGCAAGAATATGGAAGTTAAAATTTTTGAGAATGGTGTTGAATATTTTATCATAAGATAAGAAACCACACCAATTAATTCTTATCTAGATCCACCCCCATTATCACTAAAAAAATTAATTATTATGGAGGTAGGAAATGCAATATCTATGGGTGATGAAATGAATGTTAAAATTAAGGACCTACCTATTTTGCAATAATATGTTGACATGTTTCCAGAGGATTTACCTGGACATCCTCCAGGGCTGTAATTTGAGTTCTCTATTGATTTAAGTCATGGTTCAAGGCCTATATAAACTACCCCTTATATAATGGACGCTTAATAATTGGTGGAACATAAGAAACAACTGGAGTAATTGAGTGATAATGGATTTATTCTCCCTAGTGTTTCTCCATGGGGGGATCATGTTCTTTTAATTATTAATAAATATGGATCAATGAGGTTTTCAATTGAATATAGAGATATTAATGCTATAAAATAAAGAACAAGTATCCCCTACCTCTCATTAATTAATTATTTGATCAACTTAATAGAGCTCTATATTTGTCGAAGATTGACCTCTGATCTAGATATCATCACTTTTGTGTGAGGAAGGAAGATATTCCAAAGACAGCATTTCGAACTAGGTATGGGCATTAAGAGTTTATGGTAATTACATTGGGAATGACTAATGCACCCTTTTTTCATGGATCTAATGATTATATTTTTTAAGGAATATCTTGATGAATTTGTGGTGGTATTAATTGATTATATCTTGGTACACTCCAAAAGCTTTTAAAATCATGAAAATCAATTTAACACTATTATAAAGACTCTTAGAAAAAATGAATTATATTGGAAGTTTAGAAAATGTGAAATTTGGCTTCAATTAGATTCCTTTATTGGACACATTGTCTCTATGGATGTATTATCTCTTGATCCTATGATTACAAAGGCAATGCAAGAATGGTCTACTCCAACAAACATAACTGAGGTATGTAGTTTTATTGATTTAGTAGGTTATTATCATCATTTACTTCAGAACTCTGCCTATTTACCCAACCCAATGACCAATATTATACGTAAAGGGGGTATTCTCCTATTGAAAAAAGAATGTGAGAAATGTTTTGAGGAATTGCATAGGAGATTAGTGAATTCTCTGATCCAAACTCTACCATCAGGGAATGATGGGTTTGTGATATATAGTGATGCATCAGATAAAGGAATTGGTTGTGTCGTTTTCAAAAATCATAGAGTTATTTATTATGCATCAATGTAACTAAATATTCATGAACAAAACTATCTTACTCATGATCTTGAGTTAGTAGTTTTAATCTTTTCTCTAATGATATGAAGACATTATCTCTATGGTAACAAATGTGAGATATATATACATATCTTAAGAATTTGAAATATATCTTCTCACATAATGAACTAAACATGAGATAAAGGAGATTGCTTGAACTTCTCAAGGACTACAATTTTTCTATACACTACCACCCAATAATAGAAAATAAAGTAGTTGATGTATTGAGGAGGAAGGATCATGGATTTCTCAACAAAATGAGGATTGATAAGGATCCTTTGTACATGGATTTAGTGAGGTTTGATATAGGAATTATCAAAGAAGTTGAAACATAATTACTTTTTCAATTTTCTACCAATCCATATTTATTAGAAAGGATTAAAATATCTTAGACTGATTATGAGAACCTTCAAAAGAAAATTAATTCTTTGAAATATGGGAAATTGGCTGGCTTCGTATATGAAGATAGAATTCAGAAATTTGGGAAGAATCTATGTGTTCCCTCTATACCCGAGCTAAAAAGGGAGTTATTGGATGATACCCATAGTTAGAATTTTTATATACATCCTGGTAGCACTAAGATGTATAGAGATTTGAAGGAACATTTCTAGTGGGTTAACATGAAGTGGGAAATTGCTGATTATGTATCAAGATGTCTAGTATGTCAGTAAGCAAAGGTCGAAAGGAAACATCCAGTAGGAATCTTGCAACCTCTAACTATTCCTATATGTAAATGAAAAGAAATCACCATGTATTTTGGCACTAGATTACCCAAAATTCCATGGAATAATGATGCAATATGGGTAATTTTTGATTGAATTGCAAAATATGAACATTTCCTCTCTATAAGGGGGATTTTCCACTAGAAAAACTTGAATGACTCTATATCAATGAATTTGTGAGATTTCATGGAGCACCTCTATCGATTGTGTATGATCATTATCCATGATATAAATAGAAATTTTAGAAAAGTCTTCAGAAATATTTCGATATTGAGCCTTGATTGAGTACTCCTTATCATCCACAAACTGACGGGTAATCAGAAAGGATGATACAAAACTTAGAGTAAATGTTGAGATCATATTCAATTGGATTTCTCGGTATGTGGGATCAATATTTACCCTTGGTGTATTTTTATTATAATAATATTTTCCATTCAAGTATTCAAATAAAACCATATAAAGCGTTTTACGAAAAGGGATGTTGCGCACCAACTTGTTGGGATGAAGTTAGAGAAAATAAGCTTGTGGGCCTAGATTTTGTGGAGAAAACAATAGTGAAGATAAATAATATACAAGTACATAGCAATGAAACTCAAAGAAGACAAAAAAACTATGTTGATAATCTAAGGAATGATTTGGAGTTTCAAGTTGGGGATCATGTTGTCTTAAAAGTATCTCCATGTAAGGGAGTTATAAGGATTGGGAAGAAAGGAAAATTGAGACCTAGGTACATAGGCCCTTTTGAAATTATAGAGATAATTGGAGTTGTTTCATATAATTTGTCTATGAAACCTGGACTTTATAAAGTACACAATGTGTTACGTGTCTCATTGTTAAGAAAGTACATGCTAGTATAAACACATGTCCTCACTTTTAAAGGTATAGAATTGGAACCTGACCTATCTTACTGTGGAGAGCCGTTCCAGATTCTAGACACAAAAATCAAGTGTTGAGCAATCAAATGACTCAACTGGTAAAGATAATTTGGAAAATTTATAAAATTGTAGAGGCAACATGGGAGCGTGAGGAGTACATGATGACGAACCACCCAAATATTTTTGTGATGTAACATTATGGTAATTTCGAAGATGAAAGTTTTGTAAGGAGGGGAAAATGTAACACACCAAGATTTTGTAAAATAAATTAATATTTAATTCATGAAACACTGAGTATCTACAAAATGCCACTTTTTTATAGAATATCCAGTAAACATAATTTTTCTACCAATGTGATTTAAATTTTGAAAAACTGGAATACATGGTTGCATTCAGTAAGATATTTACAGTCTGATAAGACAAATAAAATTTTTGGTGAATATATACATACCCTTATTAATAGTAATATGAACTATAATATTACCCATATGAATAGTAAATATTGTTATTATTCTACTGAGTTAAGGTTATAAGATAATGAGATCTTGATTTATTTTTCCATGTGATATAAAACTAATTATAGTTTCAAATTTGTTATTTTTTGAATATTTTATGAATTTATTTAAAAATTAAATTAATAATATTTATAAAATGATTTTTAAAAAATGGAGTTCATTTTCGAATTCTACATGTGAAAAAAAGGTTAAGGTAAATTTTTGGGATTTTTCTTAAATACCCAAATTTTTTCTGAATAGTGAAATTTGATGATTTATAAAAAATGATAATTAATTGAATTCATACATAATGCTTAAGTCATGGATGATTTAAATTTCCATTTCTCAAAATCACATGAACATATTAGTTTTCTTGGTTTGAATAATCAATCCTTTTGGTTGTATTTGAAAAAAAGATAAAATAATGATTAAGATAATGGGAAAACCTTCCTCTCCTCCACTAAAAAACCCCCCTCAGTCCCTCTTCTCTTCACTCCTCTCAAGAATTTTTCCTTGTCTAAATTATAATAAAATATCCTCCAAATATCATCCCCCACTTCCATATTCCCTTTCTCTCATAAAAAAACCAAAACATCTCCCCTAAAGAGGATCTCAAGTAAGACTACCTCAAGAGGTAAAACGCTCTTTTCATTTCTTTTATTTCAAGTTCATTTATATAATTTTATTTCCTAACCTCCTTTCATAAAAATGTATTGATTAATAAATTACCTTACATGTACTAGAATGTTTTTATAATAAAGTAATAATTATTCATCACCTCTCATTTCCCCATATGTTATGCGAGAAATGAAATCGCCATCTGAAATGTGTTAATTTATTGCATTCAAGGAAAACAGGTTTTTAATTTCTATTACCCTCTTAAATTATGATCATGAAACCATTTTTATGGTTGAACCAGACCATTATAAATTTATTATGACATATTTAAGGTTCTTTAATCCTGTTTTACACATGATATTAATTTATAAACCAAAATGATTTCGTTGTGATCAAAAACCGCCAATTAATGCAAACAATTGTCATTAATGTTTTATATAATGATTCATCTTAACTCCCAATAAAAAAATCCTATTTTATAAGAATGTAATCTTATGGTTTTTCAATAATATCCTACAACTCCTATTTTATACATCCATTCTCATTCAACATGTTTATTCTTACATGAATATATGTAAATTTATCATGAAAACCAAAGTGGAAAATCCTCCAAATTAATGAAATTGAATCTCTTAAGCCATCAGAAGACCATGAATGAACAGAATAAAGTTATTATAAATCAATTAAATGTAGAGTATATTCTTAAATCATTAATTTATGAACCTTTATTTTATTATTAATTTTTTTAAGATCAAGTGAGGAACACCTTCTAACTTTAGTTAATGGTTTTCTACCCAAGCCTCCATTTTCATTCAGGTTACTATTATTATCAACATATCTCAATTATATTATTATTTATTCATATTTAATACTAAAATATTCTATTTTAATGTTATAAATATGTGAACCAACCATAATACTACTTTTATTTATGAGTAGTTATATGTTTTAAAAGGATCTTTCAAAAATTCTTCCCGAAACACATGCTTGATTCAAGTGAATATATCAAATTCTTACCTATTTTCAAGGGCAATCTATAATATTTTTTTAACAACCATTATATTCCTGAAATCACTCATTTTATTATGAAAATAATATCTTACTTCACTTATGGTTTTATACAAAGTCTTTTCCAAAAGAACTCTTCTTTTAAAGTAAAAGTGTATTTATCTCAAGAATTACTCGATGATTTTATAAGAGTAGCTTCATCTGTTTCAACACTCAAGTTGATTATTATGTATTATTGGGATTTATATTTTATGATATCATATACCATATTAAATTAAATGGTTTATGATTTGTTTGAATATGGATGTTATATCCTAAAACTATTCACTAATTTACTCTGAATGGTTAGTGTTTATGCTTAATGATTCTGGGAACATTATTGACATTTCATATGTTAGTTTAAATATGAATTTATATGTTTTTTATGTTTATACCCATTAATATAATTAATTAATTAGACTTATTATGTTATTATTTGTGTCTTCTATAGACCCTTGATGTATCGGTAGGTCTCATGAGACAAATTACAGTCTTGGCATAAGGCCTTGACACAAAGATTATCTATGGTATTTGAACAAAGCCTTAACGACATGGTTATAAAGTCTGGATTTATGCATTCCCTCATTATGAAACTATTAATTTAAATTTCATGAGTTTATTAAACTAGTATAATTACCATGATTATTCATTATTATGGTATTATTTATTTAGCTCTTATTCCTTCCATAATGTGTTCAAGATCATTTTTTATATGAATGTGTATTTAGTTATTCACCATGCCTATTGTTTATGTTTATGATATATTTTATGGTATTTCTTACCATTAATGAGCATTTAATATCACCCATTTCATATGTTTCATTTTCACATGTCATGAAGAGGTATATTATGAATGGAATGCAGAAATAACCTTGGAGTTATGGATGTTGTCAAATGAATTTATTTATTGTATTTCCTTTCAAGTTGTAATGTTTAACTTTTGTATGAATCTGGTTTTCCAAAACTACTAAACTATTTGTTCCTTTAGGAAAATACTTTCTTGTAATCATGAAAATTTAATTAATTAAGGAACAGGCTTTAGGAAACTGGGGTCGGGTCCTTCCACTAACTCCATCAAAACCATAGGGTCGGTCTCCAAACAATCCCTCCCTTTAAAACCACCCTTATAGTTATACCAAATAACCCAAGGGATTTAGTAAGGCGAATCCAAGTAATAACTATTCACTTTTACTAAAACACAGTGGAACCCACCATGCATCGATTTCACCTCTAAATCAACAACATGTTCTTCATATTCTGAGGCACTGGAAACACTGGGCTGACCTCCCTCGAGGATACCCTCGATTTCTCAGGATTTTCAACTCATAGACACAACTCATGACACATCCCCCAAAACCATTAAATTTTCCACTTAGCCCTCTAGGTTAATCTCTAACTATGAAACACTCTTAGTGTTCCTCTACCAAGGTCTGAAACTTCTACCTGTGCCACACACACATAAAATAACTGACACCCCAACTAACCTCTTTTACATGTTATCCTCAAATGTTTAATAATACCAAATCCCCGGATGATAGAAACAATAAGATAAGGTCAATGGCTCTCTCTAATCAATACACACCAACCCTTTAACAATAGGCTACTCACGGGATTCATCCTACCCCCATTAAAAGCACACTTTTTTTAACACACTAAACAACCATTTAATATTGGTTTCACACTATTGATGATCTCACATGTACACTAGAACCATGAAACGAACACCCACTCGAGGGTACAAAACATATCTCACAAGGTATGAATCTAACAGTGTCACCATATTCACATTAATTGATGTCATTTCACTACATCAAGGTCACAACCTAACCATGGAAAGAACATTCAACATTCCATTAACTAAAACATCCTAACCCATCAAGGTCTCATGTCCTATGACCTGAGGTCTCAATACTAAGATACTCTCACTGCCCAAACCACCCTTACATAGGTTCAATAACCATTATAATGGATACTCACCACCAGTGTCCCCAAGTTCCATAATTGTTTCATTTTTCCATTTAATTAATATTTATCATTTAAACCCATGATTTCACTTTTCCAAACATTTCATTTTTCAAAACCCTAGAATTTACACTTTCAAAAACCTTTTTGTTAGCCCATAATTTGAAAAATCCCATCTTTATTCAAAACCCCATTTAAGAACCTTTAAATTTTCCAAAACCATGGATTAACATTTCTCAAAACCCTTTTAACCCACTTTTCAACACCAATCATTTCAATCAATTTAACTTTTTATACCCATTTGGCTTATCATCATGGAATTCAAAATTCAATCATAGTAAACATACAGATGACATATCTATTCAATGTGCCAAGCAAGAACCATGAACTCACACACCCTCACTTGCCACACTGGGCCTAGAGATAAAACCTCATAAATCAATAATATCACATCTAAGTATGCCACCCAAGGTAAAAATATCAACCAACTGGTAAAGTACAAAATAGAAAATCATTTTTTACACCTGTCTACTTGGGTTTTCCCTCGTATGTGGGGATCTAGCCACCTATGAATAAGCTCATTAAAAATCCCCGAAAATATCATAGTCTCTTTTCTACAAAGCCCTAATAGTAAGACAAAATATTACCTCCTATGATACCACTTTGTAATTTCATCAACACAGAATCCTCTATAATTGGTTCCCTGATCTGGGTTGTCACATGACCTCAGGAATGCCTCCCCATTCACAAGAGTCTTCTGACTGTCAGCATGGGTCAAAATAGAAACTTGTAACGTTGGGATACTATACCCCCTTTATCAGAGTGGATCCACAACATAAGTAACATTAATATATTAATAACCTAACATAAAAAAATAAATGAACTGCATGCAACAACACCAATAGAAAACTAAATAGAACATGCTAAAAGAATTTGATGAATACACTACATGTCTGGAAGTCATAAAATAATATCAAAAATAGAAACCCAAAAAAGATTATAACTTGGACTTGAGTTCCTACCTGGTCCTGACCTCCCAAGATCCAACCAAACATCTCATGCATGAACCATACATCAATTCCCTTCCCTGAACCTATACCTGAAATCCTATATCATATACTTGGGTACCCAAGTTTAATGGAGGCGCAAGTAGGGTGTGAGTACAAATTATTAGGCCACCACCAATGGTGTCTAAGAAATAACCATTAGGTACAATAGTGTATGAAATTAATCATGTGCAATAAGTAAAAAATGAAATAATGAGTCATTTAAGTAATTTTCTAGTATCAATTTTATCTATTAAGCTCTCTAGAGTCAACAAATTACCAAACTATCTCAGATCACACTAGAAGTCTAAACCAAGACATACGGGGTTGCACACACTTTTAACCATCATGGGTGTTCACTAATACTAAACTATAACATACACACTAGTTAACAATATTTAATTGATCGTTATCATCATAATACCCATTGGTTAGGCATTAACATTATTTACACTATGGACTAAGTTGGTCAATTACCATGGATAAGTGGATGTGTCAAGTTCCCTATCCCATTAGGTATAAACATTTCATAAAAAGATACATCACACTTACCTTAGAGCCTCTGTATAGAAATTCTCATCAAATAAAACCATTAGGGGAATAGAACCCCATTCCCCTTCCATAACATGTTCATTATAGGGGTGGGGTTTAGAGCCTAAGTTCAAGCTAACCCATGGGCTTATATCCTCAATTCCAAAACCATGTACTACCAAGACATGTGCACATGCTTCCTTGAACCATTTACCTCATATTCCATTTCAATAATAGTTCTCAAATAATACACATAATGTACACATTTCATATTTCATTCAACACATAAATCATATTCATACCTTAAACCATTAACACATTTACAATTTAATTTTCGTAACCCATTAACCCACTTGTTATATACCGAACACGACCTTATGCCATGTTGTTAATTAAACACAATTAACATTAATCTCATTTACAAACCACTTCTCATTTACCAACACAAAACATAACTATTAAACACATATATCATTTTTCTTATCACCCCCTTATTCTATGTCATCAAATATGAACATTCATCATTTAGTTCATTTCATAACCATGTGAACATGCCAACATAATAAGCATGGGTCCTATCTCACTATCTTGTAGACCAATTCAATGACTATGGTCGCAACGTAACTTTAAGACCACATCATGTTATAAAAACCAATTCAATTTTCTAATTTGAAATCATCTTGAATCTACCATTTAAAACATGGGTATTACTATTTGAATACTAAAACATTCCCCCAAGGACTTCATATCCCTTTTAACAGTCCAAACCCACATTTAAACATTTTTCACAAAAAGGGAACATTTACCTTATTTCAAACATAATTTTAAATCTCATTAGAAAACCCATTTTTGAATCACATTGATTTAAACACCACATTCAAAACATTTTTCACTTTTAAACATCATTTTCTATCGAAAAATATATAATCAAGTCAAATCCAAAAAACATACCATTAAAACCATTTCAAAGCATCTTAAGCATATAAAAAATCCAACTTATAATAATTTCAATTAACCCATTAATCCTACCCAAATACATAATACATTATTATCATCCATTCACTCTCATAATACCCTTATCTTAATGTTTACCAATTTTATTTAGCATTTACAAGGTTTTGTCTTACCCCATGGGCATCCCTAAGTTCGGTCTCACTCACCTATAGACCCAATGGGGTCTGTGAAGGGTTTCTAATCTCAAGATAAGTCAAAAGTCACATTAGAAAACAGAAGAAGAATAGGAAATAAGGCGGTATATTATCATAACCATATACACATATTGAACAGCAAGATTATGGGAAAAAATTTAAAGACCACCTTCCACATGCTCGAAGATGATTACTAGCCCAAATTAATCCCTTGATTCTAACCCAACATCCTTTAATTACCCAACATCCTTTAATTACCCAACATATAATATACTAGAAAATGAGGGTTTTATGGATTCAGAAAGAGGTAAGTGATTTTATAATCCATAATTCATTAAATAGTGAAAGGAGGAGTGTTAGAATAACCTAGAGATTTTCTTCGCAGCAAAAGGCACTCTAAACACCCAATAATCAAAGGTGAATCACCCATAGAGGAGGATGGGGAAATTGGTTCATCACCCTTTATGTTGGGGTGAATTGGGTGAAAATAGGTGAACAAATAAATCGAATCAGAAGAATAAAAAACTATAAAAATACACTTTTTAAATGTCACAATGTTATCCAAAATTTGTGCCAACCATGTGGATACCTCTATCCCAAAGGGGCCAAGCCGCATGGTTTCCTTGGAGTACCGGCACGGTTTGGAAAACCATACAGTAACTGTGTGCTAGAATCTATTTTAAAGGGTTACCAAGCCACATGTTTTCCTAGGACATGTGCATGGTTTGTTCTAATCATATTCTAACTATGTGATGCACACTATTTTGTATATTTTCTTCTCCTTTCATGTCACACACCCTAAGAATATCCCCCAAAACTTCCATGAAACCAAGGAATACTTCAATAGAAGAAAATAATTTAAACGAAAATTTTAAACAAGGATGTGCATTCACAAAAGGTCAGGATCTCACCACCTCCCCCACATTATAATGGATTATCCCCAACCCACACCTTCAAGCACGCCTGAGTCTTCTAAACCAAAAAGGGTCATACCACATCCCACCAATCAATCATCATCTCCAGAAAATCTTTCTGAACTCAGACATGTTTCAACATGGATCAGACTAAGGAAATAGTATTACCCTAAAACTTTTCCCCCACTATAATCCACAATCACTACTTGATGCTCCTCAAGGATGAATCCACCTCAACCCGTCATTACCAGTACCAATAATAAGAAAAAGTTCTAGTTAATTCCACTAGACCACCACGTGAAGGATACAGACAAGGCACTACATTACCCTGGGAGAAATAACTGAGACACTCTCAGTCCAATCTTCTCTTCAACGTAAGGCCCCAATCACATGGTGCCATCTCACCCAGATTATTTCAACACTTTAATAGTGACCCAAACATGACATCACTAGAGAAAGTGTCCTGATTTTAACCACATTTCACATCCTACATTGGTCCGCAACTTGATTTCCAACAACATCAGTTCATTTTTGAACATCTGAAAGGCATAACCCGAATATAATCTTCCTCTTAATGTATTAAACTGATCAACATTCGATCCAGTTCATGTGACCAAAAACCAATACACCAATATGTATCCCACTCGTGTCCATCAAACTCAAACCGCATGTTGCGTCGTTAAATGACTACTTTCCCACTATGGTTCTTCCCATCATATTCTTTAGCATATCACCACCCTTTTCCTTTATTGAGAACTTACATTGTCAAAAAAGATACTGACAGAATATCTGATCAACTTTTATAACTTACCCAACCTATTTTCCAGATCACTATGACCAAATGTCAATAAGATCACCATCCAACTTTTTCATTAAACCCTTCCATCAAAACCTCCTGTATTGGTCACCTCCACTATCCATACTCATTTAATGGTAACTTAGTTCTTCCTAAAATATCCTTACCATTACAGAAACATGCTTATCCTTCCAATGATAACAAGAGGTGGCCTACAACAAACCACATCTATTCCTTTTTTCCCAGATGAGTTGGGACATCCCTTGTTGACTCACTCAATTGATTCACGACTCCCATTGTTGTTACTTCACCGCTTTTCCTGGCCACAACCAATTTCACTTAAGGAATACCACCCTTATTCACACACACCAACCAAAGTCATCTTCAAAATCAATTAAAACTCTGTGATCATGAAATTAACTACTCTTTAAACTATTTTTATTCACTACAACACCACCTAACAACTCTTTGACATGACCACTCTAATTAACTTTATAAATAGCCTGATCCCAAATCCATCGTTCGGCTTGATCAACCATAAAATCCAAGGACAACCCTGTTTTTTCCCAAGGAACTCGAAAATTCACCTCACAGGTTTCTCATTGGAATATTGATTCCACCAAATAAACTTCGTATATTTCTCCATACATCAATGAATTAACATAACACTCCCCACATTAGGAGTGTTGTTGTCACTGCTTTCCTCGAGAAATTTTGACCTCTTCATTTTACTGTCAATTACAATATGAAACTCAAAACATGGACGAAGATGTCTAGATTCAACTATAATAACCAAAAAAACATCACCCAATACTCATTCCATGCTTCATAGAATGACACTCGTTGAATTTTTAAACATCTGGACCATCTGAAGGACTTATCCTATAATCGATCGATGGTGAACTCCCCCACCATAAGACTCCCACACACTTACTTATCCTTGTGTGTATCTTCCAAGATCCTTAATTCCCATCCAGAACACTTTAATGTTTCTAAGATTAAATCCAGAGATCTCTTAGTATACCAAATATGTTTTTGAGGTATTGGGAATTATCATTGTTGGTTAATATTATACTAAGAATTCATTGATGAACACAACAATAAACTATCCACCACTGTGTCACATATTACTAAAAGAACACCTCAACATTATTAAGGTCTTAGGATTCTCTTCATTCCAATGTATTATAAATACTAAAACCCCCAAAAAAATGGAATTACCAACCAAACTCACAACCACCCCATGACCCTCTACCAAGAAGTCAAGACCCAACATTCCTCTTGTCACCATTATCATCACCCTAATCGAGTTCTTCTTTCATGGTACCATTGGTAACAATAGATATGAAATAATCCATTCTATTGGTCAATTTCCAACTGGTTCATTACACAACTAGGGCCTCTTCACTTTGATTCCATAGAAATCACATGTGCATACATCCAACCCACATGGGAACATATCCCATTGAAATCATGTATCTCTAACACATGTTCATCACCCGATACTCATCGGGACAATAAAGGCCACCCAATATCTCATGACCATACACAAATAATTGAATCTATATCACATGAGTTGTACATCACCCAAGCTAGTCCCATACATCCTCTCACAAAACAGATCATGCCACCTAATCCACCAGCTTCATCGGGCCTAAGGATTTCTCAAAATCTCACCCAAAAAAAACAAAACACCCCTACAAATAGCCCAATAATGTGACCACACTAACCCCATGTTTCCTCAAAAACAAAATCTCCAACCCATGATTTGATACCCATTCCATTCCCTCCCCAACTAGCATTTCTTTCTAAATCTAACTCCATAAAAACCATAGGGTTAGGTATCAGAATGATCCCAACCTTCAAAACTACCCTTACAACCAAACATAAACACCCAAGTGCATCCCCAACCTGATTATAAGGTATAACAACACACTTTTACCAAAACCCAAAGGCACCCACCATGCATTGATTTCACCTCTGAATCAATCACAAGTGATTTAGATTCCAAGGAACCTACAACACTGGGATGACCTCCCATGAGGCTACCCTTTATTTCTTAAGATTTTCAACTCATATCCACAACTCATGATTAATTCCCCAAAATCATTAACTTTTAACTTAGCCCTCTAGGATAATCCTACACTAGGAAACACTCTTTTTGTTCTATCTCTTAGGTCTGAAATGTCTACCTATTCCACAAACACCCAAAAGCATCGACACCCTGACTGACCTCTCTCATTGGTCAAATGATACCAAATCCATAAATTAGAGCCACACTAGGAAATTTTCACTAGATATATCTAATAAATATAGACAAAACATCTAATAATCAGCTACTCATAGTGGTAATTCTACCCCTATTCCAAACACACTGCATTTACCACACACAAAACCCCTTTACTCTAGGTACCAAACTAATGATGCTAGCACACGTACAATGGTACCACAAACCAGACACCCACTATAGGGTATAAAAAATAGCTCACAAGGTATAAATCCACAAGAGTCACCACATTAACATTAATATATGCCATTTCAAAACATCAAGTTTACAACCTAACCAAGGACATATCAAGAAACATTCCATTAACTGACACATCCCAACCCATCGTGGTTTCATGTCCTCTGATCTGAGGTCTCAAAACTAAGGCACTCTCACTTAACAAACCAGTAGTACGCAACATTAACAACCCTCATAAGGGATACCCACCACCAGTTTCCCCAAGTTCCATAATTTTTCTATTTACCAACTTATTTAAAATTTATCATTCAAACCCATGATTTCACTTTTCAAAACTATTCATTTTTCAAAACCCAAGAATTTATGCTTTCAAAAAAAATAGTTATCCCAACATTTCAGAAATCCAATATTTATTCAAAATCGCATTTCAAAAAAAAACATTTTCTAAACCCAAGGATTAGTGTTTCTCAAAACCCTTTAAACCCATTTTTCATCACCCATAGTTTCACTAAATTTCACTTATAATACCCAATTGGTTTATCATCATGGAATTTACCTGTCAATCACAGAAAACATATGGATGACCTATCTATCATATGTTCCAAGAATGATGCAATAACTCACAAACCCTATCTTGTTTCACTGGTCCAAGATATAAAACCACATAAATCAATAATATCACATCCAAGCAAGCCACCCAAGTTAGAAATATCAACCATCTCTAAAATTATAAAATAGAATATTATTTCCCAACATTGTCTACTTGGGGTTTCCCTCATATGTCAGGCTATAGCCACCCAGGAATGAGCTCATTACCAAGCCCCGAAAATATCCTAGTCTCATGTCTACTATGCCCAAATAGTAAGACAAAATATGACCTCCTCTAATACCATTTTGTAACATCCCCAACCCAAAATCCACTTTAACTGGTACCCCGATCTGAGTTATCAAAAGATCTCGGGCATGCTTCCCCATATGGCAGAGGCTACCGACTAGCAGCACAGGTCAATAGAGAAATGTGAAGCTTGGGAGACTAAACATGCTTATCATATTGAATCCATAGTATAAATAACATTAAAAGATAAAATACCAAATAGGAACAAATAAATGGACTAAATGTGATAATTCCAACAAATTACTGAATAGAACATGATATAAAAACAAGATGAATACACTACAGTCAGGAAATTATACAATAATATCCCATACAAAATCCACAAAAAAAAGATCTAAAATTGGACTCGAGTCCCTACCTGGTCCTGACCTACCAATCTCAAACCAAATAGCCCATGCACGAACCATACATGAATTCCCTACCTTAAACATGTACCTGAAAACCAGTAGCATCTACTTAGGTACCCATGTTCCATGGAGGCTTTAGTAGGGTATGAGTACAACTCAGTAGGCTACCACCAATTGTGTCTAATAAATAACTAGTATGTACAAAAGTGTATTCAATTAATCAATTTCAATAAGTAAAAAAGGAAAAAAAGAATAATATAAGTAAATATATAATATCAACTTTATCGATTAATCTCTCTAGAGTCGACCAATCATAAAACTATCTCAGGTCTCACTTGAAGTCTTAGCCAAGACACAAGGGATTAGACACACATTTAAGCATGATGGGTGTTCACTAATCCCAAACTATCACATACCCATTAGTTAACAATATTAACTTGATCATAATCATCATTACTCCCATGGGTTAGGAATTTATATCATTTACACTACATCATAAGTCAATCAATTACAATGCATAATAGGATATGTAAAGTTCCCTATATCATTAGGGAAACAATTTTCATAAGAAAATACAACACACAAACCTTGGAGCCTCAATGCAGGTAGTCTCATCAAATGAAATAGTTAGTGGAATAGAACCTCAGTCCCCTTCCATAAAATTTTTATTATAGGGGTGGGGTTTAGAGCCTAAGTCTAACCTGACCTGTGGGCATAGATCCTCAAGTCCAATCCCCCACACTACAAAGCCATGTGAACATGATTCCTTGAACCATTTACCATATATACCATTTCAAAAAACCTTTCTAAGAAAATAAGCATAACTTAAACATTTCATATTCCATTCAACACCTAAATCATCTCCATGACTTAACCCATTAACACATTTACCATTTACATTTCATAACCCATTATCCAACATCCTTTATACCAAAAACTCTCTTATTCCATCTTTTCAATTAAACACAATTATCATTAATCTCATTTAAAAACCATTCCACATTTACCAACACAAACCATAACTAATAAACACATATATCATTATTCCTAACACCCCCTTTTGATATGTCATCAACTCTACACATTCATCATCTAGTTCATCTTATAACCATATTATCATTCCAATATAATTCTCATGGGTCCTATATAACTATCTAGTATATCAATTCAATGACTATGGTCCCGATAGACCTTTAATACGATATCATGGTATAAAATACAATTCAATTTACTTATTTGAAATTGACTTTAAGATACCCTTTAAAACATGGGACTTAGTATTTGAAAACTAAAACATTCCCCTAGGATTTTTTCTTTGTTTCAACCATAAAAAACAACCATTAAAACATTTTCACAAAAAAGGGAACCTTTCCCTTATTTCAAACATCATTTGAAATCTCTTTATAAAACCCATTTTTGAATCACATTGAGGTCAACACCTATTTCCAAAACATTTCTCACTTTCGAACATAATCTTTCATTAATAATTATATAATTGGTTCAAATCCGCTAAACATACCATAAAAATCATTCCAAACCTCTTAGTTATTTACAAAATCTAACTTATAATCATTTTAATTAACCCATTAACCCATCCCATACACCAATTACATTTTTACTCTCCATTTTATCTCATAATAACCCAATATTAATGTTTACCAATTTCATTTATCATTTATAAGGGTCTAGCTTACCCCATGGGTTGCCCTAGGTTCGGTCTCACTCACCTATAGACCCAACGGGGTATGTGAGGTGTTTCTTATATCAAGATAAGGACCAATTCATATTCCACAACAAAATATAAAGAAATTAAACAAGGTAGCACTATAACACACTATGTTTTTATGGACCTTTTTTGAATAAATTAAATTTTCATTGTTGTCTTGAAATGAACTAAGTAGAAAATTCCTTTCAAACAGCACTGAATTGGTGTACGTTATATGAAAAATTAACTTGGAATATGTTACATGCAACATTGAATTAGCTAATGTTACATGAAACACTGATGTTTCTATGAAACATCATTTTATTATTATAATTATCTAAATTTTATAATTATAACCTAGTCAATAAAAATAGTAATATGAGAAGTAATAAATATTTTGAAAATATTTTTTATATTTCTTTATATAAATAAAACATATTTATAATGAAAGATAAAATTTTTGGTAAAGTCCTTATTTGTTTAAAAATAATATTATCTCAAATGAACTAATTTTAATGTCCTTCTGCGAAAAATATTAAAATTAATTTTAGAAACATTTAAAAATTTAATTTTATAAAATAAATGTCACGACCCGTCCTCAGGCCCATGTCGTGACTACCCCAAGCCCGCCTTCCATAGGCCAGGGGCAGCCAACTAGCACCAAGGCGTAATTCCCGATAAAAAGGTAAGGCACTGCCTTTGTAAGGTAAACAAACACCATAGATCAAGCAAGAAGAAGTAAACACTAAGAAAAAACCGGGTACAATAGAAAGTGCGGTAAAGTATGTGGGCTAGAATACAAACCCAAACTGAAATAAAGTACAACAGAAAAAGAAAGTACAACAATTGAAAAGTAAAGCCACAACATCGAGCCATCCACTGGTAGTCCCACCTGAAGGGTGGGTACAGATAGGCACCTCAGCTCCTCGGGTCCAGTCGTCCGATCCGTGTACGTCCCGCCCAGTGGTCCACCTCCAGGTACCGACTACTTCACTAGCCTCTACCACAATCAGTGATGTCCGTCGTCTGTATCCAACACAACGTAGTGCAGGCATAGCCCGTGCAGGGGTGAGTATACTCTACTCAGTAGGGACCCAGAGACCCCCGAAAGTCTCCTAGAATTCATAAAGGATAATCCACAATGGAAAGATACAATCACGAAGTAACATCCAACACTACTTAGGTATATGCCCATACATATACCTAAGTCATAAATTCTAGTTCGGCTCCAACATCTGAGCCCAAGTTCGATCACGTCCACACAGGATAGCACAATCCAATCCACATAGGATAGAAAGTCAATCATATCGAAGATATTGATTGAAAGTCAAGAATCATCTCACACAGGTATATGTCTTCGTAAGACGATAAAGATGATCAGATGTAGCCACTGATTCATCTAAGCTGTCGGACCGACACAAGATCGTTAGGTACTAACCCCCGCAATGACCCACAAAGGATCGATAGGTACTAACCCCCGCAATGACCCACAAAGGATCGATAGGTACTAACCCCCGCAATGACCCACAAAGGATCGATAGGTACTAACCCCCGCAATGACCCACGAAGGATCGATTGGTACTAACCCCCGCAATGACCCACACAGGATCTCACCCACACAGGATCAGTAGGTGTTGTCCCACATAAGAGCACTGAGCCCTGACCCACAAAGGATCTAACCCACACAGGATCGGTAGCACTGATCCACGTAAGATCGATGTGTGCTGTAGTCATTGCCGTCGAATCCATGGAGGATTTCTGTACAGTCGTCATCATCGTCGCAGTCGCAGCAAGCTCTAGGGTTCCCACACACAGCAAGATCGTTCGGGAGGGTCCGTTCCACGAGCCGAGGGGCTGATACATCAACTAACATGAAGTCCGAAGTTGATGTATCCAAAAGTTCCGTATCGTTAAGAGGAACTCAACGTCACAAACGGCGCATCAATCGGACGCCCGGTCTAAGAGTTATTGTCTTTTTCGTCCCAGGGGCCCGGTTAGTTTTTAAGTCAAAACCAACCCGACCATACTCCAACTGTATCCAATCCTCGAGCGGATTAAGGAAAAAGGTCCGTCTCACTAAGAGGAATCCAACAAAGTCGACGGTATGTCAATCGGACGTCTGGAGCTCAAGTTATAATTGTTTCCGCTCCGAGGGCCTGGTTGGTTTCGTGTACGAACCAACTGACCCAAACCCAAAGTTCTCTGAAACCTTGAGTGTAATATACTGAAACGACTGTCTCGATCCAAGATTCACATCACAGCTGATGGTGCATCGATCGGAGTTCTGCAGCCCAAGTTATGGGAAAAAGACCGAAAGAGGTCCGTGAATAGGGGGTTCGGGCCCGGTCTGACCAGGCCCGATACCCCCTGGGTCGGCCCGAACCAGGTCCGGGTCCAGCCCAGCCTGGGCGCGGCCCAGCCTGGTTCGTTCGGCCTCGTCTGTGTGGCCAGGCGGCTCGGCCGTAACAGCCGAGCGGAACGGGGGGGGGGGGCGCTTCCCCATTGTGTGTAACTGCGGCCCCCATGTGGGGGGCCGCTCCTGTCGGTCTGCCGGGGGTTACGACCCCCAGACCTTCTCAGAATCCGGTCGGCCGGTTGCTGCTGCGGCGGGACCACCGGGGTCCCGCCCTCCTGCTCCGGCGCCGGCGGTCAGAAGTCGGTCGCCGCTTCCTGCTCCGCCGCAGCCAAAGGCCGCGGCCTTGGTCCGACCGGCGCGGTGCGATGGCGCCGCGCCCCTCCACCACGGCCCCGCTCCGGCCGCGGCCTCTTCGATGTTCTCCTATGCGGTGCGATGGCACCACGGCTTGTTCGATTCAAACGGCGCCGCGCTTCTTCGCCCATTCTCTATTATTTTCCGCGTGGTGCATCGGCACCGCGCTGCCTTGTTCGTGCCGCAAAAAAATCAAACAAACAAGGGGCGAGGAGGGTCGGCCATGTCCGTGCGGTCCGACCTCCTCTCGTTATTGCGATAACAGGCGGCCCAATTTGAAACGAAGAAAGGCGGCCGAAGTAATCACGAACAAACAAAATAAACCCTACCTCGGTGTTGAACAAATGTTCATCACGGAATTGAACGTCGCCAAAGAAGGCTTCGTGAAAGGTGAGGGTCATTGGCGTCGTGGTACACGGCGTTGTGTCGTCGATCCCTGAGGAAGGCGTCTCTCACTGTCGTCTGTTGTCGGAGGTCTACGTTCTTCACGTTCTTCGCGTTCTTCGTCAAGGAAGGATAACTTCAAGCCTTAGAGCAAAATCTCTCCAAAATCCTCTCGCACAACCAAAACAACCGTTAATAAAATAAACGTTGCCTTATTTTATTAGTCACGCCAAAAATTTTGAAATTCAAAAACGAATCATCTAATTAATTGAATTAATTGAGAAGTTCTAAACCGCCCAATTAAAGAGACGTTTAGTATTTAGTTAAACTCAAGAGTTGACTGTCATTTAAAGGGGGGGGTGCGGGTGCGTTACCTAATTAAAAGAGGGGGTTGAAGAAATGAATAGGTGGGGCTCGTGTGGGACCCACCCCAAAAAATATCCTACCTAGTGGAGTAGGATATAGTGGGTCCCACTCCAACCACTTATCTTAGGTTAAACTACTTTAAATAAAATAAAATTGGTTGCACCATTTTATTTTACTCTTTTACTTAACCCAAAATTTTAAGTACCACACCCGAGAAAACGCAACTCCAGAAAAGGTGTTCCTAAGCAAATACAGGCGTTGCGATTCCATTGGTGCCCTCGGAATTTGATTCCGAGCACTGGTTCAAATGTTAGGAAAACCCGCTCATTCGTTCACTGAACGTACCCGAGCTAAACTTCGGAAAATGATTCCGGGCACACCGGGCCTCAGAATCAGGTGCCGTCAGAAACTGCGTTCTTGTAAAATCAAAAAGAAAATTAAGAAAAAAATTTCCTTGAATTTTATGGGTCTTTACATTACTCCCACCTCAGGGCATTACATCCCCATAAAGATACATCATAAACTAGGGAAACAAATGTGGGTACTAAGAACGCATCTGAGCCTCTCGCTCCCAAGTGATCTCCTGGAGGTTCATGTGCTGCCATCTAATGCGCACTAGAGGAATCGACCTTCCACATAGGACCCGCTCCTGTCGATCCTCAATCTCCACCGGGACCTCCGCAAAAGTTTCTTCATCATCAATGTCCAGCTCCCCATGGTCAATGATATGCGCCGGGTCGTGCACGTATCTCCTCAGCTGAGATACGTGAAAGACGTTGTGCACCCGGTGCAACTGAGGTGGTAGAGCCAGGAGATAAGCCACCTCGCCAATCCTACTGAGGACCTTGAATGGTCCGATGAAGTGTGGAGACAACTTTTCGCCTCGTCCAAATCTCTGTAATCCCCGTCAAGGTGAGACCCGCAAGAAGACGTGGTCTCTATCCTCGAACTCTAGTGGCCTCCGCCTCCTGTCAGCATAAGACTTCTTCCGGATCTGAGTTATCCTCATCCACTCCTAGATGACCTGGACCTTCTCTATTGTGGCCTGGACCATCTCCGGCCCCACAATTTCTGACTCCCTAGGGTCTGTCCAGCATAGAGGTGTTCTACAAGGTCGGTCGTACAACGCCTCGTATGGTGTCATCCTGATGGTGGAGTGGTAGATGTTGTTGTACACGAACTCCACCAAGGGTAGGTGGTCCTCCCAACTGTGACAAAAGTCGAGGACACATGCGTGGAGCATGTCCTCGAGAGTCTGAATGATCCTCTTCGTCTGACCATCCGTCTGAGAGTGAAAGGCGGTGCTCAGACGTAGCTGCGTCCCGAACGCCTCCTGCAACACCTTCCAAAGCCGGGAAGTAAAGCAAGAATCTTGATCGGAGACGATGGATGATGGCACACCATGAAGCCATATAATATCCTGAACGTAGATGCGTCCCAAGCTCTCCACTGAGCCCTGCTCTCTGATGGGTAAGAAGTGAGACGACTTGGTGAGTCGGTCGACAATCACCCAAATGGTGTCGTGACCTCTAGAAGTGCGTGGAAGTCCAGTCACAAAGTCCATAGATATGTCGTCCCACTTCCACTCTGGGACCTCCAAGGGTTGTACCAAGCCTGCTGGTACCTAGTGCTCTGCCTTCACTTGCTGGCAGGTGAGGCATCAAGAAACGAACTTTGCCATAGCCTTCTTCATGCCCGGCCACCAGTGTTGTCGTCTGAGATCCTGGTACATCTTCGCCACTCTAGGATGTACCTCCAAAGGGGAAGTGTGAAACTCTATCAGCACCTCCTCCTGTAAAGCAACTGGTACCAAGGTACGTCCTCTGAAAAGGACGACGTGCTCTCCTCCTAAAAAGAATCCATTAGATGCCTGTCCTGAGGATATCTGTGCACGATGCGTCTCACAGTCGGCGTCTCCACGCTGTGCCTCTCTGATCAACTACAGTAGTGGAGGAGTGAGGGTGAGTGACTGAAGAAAAGCTACTCCATCTCTATCCATGAAGGATATCTACAAATAGGCTAGCTACTCTGTCGCCTCCCCAAGTAGCTAAATGCCCATCCTCCTGCTGAGAGCATCGGCGACTATGTTCCCCTTTCCAGTAGTATAGACTATCTCAAAGTCATAGTCCTGGAGGAACTCGACCCATCTCTATTGTCTCAGGTTTAGGTCCTTCTGTGAGAGGATGTACCTGAGACTCTGATGGTCAGAATAGACTGTAACGCACTCACCCATCAGATAAAGTCACCACATATTCAGAGCAAAGACCACTGTTGCTAACTCCAAGTCATGGGTAGCGTAGTGCTGCTCATGCTGCCTCAACTGACGTGATCCATAGGCGATCACGGCTCGCTCCTGCATCAGGACACATCCGAGTCCAGTCCCTGATGCATCGTAGTAAACTACGTACCCAACTCCCTCCTCCGGTATCCTAAAGATAGGCGCACTGGTCAATCTCTGTCTCATCTTCTGGACACTCTGCTGACATCTTTATGACCACACAAAGGGTTTCCCCTTCTTCATCAAAGCTGAGGGTGGTGCCGCAACTCTAGAGACGTCTGGCACAAATCTCCGGTAGTACCCAGATAGACCCAAGAAACTCTTCACCTCTGTCACGCTCCTGGGTGGCTCCCAATCTAGCACTGTCTCGATCTTCGTAGGATCCACCGCAACTCCTGCCTCAGAGATGACATGTCCCATGAAGTGGACCTCACGTATCCATAAATCTGGTGCTCTCGGAGTGTGTCCAGTACAAGCCGCAAGAGGTAGGAATGCTCCTCCTCAGTCGTCGAGTATATCAATATGTCGTCGATGAAGACCACGACAAATCGATCAAGTTAAGGCTGAAAGATCTTGTTCATGAGGCCCATGAACACTGCTGGAGCATTGTTTATGCTGAATGGCATAACCAAGAACTCATAGTGGCCATACCGACATCTGAAGGTCGTCTTCTGCACGTCCTCATCCCGAACTCTGAGATGATGATAGCCTGACCTGAGATCTATCTTCGAGAACCACTGTGCTCCCTTGAGCTGATCGAAGAGGTCATAAATCCTCGGTATTGGATACTTGTTCCTCACGGTCACCTGGTTCAGGCGACGATAGTCGACACAAAGTCGCAAGCTCCGGTCCGCCTTCTTGGCGAACAATATCGGGGAAACCCAGGGAGAAACACTGGGTCTGATGAATCCCTTGCCCTGAAAGTCCTCCAACTGTACCCATAGCTCTTATAGCTCAGCGGGGGCCATCTGATATGCTGGGATAGATATCGGGGCTGTCTCGGGGTACAGATCAATATTAAAGTCTACCTCTCTACAAGGAGGTAGTCCTGGAACGTCGTCGAGGAAAACGTCCGCATACTGATCCACCACTGCATGAAAACCAGGACTCCGCACGTTAACTGCTCCTAGGATGAGGCTAGCCAACTGATGAGTGATGGGCTGTCCTCTCCTCTGCGAGATTCCATCCTGTGCTGCGAAGTCTCCCTTCTCGCCAGTGAAGGTGAACCTACTCCCATCGGTGCATACACACCGCACCTTGCGCCTAATACAGTCAATCTGATCATGGACTGTAGATAACCAATCCATGCCCAAGATGGCGTTGTAAGGCCTCGACGCCACTACAAGAAGATTCCAGCCGAAGCTCTTGCCTCCTAGAGTAAGCTCACACTGTCGGCACCAGTGCGTAATCGTCGAGTCTGCTCCCGTAGGAGTCTCTAGCCGTAAGGATCGAGCCAATGGCTCTGTCGGAATCTCCGAGCTCCGAACAAGGGCAGCAGATATGAAAGAATGACTTTCTTCTGTGTCTATAAGAACTGTAGAAAGGGTGGAATAGACATAGATAGTACCTCGAATCATCGCAGGCGCGTCGTGGTCGTAGGCCTCCGCTGCCTGGAGATGTGCCTGTCTCTGCCCGCCATCTCCCTGTGGTCAGGGTGGACCTCCTGGGGGTGGTGGTGGTAGAGCCAGAAAGTGTCGCCCACCAACTATTGCTCGGCCAGCTCCTATGCCTTGTCCTCGTGCTCCCTGCAGACCACCACGGTCATCCCTCTGTCTGGGTGGTCCCTCAACCGTCTACTGCTCCTCGGCACGGCGGATCGGGCAGTCACGAGCGATGTGGCCCTGCCCGCCGCATGCGTAGCACTGTCTGCCTCTTGAAAGACTGGCTCTGCGCTGTGTGCCCCGCACCTCTGAGCCAGTGTCCTGAGGTCATCCGCCTGAGGGTCTGGTCCACCTGGACCCATGTGTCATCCGTCGACTACCAGCTGCAGAAGACTCTACTTTGTGTCGCCCTGCGGTAGGTCTCGCCGCTGGTGTAGACTAAGAAAGAAAGCTATCGATGAGAAGGGGTCGTTCCCCTGCCTGTGTCGGAATGCTGAGGGAGATCAGCGATGCCATAATCTCATGTCTCAATCCCTACTTGAAGGTCCAGGCCCAGAAGAATGGGTCTTGTACCATGTCCGTCGAATAGCGCGAGAGGTCAGTAAATCTCCCTGAGTACTGGGCAACCGACAAGCTGCCCTGCCGCAGCTATAATAGCTCCTGGATGTGCACCGCATGGTGGGTTGTTGGGACGAACTCTGAGTGAAAGAGTCTCTCAAAGTTCGTCCATAGGAGAGATGCCTCGTCGTGCACCTGGAGCATCAAGCTCCACCATCTGCCTACTGCCGCGTGTAGGAGACTTGCTGAAAGGATCACCATGAGGTCTGCTGGTGTCCCTACCAAAGGGAAAACTCATACAACTGCCTCCAGCCAATCCTCAGCTACCTGAGGGTCTGTCTCCCTGTAGAACCTGGGCGGTCACTGACGCTGAAACATTTGTATTGCACCAAAGTGATGTGCACTCTCAGCGGCTGGGGCTGGAAGCATCAGTGACTCAGCGGAAAGAGGTACCGCTGGTGCCTCTGCTGTCGAAGGGCCCTGCACCGAGGCTTTGTCGCTTGGTGGGCTGTCGTCACGTACAAAACTCGGAACCCTAGCTGGCTTCCATCGTGGGGCCATCTTAAAAAGAAACAGGTTTGCTGCGGTCAAACAGTATACCTGGTGAGCTGACACAATGTTATCACAAAGAAAACTTGAAACACACATGCAATCAATGTTTTTGTGCGTTAAGTCAGAAATCAGAAGTCAGGGTCCTGGTGTACAGATACGTCGGTCGCCGCACCAACACTGTACTCCCTGGACTAATAACCACACCCAATACCCTTAACACTATTGCTTCACATAGAAGAAAGATCAGAGTCCAAAGTTCTTTGGTAGAACCGAACTCCTCTGATACCAATTTGTCACGACCCGTTCTCGGGCCCGTGCTGTGACTACCCCAAGCCCGCCTTCCATAGGCCAGGGGCTGGCGACTAGCACCAAGGCGTAATTTCCGATAAAAAGGGAAGGCATTGCCTTTGTAAGGTAAACAAACACCACAGAGCAAGAAATAATAAGTAAACACTAATTAAAACTTGGTACAATAGAAAATGATGTAATGTATGTGGGCCCGAATACAAACCCAAATTGAAGTAAAGTACAACTGAAAAAGAAAGTACAACAACTGAAAAGTAAAGCCGCAATGTCGATCTGTCCACTGGTAGTCCCACCTGAAGGGTGGGTACAGATAGCCACCTCAACTCCTTGGGTCCAGCCGTCCGCTCCGTGTACGTCCCGCCCAGTGGTCCACCTCCAGGTACTGACTACTCCACTAGCCTCTACCACAATCAGCGATGTATGTCGTCTGCATCCAACACAACGTAGTGTGGGCATAGTCCGTGCAGGGGTGAGTATACTCTATTCAGTAGGGTCCCCGAGACCCCCAAAGGTCTCCCAGAATCCACAAGGATATTCCACAAAGGAAAGATACAATCACGAAGTAGCATCCGACACTACTTAGGTACATGCCCATACATATACCTAAGTCATCAATTCCAGTTCGGCTCCAACATCCGAGCCAAAGTTCGATCACGTCCACACATGATATCACAACCCAATCCACATAGGATAGCAAGTCAATCATATCGAAGATAATGATTGAAAGTAAAGAATTGGCTCACACAGGTATACTTCTTCGTAAGATGATAGAGATGATCAGATGTAGCCACTGATTCATCTAATCCTCGAACCCACACATGATCGTTAGGTACTAACCCCCGCAATGACCCACAAAGGATCGATAAGTACTAACCCCCGCAATGACCCACAAAGGATCGATGGGTACTAATCCCCGCAATGACCCACAAAGGTTGGATAGGTACTAACCCCCGCAATGACCCACAAAGGATCGATAGGTACTAACCCCCGCAATGACCCACACTGGATCTGACCCACACAGGATCGGTAGGCGCTGTCACACACAGGACCGCTGAGCGCTGACCCACACAGGATCTGACCCACACAAGATCGGTAGCACTGATTCACATAGGATCGCAGAGTGTTGTAGTTGTCGCTGTCGAATCCATGGAGGATTTCTGTACAGTCGTCATCGTCGTCGCAGTCGCAGCCAGCTCTAGGGTTCTCGCACACAGCAAACTCGTTCGGGAGGATCTGCTCCACGAGCCAAAGGGCTGATACATCAACTGACACGAAGTCCGGAGTTGATGTATCCAAAAGTTCTGTATCATCAACAGGAACTCAACATCAAAGACGGCGTGTCAATCGGACGCCCGGTCTGAGAGTTATTGGCTTTTTCGTCCCAGGGGCCCGGTTAGTTTTTAAGTCAAAACCAACCTGACCGTACTCCAACTATGTCCAAAACTCGAGCAGAGTAATCGAAAAGTGCCATCTCACTAGGAGGAATCCAACAAAGTCGACGGCACTTCAATCGGACGTCCAGAGCTCATGTTATAAGCGTTTCCGCTCCGAGGGCCCGGTTGGTTTCGTGTACGCACCAACCCGACCGAACCAAAAGTTCTCTGAAACCCTGTCTCGATCCAAGGATCTCATCACAGTTGACGGTGTGTCGATCAGAGATCTGTAGCCCATGTTATGGTTAAAAGACCGAAAGAGGTCCGCGAATAGGGGGTTCGGGCCTGGTTCGACCCAACCCGATACCCCCTGGGTCGGCCCAAACCGGGTCCAGATCCGGCCCATTAGGACGCGGCCCGGCCCGGTGGGTGCGTCTCGGCCTGGCGGCTCGGCCTGGCTCGCTCAGCCTGGCCAGCGTGGCCAGGTGGCTCGGCCGTAACGGCCGAGCGGAAGGGGGGGGGGGGCGCTGCCCCCCTGTGTGTAACTGCGGCCCCCATGTGTGGGGCGCTCCTATAGGCCAGCCGGAGGTTACGACCCCCGGCACTTCTCTGAAGCCGGCCGGCCCGGTCCAGCCGGCCGGTTGCTGCTGCCGCGGGATTGTCGGTGTCCCGCCCTCCTACTTCGGCGCAGGCGTCCGGAAGCCGGCCGCCGCTTCCTGCTCCGCCGCGGCCAAACGCCGCGACCTTGGTCCGACCGGCGCGGCGCGATGGCGCCGCGCCCCTCCACCGTGGCCCCTCTCCGGCCGCGGCCACTTCGACGTTCTCCGGCGCGGCGCGGCGGCGCCACGTCTTGTTCGATTCCAACGGTGCGGCGCGACGGTGCCGCGCTTCCTCTCCCATTCTCTATTATTTTCCCCGCTGTGCATCAGCACCGCGCTGCCTTGTTCGTGCCGCAAACAAATCAAACAAACAAGGGGGGAGGAGGGTTGGCCATGTTCATGCAGTCCGACCTCCTCTCATTATTGCGATAACAGGCGGTCCAATTTGAAACTAAGAAAGGTGACAGAAGTAATCACGAACCAACAAAATAACCCCGACCTCGATGTTCAACGAAGGTTCGTCGCGGAATTGAACATCGCGGAAGAAGGCATCGTGGAAGGAGAGGGTCGTTGGCGTCGCGGTACATGGCTTCGCGTCGTCGATCCCCGAGGAAGGCGTCTCTCACCGTCATCTGTCGTTGGAGGTCGATGTTCTTCGCGTTCTTCGCATTCTTCGTCGGGGAAGGAGAACTTCAAGCCTTAGAGAAAAATCTCTCCAAAATCCTCTCGCACAACCAAAACAACCCTTAATAAAATAAGCATTGCCTTATTTTATTACTCACTCCAAACGTTTTGAAATTCAAAAACGAATCATCCAATTAATTGAATTAATTGAGAGGTTTTAAACCGCCCAATTAAAGAGGCGTTTAGTATTTAGTTAAACGCAAGAGTTGACTTTCATTTAAAGGGTGGTGCGGGTGCGCTACCTAATTAAAAGAGGGGGTTGAAGAAACGAATAGGTGGGGCTCATGTGGGACCCACCCCACAAAATATCCTACCTAGTGGAGTAGGATATAGTGGGTCCCACTCTAACCACTTAGCTTAGGTTAAACTACTTTAAATAAAATAAAATTGGTTGCACCATTTTATTTTATTCTTTTACTTAACCCAAAATTTTATGTACCACACCCGAGCAAACGCAACTCCAGAAAAGGTGTTCCTAAGAAAATATCGGTGCTACGATTCCATCGGTGCCCTCAGAATTCAATTACGAGCATCGGTTAAAAAGTTAGGAAAACCCACTTGTTCATTCACTGAACGTACCCGAGCTAAACTTCGGAATATGATTCCAGGCACACCGGGCCTCAGAATCAGGTGCCGTCAGAAACTGCGTTCTTGTAAAATACAAAAGAAAATTAAGAAAAAATTTCCCTTGAATTTTATGGGTTCTTACAATAAACATCAATTTTGAACTTATAAATTCAAAATTATCTTAGGGTGGTTTTTTTATTTTTCTGAGAAACTTCATTTTTTTATGAATAGTGAATAAATATTGAATTTTAATTCAAAACTGTTTTTTAAAATAATTTATTTATGAAGTTAAATTATATTTTAAATAAATTTAAAAGTTTAATTAGATATTATTTTTATCAATTAATTCAATTTAGTTCATTTTAATCAATTTCACATTGAAATTGGATATAAAAACTAAGCAGACCTTTGACCATTTTTTACTTTAAAACCCCATTGTGTCATCCCGTCAACGAGATTAATTTTAAATTAATTTATTCCACTTCTATGATTGAAATTTTTATTAATGTCTTCCAGATTTAGAAGAAGAATAATATATAAAGACTAATAATTCAAATTAGATTTTTACCAAAAATATTAGTGAATATAATTTAAATTAATTACATCGATTAAGGTAAAATTAAGCTTAAATAAGAACTAAACCATAAGTTTAAGACCCAAAATGATCTGGAACATTATCGATGATCCATGTTATGGACATATTTAGACCATATACTCACTTTTAGCTATTTTTTTCCACTATTGTATCCACTTGAAACATGAAAAACGTAGGTGGAATTCTCTCTTCAAATATTTATAAGTGTGCCACTCCTCCTCTACTATAAAAAGGCCTCTTATTCTCCCTCTTCATCATACCTCTAAAGACACTTTGGATTAGCTAATATCTTCCCAATACACTTACCAACATTCCTTCCATCCTCTTAGAAGCCTCACCTTAGGTATAAATCAATCCAAGTAATCCTTTTGTCATAACCCAAAAGGAGTTACCCTATTGAGAGGTAACGACTTCTCTCAAGCTCGTTTCATTTATTTTTATTTTCCACCCCTATACTCTCTTTATTCCTCAATTTTATAACAAAAATAGTATATTTAATATACTAGTATGTTTTTATGATATTGTTTGACCTAAACGTACATACACCTCCATCTAATGGGTAACGAACATACTGTTTATGTGTATGGTGAACCACTGCCTCACAAAATGATGATTGTTCATTTTTCCATACCGCCTATCATGGTGGAAATTATGATGGAAAATATATATATATATATATATATATTATTATATTTATTAAGTATTTTATCTTATATATTCTTTTTAAAACATATGTATTTATACTTTCCATTTGCTGTAAATACAATAATTTCGTTTGAGGAAGTGTGGACTACCGCTCCCTCACAGTGATGTGATTCATTCACACGCTACATGGAATGTATTAAGGATGGGTTTAGTGAACATATATGTTATATATGATATTATAATTATACTAAAATTATGATATATATATTTATACACACATATGTCATTTACCTTCTTTCTTTCAATATGACAATAAAAATAGAAACATTGTTCATGCACACATATGATTACCGTCTCCATGAATGGTGTATTCTATTTCATACATGTATATTCTATATATTATTAAAAGAATATAAAGAACATAAATTATATTTATATCCTTATTTACATTCTTCAAATCATGATATATGTATATGCACCAAATATAATACAAATTATGAAACATGTATAGAACAAAGTGAATATTACCCGAAGTGAAACCATAACAATGGATTGTTAACAAGTGGGTAATATAAGATCTTAATAAAACCATATAATATATTATATATAATAATTTGGATCTTTAATAGATTTAAAATAAGCTTAAATTAATTATAAATTATGTTTTAATGAGTGCAACGATATTCAAGACTCAAGGCATGGGGATTTCATCTCCCTTTTTATTTCTGTGAGATACATGCTTTTTCCCCAGCCATTCCTTTTGTGTGGTGTATATAATGCCCATGTATGTATTAAATGATTCTTAAAATTACATTTATTTTTATTCACATATCCATATTATGATCATTATTTCATGGGTGTTATGTTTCAAAAGATACCAAATCTTAAAATAGTTTTTTCACAATATTTCTTCTTTGAGACTGAGGTTTTGTTATGCACCAAAATTATTTTATAAGGTGTTTATAATTCCATTTTACATGTTATATAATGAATATAATTATTTTCATGATATTTTAATGTTAATTTATTTTCATTTTCTTACATGTATAGTGTGATCCCATGTAACCAAATTATATTATTTTCTTGAAAAAAACTCATCGCTTTTCAATATTATTTATGTTTATGAATCATTTGATGAAATATTATGATCTTTCACTCAAGAACACTCATGAGATTCCTTATACACAATATATTAAAGATATATCCATTTAATATCACCATTTTTTACTATGGGGAACTTAAGATAATTAATAAAATGTTTTTATGAAAATCCTGCTGTATTTCTCTCTTTGGTCAGAAACCTATTTTATTTGGAAAAACGTTTTTTCAAAAATGTTTTCAAATGATAATTGAAGAAAATTATCCATAAAAATGAATTTTAATAATGTTTTACTATTTTAAAATATTTATTTATATGTTTTAAAATCTAATTTCAATGAAAATTGTTTTCAAAAGGTTTTATATTTTAAAAATCATTTTTCAAAGAAGAAAGAATATTTTCTTCAAGAAATGTTTTTCAAATATCTTTTAAAATAATTTCCCTTCTAATATAACATTCATTGGTGTTACTCATGCCTTTATGGGGAAATTATTCCATGTTCACATTCATATTATTTCTTTGAATGGATTATCTTTTGATGGAATGATGTTTATGATGTCTTTTTCTCTTTAATGAGTCATAATCTTTTGAAACCCGCTTAATTTCCTGAGTTATATTTATGATGAAATTATTATAAAACTGGTATTTTTTCATAGGTTATGACATGATTACTTGTTTATAAAACTCATTTAATTTTATGGGTGATCATATGACTATTTATGATTTTGTCTCACATGTATGTATTAATTTATTATGAGATAGGTGGGACCTATATCTCCCTCAAATGAATTGGGTAATGTTTTTTATCTCATGAGATAAAAATGGATTGATTGAAAAATTAACTCAGTTTAGTATTACAGGGAAAGAATAAGAAATTCACTTGTTTCACTATTAAAAGGGTAAAATGAAAAATGAAATCTATTCATTATTACAATTCTGGAATATAGAGTGAACTCAGTTCAGTAATACATGGATAGAATAGGGTGTGAACATGGTTCTGCAAAGGACGTTGTCCACTAAGATAGCCTTGGAATAGATGCCTTGACTACTATAAAAATCATTATATATTCTTATGTGTCTTCCATAATTCCATGTTTTACTCCAATGTTAGGATTTCAGGGGTTATGTTATTTATTTCATTATGATTCATTTCTTACAAACTGTTAAAATTTATGCCATGATTCATGTTTATGATCTTCAATATGCATGTTATGATATTCTATTTTTATAATCATATTCTCATACCCTGATGCTCATGATTATTCTTATGTATATCCTTTTTTACCTTACTGAGCATCTGATTGCACCCCTTTTATCCTTCCTTCCCCCATGTTATGAAGATATGTATTGTGTTTGATATGTCCAAGAAGGGTGCTAGTCAATAAGAACCTAGTGGTAGATGATGTTTCTCCTTTATGTACTAGTGTTTATGTTTTCATGTTTCCAAAGTCACTAGACTAATATGGTCTTTGGGAGTCTATTTCAATAATGTTTTAAGTATTCCAAAAAAGTTATGTAATGTTAATGTATAAAAAATGAGGGACATTTTAGGAACATTGGAATAACCACATACTTTATTAGAACTCAACGGACTTGAAATCCCCAACATAGAATATTCTAAAAAGGTGAGTGTTTTAGGGATTCATAAGGATACAAGTGATTCTACAAGATGTAATCTAGAAAATAGTGAAATAAAGAGTGTTATACTCACCCAGAGATTTGATTCTCACCTAAGAGAACTCCAAACTCCCAATAATCGAAGGAGAATCACCCATGGAGGCGGAGGGGGTTGTTGGTTCATCACCCTTGTTGTAGGGTGTTTAATGGGGTGAAAATCTGGTAAGAAAAAATATAGTATCGAGGGGGAAAATAGTAAAAACCCCACTTTTTAAGGGTTTCATGGTTTGGCTTCATGTTTAGCCAAATTGTGTACTAACTGTAATGTTCCAACCCTAGTTACCTGGAGTCAGTGCATTATTACATATTATTTGCATAATCACAGGGGATCAAATCCCAAAAACCAATCAGTTTGGTATCCATGGGTGTAATAGATACATACATAAGTTTTAAATTACATTATAAAATGAAAAACTACTACATAATTGTCTCCATGAACACATTCATATCCCTAAGACTATCCCTACAAGTCAGTCATAATATACTTCTTCGCATCCTGGGAAAAATAAAAACATAGAAAGGGGTGATCTCCAGTGCTTAGTAAGGATAAGAATATTGCGGAAACTTTCATAAATAAGAATAAAAATTTATGTCAATGTATAAGACTAAAACACAAGCCTTTTAAACTTAAAATTCATCATAATATGGAAAAGATAAATCAAATAATTTAATTTACATACTCGCATGGATATTATACTAGTCAAATAATCACATGTAATATCAATAACCAATTTCATAACGATGGAATGCATAATGCCAGACTTCATAACCACATAGTTAAGGCCTCATGCCAAGACTAAAAATAAGATTTTTTGAAGGCCTTGTGACAATACACTAGTTTGTCTCATTAGACATTCTGATGCATCGAGGAGTTATAGCGGGCTCTGCCTATCACTTACTAAGTCCAATGCATTCTTCATATGAAAAGGTTGAAACATAACATAAACATTCATATTAAAACTACAATGAAAAATGTAAATACTTTAACCATAAAACATGAATGGTATTAAAATAAAAAATACATAGTAAAACATATAACAAAACATTCAATACAATATGGAATATTGTATTATAATAATTCAACTTCAATCAAGTGTAAAATATTTCAAAGGATGTTGACATAGATGAAATCAAAACTATTTGAGAGAAATATATATTTCTATTTTGAAATCATTTAAAATTAACTTAATTATAAAAGAAAACATTTATTTTGAAAATATTTATATAATCTTGTAAGGTAATATTAAAAGGTGTTATAATGGTGGAAAATAGCTGCACTCGCCGTATAAGTTAAAAAAACCATCTTTCATTCATTTTGTCGAAAACGTTGTAAAGGACCTTGTTTTGAAAATGGAGAAAATATTCCCTTATAAACATTATATAAAATTTCAAAAGAGGGTGTAAATGAAATTGACCCATAGTATAGAAAATATAAAAAATGTTTTGAAATGAAATTTTAAGAAACATGGATGTGAATGATAAAGAGGTCTCAGTAGATACTCATGTATAAACAACCTCGGATAATGAAGAGATTGTAGAATTAACCCTTACCTTGAACTTTTACTTGGTCTAGGGTATGTTAACCTCTTTTATAATATTTAAATAATTTTTATTAAATTATAAAATAACCACATACAAAAATCTGATATCATATATGATCTTTTAATGTAGCTTTGTTTATAATATTTTAGTAGTATCAATGTTTCAGGTGTTAACTAATTTGTTTTCCTTTATATGTTTTGTTATGTAAGTCATGTTTGTTAAGGATAATATGTATTTGATTCATATACATAATGATATTAAGTTCTTAAACATTATTTTTAATCATTAAAGGATATTTATTCGTGAATGGTTACGATGGGTGATGAATCTCACCACGTTCATGTAGACGGTAATCCGTACGTACGCACGAGCGACAATACCATTATATTAATGGTGGAATCATCTGTAATTGGAAGTTATATCATATATAAAGAATCATTAACATGTTATATTTATTATTTACATCATTTATACTTATTATTATACCCACTCAAAAAATGAAGTGTTTGACTAACAAACTACACCACAACGTGGATACAGTAAGCTATACGTACGCACGTACAGTGACTTGTCATTCATAACATGGATAGAATAATTAATATGGTTGTACCATACCTATAATAATATCACAGTATGTATAAGGTACTGTATTTATTATTTTTTTATGGAAACAACAAATAAATAGGATGTGGAAGAAGAAACGAACTTTGAAAGAGGTGGTGAAATTATTACCTCTTCATCGGGTGTTTCCTTTTGAGTTGGTCAAAAGGGCTCCATAGGTTTTCTTTATGATCAAAGTAAGGACTCTAGGTCTATGTTAGGGTTTTTGGGAGGATTTTTAAGCAGATTTTCTCTGATCCAAATGGTTTTGGAGGTGTGAAATTAAGAGAAGGGGAAGTATCCTTTTATAAGAAAGGTGAGAGTCACTTTAGGAAAACCTTGAAATATTATTTTATTATATAATAATATTCAGTTTATAATGGATCAAAAAAGATTTAATTCAAGGATAAGGTAGGTTTGGGTCAAAAATATCTCAACCAATAAATTTTAGATAGGTTTAGGTCACAATATTAACCTTATATTTTAGAATTAACTCTTTCTTAAATAGTTTAACATTTACCAAGTCTCCTTGTATTTTTATATTATATGGTTAACAAACATACTATAAAATTCCAAGAGAACCCAGAGTGGTTCATTATTAACATATATATTATTATATAAGTCTTTTATCTGAACCTTATATTTTTAGGATTATTATATCATTTAATAATATAGTATTTTTTTTAAAAACTCATTTATGTCAATTTTGACACTATTTAGTATCGGTTTTTCGTTAAAGTCATAACAACTTGATTACTTAGAAAAAAATTCATTTAATAAACCCAAACATGTCATATTAACCTATAAAAAAATTAATTCATCAAAAATATTAATTTACATTAATTTGGATATTTATAATATCAATTATTTTAATCTTTCATTGATAAGGTAATGATTGCATTATCATTGTATCATAAATAAATTTAATTATTTAATATCTAAAAATTAAAAATTAAATACCAGTATGTATGAAATATTTTTATATTTCTAATGAATATTTATACTCGAATTTATATTATGTATAACCTTATATTAAAAATAGTTTATTTATGAAACTTTGAATTTAACACTTTTAACTCTTCTTTAAATAAAATAATAATTAATGACCTAATCTAATCCAAGTAGACCAAAATGATCATATTTTATTCCTAAAATTGATTTTGGTCTATAATCACTTATCCGATAGAATTAGGACATGTTTTAGGGTAATAATAATATCATTTTTACCTTTAATTACCCTATTTACTTTTAATCATGGTAAATAAAAGTCAAAAGTTACTATTCACCAAAAAAAAATTTCATCTTATTGAACCACATTTTACATACTAATATCAACCATGTCTCTTGGATTTTTTAAATTCAATTCACAGAAGTGGTAAAATTATGTTTTATGAAAATTTTATAACATTCCTAGAAGGTGGGTAAAAGACGTTAAAAAATTCAATAAACTTTTTTACATCAAATTTTATTATAAAATAACTTCCATGAATTGAATTGAACTAATATAAGTACTATTTATCTATTTTAACTTAAAATAAATTTAAATAAAATAAATAATTATCTAAATAAAAATTCAGTTTTAAACAATAACGTAGTGTTTTTCACAATTCATCAAAAATTGAATGTTTTTTGAAAAATACCAAAAATTCACCCTAAAATAATTTTGATATTCCAAATCCAAAAATGAAGTCCATTTTTAAAAATAAAATTTAAAAAGTTTCAACAAGTGGAAATTACGATTCATAACGGTTAGTTTGATTGGTTGTGGTGTGCCAGAACTCAAAGTTGCGAACTGCGCAAGCTATTGTATTATTTAAAGGGAAACGTACCGTGGAAGCTTGGGGTGTTATATTCTCCTCTCCTTAAATTAATTTTGTCCTAAAATTTTCTAGAATACTACTGTATAAAATGATTCAGGTGGTTTTTCATCATAGGTTTCTCGGGTTCTCAGGTTGCCTCTTCCATCTTATGATTTCTCTATAGAACTTTTACCAGACGAGTCGTCTGGTTTCTCAATACTTGTTCTCTTGTATCAAGAATCTTGACTGGATCTTCACAATAAGAATGATTAGGTTCCGGATCAATTTCCTCATAGGTGAGTACATGCATTGGGTCAGGTATGTATTTTCTCAACAGTGATACGTGGAACACATCATGAACTTTGGAAAGACTTGGCGGCATTGCGAAATGAGAAGATATAACTTCAATTTGTTATATAATTTCGAAAGGTCTGATATACCTGGGACTTAATTTACCCTTATTAATGAATCTTATAACACCCTTCCATATATATACCTTCAAGAAAACATGATCACCTACTTTAAATTCCAAATCCATCCTTCAGTTATCGACATAGCTCTTTTTCCTACTTTGAGAGGCTTTGATGTGGGTTAGGATAACCTTTCAATTTTCTATTGTTTCATCAACAATTTCAGGGCCTACGCGTTTTCTTTCACCAACATCATCCCAACAAGTTAGTGTGCGGCATCTCTTTCCATATAATGCTTCATATGGTGCCATCTGAATATTTGAATAAAACCTATTGTTATATAAAAATTCTTCCATAGGTAAATATTGATCTCAAATACCTTAAAATTCAAGTGAGAAAGATATCAACATGTCTTCTAAGGTTTGAATAGTCTGTTCTGATTGTCCATAAGTTTGAGGGTGGTAGGCAGTGCTCAAATGAAGTTTAGTATCCATGACCTTCTAAAGGCTTTTCCAGAATCTTGATGTAAAATGGGTATCATGATAATAAACAATCGATTGGGGTACACCATATAGTCTTAAAAATTCATTAATATATATTCTTGCTAAACATTTAAGTGGTAAATCGTCTCTTATATCAAGAAAATGTGATAACGTGATAATACGATCAGGAATGACCCATATTTCCTCATTCCTTCTATGAGTCTTCAGTAGTCCCATGACAAATTCCTTCGTAATATCATCCCATTTCCAATCGGTTATGGGAAGAGGTTGCATGAATCCTCTAGGATGTTGTCTTCCAGCCTTCACCTGTTGAAAAACCATACATCTTGACACATAATCAGCAATCTCCCTCTTCATGTTGTCCCACCAAAAATGTTCCTTCAAATATCAGTACATCTTAATGCTACCAGGGTGTATAGTGAAATTAGAGCTATGATCATCATCCAACAATTTAGTTTTTAGATCAGGTATATCAAAAACACAAAGACTCTTCCCAAATTTCAAAATTCTAAATTCATATATGAAATTAGTCAATCTCCCATCATTAAAAGCTTTAATTTTCTTTTGAAAGTCATCATCATCAGTCTGAGAACTATTTATCTTTTCTAGTAAAGATGGTTTGGAAACCATTTGAAAAATTATTGATGTTTCACATTCCATGATTATTCCCAAATCCATTTTTACTAGATCCATTAATATAAGATCCCTTTCAACTCTCAACCAGTTCAAAACTCCATGATCATTTATTCTCAAGGAATTTTCTACCTTATTTTCCTTGCCCAGGTGGTAGTGTATAGTATAATCATAATCCTTGAGTAGTTAGAGCCATCTCCTTTACCTCATGTTGAGTTCCTTCTATGAGAAAATATAATTCAAACTCTTGTGATCGGTATATATGTCACATTTTTCACCATAGAGATAGTGTATCCATATCTTCAAAGCAAAGATTACAGCTTCTAACTCAAGATCTTGAGTAGGATATTCTTTTCATAGATTTTTAGATGTCGTGATGCATAAGAAATAACTCAATCATTCTACATAAGGACACAACCAAGTCCTTTATCTGAAGCATCACTATACATAACAAACCCACAATTCCTTGATGGTAGATTCAATATATGAGAATTGACTAATCTTATCTTCAATTCTTCAAAAAAGTCTTCACACTCTTTTTTCCAAACAAATTTAACCCCTTTACGTGTGATGTTGGTTAATCAGTTAGCCAATCGGCCAAAATTCTGGATGAAATGCCGATAATAACCTGCTAAACCAATAAAACTACATACCTCAGTTATACTTGTCGGTGCTGGCCATTCTTGGATTGCCTAGGTCTTTGAAGTATAAACATATATTCCATCCTTAGAGACAAATATAACTAATAAATTAAATCTCTTGAAGCCATAATTCACACTTGCCGAACATCCCATATAATTCATTTCTTCTAAGAGTCTTTAGAATAGTGCGCAAGTGATTTTAATGATCTTCGTAGATTTTGGAGTATACCAAGATATAATCAATAAATATTTCTACAAATTCATCAAGATATTCCTTGAAAATTATATTCATTAGATCCATGAAGACAGAGGGTGCCTTGGTTAGTCCAAAAGGCATTACTGTAAACTCGTAATGCCCATACCTGGTATGAAATGATGTCCTCCGAATATATTCCTTCTTCACATACAACTGATGATATCCAAATCGAATGTCAATATTTTAAAAATATTGAGCTCCATGAAGCTGATTGAATAAATCATCAATGCGAGGAAGGGGATACTTTTTCTTTGTTGTTATAGCATTGATCTCCCTGTATTCAATGCACAACCTCATAGATCCATCTAACTTATTAACAAAAATAACAGGGGATCCCCATGGGAAAACACTAGGGAGAATAAATCCCTTATTACTCAATTCCTATAGTTTTTTCTTTAATTCCACTAATTCCTCATTGTCCATTCTATAAGGTATCTTCGATATGGGCCTAGAACCAGAAATTAAATCAATGGAAAACTCAATTTCTAGTTCTGGAGGATGTCCAGGTAAGTCCTATGGAAACACATCAACATATTCTTGAACAATAGGTATTTCCTATATTTTAACATTCCTTTCATCAGCCATAGTTATTTCACTCTCTTCCTCCCCAATAATTGAATTTAGTAGAGGTACTAGGGGTGGATCTAGATAAAAATCAGATGGTGACATTTCTACTCTAAAGATATGGTACTCCTTATCATCATAAAAAATTGTAACCTTATTCTTCTTATAATAAATTTCTGCATCATGGTCTGAAACCCAATCCGTACCAAGGATTATATCAAATTAAATTGTGAGTATGATGATTAGATCAGAAGATAAAAAACGTTTATTTTCCTTAATGGGAATTGATTCACAAAACATTGTTGCAATGATACTTCCATAGAAGTTTTGACTAACAACTCCCTTGTTAAATCAAATTAGAGATATCTAATTTTCTTAGAAAACTGGGAAGATATGAAACACTGTGATGATCCAGAATCAAATAAAGCATTGGCTAAATTTGAGGAAACCATTAAATTACCTACCACTGCATCTTTCAGAGCTTCAACCTCAACAGTAGTGATCGCTTAAGCTATGACATTCTCCCGTGTCCTTTTGGGAGGTAAGTTTCATTGGATCTTAGGACATTAATTTTCATAATTCCCCATTTCTCTAGATTTGTATCATTCAACATTGATAGCCTCTTTCTTTCCCTTGCAATCAAGATCTTGGTGGCCTTTTTCACCACACTTGTAACAGACCCCCATTCTCTTTTGAAATGTACCAGGGTGTTTCTTCCCACATTTACCACAGGATGGATATTCAACTTTTTCCTTATTCTCCTTATTTCCATTACCAGAGTGTTCAGAAAATATTTTCTTCTATTTCTTTTCTTTAAAGTCGTAAGACTTAGAGAATTCATTTTTTTTCTTGATAGCACATGAGACAATATCTTCATGCGATGAGAAGGATTATGAGACTAATGCTCGACGGAGAAATGGTTTTAACCCATCAAAGAATAGATAAATATTACTCCCTAGGTTACGTATATAATCTACTGCATGCCTTCCTAACCTTGTAAAGTTTTCCTTATACTTTGTGACTTTCTCATCCTCATTTTTCTTCAGACTCAGAAATTGTCTTTCAATATCCGCATGATGGTCATGAGGAAAGTATTTTTCTAAGAAAATATGTTTAAAATCCCTATATTCTATATTTGATACTTCTTAATCTTCCTTTTTGTTTTGAATTAATGACCACCATTGATCGGCATCTCTCGTGAGGCGATAAACTTCCATGACAACTTTTTCCCTTTCACTACTCCCCAAAACCTGAAATATTTTCTCTAAGGAACTTATCCATTTCTCATCTACAAATTTATTTGTAGTCCCATTGAACATTGGTGGTTTTTGCCTCATGAATTGGTATATCATTGATCCTCCGTGTTCTGGATCAGGGTGCTCTATATAGGTAAGGATATTATTCATATCCTGAGTGTGTTGTCCTAGTATGTTGATAAGTCGATCAGCACCGATTGCATCACCATCTCCACTATAATTATCTTTAGTAGGAGGGAAATCCCTACATAGATTACATACATTGATATGGTTTACATTAGTTCCACTATGCACCTTTTTCAAACAATGTAATATACTGGATAAGTTTATGAATCGCAATACATAATTCCAAACTTGTAAAACACTAAAAAAAATTAAACAGTTTTTTGATATAATACATAACCATAAAAATGTTTTCTTTAAAGAAGTATATACTCATAAATTTTTCATAATGTTTTTTAAATAAAATCTGAATTATCCTAAGAATATCCCTTGGGATTTTCGTAACCAAGAGTGCAGCAAGGCTCGTTGTTGTGTACCAAGATACCCCAGGTCAAGCCTTAAACTTCTTGTCGGATTTTGCACTCCTAGGTACATCTATCCCAAGTCTGCCTCAACCTGCTCGTATCCATATAGGGATTCATTTCTTGGAAAACTCACAAAATCTCTAAATTAACAAAATTCTAGGAAGTTCTTATATATTAATCCATATATAGTCTATCTTTGGGTAATGTTCTCTAATCGGAGTTTTTCTAAATCTAACTTCCAAGGTTTGTAAAAATATTCCTCTAATACAAACTGTAATGCCCCAACACCAGTTACCCAGAGTCAGTTAATGACCCGACCTTAAAACATTGCATAATCTTGAATTAAATGAATAATTCACATTGAGGATCTTTTCAGGTTTAGATTTTTTGAGAATTAGGTCATAACTATTACGTCTCAAAAGATTACAAAGTAGACACTTCTACTCAGTTTCCATTTTTTTCATAAAATAAAAAACTCCAAAGAAGAAACATGTCTAGTTCTATGTGTTAGATAGTATGTATTTACTTGATCCTATCCTTTACCCTATTCATATTTAAGTCCCGTGGAAAAAAATTTCAAAAACATGGGATGAGCATAAAAAGCTCAGTAAGGGATATAAAAATACTGAAAGAAAACATTAGTGCATGTATACATAAGAATAAATGAAATCATACTTTACTCATAAAACATAAGCACTTTAACATACCTCATGAAATCATAATATTTATGAAAAATTCATAGAAATCATAAGTCATAAAGGTAACATGAGGAATTCATAACATTCTTACCTCACGGTTACGTTTGGAATACCCATCATAGTATATTCCCTAAATCTCTTTAGAGAAACCTTAGCATTTAACTCCTTCGCGTTACCCAATGCATTGTAGAGCTATCTCGGGCTCACCAGCCCTAGGTTTATCATGGAACCACCTGTATACATAATAATGCCCAATAACCATAACATATTCATAACACATAAAACAATATTAAAGGAAAGATAACATTTCCACATTGCAATCAGAATATATCATTTCAATATATTGACATAATCAATGCTTTATCAAACCATTTTCAAAACCATTTAAAAAAGATATTTTTGAATCAAAGTGTCCCATACCACTTTGAAGATTTTAAAGGAATTAATATTTTAAAACAGTAATGTACATATAAATAAATCCTTAAAACATTTTTGAAACATGGACATTAATAAGAAATATTTAGAAGATTAAATCATTAAGATGGTATTTTAGTTAAGGATTTATTAACAAATAGGAGATGCTTCAATACAAATAATTGAGGAATAGCATTTAATAAAAACATTATAATATCATGAGAATAAAGGTATTCATGATATAATATTCCAAAGGAATGTATATACACCATATCAAAGTGAATTGGTTCATATCAACAATGAAGTCTCAATAGAATGTAAATTGAGACGAAATCCCTTGTAAAGACGGTATCCTTTGATTAAGGATAAATCTATTACATAATTATGTGTGAAAAATAAGAATACACCCAATATAATTAGATATTAAGTGTGAAATAATCATAGGTAATTCACACATATTCATAGGATGAAATATTCAAGAAGTAAAAGGTTAACCCAAATAATTGAAATTGGGTTAAGAAGTTCTCTAAAAAATTTGGCAGCCTAACGACGTCACTTTAAAATTCAGAAAATGAGTTAATGAGAGAGAAAATGGTATCTCGTCACTTGGAAATAAAATATACATCAATAAGGACATATAATAACATATCCTAACAAAGTAAGATGTCAATTAAAAGACATAACAAAATGAATCCATTTAAAAATATGAGGGTGAATGGTTCCCTTAGTGATTTGGTAATATACGAAACATACACCCCATGATTGAACGGCCATAAAATGTTGATGTAAATACCCATAAATGAAAGTATATTGCACAAAGAGTAGAATAATGGGCAGTACATACACCACTCAAATGAGATAGTGACAAATATATCATGCATCTCACAGGAATAAAAAGTGAGATAAAACCCCTTACTCGTTGTAATCAATTGAGTCGTATGACCAAAAGATAATAAGAACCAAATGAATCACATAATACCATGAATATGAATAGAATCATGATAATATATATCAAATGGAAGTACACAATACACCACATGAAATAAATAAGTGGCAAACACTGTAAATCTCACAGAATTAAAAGCGAGATAAGAAATCCCCTTACCTTAAGTCCGACTTGTCTTGTTCGTTTCTTTATATTCCTCTAAATTGGGTAACTCTTTTTTATTTGACCCAAATGCTCCCTTGGAAAGAATTTTTCCCAAAGTGAGGATTCTAGGAGTAATAGAGGGATGTGGAGAGATAACACGAGTAGACGTTGGATGAGCCAAGGGCTTGAGAGGTGTGGGTAAGGGGGTATAGGTGGGGGCCTTTTATAAGAGGGAGGAGGGTCACTTTTGGAAAATCTTAAAATGTTACTTTATTATAAAATGATTTTGGTATTTTAAAGGTTCCAAAATGATATATTTTAAGAATAAGGTGATAAGGGTTCTAAATACACCCATCCAATAGGTTTTTGACAAGTGTAAGTCTTAGATTTTACCTTATCTTTTCATTTTATTTAAATCCTTCATTAATGAGGTAATCACTGCATCATCATGGTCTCATAAATTAGTTTATTTATTTAAAGTCTAAAAATTATAAAAAAAATACCATGATGTAGGAAATATTTTTAGATTGACAATTACTATTTATAGTCTAATAGATCATTTATGTAATAAAAATTAAATTTTTTTTACATAGGATATACAAACCTTTGTTATATTTCTCTTCTTTTTTAAAAATAATGTCATAAATGTCACTATCACTCCCATGTGACTTCATGGGCCCTCATGTTTGGTAAAAAGATTTCCATAGTCGGACATGAATCAAAAAAGAGTATTTGGACACATTTTGGGGTCATTTTATATTATTATGATATTATTTTATTACCCTTAACTACTTGATTAATTAATCATGATAATTAAAGATAATTGTCATCGTTATTATTCATAATGTCCAAAAACAAGTGTCCTAATTACATAATTTGGACCCTCTGATTCAAAATATGGAATCCATTTTACCAAATTCCAAAAACATAAGTAACATTAATTAATTTTATAATTAGTTCCCACTGTCAAAACAAATAACGTGTTTTTAAGAAACAATATATATCAAAAGATTGACACTTGTTTATATCCAATTTCAAAGTGAAATTAATTACAATGACCACCATTGAATTAAATGGTAAAAATATATTCTAATTACACTTTAAAACCAATTAAAAAAAATAATCTAACTATATAAATAAATTAGATTAAAATGATGTTTAGAATTAAAATACAGCATTTTTTACTATTCATACAAAATGAACTTTAGCGGAAAAATAACAAAAATTTACAAAAAGTAAATTTTGATATCCCGATTATAAAGAAGGATTTTATTTTGTAAAATATAATATATAAAATTTTCAAAAAGTGGATTTCAAAAGGGTTCTCTATCAAAATGTGGATAATCGACATTTTAAAGAATATTTGAATATTTATGCTTAAAATTGGATTCATTCGCATTTTAAGACTCTAGCATTTATTTGATAAATGTAAAAATATTTAACAAACATATATAATCATTTTGTAGTTAGTTCTGTTCATTCTATCCATTACAACGGTTAGGTGTTAACTACAATTTAAAATAATAATATTATATTATTAGTGTGCAACGTAAGATTTCAAACAAACTCGTTGTTGCATATTGGGAATGCCATCGAAAATAGAATCTTTGTTAAAGTAATATTACTATTTAATTAAACAATATTAATAAATATAACAATTTCATATTCTTTGTTTACCTGGGATGTTACATCCTTCCCCCCTTTTGGGAATTGCGTCCTCACAATTTTAAAATTAGGCTCGGAAACTTTATTGAAAGCCCCACATCGAAATAGGAGTCAATTAAACTGTCACATTAAAAGAAAGAAAGAAAAGTACAAAAGTCACTTGAGAAAACATATACTAGGATTCCATGAAAACATGGATATGGAGGAGAAACAAACAATCAAGGTCTGATGGAGAGTGATAGAAAACATGATTAAGAGAAAGTTAACCACCAGAAAATCAGAAACTTGTGATGGGTTAAACGGTATTTGATTCCCTAGTAGGAAAAGTTAACAGAAAACGTTTTTCTTTTAAGTTACCTTTCATTGAGGAATTTATTTATCAGCTTAAATAAAACATAAGTAAACCTACTTAGTTTTCATGTAGACTTTCATCTCTTACTATATTTATTACACAAACTCATATTTTCTCCAAAAGATGAATATTTAGGATGACTTGTTCACATTAAGAGCGCTATAATCAACTTCTGGAGAGTCACCTAATCCAAAAAAGATTAACTATATATTCTCCATGTCTTTAGACCTTAACCAAAACCAAAATGGTTAGTACAAGATCAGATAATCCCCAAAAGGATAATCCTTTATGAAAAGAAATACTACTCTTAATCTCCAAAATTCAACAAAAAGAACCCAAGGTTCAAGAAAGACCATTAAATAAACAGTTATCCATAAAATTCTTCAAATTAATCCAAACTAAGATTGAAACCCAAATCTCAAAAGGATTTAATCACATAGTCTTCCATGGTAAATCTTAACATTTATCTCCAAATAACATCAGTTGCTCTTAAAGTCTCATACTGAAAATTAATTAACCTAATCACATATCCTCCATGATAGGTTAATCATTTCAAAATATCAACTTATTCCTGATTCATAAGATCATATAACTAAAAATAATGAGTCATACTAACCAGGTACTTCACATAGTCCAGTGGTAGGTGATAAATACGAGTCTTACTTTTTTTGTGGGTTCGATTCCCACAGCTTCGTCCGACGCGATGGGTTGTCACACGGTTTGCGTGTTGTCCCTTTTCAGAAACTACATAATTTTATAACATTCCCAAAAGAGATAAAATCATCAAAAATAACCACAACATATTTTAAACACAAATGTTATCTAATAACTTTCGTTTTTCATCCCAAAATGCATTAACTAGTAATTACCTCAAATTCAAGGATCATATAAACCAAAATGGTTATTTATAACTATATCCACAAAAGAAAAGATAATTATTCCTTGAATAAAATTTTCATATATCAAACATCAGGGTTACACATACTATAAAAAGTCTTCTAATGTAATCTCATTATCAAATGATCCTTAATACTTTTAATAATTTCACTATCCTAAAATATACCATAACTCTTGAATCCCTTATATGTTGACTTCTTACTCATTCAACATTCTTCATGATCCATTAACCATTCCTTTATAGCTTATTCTGAAATACCTCTTTCCTACAAACAAAATCATGAATCATATCCTAAGATTTCTATAATAGGAAAACATATATTTAGAAATAATCCATTCCTTTCATTGGTCAGTTTCAGTTTCTTCATCCTCAGTCGGAATGGCATTAGGTATTGGTAAATGAATATTTGTATGATATTGGTGATCCCATTCCTGAAACTTCTTCGTAGGATATGTGTTTTCATAATTACCATGCACACCATATTTAAAACATTCAATTGATCCTTCAGAAATAACTTCTTTCCATTTCCGAGAGTCAACTAGATGCTTCCTTTTTCCATGGTAGGTTCTTGCTTTATGACCTTCATTTCCACATCTATATCATATTTCTGTCCCTTTGAAACATTTTCCTCTGTGTTTCTTTCCACATCATTGACACATAGGTTTTTGAACACACTAACCTTTTTGATTATTACCTGAACTTCCATAGGGATTTGTTTCTCAAAAATATGATGCCTTATAAAAACCACTAAGGTTCAGGTGGTCAATAATGAATACAGATAGTTGGTTGAGAATAACCACAAGAGTTCTCATTGCAGCTCCCATATCATTTGGTTTCTCGATCAGAAAACTATCACAGTTTTATTCACATCCACTGTTACTTTGGTACCTTCTAGATCCAGCCATTTAATAAAAGCAAAAAGGTCAGTGTGAGTATATCAGTAAAATCATCATATAATATCTTATGACGAGGGTAAATACTAATATATACTTATTCATGTTATCTTAAATTCATTCACTTTATAAAAATAACTATGACTCTTTCAAAAATCCTAACCATTATGGTAATGTCACTTGTGCTTAAAGAATACCCTAACCTCTAAAGTTATCTAAACTGACCTCTGATGCCCACTATAAGGACCTGGCCTTAAAACATTACATAATCTTGAATTAAAATAATAATTCACATTGAGGATCTTTTCAGGTTTATAGTTTTAAAGAATTAGGCCATAACTGTAACATATCAAAAGATTACAAAGTAGACACTTCTACTAAGTTTCCCTTTTTTTCATAAAATAAAAACTCTTAAGAAGAAACAAGTCTACTTCCATGTTTTAGATATCATGTCTTTCCTTGATCCCATCCTTGACCCTATTCATCTTTAAGTCCTATCGAAAACATTTCAAAAACGTGGGATGGGAATAAAAAGCTCAGTAAGGGATATAAAAATACTGAAATAAAACATTAGTCCATGTATACATAAGAATCAATGAAATCATACTTTACTCATAAAACATAAGCACTTTAACATACCTCATGAAATTATAATATTTATGAATAACTCATAGAAATCATAATACATAAAGGTAACTTGAGGCATTCATAACATTCTTACATAGGGAGTAACCCTCATGGTTACGTTGGGAATACCCATCACAGTATATTCCCTAAATATCTTCGGAGAAACCTTAGCATTTAACTCATTCAAGTTACCCAATTCATTGGAGAGCAATCTCAGGCTCACCTGCCCTAGGTTTATCACGGAACCACCCATATACGTAACAATGCCCAATAACCATAACATATTCATAACACATAAAACAATCATAAAGGAAAGATAACATTTCTACATTGTAATCAAAATATATCATTTCAATATATTGACATAATCAATTCATTATCAAACCATTTTTAAAACCTTTTAAAAAAGATATTTTTGAATCAAAGTGTCCCAAATCACTTTGAAGATTTTAAAGGAATTAATATTTTAAAATAGTAATGTCGATATAAATAAATCCAAAAAACTATTTTAAAACATGGAAATTAATAAGAAATATTTAAAAGATTAAATCATTAAGATGATAGTTTAGTTAAGAAGTTCTTAACAAATAGTATATGATTCAATAAAAATAATTGAGGAATACCATTTAATCAAAACTTTATAATATCATGATAATAAAGGTATTCATGATATAATATTCCAAAGGAAAGTATATAATCCATATGAAAGTGAATTGGTGCATATCAACAATGAAGTCTCAATGGAATGTAAATTGAGACGAAATCCATTATAAAGATGGCATCCTTTGATTAAGGATAAATCTATTACATAATTATGTGTGGAAAATAAGAATACACCCAATATAATTAGATATTAAGTGTGAAACAATCAGAGGTAATTCACATATATTAATAGGATGAAATAATCAACAAGTACAAGTTTAACCCAAATAATTGAAATTGGGTTAAGAAGTTCCCTAAAAAATTAGACATCCTAACGACGTCACTTTATAATTTAGAAAATGAGTTAATGAGAGAGAAAATGGTATCTCGTCACTTGGACATAAAATATACATCAATAAGGATATAAAATAACATATCCCAACAAAAGAATATGTGAATTAAAATACATAACAAAAGGAAGCCTTTTAAAAATAAGAGGGTGAATGGTTCCCTTACCGATTTGGTAACTTACAAAACATATACCCCATGAAATAAGGACCATGCAATGTTGATGTAAATACCAATAAATGAAAGTATATTACACAAAGAGTAGAATAATGGGAAGTAAATACACCACTCAAAGGAGATAGTGACAAATATAGCAGGAATCGCACGGGAATCAAAAGTGAGATAAAAACCCCTTACTCATTGTAATCAATCGAGTCGTATGACCAAAAGATAATAAAAACCAAATGAATCACAGAATACCATGAATATAAATAGAATCATGATAATATATATCAAATGGAAGTAAAAAATACATCAAATTCAATAAATAAGTGGCGAACAATGGAAATATCATGGAATTAAAAGTGAGAAAAGAAATCCTCTTACCTCAAGTCCGACTTGTCTTGTTCGTTTCTTTATATTCCTCTAAATCGGGTAAATCTTTTTGATTTGAGCCAAAGGATTACTTGGAAAGACTTCTACCCAAAGTGAGGATTCTAGGAGTAATAGAGGGATGTGGGGAGATAACAAGAGCAGAAGTTGGATGAGCCAAGAGCTTGATAGGTGTGGGTAAGGGGGTAGAGGTGGGGGCCTTTTATAAGAGGGAGGAGGGTCACTTTTGCAATGTCTTGAAATGTTACATTATTATAAAATGATTTTAGGATTTTAAAGGTCCCAAAATGATATATTTTGAGGATAAGGTGATAAGGGTTCGAAATCCACCCATTATATATGTTTTCAACAAGTTTAAGCCATAGATTTTACCTTATCTTTTCATTTTATTTAAATCGTTCATTAATGAGGTAATCACTGCATCATCATGGTCTCATAAATAAATTTATTTATTTAATGTATAAAAATTATAAAAAAATAACACGATTTAGGAAAAAAAAATTATCTTTCCAATGACTATTTATATTCTAATATATCATTTATGTTATCAAAATAAAAAAATTACTTAGGATATACAAACCTTTGTTATATTTCTCTTCTTTTTTAAAAATAATTTCATAAATGTCACTATCACTCCCGTGTGACTTCATGGGCCATAAAGATTGGTAAAAATCCTCCCATGGTATTCCATGACTCAAAAAAGAAGGTTTGGACACATGTTGGGGTCATTTTATATTATTATGATATTATTTGATTACCCGTAACTACCCGATTAATTAATCATGATAATTAAAGATAATTGTTGTCATTACTATTCATAATTTCCAAAAACAAAAGATTCGAAATTACATAATTTGGACCTTCTGATTCCAAATATGGAATCTATTTTACCAAATTCCAATCATGTAAGTTTCATTAATTAATTTTATAATTAATTCCCTCTGTCAAAACAAATAGAGTGTTTTTAAGAAACAATATCTATCAAAAGATTGACACTTGTTTATGTCCAATTTCAAAGTGAAATTAATTCCAATGACCACCATTGAATTAAATGGTAAAAATATATTCTAATTTCAGTTTAAAACAAATTAAAAAGATAATATAACCATATAAATAAATTATATTAAAAGGAGGTTTTGAATTAAATTCCAGCATTTTTCACTATTCATAAAAATGAACTTTATCAGAAAAAAAAACAAAAAATTACACAAAGTAAATTTTGATGTCCTGATTCTAAAGAAGGATTTTATTTTTTAAAATATAACATATAAAATTGTCAAAAATTGGATTTAAAAATGGGTTTTCATCAAAAGGCGGTTAATCGACCTTTTAAAGAATATTAGAATATTTATGTATAAAATTGGATTCATTCACATTTTAAGCCTCTAACATTTATTGGATAAATGTAAAAATATTTAACAAACATATATAATAATTTTGTAGTTATTTATGTTCATTCCTGCCATTACAACGTCTAGGTGTTAACTACCATTTAAAATAATATTATTATATTGTTAGTGTGCAACGTAAGATTTTAAAGAAACTCATTGTTGTGTATTGGGTATTCCATCGAACATAGAATCTATTTTAAAGTAATATTAATATTTAATTCATAAATGTTAATAAATATGAAAATTTCATTTTCTTTATTTACCTGGGATGTTATAGTCAGTTAATTATTACATATCATTGTCATGATCATAAGGGATCAAATCCTGAAAGACAAATCAGTTTAGTAGCCTTGGAAGTACTAGATACATACATAAATTATACATTACATTATAAAATGAAAAAAATCAACAACATTGTCCCCCTGAACACATTAATATCAATTAGACTATCACTAAAAGTCATTCATAATATACTTCTTCGCATCCTATGAAAAATAAAACATTGAAAGGGGTGAGCTCAGGTTCTTAGTAAAGATAAAAATATAGCAGAAACATTTCTAAATAAGAATAAACATTTAAGGAAATGTATAAGACTAAAACACACGCAATTTAAACTTAAACTTCCACATAATATGGAAAAGATAAATTAGATAATTCCAGTTACTTACTCACATGGATATTCTACTAGTTGAATTATTACATGTAATATCAATATCTAATTTCATAATGATGGAATGCATAATGCCAGACTTCATAACCACATATTCAAGGCCTCAAGCCAAGACTACAAATAATATTTTGTTAAGGACTTATTCCAAGAGACTAGTTTGACTCATGAGATCTACCGATGAATCGAGGATCAATAGAAGGATCCAACCATCACTTACAAAGTCCAATACATTCCTCATATGAAAAGGTTGAAACATAACATAAAACTTTGTATTAAAACTAGCATAAGAAATGTTAATAATTTAACAATAAACCATGAATGGTATAAAAATAACACAGCCACAGTCAAACTTATCACAAACCTTCTATAAAATATGGAATATTGTATCATAATAAATCAACTTCAAACAAGTGTAAAATCCATCAAAGGATCTTGACATAGATGAAATCTAAACTATTTGAGAGAAATATCTCTTTCTATTTTTAAATCATTTAAAATTCACATAATTATAAAAGAAAACATTTATTTTGAAAATATTATTATAATATTGTAAGGTAATCTTCGAAGGTGTTATGATGGCGGAAAATAGCCTCACTTTTCTTATAAGTTAGAAAACATTCTTTCCTTAATTTTTTCTAAAAGATCATAAAGGACCTTGTTTGGAAAACAACGGAAATATTACTTTATAAAAATTATATAAAAATTCAAAAAAGGGTGTAAATGAATTTTACCCATAGTCTTGGAAATTGTAAAAATGTTTTGAAATACATTTTTAAGAAACACAGATGTAGATGATAAAGAGTTCCCAGTAGATACTCACTTATAAACAACCTCGGATAATTAATAGATTGTAGAATTAACCCTTACCTTGTACTTTTACTTGGTCAAGGGTACATTAACCTCATGTATAATAGTTAAATAATTTTTATTAAATTATAAAATAACCAAATACATAAATATGATATCATATATGATCTTCTATAATTTCATTGTTAACAATATTTCAGTAGTATCATCATTTCGGGTGTTAATTGATTCATTTTCCTTTAAATGTTTTGTAATGTAAGTCATGTTTGTTATGGATAAGATCTATTTAATTCATATCCAAAATTATATTACGTTATTAAAAATTATTTTTTAATCATAAAATGATATTTATTCTTGAATGGTTACGATTGGGAAAGAATCTCATCGCGTTCATGGAGACAGTAATCTGTACGTACCCACAAGAGACAATACCATTCTATTGATAGTGGAATCATATGTAATTGGATGTTATATCATATATAAATAATAATTAACATTTTATATTTATTATTTACATCAATTATAATAATTATTATACCCATCCAAATAATGAAGTGTTTGAATAACAAATTATACCACGACTTGGAGACGGTAAGCCGTATGTACGCACGTATGGTGACTTGTAACTCATAGGGTGGATATAATAATGAATATGGTTGTACCATATTTATAATATCATAAAAATATGTATAAGGTACTGTAGTTATTATTTTTGTATGGAAGAAACTAAGAAAGAGTAAGTGGAAGAAGAAAAGAACTTAGAAAGAGGTGGTGAAACTATTACCTCTTCTTCGGGTGCTTGCTTTTTAGTTGATCAAAAGGGCTCCATAAGACAGATTTATGAACAAATTAAGGCCTCTAGGTCGAAGTGAGGGTATTTTGGAGGATTTTTGAGAAGTTTTTGGCTGAGCCAAATGTCTTTGAAGGTGTTAAATTAAGAGAAGGTGAAGTACCCTTTTATAAGAGTAGTGATGGTAACTTTAGAAAAACCTTGAAAATTTTTTTATTATACAATCATATTCAGTTTATAATGGATCCAAAAGAATCTATTTCAATGATATGATGGGGATGGGTATAAAATCTCTCAAACAATAGGTTTTATATTGGTTTAGGTCACCATATTAACCTTATATTTTAGATTTAACTATTGGTTAAATAGTTTAACATTTACCATGTCTCCTTGTATTTTAATATTATAGGGTTAATAAACTTACTAAAAAATGAAAAGAGAACCCCAAGTGGTTCATTATTGACATACCTATTATTATATAATTAATTTTTCCTGACCTTATATTTTTAGGATTATTAAATCATTTAATAGTATAGTATTTGTTTTAAAAACTCATTTTGTCAATTTTGAAACTATTTAGTATCTGATTTTTTTTTTAAGTTTTAAAAAATTGATTACTTCGAAAAAAGTTAATTTAATAAACCATAAAATTTCATATTAACCTATAAAATTATTTTATTTCATCAAAAGTCTCAATTTATATTTATTTCGATATTTATAATATCAATTATTTTAATCTTTCATTGATAACGTAATTACTACATCATCATTGTGTCATAAATAAATTTAATTATTTAATATCTAAAAATTATAAATAAAATACCATTATGTATTAAATATTTTTATATTTATAATGAATATTTATAGTATAATTTATTATACGTATAAACTTATATTAAAAAACATTTAGTCATGAAACATTGAATTTAACACTTTTAACTCTTCTTTAAATAAAATAATAATAAATGTCCTAATCTAATCCAAGTGGACCAAAAGCATAATATTTTATTTATAAGGGTTATTTAGGTCTAAAAAAACTTATACAATATAATTATTACATGTTTTAGGGTAATAATAATATCATTTTTACCTTTAGTTACCCTATTTACTTCTAACTGTGGTAATAAAAGTCAAAAGTTACTATTCATCAAAAATTATTTTCATCTAATTGAACCACATTATACTGAGTGATATCAACTATGTCCCTTGGATTTTTTTAAATTAAATTCACATAAGTGTTAAAATTATGTTTTATGCAAATTTTCTAATGTGCCTAGAAGGTGGGTAAAAGGCGTTAAACAATTCAATAAAATTTTAGACATCTAATTTTATTATAAAATGACTTCAATGAATTGAATTAGACTAATATATATTATGTATCTATTTTGACTTAAAATAAATTTAAATAAAATAGATTACTATTTAAATAAAAATTCAGTTTTAAACAATAACGGAGTGTTTTTCACTATTCATCAAATATTGAAAGTTTGCAGAAAAATACCAAAAATTCATCATAAGCTAATTTTGATATTATGAAACCAAAAATGAAGCCCATATTAAAAAATAATATTTATAAAGATTCAAAATGTGGGTATTACTATTCATAACGGCTAGTTTTATTGGTCATGGTGTGCTAGAACTAGAAGTTGCATACAGCGCAAGCTATTGTATTATTCAAAGGGAAATGTATCGTGGAAGCTATGGGTGTTAAACCAACTGTGTGGCTCCCTCAATCCAAATGATGCCAAGTCACATAGTTTCCTTGGAACACCCGTATGGTTTGGAAAACCATGTGGTAACCTTGTGCTTTCCTTTGTCTAAAAGGGTTCCCAAGCCACACAGTTTCCTAGGCTAGGCGCTCGGTTTGTTCTAGCCATATGCCAACCATGCACTTCACACTGTTTGGAAACTTTTATCCTTCTTTATTGTATCACACCACCATAATACCCCCCAAAACTTCTATACACCCTATAATGACTTCATTGGGAAAACAAGCGATGTATAACCAACATTTCAAACAAGGATGTGCATTCTCGAAAGGTTGGGATATTACAATATATATATATATATATATATATATATATATATATATTAAAATATTTATTTTTGGTGGAGTGTGATGCCCCAACCCATACCACTTTAATGAAACCTAATAAAGGGGTATTGTATGTTCTCAAATATATATCTCTAAATGTCATAGGTAGCTAATAAGCAGAGAGGGCCTAAAATGTTATGGGGAGACTATGGAATTAAATGAAAGTATCTATTTTCATGCATGAGTCTATCAAAAATTCCATAATTCCCATTAATATAATTAACAAAACCAATATCTTATACACAAAAAAAAAGTTGGATCCAAGAGGTATGTTATGGTCCATGACATAATGTAGTAAATAGTTTGAATGATGCGATAAAAATAATAAGAGTAATAGGTGAAGATATATACAAGATTCATCATTAGAAAAATAATGGGCACACTAGTCCATGCATATGTATAATAATAAATAATAATTATATAAATAATGACCACTAATAAACTGATTAAAGCATCCTTGATAAATCATAGGCATCTAAAACCATGTGTATTCTAATCCATGTGTTCGGATTTAGTCTAATACCTATTCCTAAAAAAGACATGAAAACTACCCATGTGAAACAAAACCGTTGTATTTTATATGGGAAGGGTTTGATTCCAATAACTTTGTAGGATTACCCTACTCTCATCAATTCACTAAGGGTTGGGGTGATCTGGAGGATGTGCCTGAAAATCATGGTGACTGTAAGTCATTTTCTATGAATCTCAATCACCCTGAAAAAAAACAACATGCAAGTGATCATATTGGGTAATTATATTCTAACTAAGACCCCAAAATACTTGAGGTACCTTTATTCAACCAATTATAATGTAAATAGTAATATCTCGACAAAAATTATCCAGTGACCCATCATTCCAAAAAACTACCTTCAACTATTCCCAACCACTACCCTCTCACTTATTATAGAATCATTCCTTATCTTGATCTCATATCTCATCTTATTCCACGTATCTATCACAAAGGGAAATTTTTCAGCCACATCATATACCTTGTCTGATTCCACCATCATCTGATGTTAGATGAGGTCTCATATCATATCATATACTATATCCCATACCACCGCCCTCTTACTCAGGGTGAGGTCCTATACCAAGGTAAATCACTACCCTCTCACTCAGGGTATGATTCATTAGTTATTCTTAATTACTACCCACATAATCATGGTTTGTTATTCTCACCAAATTTATAAAATATGTCACACACAATAACAAAACATAACATTATAATCTCATACCCATCCCCAAGCTAATAATTAATTCCAACCTTGAGCTCTGTTAAAGGAAAACATATTAGTGGTTCAATATATCCTTCCCTGGCCAATTTCACCATACACAGTCATCATATAAAGACTAAATATAATTTATCTAAACATTAACTACTAAGTTTATCCTATATTTTACCTCCTATTTGTGTTGAAAAACAATCTAAATATCATTCAGAAAATCACAATGCACCTGTGGATGCATTCCCATACGCACCATCCCAAAAGGGAATATGACATGCTAAATTAGAGAGAAATTTATCATCCTCTTATTAAAAACCTTATAAAGTATCACTCATCTCCCATATTATCTTTGGATTTATGTTGAGGAACATTGTTTCAAAAGGGACACATCTTACAAACTCATCCTATATCTTTAATCAAAAACATTGGGACTAACTCATACCTTATCCATTAGGTCCAATCTGGTGGCTATCATTTGAAGAACTGGAGAGACAATACAGCATGAACAGAATGTTAACAAATACCTAATGTAAAATAATGATAATCCAACCCATCACTCAATAAATATCAAGGGCATAGATGAAAACCCAAGTTATCCACTCCTTTCTATGTACCTACACCCAATGGAAACCTCACAAGAAAATTATTCTAAAATAAATAATCCATCCCTCAAGGGAAATGTATCTTTTATGGATCCTTTGAAATCATGATTTTTAACAAAACTATATGCATAATACTATGAAATCAAAATTATTGATCACAAACAATCATATAAGCTTTAGAAAATTTGGTGTCTCCAACACAAGATCCAACAAATAAAAAATTATCTCAAATCAATACCTTCTTATTTTAATTAAAACATACAAAATCCTATTTAAAAATCATTTAGAATAGACATATCATGTCGCATATACTCAATCAAGGCCATTAAAAACTAAAATAAAACAATCCTCGTAAAAACCCTCATTTTTTTAAAATACCTTACCAAACCCATTTCCTTAACTCATCACTTATCCTTCAAAATTTTTATTTAAACCAAACCCCTTTTTAAATAGATTTTAAAAAAATAAAACCAATTTATATTTCAATATTTATCTTTCATAACCAATAAAATTAATAAATGGAACACTATCTCTTGTTCAATAAATTCCCCAACAATTAAATAGTTAGTAATATAAAAATAATTATTGATTATTAAGATAACTTGATACCATCCCATTTTTATGGGGGGAGATCACATAGGCCTTCAAACATGCCTAAAATATCCATATTGATAACACACAAATATAAAATAACCAAATGGGTAGGATACTAGTAAATTTATATGGAATCTACCTCATTAATTGATCTATATTTAGTCCCAATATTATAGCCATCCACCAACAGAATCTCAAGAAACTATATCATTAATAAAAAAACACATCATTTATTAAATAATTTAATGAAAAATTATAAACTTGGTATACTCAATTCCAAACTCACTAAGTAACATACAGATCCAAAAAAACTCAAAGGGTGCTTCAACTACCAACACACACCAAGACACAAATTCCCTAATTTAAAACATAGATTCAATGTCCAATTTCATCTAATTATTCAAAATACCTAATTAAATTAATTGGGCTATGTACATTATGCTAATGTGAAATTCCCTATAAGAATTATATAGTCACTATTTGAGGGGTTGAATCATTATGACATTGTTTTATGAAATTATTAATTCTTTTTAATAATCAATATTAATATTTGACTAACTATATTAAATTATATATAAAGATATATTTATTATTTTTCAATAAACAATTACCACATGAAAGGAATTAAAGAGAGAAAAATAAAAAATGAAATATTTTTTTACAAGGTTCAACCACAATGTGAGAATATAATCTTTGCTATATTATTGTTGATTATAAAACATAAATATCCACTATATAAATCAATTGAATTTAATAGATGGGTACATATCATCCTTGAATCATGAGATGAATACAAAATAAGGGTAGAAAACATCCTTAACTCTTAAGATTCCGTCTACATGATTATATGAGAATGGTAGAATACATCCTTAACTCTCTTGAAGTTTTCACCCTATAGTATTTATCTCTTAAAAACATTATAGTCTCTTGAATAGTTTAGATATGGTAATAATGGTTCCCTATACCTTTACTTATCTTACATATTTCTCTCTTAAAAAATATCTTTAGTATACAATGGTATGTTACTTCATCAACAATGAAGGATATTCTTCCTCAAAAATAGTTATTAATCTTCCTATTGGCCCTCTATTACAACATTATACACATAATACTTATTGTTTTAGGTATCCTAATGTTTATCCCTTATTCAGGATATACACTATTATTCTCTCTCACTCAATCTCAATCTTATTCATTAATATATTTAATACATAGAATATTAATCATGTATAAAAATCTTCACCCTCTCTCAACTCTTACATTTTTCTTTCCTTTTCCTCACTTATACCTTCAATAATAATTGGTTATTCATCATTAACAATTCATTGGTCATCTAATTATTCACTTCTTCTCTTTATTAGATAAAATAAATCTCTACTGATTTTATAGTATCATTTTTTCTCAATAATATTCTACATTAATTCTTAAATAGTTCATACTAACTCCTTAGAATCATGTGAATATAATTTCAATATTTTGAATATATAAATTCAGTGATAATCAACATCATGATTTTATCAATAATCTCAATCAATTATTTAAACAAGATCACGAGGTCAAGCTCTAAATGATCTTAGAATATTCAAATTCTTTTTTAGAATTGATATTTCAAAAATACCCATAATCACATTTAAAAAAGTTAATAATCCTCTTGAGAAAACCCCTATCATTGTTATAAATTGAATATTTTTTAAATCATCATATTTGATTATCCTAGAATAATCAAACTATGATCATATCAGTTTCATCATTTGATTCTCCATTATTCCTAGCTTGATTCACTACCAACTCATGTACATGATGATATTTAATACTCAAAGATTAGAAAAAAGTAATCTAACATGAATCTCTATAATTATCAGGGTTTTCCAAACCGCTAACCTCTATTTAAGAAATAAAGTATCTTAAGAATCACATTAGTGATATCATATATCTTATATATCCCAATGGGTCTAATAATTCTCCAAATTTTCTACTCATTATCCTCTTACATATTCATATAAATCTTAGAAAAAATTACATATTATCATTAAAATATCATATATATAAATATATATCAATGAATGGTTTTTTACCATTGACATATTTATATATAAACATCAATAAATATCATATGTATAACTCAATCATCATACATATCACCATAATATTTTATCCATTTCCAGATCACAGTGGGAACTTTAGAAAATATCTTATATGTTCCTTAAAATGTATTATTTATCAGTATAATATCAAATGTTCCATATGAAATTTTTTATCTTTTACAATGTAAAATCCATTGAACATTTCAAATTCAATAGATTTAATTTATTTTTGTTTCTATATATTTATTTGTGAATCCTACACCCCTCATAGAGATTCAACACTTGGTTAATTTTTCTATTCTATGCAAAAAACAAGTATATTATTTATAAAATCATAAATTCTTAGTTTCACCTCTGAATCTCTCCAAACATTATTAGAGAATATATAATCACCCATATTAAACTCAAAATAACTTGAATTAATTTTTTTATTATATAAAACCTTCCCAAATTTATTAATTACAATTCCCAAATCATGTTTCATCTTATTTGAATCCATTTGAGTAGTTCTCTAAAAGATAACTTGTAATTCTCTAACCCCAGAATACCGGATATGGTGCATTAATTATTAAATTGGAATGAGTACAAGGAATGAAATCCCAGAGTAATGATCAATTTAAAAGTCTTGAGGAAACTAGATACATACATGTAACTCATATTACATAGGTAAAGGTAACAAAATACAAAACATAACAAAAACTAATAAATTGCATCCCCAATAACTCAATAAATAGTCATCTATTCATAACCTATTGATGGTAAAAAATAAAATGGGTGATCTAAAATGCTCAGTAAGGGTTGAATATAGTGGAATAATTAATCAAAAATAATTTAATCATAATCAAATTGGCATAGTCAATATGGAATTTTGAATAAATGAAAAAAAACATGCCATTAATTAAATGTGGATGAAACTACATCAATAGATTTTTTTCATAGTAAAAACCTCATGAATAGTAATAAATGAAAATGAATAAAGAGAATTATTATTAATTTTACATCATTTATTTGGAACATGATACCACTATACCATCGAAATGGTTTAAGTCTGTGGGTAGATACCCGTCTGATTCTGTTTGGGAAACAAACTCGAAGGGTTTGTCACCAACTAATTTATCTCATGAGACATATCAATACATTTAGTGTATATAGAGAGCCCCTACAATCAATAAAAGTGCAAATAATTCATTATACATATATTTAAATCAAGTAAAATAATATTTTTCAATATCAGTATAGAGTATATGATACAAATTCATTAATATTTCCATAGCTAAAACAACATACCAAATAAACACTGTATGTTAAAGGGTATACGGATTAAGAAAAAAATCATATATATGAAACCAAAATATAGATATATAACATATTTATAATTTCAAATGAAAAATGTTCTCAAATGGGTAGTAGTTTCACTAGATATGAATGATTGGGTGCACAATACTAAGTAAATCACAATAAAATGGAAATTGAAACAAAGACCCTTATATATTATAATCAATAAAGTTAGTAATCATCAAGTGAATCACTAAATACCATGAATATAAATAAAATCATGATATTATATATCAAATGGCAGTAAACATACACCACATACCATAAATAAGTGTCAAACAATGAAAATATGATGGAAATAAAAGTGAGATGAGAAACCCCTTACATTATGCCAAAATGTTTTCTCGATTGATCTTAATAACCTAAATAATCAAATTTAACTTCATTAATTAATAAATATATCAACTAAAATGAATTTAATAATTTATTATACCCTTATTAGGTTCATTTATGGACTTTTTTATGGGTTTAAGAGGTTCAATTTTATTTTTTTGGAAGCATTTTCATCCTTGGTTTTCATGATCAGTTTACTTGTATTCATGAATAAAAGTTAGTTTGAAATATGTTTAATCATACAGAATTGTTATTATATATTATCAGTGACATTACATGGATATAATTGATCTTATAATTATTTTGGGTTATATACCATGATGACGACTCATTAGTTAAAATTTAAAGATAAACGTATGGATTAACATGGTGGTTTTGTGCATAATGAACTTGTTTTGTATTATTATTTTATATTATGAGTGTGTAAGGATTACAGAATATTTATAAGGTAAAATAAATATATTATGATCTATTTCAACAATTAAAAATTTTCATGACTATTCTTGAAGATATTAATTGAAATTTAAAACTCATCATCCTAGAATGTGATAAATTACCACACCTGAGAGGGTATTTTCTTTTTTAGTATAAGAGGAGGGGGGAAAGAGAGATGATGATGAAATATTTTATTAGAATAATAAAATTTATTTTAATGTTAGGTACTGTAATTATAATATCATTTATATGTGGGGAGGTGAGAATAGAGAAAAAAATGGATTTTGTAAAAGAAGTTGGAAGAAAAAGGAAGAGATGTTCACCTCTTGAGTACCCTCCTTGAGAATCTTCTTAAGGCCTTTTTTTTGTTGCCTTTTGGTGAGACCAGCAGGTCTTAGTCATTAGGGGAGGTATTTGGTAGTGTATTAGGTAGAACATAGTAAATTCTCAAGGTTGAGTGGTGTGGGAGGAAGATAGGGTGTTGGTGGTTTATATTGTGTAGGGGATGAGGGTTTTCTTAATATTTTAATCATTTGTTTATTATTTTACCCTAAGATAAGAAATAGTGAGAATTCAAATACCTAAATTTTAATAAGTGCATGTGAGTTTTAGATTTGGGTGATTATATCACTCATGAATTTTGGAATAGTGGGTATAAATTATATTGTATTTGTACTGTAAATTAATGTATTTATACTATAAATTAATGCATATAGATGGTAAATTAATGTATTTTACTATTAACCAAAAATTCATGTATTTCATAAAAATCTCAAATATTCACCCTAACCATTTATCAATGTTTAGAATCCAGAAAGTAACTCCAATTATCAAAAATAATTTTGAAAATATTAGAAATATAATTTTTAATTAAAATCATCATTTAATAGAAAAATACCAACACATAAAATATTCATCTTCAATTTTAAGGTGCCTAAATTTTATTTACACTTTCATGGGAAAGGTTACCATTCATAAGGTTCATATTACTATTAATAAGGGTAATTTTATATTCATAAGAGTATGTTACTATTCATAAGGGTAAGATAATATTCACTGAAAACTATCCTGATTCTATCATACTCCAATTTTGACCCTCATCACAACAGTGTATGTTCGTTTTTTGAAATTCAAAACACAGAAGTGGAAAATTTAAGTTTATTGGATAGGTTATGACTATATCCTTTAATAATAAAGTGTTGTATCATAGAGACTCTGTTATTCAATAAAATATAGTCTATCTAATGAATTTCAATTATTTAAGAGAAACATACCATAACATGTTTGGGGTGTTGTATTCTTCCCACCTTTGTAAATTTTTTCCTTGAAATTAAATCTGATTAAAAATATGTGGGTGTTTCTTATTCCTAAAATCGTCAGGATCCCTCATTTCTTACTCCATTTTATGGTTAATCCCAATAAAATTTATTAGATGAGTCATCTGATTTCTCAATACTTCCTATCTAGTGTCAAGAATCTCAATAGGATCTTCACAGTAAGAAAAATTAGGTTTTATCTTTATTTAAACATAGGTGAGTACATGTGGTGGGTCTGGAATGTATTTGTTTAACAATGAAATGTGGAACACATTATAAGATTTTGGAGAGACTTTGTGGAATTACTAAGTGGTGATCTACAACTATGATCCCTTCTATAATTTCAAATGGTTTGATGTACTTGGGGCTCAGTTTCTATTTCATACTGAACCTTATGACACCCTTCCATGGAGAAACTTTTAGAGAGATATAACCGCATACTTGATATTTCAAATCCTTTCTCCTGTTTTCATCTTAACACTTTTTCCTACTTTGAGCTACTTTTATATGGGCCTGAATCACCTTTACCATTACAGTTGTCTCTATGATAAGTTCTGGGCCTATAAGTTTCCTCTCGCAAACTGCATCCCAACATGTGGGAGTTTGTCACCTATTACCATATAATGCTTCAAAGGGAGTCATATGAATACTATACTGGAAACAATTATTTTAGGAAAATTCCACCAAAGGAAATTATTGATCCCACATATCTTTGAAGTCAAGAAAATATGATCTCAACATGTCTTTTATTGTTTGAATAGTTCTTTCAGACTGTCTATCGGTTTGGAGGTGATAAATTGTACTCGAATGAAGCACATTATCCAAATCCTTTTTGATACTTTTCTATAATTTTGATGTAAATCGGGGATCTCGATTAGACATAATCGATAGAGGTGCACCATTAAGTCTTACAAATTCATTAATATAATTTATTTTTAGGTGCTTAAGTGGTAAATCATCTCTTATATCAAGGAAATGTGATGATTTTATGAGATGATCTAAAATTGCCCATATTGCATCATTCCTTCTTGGTTTCCTCAGTAGTCCAATGGAAAAATCCATTGTAATTTTATCCCACTTCCACATAGAAATATGTAGAGGTTACATGTCCCCTTTAGGATGTTGTCTCTCAACCTTCACTAGTTGACAAACTATACACCTTGACACATAGTCATCAATTTCTCACTTCATGTCATCCCACCAAAAATCTTCCTTCATATCTCTATACATCTTAGTGCTACCAGGGGGCATAGAGAAATTTGTGCTATGAGCATCGTCTAACAGTTCCTTTTTTAGATTAGGTACTAATGTAACGCATAACCTCTTCCCAAATTTTAGAACTCCATTCTCATACATAATTTCTTCCAACTTTCCATCCTTAACAGCTTTAATTTTCTTTTTTATATTTTTAACATCATATTGAGATATTTTTATCTTCTATAGTAAAGATGGTCTAGAAATCATTTGAAATAGGAAAAATGTATCCCTTCCATAACAATTCCCATATACATCTTTAGTAGATCTATGAATATATGATCTCTCTGAATCCTTATTTAGTTCATAAGTCCATGATAATTCCTTCTTAATGCATCTTCCACCTTATTTTCCATTCCTAGGTTATAGTGTATTGAATAATCATAATCTTTGAGTAACTTGATCAATCTCATTTTCCTTATGTTGAGTTATTTCTGTGTAAAAGTTTATTTCAAACTCTTGTGGTCCTTATATATATCACATTTTCACCAAAGAGATAATGTCTCCATATTTTCAAATAAAAGATTATGGATTCTAACTCAAGATCATTAGTTGGGTAATTTTTCTCATGAGTCTTCAACTTCCTTGATGCCTAAGCAATAACTTTATCATTTTTCATAGGGAAGCAACCCAATCCATTCTTTGATGCATCATTGTATATCACAAATACATCATTTATAGATGTAAGACTCAAAATTGGAGCATAGACCAATATTCTTTTCAATTCATCAAAACATTGGGTACATTATTTTTTCCATACAAACTTAACCCCTTTACCTATGAGCTTGGTTATCGGGTTCACAAATCGGGTGAAATTATGAACGAAATGTTGATAGTAACCTGCTATGCCAATAAAACTACGTACCTTGATTATGTTCATTGGCATGGTCCATTCTTGGATTGCCTTAGTTTTCATAGGATAAACTAAGATTATATCCTTAGAGATAATATGTCTAAGAAAAGAAACCGATTAGATCCGAAATTCACACTTGTTAAACTTTCCATATAATTAATTTCTTCTAAGAGTTTTTAGAATAATCTGAATGTGATCCTCATGCTCTTTGTAGCTTCTGGATTATACTAGGATATCATTGATAAATACCACAACAAAATCATCAAGATATTCATTGAAAACTTTATTCATTAGATCTATGAAAATAGGGGGTTAATTAGTCGGTCTAAAAGGAATTCTTGTAAACTAATAATGCCCATACCTGGTTTGAAATGTTGTCTTTGTAATGTTATCTTTCCTCACACACAACTGATGAAATCTAGATTGAAGGTAAATATTCAAAAAATATTGGGATCCATGAAGTTGATCAAATAAATCATCAATTCATAGAAAATAATACTTGTTTTTTATTATAATATCATTGATTTCCCTGTAATCAATGAATAGCCTCATGAATCTATATTTCTTCTTGAAAAAGAGGATAGGGGCACCCCGTGGAGAAACACTAGGTTGAATGAATCCTTTGTCACTAAATTCCTATATTTGTTTATTTAGCTCCACTAATTCCATAGTGGCTATTCTATAGGGAGTCTTTGATATATTTCTTCCACCATGAATTAAATCAATAGAGAACTCAACTTCTAGCTCTAGAGGATTTCCAGGTAAATCCTCTAAAAATAAAAAAATGTATTCTTTAACAATAGGTTCATATTCAATTTGAAGATTTATTTCCTTGCCCATAGATATTGTGTTTTCTTCATCTAAAATAATTTTATTCAGTAGATCCACTAGTGGTGGATCTAGATAAAAATCATATGGAGATGTTTCTGCTCTAAAGATAAGGGATTCTATACTATTCACAAAAATTGTAACATCCTTATTATTATAATAGATCTTCGCATCGTAATTTGACAGCCAATTCATAAAAAGAATTATATAAAATTCAATCATACGTATGATGATAAAGTTAGAAACTAAATCATGTTTATGTGTCATTTGGGGGACTGATTGACACATCTTTGTTATAATGATACATCCCCTAAATTTTTTTACTAAAAACTCCTTTATTAAATAAAATTTGATATATGTAATTTTCTTGGAAAAATGGGAACATATAAATGAATTCAATGATATAGAATCAAATCAATCATTGTATATGTTTGAGGAAACAATTAAAGTACCCACCACCATATCATTAGTAACTTCAACCTCTGCGGTTGTAATTTCATAATCTTTCCCTTTCTCTTGTGTCCTTTCCTAAGGGAAGTTTCCTTGGCTCTCAGAACACTCATTTTCATATTGTCCTATCTCTCTAAAATTGTATCATTGAACATAATTGACTTGTTTCTTCCCATTGAATTCACTAGATCGATGACCATTTTCTCCACACTTATAGAAATCTACCATGCATTTAAATTATTTCCTAGGATTATTCTTTACACAATTCTCCCATAATCGAAATTGCTTCATTCCCTTCTTCTTTATTGGTGCTTTATTTTTTCTATGGTTGTTAGTTTTCCTCTTTTTATATTTATTTCCCTTGACAAATTGTATCTAGAAAATTCCATCACTGTTTTGTGGGAACTTAAAACAATTTCCTCATATCTTGAAAATGTTTGGGAATATAGTTCCCTTTGAACACTTGGCTTAAGAAATTCAAAGAAATGATCAATCTCATCTTCCGAATCATGTACATAATGTAAATCATACTTGTATAGTCTTTTTAAGGTAGCCTCGTACTCCAAAACACTCCCTTCTTCCCATTTCATTAGGCTTATTAATTTACTTGTCATTTCAGTTCATTTTTCAGGATGGAGATATCTATTAAAGAATATTTCCTTAAAAGATTTCAATTTTATATCTTCTATTTATTATTCATCTATGGTATTCTAGATCAAGGAACACTATTTATAAGCATCACCCTTGATGCAATATACTGCTAGTACTACATTTTCATTTTCATTGCATCTTAATGATAGAAATATATTTTCAAGGGACTAGATCGACTACTCATCTTCCACCGTATTAGTAGTACCACTAAAATATTGGGGCTTATTCCGTATGAAATGATCCAATACAGATGTATCATGGTTATTCGATACAACCTGAGTAAGTTGTCCAAATATGGTCATGATATAATCCTCCCCAACACTAACTGTGTGGACTTTCTCAGTGGGGAAATTCCTACATTGTCCATTGGTATTGATTACCCTTCTTCTATTATGTTCATCACTAAACAATAGAATACACTAAATTATGACATAGTTCATAATTTCTAACTAGAAAACAGTTAATATAATATGAAAATGTATACACAACTACCCTCATAATAATAAAAATTATTTATATTTACTTTTAAATCCTTCATAATTTTTTGTAAATAAAAAGTGAATTATCCTAAGAATATCCCCCCTAGGAGTGTCAAACCATGTGAATAGTAAGTACTATTTTCATGTACTAGGATACCCTGATTCAAGCCCAAAACTCCTTTTTAGAGTTTTTACTCCTAGGTACATCTATGCGAGAACCACGTACACTTGTAGTATCTAGATAGTGAATTATTTTCTAGGAAGACCCACATAATCCCTACCTTACCAAAATTCCAGTATGTTCTTCTACAATTATCATTAAATTCTAAATAAGGGTTATTCCCTCTAAAATATGTTTCCTAAATCTAGTTTTTAAGTTTTCTACTAAACTTCTTCTAATACCCACTATAACACCCTGACCCCAGAAGCCTAGAGCCGGTGCATTACTTACTGCATTAGAATGATTATAAGGGATGAAATCCTAATGGAATGATCAATTTAGTAGTCTTAAAGAAACTAGATACATACATGTAACTCATATTACATTTAGAGAGGTAAAAACTTTAATACATAACAAAAAGTAATAACTTGCATCCACAACAACTCAATAAATGGTATCTTCTTTATAACTTGTTGAAGGTAAAAAATTAAAGCAGTGACCTCAAATGATATGTAAGGGTTAAAAATAGCATAAGAATGAATCATCGATAATTGAATAATAATAAAATTGGCAGAGTCAATATGGAATGGTGAATAAATTAAAAACACACACCATTAAATAATTGGAGAATTAAACTATATCTATAGATTTTTTTCATAGTGAAAACCTCATGGATAGTAATAACTGAAAATTAATAAGAGAATTATTATTAATTGAACGTCATGTATTTGGAACATGATACCACTATATTTTTGAAATGGTTTTAGTTTGTGGGTAGATACCCGCCCGATTCTATTTGGGAAACAAACTAGAAGGGTTTGTTGCCAATTGATTTGTCTCATGAGACCGTTTGTTGCATTGAGGGGATATAGCGGGCCCCACCTATCACTGAATGTCCTAAAAATTATTTGTACATTGATTTAATACAAGTACCATATACCGTCTCAATATCCATAGAGATTATAGGATACAGATTCATTAATATTTCTATAGTTAAAACAACATCCCAAATAAACATCATATATAAATGGGAATACGGCTTAAGAAAATAATCATATAAATGAAACCATAATTTGAATATATATTATATTTAAAACTTTAAATGAAAAATGATCTCAAATAGGTTGTAGGTACACCACATAAGAATTATTAGGTGCACAATACTATGTAAATCACAATGAAATGGAAATCAAAACAAAGACCCTTATAATATTGTAATCAATCGAGTTAGTAAATATCAATTGGATAACTAAATACAATTAATATAAAGAGAATAATGATATTATATATCAAATGGTATTACACATACACCACATACAAGAAGTAAGGTGAGAATAATGGAAATCACATGGAAATAAATGTGAGATGAGAAACCCCTTACCTTATACCCGAATGTATTCTCAATTGATCTAAATGACCGGAATAATCAAATTTTTCTTCATTAATTAATAAATATAGGACATAATATACATGTAATTTATTTATTATAACCTTATTATGTTAATTCACATCTTTTTGATGGGTTTAATAGGTTTAGTTTTATTGTTTTTGAAGCATTTTCTTCCATGGTTTTCATGATCGGTTTACTTGTATTCATAAATGGAAGTTCATTTTAAGTGTAGTTAAACATACAGAATTTCTAATATATATTATTAGTGATATTACAAATATATAAATGATCTTATAATGATATTGGATTATATACCATGAGTATGACTAATTAGTTAAAATTTAATGATAAATGCTTGGATTAACTTGGGGGTTTTTTCACAATAAACTTGTTTTGTATTAATATTTTATATTATGAGTGTGTATGGATTACAGAACTTTGAAAAAGGTAAAAAAATTAAATTATGATCTGGATAAACCATTAAAAAGGTTTAATGATCAGTCTTTAAGATATTAATATAAATTGAAAACTTTTCTTCCTTGGATATGATAAATTAACACATCTTAGACGGTATTTTCATTTTTAGTGTAAGTGGAGGGGGGAAAGAGAGATCATGATGAAAGATTTCATTAGTATAATAAAATTAAATTTCATGAAAGGTAATGGAATGATAATATCATTCGGATGTGGGGAGGTGAGAATAGAGAAAAAAAAATAATGGAACCTGTAAAAGAAGTTGGAAGAAAAATGAAGAGAGGTTCACCTCTTGAGTTCTCCTTGAGAATTTCTTTAAGGACTTTGTTTTTTGGCCTTTTGGTGAGACTAGCAGGTATTACACATCAGGGGTGGTATTGGGAAGAGTATTTGGTAGAAATTAGGAAATTATAAAAGATTTAGTGGTGTGGGAGGAATAGGGGTGATGGTTGGTTTATATAGTGGAGGGGAGGAGGGTTTTCTTAATATTTTAATCATTAGTTTATTATTTTACCCTAAGATAAGAAATACTGAAAATTATAAGACCGAAAATAGTAATAAGTGCATATGAGTTGGAGATTTGGGTTCTTACAACACTCATGATGATAGGAATAGTGGGTCTAAATTATAATGTATTTATATGATAAATTAATGTATTTATACGGTAAATTAATGTATTTATACGGTAAATTTATGTATTTTACTATTAACCAAAAATTCATGTATTTCAAGAAAATATCAAAAAATTACCCTACCCATTTTTTGATGTGTGGAATCCAAAAATGAACTCCATTTATCAAAAATAATTTTATGAATATTAGAAATATAATTTTTAATTAAAATCATCATTTAATCGAAAAATACCAACACTTAAAATATTCAACTTCATTTTTAAGGCACCTAATTTTTTTTTTACAATTTCATGGTCAAGGTTACCACTCATGAGGTTCATATTACTAATCATAAGGTTAATTTTATATTCATTGGTTTATGTTACTATTCATAAGGGTAAGATACAATTCACTGAAAATTAACTTGATTCTATCAGACTTCAAATATGACCCTGATCATAACCGTGTATGTCTGTTTTTTGAAATTAAAAACACAGAAGTGTAAAATTTAAGTTTAATGGATAGGTTATGACTATATCCAATAATAATAAAGTGTTATGTCATAAATACTCAGTGCTCCCTGAAATATAAGATATCTAATGAATTCAAAGTATTTAAGAGAAACATGACATAAAATGTTTGGAATGTTGTATTCTTCCCACCATTAGAAATTTTTTCCTCGAAATTAAAGCCCTTGAAAAATATGCGGGTGGTACTTATTCCTAACATCCTTAGGTTCCCACATTGCTTCTTCCATTTTATGGTTACTCCAAATAACCTTTACCAGATGAGATGTCTGATTTCTCAATACTTTCTCTCTAGTGTCAAGAATCTCAATAGGCTCTTCACAGTAAGAAAAATCGGGTTCTAGATTTATTTATTCATAGGTGAGTACATGTGGTGGGTCTGAAATTAATTTGTTTAACAATGACACATGGACCACATTATGAACTATGGAGATACTTTGTGTCATTTCTAAATGGTAAGCTACAGCTCTGATCCATTCCCGAATTTCAAATGATATGAGGTATATGTGGCTTAGTTACCCTTTCTTACTGAACCTTATGACACCCTTCCACATAGATACTTTCCAAAAGACATGATCCCTTACTCGAATTTCCAAATACATTATCATGTTTTCATCATAAATCTTGTTCCTACATTGAGCTACATTAATATGGGTCCAAATTTTATTTACCTTTGTAGTTTTCTCTTCAATAAGTTCTGGGCCTATAAGTTTCCTCTCACCAACTTCATCTCATCATGCCTCTTACCATATCATGCTACATTTGGAGCCATATTAATGTTATAATGGAAACAATTATTGTTGTAAAATTCCACCAAAGGCATGTATTGATCCCAAATACCTTGAACTTCAAGAGAGGATGATCTCAACATGTCTTTCATTGTTAGAATAGTTATTTCAGACTGTCTATCGGTTTGTGGGTGATAAGCAGTACTCGTATAAATCTCAGTATCCAAAGACTTCTGGAGAATTTTCCATAATTTTGATGTAAATTGGGGATCTCGATCAGACACAATCAATAGAGGTGAACTGTTAATTCTTACAACTTCATTAATATAAAGTCTTTTCAAGCACTCAAGTGGTAAATCTTCTATTATAGCAAGGAAATGTGTTGATTTTATGAGACAATAAAAAATTGTCCATATTTCATAACTCCTTCTAGCTGTCCTTAGTAGTCTTGTGACAAAATATATTGTAATCTTATCCCACTTCTACATAAGAATAGGTAAAGGTTTCGTGACCCCTCTAGGATGTTGTCTCTCAGCCTTCACTTGTTGACAAACTAGACACCTTGACACATAGTCATTAATTTATCACTTCATGTCATCCCAACAAAAATGTTCTATCGTATCTCTATACATCTTAGTGCTTCCATGGTGTATAGAGAAATTTGAGATATGAGCATCGTCTAATAGTTCGTTTTTTAGCTCACGTAATGATGGAATGCATAACCTCTTCCCAAATTTCCAAACTCCATCTCCATATAGGAATTCTTCCAATCTTCCTTCCTTAACAGCATTAATTTTCTTTTTTATATTTTCATCATCATATTGATTGATTTTTATATTATCTAGTAATTATGGTTTAGAAATCATTTTAAAGAGAAATTTTTTTCCCTTCCATAATAATTCTCATATCCATCTTTAGTAGATCCATGAATATAGGATCTCTCTCAATCCTCATTTCTGTCATAAGTCCATAATATTTCATACTCAAGGAATATACCACCTTATTTTCTTTTCATGGGTGGTAGTGTATTGAATAGTCATAACCTTTAATTAAATAGATCCATCTCATTTTCCTGATGTTGTGTTATTTCTGTGTAAAAATGTATTTCAAAAACTTGTGGTCCGTATTTGTGTCACATTTTGACCATAGAGATAATGTCTCTATATTTTTAGAGAAAATATTATGGCTGCTAACTCAAGATCATGTGTTGGGTAATTTTACTCATGAGTCTTCAACTAACTTGATGCATAAAAATAAATTTATCATTTTTCATAAAGAATCGACCAAATCCATTCTTTAATGCATCATTGTATATCACAAATACATAATTTACATATGGAAGAGTCAAAATTAGATCATTGACCAATCTTATTTTCATTTCATCAAATCATTCTATACATTAGTTTTTACATACAAACTTAACCCCTTTATGTGTGAGATTGGTTAGCAGGTTCACCAATCAGGTGAAATTATGAACGAAATGCTGATAGTAGTCTACTAAGTCAATAAAACTACGAAACATGGTTATTTTTGTTGGTGTGTTCCATCCTTGGATTTCCTTTTTATTCACAGGATAAACTATGATTTTATCCTTAGAGTAAATATATCCAATAAAATAAATTTATTAGATCCAAATTTCACACTTTACAAACTTCCCATATAATTCATTTCTTCAAAGAGTTTTCAGAATAATTTGCTAGTGATTCTCATAGTATTTGTAGATTTTGGATTATATAAGGATATCATTGATAAATACTATGAAAAAGTCATCAAGATATTCCTTTAAAACATTATTAATTAGATTTGTGAAAATATAGATTTTATTAGTTAATCCAAAAGGAATTATTGTAATCTCATAATGCCCATACCTGGTTCGAAATGTTGTATTTGAAATATATTTCTTCCTCACACTGAACCGATGATATCCAGATTGAAGGTCAATCTTCAAAAAATATTGGGATCTATGAAGTTGATCAAATAAATCATCAATTCGTGGAAAAGGATAATTGTTTGTTATTGTAATAGCATTGAATTCTCTATAATCAATGACTAGCTTAATGGGTCCATCTTTCTCCTTGACATAGAGGAAAGGGGATCCCCATGGAGAAACACTGGGTCAAATAAATCCTTTTTCACTAATTTTCTCTAGTTATTTACTTATCTCTAATAATTCTACAGTGGCCATTCTATAGGTATTCTTTGATATATGTATTTCACCATGAATTAAATCAATAGAGAACTCAACTTCTAGCCCTAGAGAATGTATGGGTAAATCCTCTAAAAATACATCAATGTATTATTTCATAATAGGAACATATTCAATTTGAAGATTTATTTTCTCCCCCATAGATATTTAGTTCTATTTCTCTACACGAATTTCAATCAGAAGAGATACTGGGGTGGATCTGGATAAGAATTAGATGGCGAGGATTCCCCTCTAAATATAAGGGATTCTACACTATTCTCAAAAATAGTAACTTCCTTGTTCTTGTGATATATCTTCACATCATAATTTGACACCCAATTAATACCTAGAATTATATCAATGTAAATCATAGTTATGATGATAAGGTTCGCGACTAAAGCATGTTTATGTGTCATGATGGATACTGGTCGACACATCTTTGTTGTAATGATATATCCCCTAAGAGTTTTGACTGACAACTCCTTTATTAAATAAAATTGGACATGTATAATTTTCTTGGAAAACTAAGAAGATGTAAATGAATGTGATGATCCAGAATCAAATAATGCATTGGCTAAGTTTGAGGAAAAAATTAATGTACCTTCCACCAAATCATTAGGATCTTCAACCTCCATAGTTGTAATTGCGTAAGCTTTCCCTTACTCTTGTCTCATTTTCTGAGGGAAGTTTCCTTGGTGCTTAGGAAAATCAATTTCATATTGTCCCATATCCCTAAAATTTTGGCACTAAACATCATTTACTTATTTCTTCCCCTTGAATTCACTAGATCAATGACCATTTTCTCCACACTTATAGAAAACTTCCATGCCATTAAAGCATTTCCTAGGATGATTCTTTCCATAGTTATCACATAATAGAAATTGTTTCATTCCCTTCTTCTTTATTGGAACTTTATCATTTCCATGGTTATTAGAGTGCCTCTTATTATATTTATATCCCTTGAAAAAATTTTATCTAGGAAATTCCTTTTTTTATAGAACTTAATACAATTTCATTATATGATGAAAATGTTTTGGAATCCAGCTCTCTTTGAGGGCTTGGTTTAAGACCTTAAAAGAAATGATCAATCTTGTCTTTCAAATAATGTATGTAATCTATAGTGTACCTAGCTAATCTTTTAAAGGTAGCCTCAAATTCCACAACACTCTCTTCTACCCTTTGATTTATGCTAAATAATTTTCTCTTCATTTCAGTTCATTGTTCATGAGATAAATATCTATTAAATAATATTTTCTTAAAATTTATCCATTCTATATATTCTATTTCTTATTCTTATATGGTATTCTAGATCAAGGGCCACTATTAATCAGCATCATCCTTGAGGCAATAAGCTTCTAGTACTACCTTTTCATTTTCATTGCATCTAAATTTCAGAAATATCTATTCAAGGGACTTGATCGACTAATCAACTACCACCGAATTAGTAGTCCCACTAAAATATGGAGGCTTTTTTCATATGAAATGATCCAATATAGATTTAGTATTGTTATTCGACATAGTCTGAGTTAGTTTTCCTAATATGGACATAATCTAATCCACTCCAACACTTACTATGTTGACCTGATCAGTGGTGAAATCCCTACATTTTCCATGGGTATTGATTACCCTTCTTTCATTATGTGCATAACTAAATAATTTAATACACTAAATTAGGTCATAGCTCATAATTTCAAACTAGAAAACACTAAAGATAATATGAAAATTTATACACAACTAATCTCATAATCATAAAAAAATTATATTTTCTTTTTAAGCCTTCATAATAGTTTGTAAATAAAAATTGAATTATCTTAAGCATATCCCCCAGGAGTGTCAAACCAAGTTCACAGTAAGGCACATTTTCATGTACTAGGATACCCCGAGTCAAGCCCAAAACTCCTTGTCGTAGTTGTTACTCCTTGGTACATCTACGCCAGAACCACGTCCACTAATAGTATCTAGACAGTAAAGGATTTTATAGGAAGACCCATATAATACCTACTATACCGAAATTTAAGGATGTTCTTCAATGATTATCTTTAAATTCTAACTTAGGGTTACTTCCTTTAAACTATGTTTCCTAAATCTAGTTTCAAAGGTTGTTACTAAACTTTCTCTGATACCAACTATAACACCCCGACCCCAGAAGCCCAGAGCTGGTGCATTACTTACTGCATTGGCTTTATTGAAAGGGATGAAATCATGATGGAACGATAAATTTATTAGTTTTGAAGAATCTATATACATACATGTAACTCATATTACATTGGGAAAGGTAATGTAATTCAATGCATAAAAAAACTAATAAATTTCATCCACAAAAACTCAATAAATGGTCCTCTCTTCATAACCTTTTGAAGGTGAAAAATTTAAAGGGGTGAGATTAAATGAAATGTAAGGGCCACAAATAGTGGAAGCATAAATAACCAATAATAAAATCATAATCAAATTGTCTTAGTCAATATGGCATGGTCAATAAATGAAAAACACATTCCATTAATAAACTAAGAATGAAACTGGATCCACAGATTTTTCCATAATGAAAACCTCATGGACAGTAATAACTAAAAATGAATAAAAAAAATTATTATTAATTTGATGTCATGTATCTGGAATATGATACCACTATAGCATCTAAACTATTTATGTCTGTGGGTTGATGTGTGCCTGATTCTAGTTTGGAAACAAACCCGAATGGTTTTTCACCAACTGATTTGTCTATTGAGACATTTCGATGCATCAAAGGGCTATAGTGGGACCTTCCCATCACTGAAAGTCCAAATAATTATTCATAACTAGATTTAATAAAAGTACAATATACCTTCTCAATATTCGTATAGAGTAGAGGATATAGATTCATCAATATTTCAATAGTTAAAACAACATTCGAAATAAACATTGTATGTAAAAGGGTATACAGATTAAAAAAATAATCATATCCATAAAACTAGAATATGGATATATAATATATTTAAAAGTTCAAATGAAAAATGATCTCAAAGAGGCTTTAGGTATACCACATAATAATGATTATTTGCATAATACCAATTAAATCACAATGAAATGGAAACCGAAACGAAGACCCTTATAATATTATAATCAATCAAGTTAGTAATCATCAAGTGAATAACTGAATACTATAAATATAAAGAGAATCATGATATTATATATCAAATGGTAGTAAAAATACACCACATACAATTAATAAGTGGTGAATAATGGAAATATCATGGAAATAAAAGTGTGATGAGAAACCCCTTACCTTATGCTTGAATGTGTTCTCGATTGATCTTAATGACCTAAATAATAGATTTTTTCTTCATTAATTAATAATTATAGGACCTCATATACATGTAATATATTTATTATAACCATATTAGTTTCATTTATGGAATTTTTATGGGTTTAAGAGCTTAGGTTTTATTGTTTTGGAAGCATTTTCTTCTTTCGTTTTCATGATCAGTTTACTTAGATTCGTGAATGGAAGTTCATTTGAAATGTGGTTAAACATCCAAAATTTTTAATATATATTATTAGTAAAATTAAAAATATATAAATGTTCTTATAATTATTTTTTATTATATACCATTTGGATGACTCTTTAGTTAAAAGTTAATGGTAAACACATGGATTAACTTGGCGGTTTTGTTAGTAATGAACTTGTTATTTTATTATTATTTTATATTATAAATGTGTAAGGATTCAAAAACATTGAATAAGGTAAAATAAATATATTATGATCTGGTTAAACCATTAAAAAGGTTTCATGACTAGTATTTAGTATATTAATATAATTTGGAAAACCTGTCATCCTTTATATGATAAATTAACACATCTCGAACGATATTTTCATATTTAGTGTAAGAGGATGGGGAAAAGAGAGGTGATGATGAAATATTAAATTAGTATAATAAAATTCTAGTTCATGTAAGGTACTAGAATTATAATATAATATTGATGTCGGGAGGTGATTAGAGAACAATAAAATAATGGAACTTGTAAAATATGTTGAAAGAAAAGGGAATAGAGGTTCACCTCTAGAGTAATCCTCCTTGAGAATCTCCTTAAGGAATTTATTTTTGGCCTTTTGGTGATACTGGTAGGTCTTGGACGTGGGTAAGGTCTTCTTATGTGTATTTGGAAGAACATAGGAAAGCCTAAAATTTTTATTGTTTTTGGAGGAAGAGGTGTTGAGGGGTCGTTTAAATAGTGGAGGGGAGCACGGTTCTCTAAATATTTTAATCATTTGTTTATTATTTTACCCTAAGACAATAAATAGTGAGGATTACAAGAATTAGAATAGTAATAAGTGCATGTGAGTTATATATTTGTGTTTTTACATCACTCATGATGATAGGAATACTGGATTCAAATTATAATGTATTTATACGGTAAATTAATGTATTTAACTATTCACCAAAAATTCAAGTATTTTAGAAAAATCTATAAAATTCAACCTGAACATTTTACAACTTGTAGAATCCAAAAATGAACTCCATTTTTCAAAAATAATTTTATAAATATGATATATTTAATTATTAATTAAAATCATCATTTAATTAAAAAATACCAACACTTAAAATATTCATCTTTATTTTTAAGTTGCCTAAATTCCATTTACACTTTCATTATTAAGGTTACCATTAATAAGGGTCATATTACTACTCATAAGGGTAAGTTACTATTCATAAGGGTATGTTACTATTCATATTGGTAAGTTACTATTCACAAAAAAAATTAACTTGATTCTATCAAACTCCAAATATCACCCTGATCGCAACCGTATTTGTCTGTTTTTCAAAATTCAAAACACATAAGTGAAAAAATTAGGTTTAATGGGTATGTTATGACTATCTCGTATAATAAGAAAGTGTTTTATCACAGAGACTCAGTGCTTCATGAAATATGAGCTATCTAATGACTTGAAAGTATTTAATTAAAACATACCATAAAATGTTTGGGGTGTTATGTCACTTTATCATTAGCACTAGGCTTCAAATTCATATCCATAAACCCTTTTCCAATTGGTATTATCTATTTAATAAATTATCCTTCATGGATGGTAACCCATGTATGGTTCATTAATAATAAATAATTCTTATAAAACATTGTAGTAATATGTTTTAGATGGTTCTCTCTTTAAGCAACAACAATTCTCATTTATTAATTATAAAAATCATCTTTATGATTAGTAGATGTATAGTATTCTTCCTTTAATCTAAAAATCCAAAATCTCAAATTAGTAGTACCATATACCAATTTTTCAAGTATTCATAATGGTAATAACTCAAATTAATTTTAAAATATATGTATTTATCTACAACATTTATACAATGGTGAGAAGAACATACACTAATTATAATATCCCCAAGTTTCATATTCTACTATTCAAATTATAAATTCATTGTTCTATTCATAATCAACCATAACATTTTGAATTCTATTATTAATTGGAATATTGAAAACAAATTCAGATACCTTTATCAAAATCCATGTTTTTACTTCAAAACATAATAAAATAGTGATAACCCATCATTCTCAATCCTCCTCTACACACAACACATGAAATATTTTTCTTATCAAATTTATTCTTCAAAGATTTTGTTTAATTGAAACTAAAATACTTAAAATAGTATTATATAATAGAGAGAAATTCAAGGGGAAGGAATAAAATAGATTAGAGGAGACCGACTAAATTTTACGCTCTAGGAAATCATCACCCAATCAGCTAAGCATCAATGGGAACCAATGGGAGAAGAAGAGGGGGGATGCTATTCAAAATTTACCCTACTAATCTCTATTTATGTATTATAAGTGGAAGTATTGACTATAAAATCATGAAATTTATCATTTAAAAACAACAAAAAGGTGTATTGTGGCATGATCCTTTCTTTAATAGTGAAATAATCCCAGGAAAAAGGTCACATTGAGGAATGAAAAATGCTTCATGCTAAAATGTCCAGTTCTAGAGCATCACAAAAAAAACCCAGCCACCCATTAAGGCATGATCAATTGGATTCATATTTCATCCAACCAAATTGTGACATGATCCCTTATCAAACTCTGTAATCATGTGTTACATCATGTTTAAGTATTTAAAACCTTGTTAAAGATTGATACATCCATAACACCAAAAAATATTCTCAAGAAAGTGGATCAGGACACATCTTTTCCCACTACAGTTTGATCAATCCCTTATATACATAACTTTTTACCAGATAACATTTAATCATCACCTAGTCTACCCCCTCTATGGTTCAACAATCATAATCAAGTCATAATAACCCCCATTATGGAATGATATTATATCTATGGTATAAATTCATCCACTAACATCCACGAACTCGCTCTGATTATTTTTCCACCAAACTACCTCTCCTAAAACAAACTATATATCAATTAAAAATTATTAAAACTATATTTCCCCAATTTTAATATAAAAATTTAAAACTAAATATACACCAAATAGTGAGAAAATTTACCCACCTTCAAATATACCAACACTAAAATTATGAGGCAATTAAAAACCTTCGACCATATTGTTTATCATCCTCAGGAATCCTTAGTGGTTCCCAAAATATACATCTCAATCTACAGTGGTCACTAATTCATCACCAAATCACTATTTTCATTCTCCAAGTATCAAACATGCTTCCACTATAAAACTTTAAACATCTATTATTATTCATAAAGGTTAAATCTACCCACTAACTAGGCTTCCCACAACTCTATCCATGGTCGTTATCACATCACCAACATCATTTTAATTTAATATAAATAAAAACACTATTAGTTTCCATGGTCCCATAAGAAAAAATTTCATAACCAAAAATAAAATAATAATATGGTTCACAAATTTTCCTTTAAATTCCAAAACAATAAAAGACAACTAATATATCTCCAACATATAGTGCTCCCAACCATAAGAAACCACTATTAATGGTTGATTCTAACTTGCAGTTCTCTCTAACAAATGAATCACCTAAAATATCACATCATGTAGTAAAACATTAAAAAACATAAAATTTCATATCCAACTAATCAATACTCAAACCAATCACCCAAAAATAATCTAAAAATGAAGAATCTCACTCTAAAATATAATAAAAAAATCAAGAAACACGTAACTTAAAACACCAATATCACTCCTAGTAAAATATTCAATTCCATGAAAGTGATTTTCATGGGTACCTATTAATTATTTAAAAACCTAATAAAAGAATTCACACTCACCAAAACTCACATAAATTTTTAAATACCACTCTGTATCTTAGGGTCATCCACCAAAACCCAAAATACCAATATCTCTATACGTTCAGTACTTTTCCTTGAAAATCATTGTCATTTTAAAAACTCACTTTTAAATAAAATTTCAAAAACCATTCCATATAATTTTATAAAACCTTGAAAATCAAAAAACATGTTACTCATGGCTCATTGAACCTTATGAGTTTTTTTAATGAGCATTTTATCAGTAATCCAACATCTAGAAAATTATTGACCTATGGTAGATGAATAATCAGATATTAGAAATCAATCCAAAAAACCCATCAAATCCATATAAATTTAATCACACCTTATTATTTTTTAAGAAAATATTTAATATATATTATGTTTCAGCAATTAATAATAGATATCAATGAGGTATTCTATTAAATACCATCACTATAGGATGTGTGGAATAATCTAATCATGTCATTATCATGATGGATGAACAACCTTAGGATCCTAGCTGAGCCATATGAAAAATCTTGAGTCTCGTCCATTAAATATTAGTATTCTCATCCAATACCTTACTCATTCCTAGAATGCCAGCTATAGACATAGGACATCCCTTGGTAACTTGGGTTTCAACTGAATCCATACTAGATAGGAAGGCTCCTGGTTTAGAACTCATGTCATGACATCCTGTCTTCATCACTAAAAACATTTTCTAAACCAAAAATATGCTTCAATAATACATTTAATGCCCTATCATGGATTGGAAAAATGAAACCTGAGCAAGGAAAATTAAAATAACTCTACATACCTCCACAAATGATATATTCTTTTTTCTTGTGACAAGTCTCATATAGTCATCGGAAGACTATTCCTTAAAAAATATAGTCAAAATTTCATGTAAAAATATACCAAAAATTGGAATGACAAATATATAAAAAAACAAAAATATCAATAGATAATAAAATATAAGAAAATTGGATTATCATAGTTGAGAATATAAATTTATAACAAGTTTATATAGTACATCGATAATAAAAAGAGACTCAATATTAAATTTATACAACAATCATCCTCAAAAAAATAAATAGTGAAAACATTGGCTGATATATATGTCAAATAATACTAAAAAGTAAATAAATAATTTCCTTCAGAAAAAATATAGAAAATCAACCTTACTGAAACTTTGGCCGCTGAAAACATGTTCGTTTTGATCCATACATCTTGGTCTATTATGATACATGTGAATAATAATGATATGAATACTACATGTGTACAATCAAACCCATGATGTGTACACTGGTAGGATAGAGACTAATAATCTGGTAGGATTCACCTTTTTACCTTAACACACTAATTGTTATTGGGATCAAGTAGATATACATTAAAATCATAGAGAATGTGTTTCATTCTCAATGAAAATTGTAACACCCTGAGATTTTATGAAAAATATTCTTTTACCTTCATTGATGTCTTCTATTATACAGCACACCAAGTTTATCTTGTACTATACGCAACACTGTATTAGCTTTCAATATACGCAACGCTATTCTTGGATCGTGTTACACACAATTTCATGTTCGTTTTATAATAGTCATTCTACGCAACGTTGAGTGTGTGTGTATATATATATATATATTTAATGTATAAATGAAATATGGTTGGATTCTATTATAAAAAACAATGAATGATTCTTGCACAACACGCAACCCTGACTTTTCTTGCATTACACGCAATTGTGACCTTCCTCGATAGCATGTGTTGTGCGCAATACCAGGTTTTACTAAACAACGATATATTATTATAATATTATTATGAACTAGCCATTATGAATAGTATTAACTAAATTTTTAATTTTATAACATTATTATTCATCTAACACATTTTCTAGAAAATAGTATAAGAACAAAATAAATTTTTCGGGTAAAATAAGTATTTTTCAAAAAATGCAGTTATGCTGCCTTTTGATGGTGCACCCACTTTAAATCTAGTTTTTGACATGTTTATAAGTTCAATTTTACAAAATAAAATTATTATTTGGAATCAGGATATAAAATTTTACCTTGGATAAATTTTTCATATTATTATGATAACTTTCATATTTTAATGAATAGTAAAAACACGCTATATTTTAATTAAAAACTACTTTTTTCATCGTAATAACTTATGTGATTAAATAATAATATTGAATGGTTTTAAAGTATAAATAGAATATATTTTTACCACTTAATATAATTTATGTCATTAGCCTTGATTTTACATTGAATTCGTAGGTTAAATAAATTCAATCTTTTGCAATGTTTTAAACAAAAACTCGTTTTCTTTCGAAAACGGGATTAATTTTAATTTAATTTCGGCAACTTCTGTGTATTGAATTTGGAAAAATGGATTCCATATTTGGAATCAGTGGGTCCAAATTATATTAATAGACTACTTTTTATTTTTGGTCTTTATGAATAGTTACAACGGTAAATTTTATTTACCATAGTAAAAGGTAAATTGGGTAATTAAGGGTAAATATAATATTATAAAATTATCCTAATACTTGTCTTAATACAATTTGATGATTATAATTTGTCCTATGTCATATTTGGGTCGAAATGGAATCCATTAGAACCCACTTGGAGGTGATTAAGACCTTTAGTTTATTTTATTTAAAGGAAAGTGAAATATGTCTCACTCAACTTTAATAATTAAAGTATTCTTAATATATGTTTATACAGAATATATATTCGGTTATAAATACTCATTTGAAAGATAAAATGTTTTTCTTTGTCAGGGTAATTTATTTGTAATTTTTAAGAGTTATTTAATTACCTTATTATCTTATACATTAATGATGGAGAAATTATTTATTTAGTGAAAAATCAATAATATAGTTTTTATTGATATATTAATACATATCAAAAGGCCCAAAAATCTGCACAAAACTTATTATTAGTGTATATATAAACCCTAATAATCCAATGGCCTAATTTTTGACCATTTTGATCCTTATTAAGGTGATTATGACACTTATATTATTTTATTTTAAATTATGCCAAACTTGTCACCTTCATAATTTAATAAATATAACAATTGAACTATTGTTCTTTTAAGATGATAAATTAGAGTAAAAGTATTATTGTGAAATTTACTAGATTTATCTTCATCATAGGATTTTTTTTAATTTTTATGCAACATATAAGTATATTAAATAATTATACAAAAATGTTGTAGTAATTATTTTATTAAGCGATAAACCAGATAAATGGTTTTAAAAATAATAAAATAAATTTTATATGAACTATTTAATGTGATCCACTAATTTTATATATACATATGACCTTTTATGAATCTATTAAAGCTTTTAGTTCGAACATATCTTCTTTATATATTTTATTTAAATTCAAATAAATGAATAGTGTCAAAATTGACACTATTGTTATTTTATAAAAATAACATATTATAAGAAAATTTTAAAATCACAAAAATATTTAAAAATTATAAATTTATATTTATATGGTCTATAATGTTATAAAGTAAATAATTATGGAAAATTCACAACAAATAAGTAATTATTTGTTATAATTTAAAATTCAGAATTTTATTACCACAAATGAACTTAAATAGATTAAATAAGGATAAATCAAAATGATAAGGTTTAAAATAAGATCCAAACATGTATAAATTTGATTTTTTGATGAGATTAAAACCCTTTCTCATCTAATCTTTGAATATGAGTCATTTTTTTAGGTTTTTATGTGGGGTTAGATTTATTATAAATTAATATTTTTAAGAATTTCAAAGGTGCCCCTCTCCTCCCTTATAAAAGGGAACCTCCTCCCTCTCCACCTCACACCAATTTGAGACTTTAAGCTCGGCCAACCCCTGCCAAATTATCTTTTCCACTTCCCTATAAACATCCTAGAGGTTATGGTCTACTTTAAAGACCAATCTTAGTGCCCTAAGAGGAGGTTTCAAAGAGGCGTATCGAAGAAGAGGTAATTTCTTCTCTCGATTCATTCAAGCTTCTTTCTTCTTCAACTTCTTCTTCTTTAGTTGTTTAATTATAAAGTAATAACATCAGTATCACTAATATACGGTTTTTTTATTATAAATATGGAACAACCCCATTTCACCTTCTATCCATCCTACGGAAAACAAAATCACCGCGCGTGCGTACGTACGGAATACCGTCTCCACATCATGGTGTAATCTGTTTTTCCACCAACACCTTACATGGATGGGTATAATGGTGTAAAGAATAACTATACATAGTTTTTATAACATCATATAGATTCTGATATATTGTATCATCCACAACAATTCAATTCAATAATTATGGAAACGATATCATCGCTCGTGCGTACGTACGGACTACCGTCTCCACGACGCGATGAGATTCATTCTCCATGTTAACCATTTAAGAATGATTATAAAGTATATATAAGCAATAATAATGAAACATATGACATTATAATGCTACTGGATTTATGTATATATTTATGTCATCTACTTAATTCCATTCAACTCAATAAGGAAATGAAAACAGCGTTCATGCGTACGTATGGCCTACCGTCTCCATGAATGGTGTATTTCTTTCCATTTATCGATCTATTATATATATGTATATTCTGAATATATATTATATATAAATAATGTTTTATATTCTGGAATTATTTAATCGTGATCTAAGTAATCATATGAATAATTACAAGTCAAAACATGGACGACAAATGAAACGATTTTACCCAAAACACTCTTTAACATGGAATTTACAAAAGAACGGGTAATATAAAGTCATAAGTGAACCATATATGATATAATAACAATGAATATGATTCTGTAATAAGTCAATGACATTATTTAAATCATTATATAGTAGGTTCGGATACGTACGAAGCATACCGGACCAAAGGTAAGGGATAATTCTCCAAATCTCATTTTTATTTGAGATTGCTTATTCGTCGGTATTTACTAGGGATATTTCTATCATCCATGTACATGTTTTATAAAAGTGTTTTCATGTATGTTTAAATTCATTTTTAACCATTATTTACTTTTACTACATGTTATTTAAGGAATATTTCTTTTTTTTACGTTACGAGGTACTTTTTGTCTTTTCCGGCAAAAGTACGAGAAGAATGGTTTTTTAGCTTATACGACACGAACGGATTTTTACGGTTTTATAAAGCCTTATTTTGATAAAGCTTCCTCCAAAATATTTCATGACTATTTTCAACAAAATACTTTTCTTTTAAAATTTCATGACATTTTGTAAAAAGAGAATGATTTTGAAGAAGAAAGGATATTTTCCTCAAGAATTCATTTCAAGTGTTTTATCAAAACCATTTTCCATCTAAGATGAAATTATTTCATATGTATGTTTCAAGTATAATGTCTCCATGATTTAAATGGTTTCACTATTCTTATTATGAAATCCATTTCTTTTATATGGATTATGTGATGATGGTATGATTTTTATGAAACCCATTTTATTTATTGGGTTATTATGAATGATGTATGTTTATTTTGTGGCACAAGTAAGAATGATTTCATTATGAGATGGGTGGGACCAATATCTCCCTCCAATGAATTGGGTAAAGATTTTATATCTCATGAGATAGACATGGCTGGAATGGTAAGTTAATCTGGTTCAGTGTTACAGGACTGAAACGAGGTGTGAACTCGATTCAGAATGGGACTTTGTCCACTAAGATGGTCTTGGCAGCAATGCCTTGGCTACTATGGAAATCATTACATGTGCTTAATGGATACCAAAATTACATGTTTTATTCTCATTCTATGTTATCATTATTTATGTTCCATTATGATCTATGCCTTATTTACTTCCATGTTTTATGTCGTTACTCAAGATTTTAATGTTTAAACATTATGTTCATGTTTTTAAGTTCCAATGTATATGGTATGTTTTATTTTATCCATTATTACCCTTACTGAGCATTTGATCTCACCCTTTTTATGTTTTATTTTCCCCAGGATCAAAAGAATGGTTTTAGGTCAGGAAACAAAAAGTTGATGATCTTTATGGGAGATGTTGAAGATCTTTCACCACAATTAGAAGATTACGTTCCAAGTTTCCAATGACACTAAACTATTACGGTCCTTGTGTGTCTGTTTTTGTTATGTATTATGTATTCTGCAAAAATAATGTAATGTCCATGTACTTCAAGCTTCGGGTCTCTACAGTTGGTATCAGAGGAAAGGTTTAGTCAACCTTTGGAAACTAGGATGCGAGAACTTTAGTGAGATCCCTAGTGATATTTCTAAGGTATGTCTAGGGATGCCCCTAAGGTTAAGTATATGTATAGGTTATAGTCCTATAATTATTGTAATGATATTAGATTAAACCTAGGATGTTAGATATTGAATTTACTCCCCCTTTATTATGATTTTTTCCTCTCACACTATTATTTTTGGGTTTTAGAAAATGGCCGGAAACAAGATGATTCACGATAATGGAGGATATGATGGACAATGGAATGATATTTTTCATGGGAAACCAAATGAAATGGGATTCGGGAGTCCAAACATCATTATTATGCCGAATCAGAAATCTCATAATATGATCAATAAACTCAAATTTGGTAAGTTTCCCGACTCAGCTAATAAGAAAAGATGGAGTTTCATGATGATCATAGAGGAAGGACAGTTCAATTTCCCTCATGTAAATCATGTGGGAAGAGGCATCAGGGAGATTTTTTCAAAGGAACTGGAAGATGCTTTGGGTGTGGAAAAGAAGGACACAAAGCCAGTAAGTGCAAAGGAAAAGGTTCCGTTAACACCATGGACAAGGATAATGGTATTTCTACGACATCAACAATGATTAGATGTTTTAAATGTGGAATGTACGGGCATTATTCAAACCAATTCCCTAATGGAAAATCTCATGAAGAGAATCAGCATGGTCATATGGGTAGTATTTATGTGGATGATGATGAGGAGACTACAAATGATATATGATATGAAATAAGTGTTGAAGCTCAGTCGGTTGTTTTAGAAGGTAGTGGAATGATTGTATGTTTATCGAGAGTTATGTTGTATAGTTAATGGTACTATGGAATAAAGAATCATCTAAGGATTGTTACACTATTGTTTTTCCTAAAAGTATTTGAAAGTATATGTCGAATGGTACTAGTAACCATGGAATGTTATTCAGATATTTTTGTAAAGTAGATGATATGCGCATAATGAAGGAATAAGATGATAATGATATGTTTGATTGTATTCATGAGATCATGATTGATATAAGGACTAAGTGATATCATGGTTTGAGTATATAGAGTTTTGAAGATTTTGGTATGTCGAAAGTGTTAACTTTTAACTGCATTCATGTTTTCACTAAGGTTCAGTGGGTATTCATTCTTCAAGATAATAAATGATTAAGGTGTTCACATGTTTTTAATTTGACCAACAAGATATATCTTATGATATATTGGGGATAAATGATGGAATTCACATGATTGTTATGTGACATTTCAAGTAATCATTTTCTTTATACTATGAGCTTGGACCGAAGTATTTTAGATAAGCCTAAATATTGGAATGGATTATGTTGGACATAAGTTAGTATTTTTTAAGGATAGAACTTTTTTCGATATTATTGATGGGAAGTTATAGTAATGTAGTTTTAGAAAAAGGACAACCTACAGGATGGAAGACAGCCCATCGTGTCGGACAAGGCTGTGGGAATCGAACCCACAACCGAAGTGCGACTGGCCTTTATCTTCTACCACTGGCCTACAGGAAGTCTATGTTTAGTAGAAACTAGTTTTATTATATTAATTAGTATGATATATGAAGTATAAGTCCATTTTAGGAACCATATATGATTAATCTCACTATAGATGGTCTTATGTATTTTTTGATAACTTTTCTAACCTTTTATTGAGACAGATGGAATGACCCATCATTCTATCACATGATCTGCTAACACATCATGAATGAAAAATTCAACTTCATTTCTTTAAGAGATGAAGTGGAAATTTTCTAAAGAACGACCAACGGTGAGACTATACCAAAATCACGAAAGTATTTCTTCTAATTCCAATTTCCTCAACTTTAGGGAATTAATCTTGAAAACCAAAAATGTTATCCTATTGCTCTTATATCTGATGAATCAGATGGTACCTTAGATCGTCACAAATTTATGGATTTGTTATTGTTGGCTTTTTCATAGCCATGTCCTCTACCACTCTCCACCAGAACTTGATGGTTAGATTTTTCTTCCATATCCATATTTCCACCTATGTTCTCTTATATGGAAACCCAATGATGAGTTACTTTGGGTAATTGTTGCATTTCATACTTTAGTTTTTTAAATTAAGTTTTAGTATTCCTTTTTACGATGTGGGTTTCTATGAATAGTAAACTATTTATAACCCCGACTAATTTCGAGGGCGAAATTCATTTTAAGGGGGGTAGAATGTAACACCCTGAGATTTTATGAAAAATATTATTTTACTTTCATTGATGTCTTCTATTATAAAGCACACCAAGTTTATCTTGTACTATACTCAACACCGTATTATCTTTCAGTATACGCAACGCTATTCTTAGATCATGTTACACACAATTTCATGTTCGTTTTATAATAGTCATTCTACGCAACTTTGAGTGTGTTTGTATATATATATATATATATATATATTCAATGTATAAATAAAATATGGTTGGATTATTTTATAAAAAAACAACGAAGGATTCTTTCACAACATGCAACCCTGACTTGGCTTGCATTACACGCAATTGTGACCTTCCTCGATAGCATGTGTTGTGCGCAATACTGGGTTTTACTAAACAACGATATATTATTATAATATTATTTTGAACTAGCCGTTATGAATAGTATTAACTAAATTTTGAATTTTATAACATTATTATTCATCTTACACATTTTCTATAACATAGTATAAGAACAAAATAAATTTTTCGGGTAAAATAAGTATTTTTCAAAAAATGTAGTTTTGCTGCCTTTTGATGGTGCACCCACTTTAAATCTAGTTTTTGACATGTTTATAAGTTCAATTTTACAAAATAAAATTATTATTTGGAATTAGGATATAAAATTTTACCTTGGATAAATTTTTCATCTTATTATGATAACTTTCATATTTTAATGAATAGTAAAAACACGCTATATTTTAATTAAAAACAACTTTTTCATCATAATAACTTATGTGGTTAAATAATAATATTGAATGGTTTTAAAGTATAAATAGAATATATTTTTACCATATAATATAATTTATGTCATTAGCTTTGATTTTACATTGAATTCGTAGGTTAAATAAATTCAATCTTTTGCAATGTTTTAAACAAAAACCCGTTTTCTTTCAACAACGGGATTAATTTTAATTTAATTTCTACAACTTCTGTGTATTGAATTTGGAAAAATGGATTCAATATTTGGAATCAGTGGGTCCAAATTATATTAATAGACTACTTTTTATTTTTGGGCTTTATGAATAGTAACAACGGTAAATTTTATTTACCATAGTAAAAGGTAAATTGGGTAATTAAGGGTAAATATAATATTATAAAATTATACTTATACTTGTCTTAATACAATTGGATTATTATAATTTGTCCTAAGTCATATTTGGGTCGAAATGGAATCCATTAGAACCCACTTGGAGGTGATTAAGACCTTTAATTTATTTTATTTAAAGGAAAGTGAAATATGTCTCACTCAACTTTAATAATTAAAGTATTTTTAATATATGTTTATACCGAATATAAATTTGGTTATAAATACTCATTTGAAAGATAAATTTTTTTCTTTTTCATGGTAATTTATTTGTAATTTTTAAGAGTTATTTAATTACCTTATTATCTTATACATTAATGATGCATAAATTATTTATTTAGTGAAAAATCAATAATATAGTTTTTATTGAAATATTAATACATATCAAAAGGCCCAAAAATCTGCACAAAACTTATTATTAGTGTATATATAAACCCTAATAATCCACTGGCCTAATTGTTGACCATTTGGATCCTTATTAAGGTGATTATGACACTTATATTATTTTATTTTAAATGATGTCAAAGTTGTCACTTTCATAATTTAATAAATATAACAATTGAAATATTGTGCTTTTATGATGATAAATTAGAGTAAAAGTATTATTGTTAAAGTTAATATATTTATATTCATCATAGGATTTTATTTTTAATTTTTATGCAACATATAAGTATATTAAATAATTATAAAAAAATGGTGTAGTAATTATTTTATTAAGAGATAAACCAAATAAATGGTTTTAAAAATAAAAAAATAAATATTATATGAACTATTTAATGTGATCCAATAATTTTATAGATACATATGACATTTTATGAATCTGTTAAAGCTTTTATTTAGAACATATCTTCTGTATATATTTTATTTAAATTCAAATAAATGAATAGTGTCAAAATTGACACTATTGTTATTTTATAAAAATAACATATTATAAAATTGTTCAAAAATCACAAAAATATTTAAAAATTATAAATTTAAATTTATATGGACTATAATGTTATAAAGTAAACAATTATGGAAAATTCACAACAAGTAAGTAATTAATTGTTATAATTTAAAATTCAGAATTTTATTACCACAAATAAACTTAAATAGATTAAATAAGGATAAATCAAAATGATAAGGTTTAAAATAAGATCCAAACATGTCTAAATTTTATTTTTTGATGATATTACAACCCTATATCATCTAATCTGCTAATATGAGTCATTTTTTAAGGTTTTTAAGTGGGGTTAGATTTATTATAAATTAATATTTTTAAGAATTTCAAAGGTGCCCCTCTCCTCCCTTATAAAAGGGAACCTCCTCCCTCTCCTCCTCACACCAATTTGAGCCTTAAATCTCAGACAAACCCTGCCAAATTATCTTATCCACATCCCTAGAAACATCCTAGAGTTTCAAGTCTACTTTAAAGACCAATCTTAGTGCCCTAAGAGGAGGTTTCAAAGAGTCGTATCGAAGAAGAGGTAATTTCTTCTCCCGATTCTTTCAAGCTTCTTTCTTCTTCAACTTCTTCTTCTTTAGTTGTTTCATTATAAAGTAATAACATCATTATCACTAATATACTGTTTTGTTATTATAAATATGAAACAACCCCAATTCACCTTCTATCCATCCTACGAAAAACAAAATCACCGCGCGTGCGTACGTACGGAATACCATCTCCACGTCGTGATGTAATCTGTTTTTCCACCAACACCTTACATGGATGGGTATAATGGTGTAAAGAATAAATATACATATTTATTATAACATCATACTTATTCTTATATATTGTATCATCCACTCCAATTCAATTCAATAATTATGGAAACGATATCATCGCTTGTGCGTACGTACGGACTACCGTCTCCACGACGTAATGAGATTCATTCTCTATGTTAACCATTTAAGAATGATTATAAAGTATATATAAGCAATGATAATTGAATATATGACATTATAAATCTACTGGATTTATGTATATATGTATTTCATCTACTTAATTCCATTCAACTCAATAAGGGAACGAAAACAGCGTTCATGCATACGTACGGCCTACCGTCTCCATGAACGGTGTATTTCTTTCCATTTATCGATCTATTATATATATGTATATTCTGAATATATATTATATATAAATCATGTTTTATATTCTGGAATTATGTAATCATGATCTAAGTAATCATATGAATAATTACAAGTCAAAACACGGATGACAAATGAAACGATTTTACCCAAAACACTCTTTAACATGGAATTTACAAAAGAACGGGTAATATAAAGTCATAAGTGAACCATATATGATATAATAACAATGAATATGATTATTTAATAAGTCAATGACATTATTTAAATCATCATACAGGTGTTTAGGATACGTACGAAGCATACCGAACCTAAGGTAAGGGATAATTCTACAAATCTCATTTTTATCCGAGATTGCTTATTCGTAAGTATTTACTGGGGATATTTCTATCATCCATGTACATGTTTTATAAAAGTGTTTTCTTGTATGTTTAAAGTCATTTTTAACCATTCTTGACTTTTACTACATGGTATGTTAGGAATATTTCTTTTGTTTACGTTACGAGGTACTTTTTGACTTTCCGGCAAAAGTACGAGAAGAATGTTTTTTTAACTTATACAGCACGAACGGATTTTTACGGTTTTATAAAGCCTTATTTTCATGAAGCATCCTCCAAACTATTTCATGACTATTTTCAACAAAATCCTTTTCTTTTAAAATTGCATGACATTTTGTAAAAAGAGAATGATTTTGAAGAAGAAAGGATATTTTCCTCAAGAATTCATTTCAAGTGTTTTATCAAAACCATTTTCCATCTAAGATGAAATTATTTCATATGTATGTTTCAAGTATAATGTCTCTATTATTTACATGGTTTCACTATTCTTATTATGAAATCCATTTCTTTTATATGGATTATGTGATGATGGGATGATGTTTATGAAACCCATTTTATTTATTGGGTTATTATGAATAATGTGTATTTATTTTGTGGCACAAGTAAGAATGATTTCATTATAAGATGGGTGGGACCTATATCTCCCTCAAATTAATTGGGTAAAGATTTTATATCTAATGAGATAGACATGGCCGGAACGGTATGTTAATCCGGTTCAGTGTTACAGGACTGAAATGAGGAGTGAACTCAATTCAGAATGGGACTTTGTCCACTAAGATGGTCTTGGCAGCAATGTCTTGGCTACTATGGAAATCATTAAATGTGATTAATGGATTCCAAAATTACATGTTTTATTCCCATGGTATGTTATCATTATTTATGTTCCATTATGATCTATGCCTTATGTACTTCCATGTTTTATGTCGTTTCTCAAGATTTTAATGTTTAAACATTATGTTCATGTTTTTAAGTTCCAATGTATATGGTATGTTTTATTTTATCCATTATTACCCTTACTGAGCATTTGAGCTCACCCTTTTTATGTTTTATTTTCCCCTAGGATCCAAAGAAAGGTTTTAGGTCAGGAAACAAAAAGTGGAAGATCTTTATGGGAGATGTTGAAGATCTTTCACCACGATTAGAAGATTACGTTCTAAGTTTCCAAAGACCCTAAACTATTATGGTCCTTGTGTGTCTGTTTTTGTTATGTATTAAGTATTCTGCAAAATTAATGTAATTTCCATGTACGACAAGCTTCCGGTCTCTACAGTTGGTATCAGAGGAAAGGTTTAGTCAACCTTTGGAAACTAGGATGCGAGAACTTTAGTGAGATCCCTAGTGATATTTCTAAGGTATGTCTAGGGATGTCCCTAAGGTTAAGTATGTGTATAGGTTATAGTCCTATAATTATGGTAATGATATTAGATTAAACCTATGATGTTAGATATTGAAGTTACTCCCCCTTTATTATGATTTTTGCCTCTCACACTATTCTTTTTTGGGTTTTAGAAGATGGCTGGAAACAAGATGATTCATGATAATGGAGGATATGATGGACAATGGAATGATATTATTCCTGAGCAACCAAATGAAATGGTATTTCGAAGTCCAAACATCACTATTATGCCGAATCACCAATCTCATAATATGATCAATAAACTCAAATTTGGTAAGATTCCCGACTCAGCTAATAAGAGAAAGATGGAGTTTCATGATGATCATAGAGGAAAGAAAGTTCAATTTCCCTCATGTAAATCATGTGGGAAGAGGCATCAGGGAGATTGTTTTAAAGGAACTGGAATATGCTTTGGGTGTGGAAAAGAAGGACACAAAGCCAGTAAGTGCAAAGGAAAAGTTTCAGTTAACACCATGGACAAGGATAATGGTATTGCTACGACATCAACGATGATCAGATGTTTTAAATGTGGAATGTACGGGCATTATGCAAACCAATACACTAATGGAAAATCTCATGAAGAGAATCCGCATGGTCATATGGGTAGTATTTATGTGGATGATGATGAGGAGACTACAAATGATATATGAGCTGAAATAGGTGTTGAAGCTCAGTCGGTTGTTTTAGAAGGTAGTGGAATGATTGTATGTTTATCGAGAGTTATGTTGTATAGTTAATGGTACTATGGAATAAAGAATCATCTAAGGATTGTTACACTATTGTTTTTCCTAAAAGTATTTGAAAGTATATGTTGAATGGTACCAGTAACCATGGAATGTTATTCAGATATTTTTTTAAAGTAGATGATATGCGCATAATGATGGAATAAGATGATAATGAGATTTTTGATTGTATTCATGAGCTCATGATTGATATAAGGACTAAGTGATATCATGGTTTGTGTATATAGTGTTTTGAGGATTTTAGTATGTGGAAAGTGTTAACTTTTAACTGCATTCATGTTTTCACTAAGGTTCAATGGGTATTCATTCTTCAAGAGAATACATGATTAAGGTATTCACATGTTTGTAATTTGACCAACAAGATATATCTTATGATATATTGGGGATAAATGATGCCATTCACGTGATTATTATGTGACATTTCAAATAATCATTTTCTATATACTATGAGCTTGGACCGAAGTATTTTAGATAAGACTAAAAATTGGAATGGATTATATTGGACATAAGTTTGTATTGTTTAAGGATAGAACTTTTTCGATATTATTGATGGGATGTTATAGTAATGTAGTTTTAGAAAAAGGACAACCTACAGGACGGGCGATAGCCCATCACGTCGGACAAGGCTGTGGGAATCGAACCCACAACCGAAGTACGACTGGCCTTTATCGCCTACCACTAGCCTACAGGAAGTCTCTGTTTAGTAGAAACTAGTTTTATTATATTAAGTAGTATGATATATGAAGTATAAGTCCATTTTAGGAACCATATATGATTAATCTCACTATAGATGGTCTTATGTATTTTTTGATAACTTTTCTAACCTTTTGTTGAGACAGATGGAATGACCCATCATTATATCACATGATCTACTAACACATCAGGAAAGAAAAATTCAACTTCATTTCTTTAAGAGATGAAGTGGAAATTGTCCAAAGAACGACCAACAGTGAAACTATACCAAAATCATGAAAGTATTTCTTCTAATTCCAATTTCCTAAACTTTAGGGAATTAATCTTGAAAACAAAAAATGTTGTCTTATTGCTCTTATATCTGATGAATCAGATGGTACCTTAGATCGTCACAAATTTATGGCATTGTGATTGTTGGCTTTTTCATAGCCATTTCCTCTACCACTCTCCACCAGAACTTGATGGTTAGATTTTTCTTCCATATCCATATTTTCAACTATGTTCTCCTATATGCAAACCCAATGATGAGTTACTTTGGGTAATCATTTCATTTCATACTTTAGTTTTTAAAATTATGTTTTAGTATTCCTTTTTAGGATGTGGGTTTCTATGAATAGTAAACGATTTATAACCCCGACGAATTTCGAGGACGAAATTCATTTTAAGGGGGGTAGAATGTAACACCCCGAGATTTTATGAAAAATATTCTTTTACTTTCATTGATGTCTTCTATTATACAGCACACCAAGTTTAGCTTGTACTATACGCAACACCGTATTAGCTTTCAGTATACGCAACGCTATTCTTGGATCGTGTTACACACAATTTCATGTTCGTTTTATAATAGTCATTCTACGCAATGTTGAGTGTGTGTGTATATATATATATATATATATATATATTCAATGTATAAATGAAATATGGTTGGATTCTGTTATACAAAACAATAAAGGATTCTTTCACAACACGTAGCCCTGACTTGGCTTGCATTACACGCAATTGTGACCTTCCTCGATAGCGTGTGTTGTGCGCAATACCGGGTTTTACTAAACAACGATATATTATTATAATATTATTATGAACTAGCCATTACGAATAGTATTAACTAAATTTTTAATTTTATAACATTATTATTCATCTTACACATTTTCTAGAACATAGTATAAGAACAAAATAAATATTTCGGGTAAAATAAGTATTTTTCAAAAAATGCAGTTTTGCTGCCTTTTGATGGCGTACCCACTTTAAATCTAGTTTTTAACATGTTTATAAGTTCAATTTTACAAAATAAAATTATTATTTGGAATCAGGTTATAAAATTTTACCTTGGATAAATTTTTCATATTATTATGATAACTTTCATATTTTAATGAATAGTAAAAACACGCTATATTTTAATTAAAAACAACTTTTTTCATCGTAATAACTTATGTGGTTAAATAATAATATTGAATGGTTTTAAAGTACAAATATAATATATTTTTACCATTTAATATAATTTATGTCATTAGCCTTGATTTTACATTGAATTCGTAGGTTAAATAAATTCAATCGTTTGCAATGTTTTAAACAAAAACCCGTTTTCTTTCGACAACGGGATTAATTTTAATTTAATTTCTGCAACTTCTGTGTATTTAATTTGGAAAAATGGATTTCATATTTAGAATCAGTGGGTCCAAATTATATTAATAGACTACTTTTTATTTTTGGTCTTTATGAATAGTAACAATGGTAAATTTTATTTACCATAGTAAAAGGTAAATTGGGTAATTAAGGGTAAATATAATATTATAAAATTATCCTAATACTTGTCTTAATACAATTGGATGATTATAATTTTTCCTAAGTCATATTTGGGTCGAAATGGAATCTATTAGAACCCACTTGGAGGTGATTAAGACCTTTAGTTTATTTTATTTAAAGGAAAGTGAAATATGTCTCACTCAACTTTAATAATTAAAGTATTTTTAATATATGTTTATATAGAATATAAATTCGGTTATAAATACTCATTTGAAAGATAAAATGTTTTTCTTTGTCATGGTAATTTATTTTTAATTTTTAAGAGTTATTTAATTTCCTTATTATCTTATACATTAATGATGCATGAATTATTTATTTAGTGAAAATCAATAATATAGTTTTTATTGAAATATTAATCCATATCAAAAGGACCAAAAATCTGCAATAAACTTATTATTAGTGTATACATAAACCCTAATAATCCACTGGCTGAATTTTTGACCATTTAGATCCTTATTAAGGTGATTATGACACTTATATTATTTTATTTTAAATGATGCCAAAGTTGTCACCTTCATAATTTAATAAATATAACAATTGAACTATTGTGCTTTTAAGATGATAAATTCGAGTAAAAGTATTATTGTGAAATTTACTAGATTTATCTTTATCATAGGATTTTATTTTTAATTTTATGCAACATATAAGTATATTAAATAATTATACAAAAATGTTGTAATAATTATTTTATTATGAGATAAACCAAATAAATAGTTTTAAAAATAATAAAATAAATATTATATGAAATATTTGATGTGATCCACTAATTTTATAGATACATATGACCTTTTATGAATCTATTAAAGCTTTTAGTTTTAAAATATCTTCTGTATATATTTTATTTAAATTCAAATAAATGAATAGTGTCAAAATTGACACTATTGTTATTTTATAAAAATAACATATTATAAAATTGTTTAAAAATCACAAAAATATTTAAAAATTATAAATTTAACTTTATATGGTCTATAATGTTATAAAGTAAACAATTATGGAAAATTCACAACAAATAAGTAATTATATTTTATAATTTAAAATTCAGAATTTTATTACCACAAATAAACTTAAATAGATTAAATAAGCGTAAATCAAAATGATAAGGTTTAAAATAGGATCCAAACATGTCTAAATTTGACTATTTGATGATATTACAACCCTATCTCATCTAATATTCTAATATTAGTCATTTTTTGAGGTTTTTAAGTGGGGTTAGATTTATTATAAATTAATATTTTTAAGAATTCCAAAGCTGCCCCTCTCCTCCCTTATAAAAGGGCACCTCCTCCCTCTCCTCCTCACACCAATTTGAGCGTTCGAGCTAGGCCAGCCCCTGAACAATTATCTTCTCCACTTCCCTAGAAACATCATATAGGTTCTGGTCTACTTTAAAGACCAATCTTAGTGCCCTAAGAGGAGGTTTCAAATAGGCATATCGAAGAAGAGGTAATTTCTTCTCCCGATTCTTTCAAGCTTATTTCTTCTTCAACTTCTTCTTCTTTAGTTGTTTCATTATAAAGTTATAACATCAGTATCACTAATATACTGATTTGTTATTATAAATATGAAACAACCCCATTTCACCTTCTATCCATCCTACGGAAAACAAAATCACCGTACGTACGTACGTACGGAATACCGTCTACACGCCGTGGTGTAATCTGTTTTTCCACCAACACCTTACATGGATGGGTATAATGGTGTAAAGAATAACTATACATAGTTATTATAACATCATACTGATTATGATATATTGTATCATCCACTCCAATTCAATTCAATAATTATGGAAACGATATCATCGCTCGTGCATACGTACGGACTACCGTCTCCACGACACGATGAGATTCATTCTCCATGTTAACCATTTAAGAATGATTATAAAGTATATATAAGCAATAATAATGAAATATATGACATTATAAAGCTACTGGATTTATGTATATATGTATTTCATCTACTTAATTCCATTCAACTCAATAAGGAAACAAAAACAGCGTTCATGCGTACGTACGGCCTACCGTCTCCCTGAACGGTGTATTTCCTTCCATTTATCGATCTATTATATATATGTATATTCTGAATATATATTATATATAAATAATGTTTTATATTCTGGAATTATGTAATCATGATCTAAGTAATCATATGAATAATTACAAGTCAAAACACGGATGACAAATGAAACGATTTTACCCAAAACACTCTTTAACATGGAATTTACAGAAGAACGGGTAATATAAAGTCATAAGTGAACCATATATGATATAATAACAATGAATATGATTCTTTAATAAGTAAATTACATTATTTAAATCATTATACAGGAGGTTCGGATACGTACGAGGCATACCAGACCTAAGGTAAGGGATAATTTTGCAAATCTCATTTTCATCCGAGATTGCTTATTCGTAAGTATTTACTAGGGTTATTTCTATCATCCATATACATGTTTTATAAAAGTGTTTTCATGTATGTTTAAAGTTCTTTTTAACCATTCTTGAATTTTACTACATGGTTTGTAAGGAATATTTCTTTTGTTTACGTTACGAGGTACTTTTTGACTTTTCCGGAAAAAGTACGAGAAGAATGTTTTTTTAACTTATACGACATGAACGGATTTTTACGGTTTTATAAAGACTTATTTTCATGAAGCTTCCTCCAAAATATTTCATGACTATTTTCAACAAAATACTTTTCTTTTAAAATTTCATGACATTTTGTAAAAAGATAATTATTTTGAAGAAGAAAGGATATTTTCCTCAAGAATTCATTTCAAGTGTTTTATCAAAACCATTTTACATATAAGATGAAATTATTTCATATGTATGTTTCAAGTATAATGTATCTATGATTTACATGGTTTCACTATTCTTATTATGAAATACATTTCTTTTATATGGATTATGTGATGATGGGATGATGTTTATGAAACCCATTTTATTTATTAGGTTATTATGAATGATGTTTGTTTATTTTGTGGCACAAGTAAGAATGATTTTATTATGAGATGGGTGGGACCTATAACTCCATCCAATTCATTGGGTAAAGATTTTATATCTCATGAGATAGACATGGATGGAACGGTAATTTAATCCGGTTCAGTGTTACAGGACTGAAACGAGGAGTGAACTCGATTCAGAATGGGACTTTGTCCACTAAGATGGTCTTGGAAGCAATGCCTTGGCTACTATGGAAATCATTACATGTGCTTAATGGATGCCACAATTACATGTTTTATTCCCATGCTATGTTATCATTATTTAGGTTCCATTATGATCTATGCATTTTGTACTTCCATGTTTTATGTCGTTGCTCAAGATTTTAATGTTTAAACATTATGTTCATGTTTTTAAGTTCCAATGTATATGGTATGTTTTATTTTATCCATGCTTACCCTTACTGAGCATTTGAGCTCACCCTTTTTATGTTTTATTTTCCCCCAGGATCAAAATAAAGGTTTTAGGTCAGGAAACAAAAAGTGGAAGATCTTTATGGGAGATGTTGAAGATCTTTCACCATGATTAGAAGATTACGTTCCAAGTTTCCAAAGACACTAAACTATTATGGTCCTTGTGTGTCTGTTTTTGTTATGTATTGAGTATTCCGCAAAAGTAATGTAATGTCCATGTAATTCAAGCTTCTGGTCTCTACAAAAATGACCCACCTTGAAAAATATAATAACATTTCAGAAATCATGTTAGGTTTTCATTTTCTAACCACTCCACCAATATACCTGACTGCACTTATGTTATCCAATGCTGGTGGAAGGATCCATATCACAACATAATACACCCCATGCCCCATAACATAGGGAAGGAACCTACAAATGCATCTTGGACACACCTATGTTTCTTAGGATAGGCTCTCATATATATTTTTGATCTCATATCTCATCTGGTATAACTAATTTATCAATCAAGGTGAGGTCTCGTACCATTATCATATAACCACCCTCTAAATCATGTTCAGGACTCATACTACATCACGTGTAATGTCCCATAGCACCACCATCTCACTCTAGGTGAGGTTCTGTAATGATTTTCAATATATACCCCTTCAATATATGTAAGTTCCTATTATTATCCACATTAATGTTGTCAAACTTAATAGTAGAAAATAGAAAATAAATTCCATACCCATCCCCTAGGTAAAAAATAATCACGACCCAATTCCCCTAAATATGATAACATGTAAATGTATCAAAATATAATTCCTAGTAATGTTATATCCTTCCAAAACTATTACATTTCCAATTTTGGAGTTGGGGGTGTTTCGAATGAGGATTAAGGTAGTTCCGTGGAGGTAGGAGATACAACAGAATTGTAATAGGTGGTTTGTGATGTAAAGTGGATACATGATGTCAGTTGGTGTTTTTCTTCATGTGAATCTTAAAATTCATGGATTTTATTAGGGTGAGGTCCAGTGCAGGAATCAAATTCACAACATGAATTTGGAATTCATGACATGACTGAAATCCAATCGAGGCACCATGATTTTTAAGGTACGCTGGGAAGTTTGAGAATTTATTCCTTGAATGCAATTAATGGATTGTATTTCATAGAACTCATAGAATTTACAACATGAATATGGAATTCCAGACATGAATTTGGTTATTTACAACTTATTTATAATTGTTCATATTGGAATAATAATATCATTCATCCATTGTTTCCTCTCATCTTATTAGAGAAACCTATTAATTTTCGAGGATCATCCTTCCGCTTTCATCCTACTTTGATCCTCTAGTTCCAGTGGTTTTTTGTTCGTAATCTATGTGGATTTCTTCTATTTATCCCCTCATTTACCTTCATTCCTCCCTTGGTGGTTTTAATAGGTGTTGTTACTTTGGTTTGGGATCTATTTAGGCTATGTTATTGATAAACCCTTGGTTTTTTTCTGGTTCATCCAAGATTTCCTTATACAATTTTTGTTTTTGGGTTGTTTTCCCATCACCTTATGGTGCACAGTGGGTTGGAAATCTTCTTTGAGGTAGGGGATCCTCATTATATCCATTTTTAAGAGAACAATATAGAGTATTCATGACATTTTCTTCCTTTTGGTTGATATTTAGGGTCAACAGAATAAATATAATTAATTGGAAAATTTAAAATTGATTGGAATGGGGATAAATCAAGTTATTTTAATTCTTTGAACTTATTATTGATGTGTTATTCATTATTTTTTACATTTTTAGAAATACTAGTTTTTTAGAGAATTTTTTTTGTTTTATTTTATATGTATGTGAGACCCTTACTATGTTGATTATTGATATCACACTAAATTAGAAGACTATTAACATATATGGAAAATTAATTACTTTCCTTTCAAAATCTAGTTTCTATGGTAATACCATGATAAATAATGAAGTAAAATATTATAAGCCCTTGAAACTAAATTTTGGAAGTCAAAATGTGTTTTATGTGTGGTTGTTCTTCTTATATTGATTAGTGGTATGTGGGCCATAGCGTGATGATAGTAGTGACTGGTTGGGATGTGAAAATAAGAGGGGTTGTGATGTTTAATTTGGTGGTTATGCTATGAAATATGGTTGGTTGTCATGGGATGCAATTTGGGTTGGTGTGAGATGTGGTTGTGATGTAAGGTGTAGAATATGTGTTGTGGTTGTGATGTACAGTGGTTTCATTATGTAGTGGTGATGGCATGTAGTGTATGTTATGAGATGGCTTAGATGATATTGTATTGTGGTGATGGTTGATGTTGTATGGATGATCTGTTGTGTGGTAGGGTTTTGTTAGTTTCTTGGTCATCCATGGAATAAATCGAAATACATAAATGAAATTACATGGGTGGTTAATGAACAAAGGATGAGCTAGAAATTGATGTGTGGTATTTAGAGAAATAAATTAAATTATAAATGAATGTGTTGTGTGAATAAGAAATTAAATAGATTATATATGGATGTTTGTGGAAACTCATTAAATCTGAAAATAGTGAAACTTGAAATTGAAAGTAGGAATTTTTTTGTTGTGTAGTGGTTGTGTGGTGTGTAACATTTATTAGTGGTAGTGGGTTTGAATGATATTATCAGGTACATTTGTGGTGGTGTGGAGTATCTTATTTTAGTAGTTTTGAACCCACAGGTTGGGTATTTTTTGTTAATTATATGATATGTATTTTATATTATTTCTATATACTCCCCACCCAAGTTGGATAACCTTACCAATGCCCAAATGTTTTTGGTTTTTTTTATTTCCTTAACTTTTAGTATAGTGGTGATATTGGTGGTTTTCAATCTTCTCTTCCCCACTCTTCCTTCAATAATACTGATTATATAGGTTGATGTTGGAGATCACCGAATAGTTTTAACCTATGTGTTTTTGGGTGAGATGTGATGTGATGAGGTAGTGATGTGATATGAGATGTGGCGGGGGACATGTGTGGTAGTAGGAGGGAATGAGGTTTATGTTCATAACATTCATTATATCATAATTCTCTGGTTATGTGACGAGACATGATGTTAGGGTGAAGGTTTCTTTGAGAGAGATGTGATGTGATAGCCCAGGTGTCTTCAAGATAGATGTGATGTGATGGACTAGGTGTCTTAAGGCGAGATGTGATGTGTTGGGGTGATGACTAATGCTAACATCGGATGTTAGACCTTATGATGGTGGGGTAGGTTGGGATGTGTCTCAACCCACATTATAGATGCCTAATATTAATGTGATGTTTATGGAAGGGATTAAAGTACTTGACATTCAATGTTAGGGAATGAAAGAATAGAAATAGTTTGGAAGAAGAAGTGGGGTTACTTTTTAATGATTTTGATATTATATTAATATATTGGATACATGATTTAGTGAGAAAGTCATTGAGATTCTGGGATTGGTTAGTTTACCTATTTAGGTTCTTGTGGGTTCTTTTGTTTATTCACTATGAATTAGTATATTGTTTTCACATGTGAACTTGAGACCCTGGGTATGATCCGACAAATCCTAGATTTTATGATCACTCTATATTTATGAACTATTTTTTAGGTTTTTAGGGGAAATTTTTTGACTGAGTTGGGCATTACAATATTGGGTTTTAGATATTCTATTGAGCTGTTGTCATAGGACTTACCTTTTGGTTTTTACATAGATAATTTTATTAGTATTTTTCAATATTGTGCATGAATTATGGGATGTTTCTGAGATTTATTTTATATTATATGTACGATTTTATTAGTTTTTTATCCTATATTTTATTATTATATTATTATAAGGGGTAATTCCTTTCATATGTGATATTTTCATATCCTTGGTGCTTATCCCTAACCTGAGGCCCACTAGAAGTGAAACATGATGGTCATTATATCTATTCCATCATTCCCATACTAGGTGGGATTTATTTGGAGGGAGGGTTCATGATAGAGAAATATAAGTTACATTTTTTAGATATAGGAGGATGTTTGGAGTTTTTCAAAATGAGTATTGCATGGGTTAGCAGGTAAGTGGTGCCAATTATCCTTGGTGTGTGACATAGGACAGAGAGACTAGTAAATACATGGGATTTTGTGGCCCCCATGAACTTTTCCAATAACTCTAATATTATAAAATGCATAAGTGATGTGGAACTATCTATAGGGTAGAGACATCGGATATGTACACACATCATGATTATTGTATTTGGGTCTAAATTGGGTAATTTTTGGAAAATTAATATGATTTAATTGATTAATCATTCATAAAATTCCCTGATACTGTGATTAAGAATCCTAATTTTTTGTAAGGAATGGATATTAATCATTTTCATTGAGCAGATTAGGTATTTTAGGTTCATTAGGATGATATAGATGATTGTTTTATGATCAATCTAGTAGAGGAGGATAAGACACATAAGTGTACTTGATAGGTAGATATTGGTGTTGTGTGGGGGGGAGTGCCATAGATTTGGAGACAGAGTACTAGTTATAGGTACTTGAGATAACATTTATTATAATTTGAGCTCAGCCAGAGTTTTAGGTGTTATTGGAAATTAGTCAAACATAGGGTCCTTCATGTTAATAGTGGGTATTGTATCTTGGTGACTATGAGGAGGAAAATTTGTTGTGTCCATACTTTCATAAAGAGTTTTTGTTTGAAATTCCTATCATTAAAGAAGAGGTAAGTGAAGAGGTATGAGTTTTTATTCCTATAATATGGGAGTCTAATAATGTATTAAATTGGGATAAGTTTCAAGAACCACCTGTAATTTTCCCCTATTGTCCTTCTGGATGAGGAGTTCATAGTGTGGCATCGGGATCACGCTTTTTACCCAATGATTAAGTATGAAACCACCCAATTTATACTTTCAAAGTATCTATAGATGTAGAATAAAGTAGAGGTTATTGAGAAAATTATTTATCTAGTAGTTGATCTTTGATAGGTCGTCCAAAATTTTTCTTCGACAAGTAGAGTTTTAGGTAGTGGGTTGTGGACATTACTGTAGTCTGGTTTTCGACAATTGGGAAATCTAATGAGGTAGATCCTTTCATATACCTTTATGGTAGGTGGTTTTTAATTTATTGTTATGGGTTTTCTATCTTCATTTTATATGTATGGAATACATTGCCACTACTGATCTCAATGTCCAACCACTCAAGGAGGCCAGTTTCAAATGGTTGATCAGTACCCTTTTTGATAGTATCAGCAATTACCTCTAAGACAGTTTCAGGGGTAGGGACTGCTAGAACTTGTTCAGTAGATGAGGTAAGATGGTTATTTTAAGGGGTAGCCTCATGACGGTCCCATCTATAGGTACTTTTTATAGATAATAGTTATGGAGTTCATTAGCAGATAGTTATAGTAGCTGGGTATGATTTGATGCATATGTTGGAGGCAGCAGTGCTAGAAGGGCCATGGGTTGTTAGAGGTATGATCAATTTATCATCCAGTCTTGTCTATTCGTAGTTTGATTCGAGAGTCTCACACTTTTTTTCTCCTACTTTTTTCCATTAATTGGTATTGGATGTAGTGATCCTTCAAGGTCTCCTAGTTTTACCAATACAAATTAGAGTTCATGATGCTTTGTTTAATACATGTTGAGGGTGTAGACTGGTGATGGGGAAATAATAATCAATTTGAGATTTAATCTTGATATAAATACGGCCATAATATATTATCCTTGGAATAGATTGGATGTATTCAGTGTGTGCAGACATCGACTATTTATAGAATAAAGTTTCTTTTCTAATGTGGAGGTATAGAGAGTAGTGTTCGTTGGTGAGAAAGGCTATCATATGGGTGGAAGGAAAGCAGATAATTTATTTCTCAATTGGATAAGATATAAGTGGAATATCATTTATAGGTTGGTCTGAAGTTTTTTAGTATTTATTGTATATTTTCCCAAATGAAGTTGTGATGCTACCCACATGTTGTGATGTCATGTTTTGGAAAGAGTTTCAACTGGGTGATTCTCTTTTTTGATGTCTCCTTATGAAATTAAACCTAAATAGTTTCACTATTTGAGGATTTAAGTTCATGATCTAATATATAGTGATTTCATCCAAACTAGTGTCTCACCAAGAGGTACCCCAATGTTGTTCTCTAAGAAGGAAGATATTATTCTATGGTTGTTCATATAATATCAAAGGATGAATCATGTGACAATCAAGAATCATTACCCCATTCAAAGGATCAATGATATATTCAACTATCTGAAGGGATCCAATTGGATTTCAAATGTTCGCTCAAGATCAAAATATCACCAGATATGTTTGAAATATGAGAATATACCAAATACTTTCTTTAGGTGTATTTGGTCATGTCATTAGGTATCATGAATGTACAATCTGTGTTGACGTGGCTGATGAAATCCACATTCTGTGAGTTCCTAGGCCAGTTCATCATCATTTCCATTGATGATATATTGATCTACTCAAAGTTAGATGAGAATAATTTAAATAATCTCATAGATATATTTTAATTCCTTAGACACCACCATCTTTATAAGAAGTTTTCCTACCGTAAGTTTTGGATTTTAGGAGTTCATTTATTTATTCATGTGGTGTCTTAGTAATATGTGGTCATAGACTCATCAAAGATTTAAGTAGGCATTTCTTGGGAAGTACCCAATAACATAGAAAAATTAAATAGTTTCCATGTTCTTATAAGATATTATCATTGGTTTGTGTCCAAATTGTATCCATTTAAAGATCATAGTATTAATGAATAAGGAATAATCCTTTGTGTAGACTAATCATTTACATAAAATATTCAGTTACCTGATAGAGAAGATGTCCAGTTCTCTAATTCTTTGGTTTCTTGACAAGGGTTTGATTTTTGTGGTTTTTTATGATGATTTATGTCTAGTATTGGGATGTGTATTGATTCAAAAGTTGGAATTGATCTCTTATGGGACTATGTAGTTACATCATCATAAGAATAAATATTCCACCAATTAACTAGAGGTATTGATAATTCTTTTTACACTAATTTTGTGGAATTATTACATTATTGGTGATTGATTAGTGGTTTTCACAAACTACATGATCATGAAATATGTTTTATCTCAACAAAATATGAATCTACACCCACAAAGGTAAGTAGAGTTTGTCTAGGATTATGATTTTTATATTTCACATAACCTGGGAAAGGGGATTTTTTTGTCTATGTGTTATGTCTTAAGTCCCTAAGAGATGTTGTTTGGGGGCCTACAGATACTTATAAATGGATGAAGTATCTTTTCATGATGTATATTAACATGGAAGAGAGTAGTGGTCAAGGTTAACTTTATTAGATAACTGTAGAGTCATCCTTTATGTAGTAGGTGGAGGATTCTCAATTGGAAGACTTAGATGTAAAAGTGATGTGTCATTGTGGTAGCCATGGTTATTCTCTATAGGGATAGTTAGTGGATCTCAGAACTAGGTGTTGTTTACAGGAAGACTATTTGTTCTGTTGGTAGTGTTAATGGGAGTTCTCCATGTATTTGATAGATCATATTTAGTGTTTTATCCTGGTTTGACCAAGATGATTCATGTCTTGAGGAATTATATTTGGTTTCCTATCATGAAGCAGACATTAGAGGAGTCTATGACCAATTTTTTGGTTTTTTAATGGGTAAAAGAAGAGAAAAATGTTCCGAAAGGTTTATTATAGTCCTTGTATGTTCCAGAGTGTAAATGGGGGGATATCTCATAGGAATTTATCACTATATTACCTCGGTGTTATGTAGGTTGTGATGGAGTATTATTGATATTAGAACAACTGAAAAAGTTGGCTCATTTTCTAGCGATATGTGAGTCGAGTATCATAGAAATCTTGGTGAGGTGGTTTGCGATTGATGGGGTTAGGATTCAAGTGGTACCAAGGACCATCATCTCTGATCAGGATCAATGTTTTACCTCGTGGTTTTTGAGGGGATTGTAACATGATTTTGGATCCCAGTTGTGTATTAGCACTGAATTGTAGCCTCAAATAGATGGGAAAATTGTGAGAACCATCTAGAAACAAGAGGATATGTTGTAAGCTTTCATCTTGGTTTTTGGAAGATCGTTGGTAAAGATCCATACATTGATTTATTTCACCTACAACAATATATATCACTCATCCAATATCATGGATCCATTTGAGGTGTTTTATGGGTGATTATTTCTTTCTCTCTTGTGTTTGATATAGGATGGAGAGTAATCAATTCTTGGTCCTGATGTAGTATAGAGTGAGACCGTGACGATTCATTTTTTCCATGTAGGGACTAGGGAAACATATAACTATTAGATAGCCTATACTAATTGTAGGTAGATGCCCCTATATATTGATGTTAAAGCCCATGTTTTTTAGGGTTTCCCCCCAATATGGGAAGTAGAGGTTTTCTAGGGGGAGTAATCGTTTTCCCTAGTTCATTGGGACTTTGAAGGTATTGTGTATTGTTAGAATAGTTTTGTGTCATTTAAAACATCCATTGTGACTAGATAAGATCCACTCTGTTTTCCATATGTCCTAGCTACATTGGTATCTTCATGATGACACCCACATCATTTACTAGGTCTAGTTGGATATCAAGGATGATGTCATGTTCATTAAGTGGAAAATAGAGATCAAGTGTCCTTGATAGAAGATATTTCATGGATGAATCATTCCATTGGTTCATGTGATAAAGATTCATGGTGTCATAAATGGTAGTATATTGAATCATGAGACATAGATACCCCAATACCCATAGTGGTTTTTTAATTTCTCTTGATCTACTATACTTTGATGTTGTGATTTTTGAAACATTATGTTTTATAATATTTTCTTTATTTTCCTTTACCGGTGTCTGTTAATGTTTTAATCATATGGATATGGGATAACCCATTAATAATCAATAAACATTATACATTGACATGTTTCTAAACCATGTGAGTGAGTAATATCCACCCAAAGAAAATAATATCATTATATTGGGAGTGGATTACCTTGATTTGCATGGTTGGTGCTTTATTGTGTGATGGTTTTGGTAGCTATTTTCCTAGTTATTATGGATGGTCACATTGATGTGAGGTGGCTTGTAGTTAGAGTGAGTTGGTGTGTTGTTTTGGCAAGTGAGGTGGTGATGTTGTTGTGTGTGATGTTTTATTGAATTTTTTTCTTAATGTTCTTGGATAGTGGTAGTGTTTAGTGTGTAATGAGATCCATGAGTGGTATCTCATGGAATGGTTATTCATACATTCTTTTTATTATGGGCTTAGTTTTGATTCTTAAAAATGATAATGGTTTTATAGGTATTTAATTTGATGTTTTGTGCCTTCTCGACCTGCTATTTTCCATTTTAGTTATTAAAGGTGTTCCATATGAGGAATGAGGTATTTTAATAGAGGTTATAGTTATGGAATGTAGTCATGATGTAAAGAGGAATCATGAAATTAGTTGGTGTTTCATGTCATGTCAAGATGGAAATTCATGGCCTGTATATAGGGGAGGTATTCTATGTTAAACGAATCCAAAACATGAATTTATAATTGATGATGTGAATTAAATCAATATAAGGATACGTAATTTTTAGAACATAATTTGTAAATTTTAGAATTCATCACTTGAATCCAATTCATGAATATAATTGCATAGACCCATGGAATTCATGTTGTGAATATGTAATTCATGATGTCAATCTAGTGAGTTTCAACCTATTTATAAGTGTGGAGATCATCCAAATAATCTCATTTATTTATTATTTAATCCTTGATTATAAGAAAATTAGATGCATTTTGGAGGATCATCCAACCCCTTCCATCATTCTTTGATCCTTGAGTTCTTGTGGTTGTTTGTTAGCAACTTGTGGTGAGTTATTTTCTCTATTCCCCAGTCTACTTATGTTCCTTCCTCAGGGATTCACTGCGGTGATTTTTCCTTCATTTGAGATGTTTTCATGCTATGTTTTTTATAAAAATTTGGGGAATTTCATGTTTATCCATGTTTTCCTCATGAGTTTTTGGATTTCAGTCTATTTTATCTTTGCCCTATGGTTTGTAATGAGTTGGAATGATTTGTTAAGGTAGGGGATCCTTGTTCTCTCCCTTTTATGTGAAATTCATGTGGTATGCATGATTTTTACTTTATTTCGTTAGATAGTGAGGGTCATCATAACAATGATAATGGATTTTAAAATCTAAAATTGATTTGAATGGGGAGAAATTACATTCTTTTACTGATTTGAAATTATTATTGGTGTATTATGCATTCTTGTTGAACTTGTTGAAAATAGCAGTTATTGAGAGCCTTGTTTGTGATGTAGTTGATATGTATATGATTACCTTTATGTGCTGATATTAATATCACCCTGAACAAAAAGGATAAGAATATATATGTGGCTAATAAATTGGGTTCCCATGTAAATCTATATTTTGTGATAATTCCATGATAAATAATGATGTGAAGTAATGTAAACCCTTGAAACTAAAATATAGAGGTTGGAATGTGTGGTTGTTTATAGTTTTTCATTTTTTTTTAACTTTATGAGATATGGTTCATTGTGTGATGATAGTGGTGATCATAAGGGATAAGAAAATAAGTGGGGTTTTTATGTATGATTTGGTGGTTGTGATGTGTGATGTGGTTGGTTGGAATAGGCTGTGATGTGGACTAGTGTGTTATGTGGTTGTGATGTAAGGTGGTAGATATTTGTGCTGATTTTAATTCATATTGGTTTAATTGTGTGGTGGTGGTGGCATGTGGGTTTTTAGGTGATATGGAATGGATTAGTTGGTGTGGTGGTGACGGTTAGCATGATACAGGAAAGATTTTGTGTTGCGAGGTTCTATTTTTTTCACAGTTATCCATGGAATAAATTGGAATGTTTAAATGAAATGATATTTTTTGGTATATGAATAAATAATTGGTTGGAAATTAATGTGTGTTAGTTGGATAAATTAATCATAATGATAAATGAAGGGGTTTTGGGAATGTAAAATTAAATGGATTATAAACATGAGTTTATCGAAACTCATTAAATCTATAAATAGTTAAACATACAATTAAAAGTGGGAATGTGTGTCTTTATGATGTGGTTGTGTTCAGTGTTGCATTTATTGGTTGTAGTGGTTGTGATGGATGTTGTCTAGAGCATTGGTGGTGGTGAGTAGTACATTATTGAAGTTGATTTGAACTCATAGGTTGGGTATTCTATTTTATCTATTTTCCATGTATTCCATATTATTTTTATATGTTCCCCACCCGAGTTAAATAACCATACCAATTCCCAATGGTTTTTATTTTTGATTGTTTTCCACAATATCTCGGATGGTAGTGATATGGATGGCTAGTTATCACATCTTCTTCAGTCTACCTTCAGTAATAGTGATGATATCGGTTGGTATTGGGGATTACCTAGAAATTGTTTCCTAGGAACTTTCAGGTGATATGTGTTGTGATTAGCTAGTGATGTGATGTGATATGTGTTAGGGATCATGCATTTTTCAAGGGGGAAATAATTTGATGTACTTCACATTCATGATACTCTAATACTCTAGTTATGTGATGAGATGTGATGTGAAGGCCCATGTGTCTTTGGTAGATTTGTGATATGGTGGACCAAGTATCTTTGGGAAATATACGATGTAATGGCTCGCGTTCATTCAATTGATAAGCAATGCATTTTAGTGATGACCGATGATAGTACTGGATTCTTGCCCATTAAAGGGTGGGGTGCGTAATTTAGTGTCTCTACTCACATTAGAGATGGATGATTGTGATTTGATATGTATATAAGGGATGGGAGCACATGATGTTTTATGTTAGGTAATTATAGAAGAAAATCAGGGGTAGCAGTAGTTGTGACATTGTTATGTTTTTTATAATATATTAGTTTTTTTTATTCATGATTTAGTGAGAAATCCATGGTGAGGTTGGGATTGGTTAGTTTAATGGTTTATGTGAATGTTGGTTCTTATTTTTATTCACAGTCACATTAGTATGTAATTTTCACATGTGTACTTGAGAACTTCGGTATGATCCTACTGATTATACATATAATTCTCTCCCTATGTATATGAACTATTTTCTTGGTTTCCAAGAGAACATTGGGTACCCATATGTACATTACTAACTTGGGTATTGAATTTTTTGTTGAGTCACTACTATATGACTTATCTTTTGGTATTTTTTTATTTTTTTCTTATCTTTTGGTATTTACTTGGATACTCTTATTTGTACCTATTAAAATTTTACATTTATTGTGTCATGGTTTTGGGATTACTTTTATATTATTTGATAGATTTTCTTGGTTTTTATTTTACTATATATCAATCTAATATTATTTTAAATCATAATTCCTTCTATAAGTGATATTTTTATACCCTATGTAATTGTTGCCAACTTGGGGCCTACTAGAGGCGGGACCTGGGGGTTATTATCTAACTTCCTTCATTTCCATCCCAATAAGGGTATCTTTGGGGGGGGGGATGGGTCGTGACAAAACCCAACCAATCTCCCTATACTCCCCCATCTTGATAAAACTAAATCTACTTTATTTTTGAATCAGACATGAAGTTTATTCTAGATGTAACTGTCTATGCATAAAAACACACAATCTAGAGGTCAATAACAGAATCTCAATTCTACTCAGGAAATGTTACTATTCACACTATCTCATAAAGTCATTCATTGTGTAAATTGAGAGGAAAATTATTGTTCACCTCTCAACAACACAAGAAGGTTTCAGTGGTCTCATATCCCATCATAGGATCTATATTGAAGATTACCATGAAATAAGGGATAATCTCAAAGACATGGATTATGATAATAATCAAGAACAAAGGGTGTAACTCACACCTTATAAAATAAGGAAAATTGTCAAGATATTCTCTAAGGAACAAAGAATATAGGTTATTATCCCCGTATTTTAAAGAAATTTCCAAAGTAAAATGATGAATATATGAACTATCACTTAATCAATATAAAGTCTCAAAACTATACCCAAGGTATCCATAGGTTCCTATGAATTTATGAAAAAGGAAACATGACTAACAACACAATATAGTCTAACCAACCCATCACCTAATGTAAGGTTCTATCATATGGATCACATACAATCATGAATCATTATGTAATAATAAATAAAACATATTAAAACCATAATAAATGAGAGTAAACAAGTATAAAACTATAGAAAACATTTTTCACCTATACAATATCAAATAAACTAAAATATATCTTAAAACAATCTATTTTTGAATTTATTTAAAATAAATGGTCAAAATTCCCTTCAAAACTCATTTATAAATTCAATCCCATGTAATTTATACTCACTCTAGGCCCTAATTCAAATTATATAAGAAAACATCACTTGTAAAACCCATCTTTTTTGAAGTACTATTCAAAAACCATGTCATAAAATCACCAATTTAATTTGAAAATTCTGTTAAAAAATCATGTTTTAAATAAAATTTATTAGGTAAACACTATTTATTTTTCAAAATCTAACACACATTTCCACTAAAACCATAAAATGGTCCATGAGTAGTTCTTCAATTGAATCTCCTTAAATATAACATTTTGAAAAGTATATGTCATTATTGATCATTACTAAAAATCAATACTACCCCATTTTTAGGATGTAAAATCAAATAATACATGGATCATTCCAATAATATTCATAAAGATAACACACAAACATAAAATTACCAAATGATCAAGATAATTGGTAATGTAAATTCCACCTATCGCAATCAAAAATTTAAAATCTAGCCTAATATGGTACAATTAACCAATGGGATCTTGATAACCTATCTACACTATAAAAATCATTCACCTATTAAATAATAATTTGAAACTAAATTTATGACTTTTAATAATGGATTCCAAATTCATTGGTATAAATAATGGTTCCAAAACAAAAAAGAAAAAGGAGTGTTTTACTCCAGACATTCACATTGACCTAACCCCCGAAAAATGTGCATTTTTCAATACTGATTCAATAAACAATTTCCTTTGATTCTCTAAAATAATAAAATAAATTCACTGGAAAATACACCCTAATTCAATGACAAGAAATGTCGACAACCCATCATTCATGATCCTCCTCTATGAACTTCACATGAAATACCCTTCTTATCAAATCAAAACAACCATGACATGGTGGAATCATAAATCAAAACCCCAATAATGTGTAACTAGAGTCACGAAAAATTACGGGTAAGAGAGAAGTATATCATAGAAACCCAAATCACCTTAATTAAATATGAAAAAAATTGTGGTTCATCACCTAATCACGGGAGCATTAGAGGTCCCCAATGTGCGGGAGGGGGTGAGAGGATGGTTAAAAATCGACACTCTTGAGTCCCATTCATAAATAATAGAGAGGGAGATAAAATCTAAAATTATTTTATTTCTATTTTAAAGAAATATTACATATAGATAATTTTGGTGAGGTCCTTGAAATAATTTCACAAGGTTCCCCATCACTAGGTCAAATTGTGGTGTGACTAATTCTTAACTCCATATTCCAAAGAGGCATCAAAAAATAATGTCCACCCACTATATCATGATCAAAGGATTCACATAACTTCCCATATCATTTTGTTATTATCCCTTAACAAACTCTAGAATCTATATTTATGCCGAGTTTAGGGCTTCGAATCCAAACCATCTCATTACGGAGTGATGCAGACCCAATTCTAAATCTAATTTTTTCACAGGGGGGTCATGATGTTGTTTTTCCTATTATATTGTTACCTACCACCTGTATCCATAGCCTTCACCTTAAAAACATTATAATTTGGTATGTTCAACCACTCTATGGTATAAGAATCATTATCATTCTACAATGACTCCCATTATAGTGCGATCTTCTTCCTGTATTAGAAATTTATTCAGATGCATCTAAAAATCACTCTAGGTTATTTCCTCTATAATTCCACATCTGAAACATCTTAAAATAATTTAAATCATGTTCAAAACACTCATTCCACACTCCAAATCTAAAAATTTAAGTTCACCATTCCAATAAAAAATGGAAATATTGTCTCACATCTCAATCAACATGCACTAAAAACCCAAAGTCATTTTAGTATGTTTTGTATGTATGGAAGTATGTGTGTGTGTGTTTGTGCATGTTTATGTATATTTATATGTATTATATATAAGAAATTAAAATGAATATATAAAATGATCATTGGTGTAAAATGAAGTAAACATATATAATTTATTTTCATAAAATCACATAAATAACAATAAAAATGAAATATAAATCACAAATCAAGACTTTTTCATTGATTTGAAGAATAAAATAAATATTTATGATTGACGAGATATCATTTTATTTACTGAGTCTCAAGGAATCAAAATATTTAATGAAGTAAAGTGTATTCTAGGTTTTATCATGGTCACCCCTTCCCAATTATATCAAAAAATCATTTAGAAAGGGTTCCTTTGTCATCACTATTATTTTTATAAATTGGAGTAAAAAAAATATCTATGTTTTTTAAATATGATATTTTATTTATTTTAATTAATTGAATATAAATTTACGTTTAATTTTGTTATTTCTTGAATAATTATCTTATGACTCATAGCATTTATAATTATATGATGTCCTTGTATAGATTTATAGACCCCCAATTAGTTTTATAAGAAGTTTTGACTTTGGATAATTATTTTAGAATTAAATTTATTAGAAATATTTCATAAGGAAAAGGTAATGTGTTGGATGCATTATTATCATTAGATCTAAGAAAAAATATTTCATAAAACTCTTAATTTTATTATCATTCATGCTGGTATTTTTATATTTCAAATAAAATTGTATTTTATATAATTTCATCCCCATTGAAAACACATATTATTTATTTTTATCCATAATAAATGTTGTGAATGAATATTTTAAAACATATTAGAACAATGGGTTATATTTTTTCCCACAATTTTGAATTAACTAATATTTTAATTATTATTTTTTATTAAATTATCCAAATAGGTCAAAGAATCACTACCATGATTTTTAAAAAAATAAGATAAGAAAAATAATATAAGTTTCAACACATATGACATTTAATGTATAAGTATATTTTTTTAGTATCTTATTAAAATTTTACTTCCGGTTACTACAACTTATTTTATTAATTTAGTTTCATTGTTAAAGTTGCATTATAGGATGTGAATAATATATTAAATATATTTATATTAAATAATCATAGTAGGAAGAACATTATATTTCAATATAACATAATGACCCTACCTAACACTAAGAAAATGATCAAAATTACACTAACCAAAGGTGCATTACCTAAACACAAATGGATGGAAATAAATTATCATGGTTGAAAATATTATTATGGGTTGATCTACCATTAAATAAGATATAAAATCAAATTTTTAAAATCCAAAAAACATGAAATTATTATTCGAAAAAATAAAACATTCAAATAAAATAAGAAGACTAATACACAATAATAGTATTTCATAAAATCATCTCTAGATAAATATACAATACTAAAAATCATAAAAAATGATAAGGTTCCAAACATGAAACCGACCTACGATCCACATAGTTTATACCTCCAAGATCCAAAATCCGACACCAAAGGTCACACAATCAAGTCTTTATACTAGTTATGTAATTGGTCTTCCCATTGCCAACATTATGAAGAACAACATCTGTATTTAAAAATAAATGCATATATTGGGTGTGGGTATAAAAAACCATTAGAAAAACCCCATGTATTCAAACACACACCACTTAATAAAAAATAGGTTATCTAACATTTTATATGAAATAATAGTGATACATATAGACTAGGAAAATTGATCCATATAAATGATCCACAATAAAGATTCTCCCTTTTTTAGCTCTTATTTCAAAAAAAAATCTCATATTACAACTCAGAAACCCATTACATGAATTCAATCACCCTTTAAATTCAAAAACACATAAATGTTTGATCCATTCCACCATTCCAATGCATCCCCAATCAAATCGGGAAAAACCAAATGACCCAAAATTATGAGCGAAACCCATCCCACCTTACCCAAGTCATCATATGGGGGTATAATCTTCGTGCCCCAAATTTAGTACCAGTAAGAAAATTTGAACAAAAAAGGCCTCATGTATATGAATCATCGACTCACACAAATTCACCCCAATTCTATGACCAAAATAATACCATGTATCCATTTTAACCTTCATTTAAAAATTTAGTAATGTTATCATATACTTTGTGGGTGTCACCCTTAATCTCTGCTCAAAAAACATTTTTTCACCCAGAAATTTTATAATAAATATAAAAAAAATCAATAATTTTAAATAAAAATAAACCTTAAATTTTAAAATAATTGGATTCAATTTTCTAAAAATAAGTTAATAGATGAGAATCCACCAACCTCAAGTAAGTCCATGAAGAAAAAATTACACCATGCACTAAATTTTATTATTCGTACAACTCTCCTATGAAAGTTAAAATCAAAACCCCCCTCAAAACACACCATAAATAACAACTTAGATAATTGATTCAGTTAAATAGGGTTTATCTCAAAGAAAAATGAGAAGATAATAAAGGAAAAATAGTGAAAAAACCTTACCATCAATACCTATGCGAAACACTTTAAGATTCAATTAAAGGGTTCTCTGAAATAATGAAGATTTCCAGAATCATCCAAGAAACACCTCAATCTTGACAAAACTATAAAAGAGAGGATAAATGAAAATTTTAGTTAGGTATTATATTAAAATTAATTTTAATGTATTTTTAATTTCATGCAAGGTTTGGTTTCATGGTTTTTGAAACCATGTGCCAACCGTGCAGTTGCTACTTCCCAAAATTCATAGCCACATGGTTTGGTAGCACAGATATTAAAATTATTCTCCATCCAAGTGAATTTATATTAATGGAAAAATTAATATAGTGTTATATTTAGTGAATGGTTTGATCAAACAGTGTTCATATCCTAATGAAAAATTTCTTAATGTATGATTTACTTGGAAATTGTGGATAGTTTACCCAAACCATATACTAATTATGCATATATAAAGACCCATATATAAAATCCAAAAACCCTATTAAATTTTAAAAAATTGAAACCAAAATCCACATAGATTAAAAGTAAATTAAAAACATAAAAATACTTTAAACTGAGGGTGTTATATTTTCTCTACCTTTGATATTACTATCCTAATAAGGATAGGGTTTGGTTGTACCTTGAAAGATATATGGCGAGTGAATTTTTATAAACATCTTACACTCCCATGTAACAAAAAATACTTGGTAATTCCTCCCTAATATATAGATATAATCTATTTTGGTTCCCCAAATAAAGAAATTTATAATCCTACAACTGCGATAGAAATACTTATCACACCCTAACATTTTAGAATATATTTCTCTTTAAAGAAAATGTATGTGTTTGATAGCTTTCTTGACACACAACATCAATCTTAAAATGAAACACAGTATATTAAAATATAGTTGATAAATTGATATATATTAATAGGATTAATTATTTTTTAAAATATATATAAATTCAAAATATATAAGTAATAAATTTTTAGTAATGTCCTTTATGTTTCAAATATATGTTTTATTTAAAAAAAGGTTTTATTTTTATTTTTATATGAATATTATAATTAATTTCTAAATATTTTAAAAATTATATTTCAAAAATGGATATTATTTTTTTATTCATAATATCAAATTTATATTCGATTGGATATTTGGTATTTTAATAAAATAGTTTATTTTTTGTTGAATAATGAAAAATACCTATTATTTAAAGCTTTCACTTCCTTTCATTAAATAGAATAATTTAAAAATAAAATTGTGTTTTTAATTTCATATTAAAGTAACATAATTCCCCTTTAAATAAATATAATATAATTAATTACATATCAATTATTATTATACTTTATTTTTGTATAAGTTTATTTTTTCCTTAAATCACATTTTTATAAAAACTGTTTTTATGTGTGTAATGTGTTTTGATCTTAACTAATTAAATAAATAACTATTTATAAATTATTTAAATTAAATTTATATATAGTATATTTAATTAAATGTTTTAAAAATCATATAATGCTTATTTTAGGCATGGAATGTGAATTAATCCACTTCTATGCTTCAAAAATCATTTTTTTCCTAAAAGCGGTTTTCAGTGCGTTTTGTGCGCTTATTTTAAAATGATTTTCTAACACATATAGATATTTTATCTTGAAAAAAATGGATTATATATTTGGAATAAATAAGATAAATTTTTTTAAATATATCCCTTTTATTTTTAGTCATTGTGAATTGTAACCTTGGTAAATATTTTTCACCTCAGTAAGGGAAAAATAGGCAAAGGTGGGTTAAAATATTCAGATAAGTCTTTAAAACTTATATAGCACTTTAATTTATTCTATTGTACGAGTTAATTTCTATATTCACATCCTTGGTTTTAAAATATGGCTACTTGTTTCCTTTTTTCTTTTATTATGACTATTATATTATTCAGGGAAAAGGTTCCAAACAAAATGTCACTCACTTGATGTTAATATCTCCAATATTTTGACATAAGTATAAAATGAGGTTATTATTAGTAATAAATATTTAATTTAAATAATAATTAATTGATTTTTTATTTTAAATTAAATTTATGTTTTTATTTATGGAATAATTACTGTAAACTATTTCGCAACTCCAACATAGTAATTGTTCAAGTTGTAGAAAAATAAATTAAGTGATTAAAAAAAATTAAAATTAATAAAATTTGGATGAATTATTTTGTTACAAGAATTTTTTAAATAAATATATCATAATGGTTATTTTTTTAAAGTTATTATTTTAATTCCATTTAAATCATCTTTTTGTTAAAGTCAAACCTTGGCAATAGTTCTAAAAATGACTTTAATGGTATCTTATGTTCAATAATATTTTATTCAGTGAATAAAAATTCATAAAAATATTATATTCAACAATTGAATGATATATGGTATATTATATGAACTATTTCACACTTATGGGTAAATTTCTTTTTTATAATAATATTCTTGGACCTGAAAGAGTAAAAAAACTTTGATATCGCATTAATTGACAAAGTGGTAAGGGGGGTTAAAACTAATAGATAAGGGTAAAAACATCACCTAAACTTATATAAAAATATTTTTATATAATATTATTTGGACTAACCATAATATTATATTCAAAATATATCAATTTGAGCCCACTTTGACCTGAAAATTAATTAATATTATTTTAATTTTTAAGTAATTCCAAGGGTTCCCCTCCCTTAACTTATAAAACGGAACCTCCTATCCTTCATTATGAAAAAAAGTAATCCTTATAGATTATCTAATACATACTATAATACCTTTCTTGATTCCTTCCTAATATCTTATACCTGCTGTTACCTTCAAAATATCATCCTTTCAAATCTTAAGGTGTAATCCTAAAGAAATTTCACAACAAAGTGGTATAAATCCAAACTGAGTGTTTTCAATTTTATTTATTATACTACCTCACCTAAATATATTGTATACATTATAAAAAAATTAGTTAAGAATATTTAAAATACTAATTTTTACTTTGATGATGTAACAACTATTATACACCTTCTTTCCATCCGATGGAAAGTGAAAACATCACTCATGCGTGTGTATATCTTACCATTTCCATGTAGAGGTGTGATTTACTTTTCATCATCACATTAATTGGATGGTTATAATGATAGATTTAATTAATATATATTATTTTCAGGATATTATTATGCTTTTGTAAATTTTAGTCATTATTTTCCTTTCTTTCATTCCAACTATTAAAAAGTGGAAACAACACTCATGCATGCATATGGTTTACCATATCCCTGAAGTGATGTAATTAATTTTTCATTTCTATTTTATATAAATAGTTACAAAATTGGGTATAATGAATAAATATAATACTTAGTTGATTACTGATATTATAGAGGTGATGAAACCCAAACCATTGTGTAAGTGATAGAACCATCCAACTGAAACATGAATAGAAAACAGATCAGTTGTTTTCTTAATATATGTATAATATATTAATTTTTATCATATATGATATTTTAATTCATATGAAGAAATATGAGACTTTTGGTAAGGTATTTATTATCTCTCTCTTTTTTTTAATGAGACATGTTTCATATTAACCACTTATTTCCTTTATGTAGTGTATGTAATTCCTATGAATTAATTTTATTATGGTTATCAAGAAAATTATTTTGATTTAAAAATACAATTTTTTCTCTCTTTCATGATGTTTTGATTCAATGTTTACCAATGTGTTAAGGGTTCTTCCTGTAAATATTTTTTTTGTGGGAAATGTTTTATGCTATGAAACTATTTAACTTTATGAGGAGAATAAAGTTTCCCTTTTACATTATACATCATGAATATCCTTATGTTAATTATATTCAATTTATTATTTTAATTTATTCTTTCATGGGTATTATGATTCAAAAGTTACTAAATTGGTAGTGGATTAATGTGTCAATCTCATTTTAATCGGGATTGTTTATAATTGAATTTCCACTGAAGAAATTATATGATCTTTTTTTGTTAAATACCTTTAAATTTTACTTATAATATGGTCATTCATGTCATTTTAAAGTATTAGTAAAATTTTCCTCTCCTTGGTATTTAAAAAGATCAAGAAAATTTTAATAAAGAAAAAAATATTATTTCCTCTTTGGTTGGAAATCATTTTCTTCCGTGACTATGTTTTCTCTAAAATATATTAAATATTTTTTTACTATTATCTTGCAATTTTTTGATGTCATTTTTACCCATGTTTTAATTTTTATTAAAATTAATCTTTGTAATCTTATTTTTATCTTCCAAATGACTAACTTTTAAATTTTTAATGAAAATGTAATGGGGTTTTTGTTTTAACATACTCGACATGAATATAATTTTCTATTGACATAACTAATAAATTATGTAAAGATTCCTTTACAATTTTCTATAGTTAATTTAAAAGAATATTTTTTCTTTAATATTTTTGAAAAATATGGATTTTAAATAATTTATTTCAAAAGAAAATGGGAATTTTCATCAATAAATATTCAAGTATCCTTTTATAGTAATTTTTCCTTCATAATAACATCCTTTAATGATAAATATTCTTTAGTAGGGATATGATACTATGATTCCACCATTATTATTTATTTTTATAGTTTATTACTATGATGATGAAATGTTTATTAAACTCATTTCCTTTTCATGGGTTATGATTTGATGATATAGTGACTATTTTGTGATCTTTTGGAACAAATATGTATAGTTTTAATTATGTGATAGGTGGGAACAATGTTAGATAAGCCTCAACTATATTGGGTAAAGATTTAAATCTCATGAGATAATTATGGTAAATGGGTTGATGTGATTGATCCACTATGAGAAATATATAGGGATGCCTAATCCACTATGATATAGGAAACAATTAGGAATGTTAGATCAACTATGAGAAAGAAGTGGTGATGACTGATATGTTATGATATGTTAAACATGTTTTTATAGTTTATCCATTATGATATGATGGTCTTCATAGTCAACCTTGACATATGATATGACTTATAAACCTATGTTGTTGAACACTCTTTTGATGTGTTTTATTCTTATGATTTAAACTCGTGGATTAGGATTATTTTATGATGATTCCTTACTCTTATGATTCGTGAACTTTGAAATGATAAAGTGTTATACCATGACTCATATTTATTATCTATGTTAGATTTGTTATGACCTTTTATCATGAACTCAAACCCCTTTGTTTATCTTATACATGTGTATGATCATCGATTCATATCTCTTATGTTTGCCATTATTTAGAATCTAAGAACATACTTTCTTATGTTTTATTTCCCAATGTTATAAAGAAGGAATTTAAATAGGGTATTTAAAAGAATGAAATATTGTGGGAAGAACATTATGGGAGATTTTGTAAATATTTTTTATACAGGTTGTTTATGTATCTTAGTTTCAATAGATGTTAAACCTTTACAGTTCTTTCATGTGTTTTAATGTTATATATTGAATATTTATATAATGATATGTAATATTTATGCATTAAATATTTTTTCACTATAGTTTCTATCATAATATGGTTTACTTAATCGTTGGAGATTAATATTAGATACCTTTGGTAAAAACCATGGGGAAAATCTGAAGTATAGGATAAAATACCAAGGTCTTGGTTAGGTAGAGTTTATTTAGTTTTCTTATAAAAAAAATATCTATCTGGATAATATAAATTGAATTAATATAAAACAAGAATATTTTATGATATATTTATTTATGAGATATTTTATTTCTTTGACTGCTTTATTTACACGCAACATAGAGTTTAAACGAACTGTGGTATGCTATGTTATTATATAATGTGACAGTTATTTCTTATCCAATAGATTGGCGGGTATGAATAGGTATACCTAAATTATGAAATCTATATGGTTTATAAATTTATAAAATGAATTCATTGGTCATCAATTAACTGTAATTGAAAAGAAAAATCATTTGAAAATAAAGGAGATGTTTTTATGAAAAACTGTTGTTATGCTTGTAATGTATTTTTATCCTAATAAATTAAAGTAGTATGTATTGGTGAATTAATTTTATGGAAATTTGTACATTATATATTGAATCAAATTCTATAAAATTCATATAATTCCTTTTTTAGGCATGGTATATGAATAAATCCATTTTTATGCTCAATAAAAAATTCCAAAAAATGTTTTATTGTGTTTTATGCACATATATTAAAATGAATTTCTTCCAATTATAGAAATTAAATTATGAAAAATTGGATCTATATTTATAGATATTAGGTCTAAATTTTGTAAATAAGTCCCTTTTATGTTAAGGCATTATGAATAGTAATTGTGGTAAAATTTATCACCATGGTAAAGGTTAAATCTGGTTAACTTAGGTTAAAACTAAATGTTAAGGTCGTCATTTTTTATCTTAAATATTAATGGATAAAGTGAATTTTAAACATATCACCTTAGGTTCTAAATTTAATTTTTTAAAATAAAATTTTCCATGAAAATAACCTATTTAATATTTAAAGAAAAAAATACAAAATGCCACTCTCTTACTTTTAAATATCTCTTATGTGTTCACATGGGGATAAAAACAAGACATGAATGAATATTAATTTTTATTCTTAGAATAATGAAAATAAATTCATGATAGTAATTTATTTATAATTATTATTGGTTATATAATTACAATAAATTCTTATAAAATGTTGATAGAGTATTTCTTCAATTAATTGAGAAATATAATAAAGGATTTTAATAATAAAAATATATATATAATTTGATCAATTAAAATTGTTCCAAATATTTTATAGATGAATAAAACATATAAGTTATTCTTAAAGGATTATATTTTAATAAGAAAATATTGATGTCTTTAAAGTCAAATTAAATGAGTGTTGTCAGAAATGACATTAATGATATTTTATGAAAATAATATTTTATTAAATTATTTATAAAACATAAAAAAAAAATATTACAAAGGGGATAATATGTAGTATAAATTATAATCCCTTTTCCATTTATTAACCAATTTTTACCTTATATGTAAAATTATAACCCTTTAAGAGTGAAAAACATGTTACTGCATATAAGTTTAAAATAGGTTAACTGGGGGGATAAATCGGAAGATAGTTGTGAAAACACCAGTTAAACCTATAAAAATTGAATTTTTTATTCTATTTAAATACCATACTACCTTATATTTTCATACATATCCATTTGGAATCATTTTTTGGCTAGATAATGTCTTTATTATACTTTAGCCTTTTGAAAAATTCTAAGAGTGCTCCTCCCCACACTAATAAAAGGGAACCCCTCTATTATCTTAGTTATAATAAATTGATCCTTCTATATTGACCAAACCTAAGAAAATTATCTTCTCAAAATTATTATCCAAATTATATAATTTTTTTTCTTTCCAAAAGTCAAACCCTAAGGTCCTTAAGAGGAGATCTGTGGGACTTATTTCAATGAAGATGTAATCACATTAAATGATAACTTTTTTTATTCTTCTTTTACTTCCTAAAAATATGAGGTATTTTTCATATAAAAATTAATTAATGATAAAACATATAATAAAATTTTACTATGATTATAAAACAACCATTATATACCCTCTTTCCAATTAAATGGGCAGTGAAAGTATCGCATGTGTGTACTTACGGCTTATCATCTCCACATAGTGATATAATTCTATTTTTCATCACCATATTTTATAGAAGATTATTATGATGATTTTAATGTTTATATATGATAATTATGAAATAATTATACTTCTTTAATGATAACATCATATCTACATTCTTACCTTCTTAACCATTTGAAAACTATAATGTCGCTTGTGTCTAAGTGTAAACTACCACCTCCACAAAGTGGGGTGAATCTTTTTGAATTTCCACTTATCATTAATGGTAATAAATATGGATATCATAAATATATAATATTTATATAATAGAATAATTATTATAGTAATGTTAATTATTATTTTCCTTTCTTTTGTTCTATTCATCAAAATATGAAAATAGCGTCCATGCGTATATACAGCCTACCATCTCCATAAATGGTGTAATTCATTTATTTGTCTCAAAATTTTATAGATGAATAATATATATATATATAAATAAAAATATATTATAGTTATATAAATATTAATATTATAGATATAATGGAAACATAATCAAAGTATAAGTATCCGGACTTTCAAACAAAAACAAGCTTGAAAAACAAAGAAGTTATCACCTAGAACCATGTTTTTAATAAAAACTTGTTAACAAATAGGTGATAACATATCATAAATAAATAATAAATTGTATTTTAGATATGATCATGGTAATCTAATACATTTATAATAAGTCTATATTTATTATATAGGATTTTTTAATGTGTATAAAAGCATATTATACTTGAGGTAAATGAATTAGGTTTCAATCCAAACTTTAACTGGGATTCTTTTTTATTAAATTTTAATTGTGGAAATTATATAATACTTATCTAATAAATCCCTTTATTTTTTATTATACTATAGTAATTTTTTAATAATATATTTTTTATTTTATTTTACTCTCTTTAATTACTCAAGATGTCGAAATAATGTCTTTATGAAGAACCAAATTTATTTCTCTCATCGGTCAAAAAATATTTTTTCTTCCATATCCATGTTATCTGAAGATGTTTTATGATTATTTTTAATGTTTTGCAATTATTTTTTACAATATTTTTAACCATGATTTCATATTTAAGAAATTGTTTAAAAATATTCTGTGTTTCATATTTTGATCAAGGTACCTTTGACTTTTTTTAAAAGAGTGAAAGGAATGTTTTCATTTAAATTATACAAAATAAATAGAATTTTCTTATATCAAGAACACTCCATTCCATGTAGCATAATTTAAAGGTTTTTTAGTTTCATTTGAAATAATTTTTTTCCATAAAATTTTGGATATTATTAGATTTTAAATAAGTGATTTCAAAGTGAAAGTGATATATTCCTCTGGAAATATTCCAGTGATTCCTTTGAAAATATTATCATGTATCATAAAATAATTAGATGTTAACTATTCATTATTGAGTATATGATCCAATGATGCCATCCTTATTATTTTTATAAATGGTTAATTATTATTATTTGTTTTAGATATACATTTATTTTTTATAAGTTTTTCTATGATGAATTGATGAAACTTTTATGAAACTTTTTTTCTTTGCATGGGATATGATGTAATGATATGAATAATTTTTTATCATTTTGTGGTATATATAAATAAATAAATATATATATGTCACTTTCGTTATGTGATGAGTTGTCCTAAAATTATAGATCCCTCTAATGCATTGGTTAAAGTTTTATATCACAAGAGATAATTATGGGATGCAAGTTCATGTGCTTGATCCACTATGGAAAATAAGTTGGTGTGATTGATCCACTATGGGATGTAAGTGGTGATTAATGAATCGTTTTGATATGGAAAAAATGTAGGTATTCCTAATATCATATAATTTGTTACAATTAGTGGTTAACCATGAAATATGAAGTGGTTGTGTAACTATGATGGTGCCCCACTTTTATGACATGAACCTATGGTTCATGATTGATTTATGATGATTTAACTCTAATAAGATTTGTGAGTATGAAATTATTATGTTTTATTCCACGAATCATGTTTACAATCCATGATATATTGGGTATGAACATTATAAGTTAGGTTCATGATATTATACCCTAATTTTAATCTTATGTTTTCATATTATCATTTATTGATATCTCCCATATTTACCTTTATTGAGCATCTTATCTCACCCATTCATTTGTTTCCTTTCCCAATGTTACAAATAAATGTTGAATTAGGCTATGAATATTAATATTAATATGTGGGAAGATATTTATGGGATATTTTTAACAATATTCATAAAATAAGAAGATTTTGTATCTAGTATCCAAATAAACTAAACCTTTACGGTCCTCAGGTATGTTTTTATTTAATATATTGAATATTCATTAAAAAATATTAATATTTATTTATCAAAAACTAGGGTCACAATAGTCGGTGTCATAATATCAGTTTATTCACTAATTATATATTTGGATTATAATAATTTAGTGAAAACCCTAGGGATAATTCTAAGTATAGGATAATATAATAAATCTTTTGTTAGGAAGAGAATATGTGGTTTTCCTATAAATAAATCCTTATCTAGATACTACAAGGGGATGTGGATTTCAAACATATGTGTGAAGGGGTAATAACCGTAAAAAGAGTTGATCAAGTTTATCATGACCATAATTCTGGTTCATAATGAATATTACCTTACTGTGAACCTAATTTGACACTATTGGGGGAGATTATTGGGTTAATTCACATTTCATTATGAACCATTATGAAATATTTGAATATATGATGATCATGAATGACATAATGTGTCATAGATTTAGAAGAAGGTGTAGTGATTTAGACATTCTTTAAATGATGTTTCATGATTGGTCACTCAAATAAAATATTCATGACTAACATTCTAACCATTTTGTTTTTATTATAGGATTTAGGATGTAATGATGAAGTTGAGGTTATAATAGGTAATCTAAAATATTTAAGAACCCTATTTGTGTTCATTTATAAGAATTATTGTATATGAGTAAAAGTATCAATGAATGTTACTTCATATCCTAAATGAATATATATTGAGTTAGCAGTGAAAACCCATATTGGTATAATGGTCACATATAAAGTATATAATTCCTCTCTATTTGAAGTTTGTGAGAAATTTCTTCATAAAAATCTTATATTTCTCCCTTTATTATAATTTTATATAATTCTATGCATGGGATGGAATTCTATATATGGATCCCATATCAGTTATTGAGGAATGGAATTCACATTTTTTTTCTTCAAAATGAACCTATGATCATCTATCAGTGCATTGATAAATATAACGTTACAATTGAAATTACATCCATTATATAGGTCGTGATTTTTTTAAAATGGGGTTTATATCTCATATGGCTATCGATAAAAAAAATCTAAGATATGACCATTTCGTGTGATTTTTTTTATTTCTTTATAGAAGAATATTTAGGTATTATTTTTAATAATGAAGTTTAATTTTTAGTAGAACTCAAATATAGTGTTATACCTATTTCAAATACTCCATATATAATGGCTCGGGTTGAGTTGAAGGAGTTAAAGAAGAAAATTATGAAGAATTTTGAAAAGAGATTCATTAATCCATGTGCATCACCATGGGGTGAACATGTTATTTTTGTTATAGAGAAAGATGGATCAATGTGGATTTGTATTGATTATCGAGGACATAACAATATAACTATCAAGAAAAGTATCATTTACCTTATATCAATGATTTTTTTGATCAATTATGAGGATATAAATAATTTTAAATGATTGAACTTCATTATGGATATCATCAATTGAGGTCCATGAAAGAGGATATGACCAAGAAATACTTTCATATGAGGTATGGGCATTCGGAATTTCTACTGACTCCATTTATATTTACTAATCCCCCCACTATCTTTATTAATTAAATGAATATAGACTCTATAGATTACCTTGATTATATTTTGGTAGCCTTTGTATTATATATTATTTTATATTTAAAGATAAAGGAATAGAATGAAGATCACTTGAGAATTGAGCTTAATATCATATGTAAAGAGAAGTTTTATGAAACATTTACCATTTTATAATTTTGGATATTGAAATTCTCATTCACATGTCATATAATCTCAAGTGTGGGTATATCATTAGATCCTTTAAAGACATAAGTTATTGAGAAATGTACAATAACAACCATAGTTACCTAAATTAATAGTTTTATTGGGTGGGAAAGATAGGATTGATTCTTTATCAAATATTTCTCATGGATGTCTAATAGGCTCACAATGTTTACTCGGAGGGGGGTAATTTTTTGGATAGATGAATGTGAAGATAATTTCAAGGAACAAATTATATGGTTAGTCAGTTTACCCATTCTTATGCTACCGTGTAGTGGAGATGGTTTTTTAATCTATAATGATGAATCAAAGAAGTGAATAAGATGACTCTTCATGCATAATGATATGGTGATTGAATTTTCCTCACACCAATTAAAAATACATGAGAAAATTAACTACATCATGATTTGGAGTTTTATACATTAATTTTTTTCATTTAATATATGATGGAATTATATTTATAGTGAAAATTGTGGCATATATAGATATCATAAAGGTGTTAGGTATATATTCACAAAAAACATAGATGAATATACACTAGAGAATATGGTTAGAGTTGATTATAGATTACGATTGTTCAATATATTACCACTCTAGGATGGTTAACAAGGTGGATAATTCTATGAGTTATAAATACCATACTAGTTTTACTATAATGAGGATTGAAATATATCTAATACTGGTGATTTTTTTTAAAATGTATTGTAAAATCCTAAGGGAAGGGTATATATCCTATATTTCTAAGATTAAATTTCAACCATTTCTCCTTCTATGTTTTAAATAAGAGCAGAGATAAAATGTAGTGATGAAAAAGAAGGTGAGAAATTTTCATGAGTTCAACCTTGATTATGATTGAATGATAAGGTTCTGGAACTGTGTATGTGTTCCGTCTATAACATACTTAAAGAAGGAGTTGTTATATGAATCTCATATTTCATTATTCTATATTCTTCCTATAAATATGTAGATTTATAAAGATATGAAAGAGTATTTAAGGTTGGGTAACATAAAAAGATATATTTCATAATATGAATCTCGATTTCTAGTAAGTTAGTATGTTAAGTCTAATATACATAAGTAAAAGGGGGTGTTACAGCCATTACCCATACCCGGATACTAATGGGAAAATATCACCATTGGAATCATCAATAGACTCCCCAAAACATCTAACGAGAGAAATATTATTTGGATTATAGTTGATTACCTTATGAAATTAGCACACTTCATTTCCATGAGAGAATATATCTATCTTAATCAAAATTCTAGTTTAGACATTAATTAAGTGGTAATATTTCTTATATTACCACATTCTATTGTGTCTGATCAAGATCCAAAGATTTATTTGAAGTTATGGTGATATATTTAGTAGGAACTAGATACAGAGTTAGGTTTCCTCACTACTTATCATACACAGATAGATGGTCCATCTAAGATAAATTTCAACCCCTAGAGGATTTTTTGAGATCTTATTATCTTGAATTCAAAGGTGTTTGGGATCAAAACCTTCCTCGAGCCGAGTTTTCTTACAACAATAACTTTCTCTCGATAATTAAAATTTCTACTTATGAGGACCTCTATAGTAGGAAGATTTGAATACTTACTTGTTGGGATGAAGTTAGAGGAAGAAATATATTGGGACTTGAGTTATCTAAGTAAAATGTATAGAAATTCAGATCCATTCAGAAACACATAAGAGTATCTCAGATTCGGAAAAAAATTTATATCGACAATCATCAATGATATCTGAATTTTAAAGTTAGTGAAAATATATTTCTATGAATTTTTATATGGAATAATGAAATTAGATTTAGAAAGAAATCTACGACCTTTGTATATTAGCCCATTTGAGGTTATTGATTTAGTAGGGACAATATCTTATCACTTAGTGCTTCCACAAAACCTATCTCAAGTTCATGATATATTCAATGTATCTCTCTTGAGTAAGCACATACTTGATCCATCACATGTACTAAACTCAAAGGTTATACCACTGAAGTATGATCTTTATTATTAATAACAATAAATATAAATCTTGGATTATAAAGATAAATTATTATAGAACATGACTATTTTCATGGTTAAAGTTTTCTAAAGAAATGATAAATTCATAGAAGCTACTTTGGAACCCAAGGATGTGATGAAACAAATATATCCTCAATTTTTTATATCAAAGTGAAAATTTTCAAGGGTTAAATTCATTTTAATGTGGGTAGAATATAATAGCCCCAAATGTTATGATATATTTCACTATAAAATATTTTATTTCTTTGATATCATAACTTATAAGTAATTCACTACTACAAAATAGGCCTTTAATAGTGCTAAAAATTCCCTTTATCAGCACGAGAGAAGCACTGACTGCCAGAGCAAGATTAAAAACTCTTGTATTTTATAAACCCTAAAAAAGCACTGAAGATGGATCCTTTATCAATGCTAATAAATGTTTGATAAAGGGGTCCTTTATTAGATATTTTATTTAGCACCGATAAAGGGTACCTTTATCAGCATTTTTAATAGTGATGATAAAGGACCCATTTATCAATGCATTCAAAATAATTGATAAACCAGAACACTGAAATGTGTAGTAACAACACACTGCATCATAAGAAAAACCACCATATATCAAAAAAAGAAAGTACCAATATATAATTTAAATGAAATGAAATTTTCCACACAAATATAAGAAAAAATACTATAATATAGGCATTACAAACATTGTTTTACATAATTCCATAAGTACAAGATATTACAAACATTCCAAAACATAAATGTTCCTTTTTATTTTTGATCATGACCCTTACTCTTTCTATTTCCAAAAAAATCACCTCTTTTTGAGAAAAATAATTCATCTCTATAAGAAAAAAATTCTTATGTTAGTAATAATATAAAGAAATAAATTAATTAAAAGTGTTAATTTTAAACTAAATTTTGAATTATATCAGGAACATTGTGTATCAGACTAATTTTTGGTTGATTCATACATGTCACACTATTTATTATTCATATTAAAGAATTGTCACTTTGAAAATTAATTAAATAAGTATAAGATAAATACCCACAGGTGTAGCCTAGTTGTTGCGTCATGTGGTGGTATTTCAGAGGTCTTGGTTTGGAGCCTCCCCATGAGCATTTAGGTAGGTTTTCTATTTTTTTATTCTCCCTTACCTGAACAATGTAATATAAATAAGTATAAGATAAAAATAATTTGTAAATCAATTAAGTAATTGAATATAGAATGAGGAAAAATCAATATATGCTTTTTATCACGATTTTGGTGAAATGATACTCATTTTAAACTAAAAAATACAATTATATATTGAAAAGACAGACATGGAGTCATACTAGATACATTGTGCATCATATTGAGGTGTGGATTATTCTTAAACATCTCAAACAACTTATGGATCATTTTACTAAAGTTTCAAAACAATCTCAATATGCTTTTTTGGTTTGGATTTTGTCACTTGTATTTTTTACTAAAATGTCATTTTAAGCTGAAAAGATGGAATTTGACTCATACTAATCATATCGTGTCTTAGTTTGACATGAGATTTATTCCTACACATAAAAAATTAAATATGAATCATTTTCCGAAATTATCCATAAAATTAGAGCATGTTGGATTGGTTTTCAGTGAGTGGAACTTTTTGAACTAAAATGTCGATTTTAAACAGATAACGGACACTTTGTGTCATACTAAGTACGTATTGTATCATATTGAGGTGAGATTGATTCCTTACATGTCAAAAATTACTTATGGATCACTTTCTTAAAGTATCAAAACAATCCGAATGTATTTTTTCAGTTTTGAGAAAAATAGTTTCCCATTTTACTAAAATTAATATCCATTTTAAATAAAAAGATACACTTATAGTCATAGAAGTCACATCGTTCATCTATTGAGGTGTGGATAATTCAAAAATTTCTCAAATGATATATGAATCTTTTTTGTAATGTATCAAAATAATAAAAATGTTTTCCCATTTTTTGAGTTTTCCCTTGTCTTTTTTACTAAAATGTCATTTTATACATGGAACATTCACTTTAACTCATAACAATGACATCATGTATTGGTTTGATGTGAGATTGATTCCAAAAATTCAAGAATTAACTATGAATCATTTTCCAAAATTTCCAAGAAAATATTAGTGAATTTGATTTATTTTTAGAAAGCGACACTTTCTGAACTAAATTGTCAATTTTAAACTGATAACGGTCACTTTGAGTCATACCGCACACATCATGTATTATATTGAGGTTAAAATGATTCCAAATCATCAAAAGTGACTTGTGGATATTTTTTTAAAAGTATAAATACTATCCACTTTCATTTTCTTAATTTTCAGTTGGTCAGTTGTCCATTTTTCTAAAATTGATGTCAATTTTAAATAAAAACCACACTTGAATTCATACCAACTGCACCATGTATCGGATTGAGTTAAGGATAATTCCTAAACATCTCATATGATGTATGGATAGTTTTCCAAAAGTATCAAAACTATATGAATTAATTTTTTCAGTTTTTAGTATGTCACTTGTTTTTGTTACTAAAATGTCATTTTAAACTACAATGATGCACTTTGACTCATATTGATCACATCATGTATCAGTTTTACATGAGACTGATTCTAAGACATCAAAAATGACTAATGAATATTTGTCCAAAATTATCAATAAAATTTGATCATGTTTTATTAGTTTTTAGTGAGTGACACTTTTTTAACTTAAATATAGATTTTAAACAGATAACATAAACTTTGAGTAATACTAAAATCATCCTATATTGGATTGTGATGTGGCTTAGTCCTACATATAAAAAATGACTTATGGATCATTTATGTAAATTATTAAAACAATCTAAATGTTTTTTCTCAGTTTTGAGATGACTAGTTTTCAATTTTACTAAAATTAATGTCAATTTTATATAAAAAGATCGACTTTGAGTCATACTGGTCACACTATGAACTATATTGAGATGAAACTTATTCCTAAATGTATAAAATGGAATATATATCATTTTACTAAATTATTAAAAAATTCCGAATGTTTTTTGTTGGTTTTAAGTATGACCCTTTTCTTTTTTACCAAAATGTCATTTTAAACTAAAAACACATATTTTGACTCAAACGGATCATATCCTGTATTGGTTTGACATGAGATTGATTTTACACATAAAAAATAACTTAATAATCATTTTTCTAAATGATTAATAAAATATGAGTGTTTTTATTAGTTTTCAATGAGTGACACTTTTTGAACTAAAATGAAGATTTTAAATTGATAAAGTACACTTTGAATCATATCGGGAACATTGTGTATCAGATTAAGGTGGTGTTTATTATTACACATCAAAAATGATGTAGGGATCATCTTAGTAAAATATCAAAACAATACGAATGTTTTTTCTCATTTTTGAGTAGGTTAGCTATCAATTTTACTAAAATTGAAGTCAATTTTAAATAAAAAGTTTAACTTGGAGTCATATTGGTCACACCATGCTTTATATTGAGCTGAGGACAATTCCTACTCATCTCAAATGACTTATGGATTGTTTTCCTAAAGTATCAATATAACCAAAAGGATTTTTCTCAGCTTTGAGTATGTCAATTTTCTTTTTTACTAAAAGGCATTTTAAATTGGAAACATGCACTTTGACACATACCAATCACATCATGTATCAGTATGACATGAGACTGATTCCAACGCATTAAAATTTATATATGAATAATTCTCCAAATTTATTAAGATAATACAATCACATTTGATTGGTTTTTAGTGGGTGAAACTTTTTGAACTAAAATTTCAATTTTAAATAGACAATAGGTGCTTTGAGTCATGTCGAGCACATTGTATATTGGATTGAGGTGTGCTTGATTCCAACATGTAAAACTTGACTTAAAGATCATTTCTATAAAGTATAAAAACAATAAGAATTCATTTTCTACATTTTGAGTTGGTCAGTTGTCCATTTTACTAATATTGTTGTCAATTTTAAATAAAGAGATGCACTTGGAGTCATACTGGTCACATTGTACATCGGATTCAGGTGAGGATGATTCTTACGCGTCTCTAATGAATTATTCATTTCCTTTGTAAAGTATAAAAAAATAAGAATGTGATTGATCATTTTTTAGTATGTCAATTTTCTTTTTTACTAAAATGTCATTTTAAACTCGAAAAATGCACTTTGACTCATATCGATCACATCGTGTATCAGTTTGATGTGAGACTGATTTTTAAACATCACAAATGAATTATTATTCATTTTCTTAAATTATAAAGAAAAATATGAGCTTGTTTGATTGATTTTTAGTGAGTGAAACTTTTTTGAACTAAAATATCAATTTTAAACTTATAACAAACACTTTGAGTCCTAATGGACACATAGTGTATTGCATTGAGATGAGTTTTATTCCTAAACATAAAAAATGACTTATTTATCATTCAACTAAATTATTTTAATAGTCTGAATATGTTTGTCTAGTTTTAAGTATGTTAGTTTTATTTTTTAATAAAATAATGTCAATTTTAAATAAAAACAATCACTTTGAGTAATATCGGTCACACCATGTGTCGGATTGAGGTTGGTTGATTCCTACACATCCCAAGTCTCAAAAATTCATAACTTCCAATGGTAAAATTATTTCTAAGGACATTCTTTATCAAACTACCAAAAATGTATACTGACTCGATGTTCTTAGCTGAAAAACCTTTCTCTTTCTTGAAATCCAAAAGAATATAGGAATATCATGTTCCCATTATATCATAATAAGCTAACAAAAATGCCAAGTGAGTTTCCTATACTCTTTTAGCTTTCAATGAGAATGTTTTTTCGGCTAAGAACATCGAGGAATTATGGTTCCCAAAATATCTAAGAAAAAACTAAATAAGTATTAGATAAAAATGATGAGGAAATTAACCTAAAAATAGTAGATAAAATGATGAAGAAAAATTAATTAATTAAGTATAAGGGATTCAACTTTTAAATATGGTTGTATGAATTTTTGATGTATTTACTTATTTTAATTATCTCGGTTGTATTCTCGAATTCCAATATCTCTTTAGCATGAGCACCTTCAAACAGAACTCATTAACCTGAAAAAAATAATCCCACTATATAATAAAATAATAATTATATGTGTAATACTAAAATTAAATAAATAAAACACAAATATTAAATAATAAGTTAATTCTATGGAAAATGATTTTACCATGAAAAAATCAAGTTGACCTATGTGATTGAGTAGTATAGGGAACATGAAGGAAAGTTATAAATGCCAATACTACATGGGTGAAAATGTTTTGAGGGAGAATAAGTTTTTGTAAGTTTTGGTGTCGAAAGGAATGAAAGATATAAAGACCACCCCAAATCAAACAATGAATCCAACTACATAAGAAAACAATTATTATTTGAGTAATAAAAACAGAAATAATTTTAACATAATATGAAAAAATAAATCAATTTTATAGATAATTATTTTACTATGAAAACATCAAGGATACCTATATGATTGAGAAGAGATAGTATTGTTTCTCTTTCATCAAAGGTAGTGGAGGTAACTTGTATGAAAGTAATAAATGAAACACTATAGGGGTGAAAAGGTTTTGTGGGAGAATAAGTAAATAAAACTTTTCATGTAGAATGGCATGAAAGATGGAAAGACAACCCCAAATCAAATAAAGGAATCCACCTATATGAGAAAAAAATTATGATGTGGGTAATACTAATAATAAATAAATTGAACATAAATCTGAAACAATATATTAATTCTATATAAAATTATTTTACTATAAAATCATCAAGATTTACTCTGTGATTGCACAGAGATAGTGTCATATCTCTTCCAAAAAAGTCATGAAATATGGATATAAATCTTCTAAAATAAAAAAAAATCTGTAAGGAATAATAAAAATTAAATCAACATTTAATTATATAATTTTTTGGTAATATAGAGAAATTATATTATAACATTGCCTTTACATATTCCCAAAGGGTTTAATTCATTATTGTTTTTTCTTCTATGTGATTGGTAACCTCATCACGTGCATAAGACATTTTATGCATGAGTATCAAAAAAATTAATTTAGATTATGTTAATGCATTATATAAAATATAATATTATGAAGAAAAACATAGTATACTAAAAAACAATTTTTCCTTCTCATAGAAGTCTCTTTACTTTTTTAAAGGTTTTAGGGATTTGGTTCCTCTATCAAGAATCCAAATCCCCACTTTGTGGAACCCTCTAATATATAAGACATTTTCTACATTGGGACTTGCATGAACTGATTATGATCACCCAATTAAAGGGTAATCCTTGATTAAATTTTCATATGACCTGACATTTGTATTAGTCGCCAGTAGGACAATCGACCAATTATAATTTTCTGGATCTGAGTTATAAAATACTTGCATTGCTTATGATTTCATTATGAAAACTCATATTTTTCTACTTCTAGATGAAAATTTACCTTCATGAAGCCCATTTCATCAACCTTAACTACACTCATTTTTTCAACCCATTTTCAACAGAAAAATCGAAACTTGAAATTTTGTGTAATCCAACTCATATATCTTCTCAATAATTCCATAATGTGACATATTTTCATAAATTAGATTTCTATCCTTAGAACCAGATATGTGAATCACTTCTATAAAAAGTGTAACACCACTATTTTTCATCATATTGTAGTCATCGTGTTATTTGGTATAGAATGTATAACCACTGATTAAAATATTTGTGTAAGATATAACATTTTCATTCAGTCATTGTGCTTTCCATTGAAGTCATTCGGAAATTGAATTCATATTTTATGATAAATACTTATATATTTGATCTCATAACCATCATATAAACTACTAATTATGTGTATTTTATATCCTACCTTCATCCCTTGATGGATTCAAATATCTAATAATTTCTTGGTGGGTTCAATGCATAGATCAACATCTTCACTATTATGTAAAACGTAAAGGTTCACTTGATCCCACTCTATCAAGATAATTGTAACAATATCTATTCTGGAAATCCCTTCTCCCATAAGGCATCCACTATGATGAGACTTTGGGAGACTGATGTTGGTAACATCTGATATCTACTCAGTATAGAATTCAATAGCCTCTTCAACAAAATATCATTTGAAAATAAAACCTTCCAGCTGACTTTGATTCATGACATACCATTTGAAAATATTCATATACCATTTGATGGGGTACATCCATCTTTAATGGACAAGACCACATAGTAGAACCTCTATTACCAATTGAATCATCAGGTGGACCATTATATCAAAGAATAATGGTTGCAAAAACATATTTAATTCACATAATCAGACTAAAACCTCCTTATTCATGATTGGAAACTTCTTCGTGTATATAACATTACTACATATGGATTTGAAAAATAAGTAGAGTCTAGTTAATTTATGATAAACATTTTGAGGCATAATTCAATGGAAAGAAACATGAAACAAATATCACATCAAAACATGTTAGTCTTGTGATTTTATTCCTTATAACTTAAAATTAGTCATTTACATGAAATTATTGATATTTTATGAATACCCCTGTAAGAATTTTACAGTATTAAGGGAAAAGGACCTTCTTAATTTTTCCTATTTTGATTGAGTGTAAGCTTATGGATGAAGAAAAGTATGCATTTTACCCTTCATCAGTGCCAAATCTTCACTTATTCACATTTTAATCATGTCCAACCAAGCCTTGATGCCATCTTTCATTTTTAAGGAACATTTAGTAAGATGCCAATAAAACTATCAAATACATTTTTTCCTACATGCATTACATCAAGTAAATGTATAACACACAAAAAAATCCAATAAGGTAATTTAAAAAAAATTGATCCCTTCTTCCAACCTGATTTTTTAAGGTTTTTCAGAAATGGTCTACTGAAAATAGTGTCAATATATTTTACATTATTTTATAGTTGATCACAGGTGACTAGATATGGTGTAGTACCATGTTGATATTCCCATAGAATGTTCTCATCTAGGATTAGTATAACGAACCATACATTACATACATTGTCATTACTTCAGAATTGAATCACACTTATTACAACATATAACAAAACCATGAAAGGACCGTATAGGTATAGTGTCTTTAGAAACTGTGAAACATAAACAACTGGTTCATAAAACATCTACATTGTATCCCTTTTATTTTATCATATCTAGAGTCCCTTTTGGCATATCTTACTTAATATCATTCTTCCGGACTTGGGGAAAAGAAAACACACAAAAGGGTGAGCTCAAATGCTCAGTAAGGGTAAACAAAAGAAATATCAATCACATCATATTCATAATAACATAACATTTTGGAAATCTTAACCTGCAAAAGAGATCATAATTTCATAACATGGGATAAATCATAGTAGTGAAATGTAATCCCAATAATCATAACTTAAAACATGAAACTTTGTGGAATACACACATAATCATAGAGAATCATTTCTTAGTATTCAAGACTCATTGCCAAGACTATCTTAGAAGACAAAGTCCATTTCTGAACTGAGTTCACTCCTCATTTCAGACCTATTTCACTGAACCGGTTTAACCTTCCGTTCTGGCCATGTCTATCTCATGAGATATAAATATTTACCCAATGAATTGGAGGGATATATAGGTCACACCTATCTCATAATGATACCATTCTTATCTGTTCCACAAGATCATAAATCATACATCATAGAATAACCCATGTAATTAAAATGGGATTCTTAAACATCATGCCATCATAACATAATCCATATAAGATAAAAGGACATCTTAAAAATAATTCCATAATAACATAATAAAATCAATTTAAAAATAGGGATAGAAATAGAACCCTATATTATCTTATATGGAAAATAATTTTAATAAAATGCTTGAACTCTATTCTTGAGGAAAATATCCTTTCTACTTCAAAAACATTTTTCCATTCTTAACATGTCATAAAATTTTAAACTAAAATAAGTTGATTAAAAATTAGCTTGAAATATTATAAAGGAAGCTTCCTAGAAATAATGTTCTAAAAATCCATTCATGCCGTATAAGTTAAAGAAAAACATTCATCTCGTACTTTGACTTGAAAAGTCAAAAAAGTACCTCATACTAAAAATGACAAAAGATTCCTTTCATATATTTTACTAAAAACTCACCAATGGGTAAAATTGGATTTAAAAAATTGTGGGTGAATGGAAATTATATTACATATTAAGTAAACATGGATGTGGATGATAAATATTCCACAGTAAATTATGAAGTATAAACAATCTCGGATAAAAATGAGATTGTGAGAATTTCCCTTACCTTAGGTCTGATTTGCTTCGTACATGTCTAAACCTCCTGTATAGTGATTTAAATAATGTTATTGATTAATTCCAGAATCTTACTCATTGTTATGATATCATATATGGTCATTTTATTATCTTCTTATTAGTAATATTTCATTGTTACTTATTATTCGGGTGTTTATTGCTTTTTGTTCTTATGCGTGTTTTGTCGAATAAATTCTTATTCTTATTTTAGGTCATAGATACCTCATTTCAAGAATGGTATTATTGTAATATATATAATATTTATTCATTCAATTCATTTATATAATCATTAATCATTGAATATCATGTAAAACGAGTCGCATCACATCGTGGAGACGATAGGTCGTACGTACGCACGAGCGATGATATCCTTCCCATGATCGTGGAATTTTATTTAAGTGTATGTATACTATTTAATAATAAATATCACATTACAATAATTATATATGGTTATTCCTTACAACATTATACCCATCCAAGTATGGTGGTGGTGGAAAAAAGATTACACCACGGCGTGGAGACGGTATTCCGTATGTACGCATGCGCGGTGATTTTGTTTTCTGTAGGATGGATAGAAGGTGAAATAGGGTTGTTTAATATTTATAATAACATATCAGTATATTAGTGATACTTATTTTATTACTTCATAATGAAAAAACTAAAGAAGAAGAAGTAGAATAAGAAATAAAGTTGAAAGAATCGGTAATGGACATTACCTCTTCTTTGAAGCACCTCTTCTTAACTTTCTCTTAGGGCACTAAATATGGTCTTTGAAGAATACCAGGACCTCTAGGATATTTCTAGGGAAGTGGAGAAGAGGAATTGGCATGGTTTGGCCGATATTGAAGGCTCGAAGTGGTGTGAGGAGGAGACGGAGGAGGTGCCCTTTTATAAGGGAGGAGAGGGGAACATTAGGAAAGACATAAAGTATTATTTTATTATAAAGTCATATTCGGTTTTTAATAGCTCCAAATTAATTTATTTCGAAGATAAGGTGGGTTTGCATTAAAATAATCTCATCCAATAGATTTTAGGAAAGTTTAGGTTACTATTTTAACCTTATCATTTAGATTAAACTCTAAGTTAAATAATTTAACCTTTACCGTGTCTTCTTGTTTTCTTACACTATATGGTTAATAAACTTACTATAACAAGACAAAAGAACCCCAAGTTGTATATTATTAATATATATAACCTTATCTAAGTCATTTTTTCTGAACCTTAGATTTTTAGGAAGAAAAAAACAACTAATAATATAATATTTGTTTTAAAAACTATTTTATGTCAATTTTGACACTATTTGGTAATTGATTTTTGTGAAAATAATAACAGCATGATTAGTTCAAAAAAATTAAATAAATCAATAATAACATGTCATATTAACCTAGAAAATTATTGTAATTCCTAAAAAAGTCTCAAATTACATTTATTTTGGTATTTATAACATCAATTATGTTAATATTTTATTAATAAGATAATTACTTCGTCATCATTGTGTCATAAATAAATTAAATAATTTAATGTCTAAAAATTATAAATAAAATACAATTATGTATCAAATATTTTTATCTTTATAATGAATATTTATAGTCGAATTTATCTTATGTATAACCCTATATTAAAAATAATTTTGTTATAAAACTTTGATTTTAACTATTTTAACCCTTCTTTAAATAAATTAATAATAAATGTCCTAATCTAATCCAAGTGGACCTAAATTTTTATATTTTATACCTAAGGTTGTTTTTGGTCGAATTACACTTATCAAATATAATTAGGACATGTGTTAGGGTACCAATAATAATATCATTTTTACCCTTAATTACCCTATTTACTTTTAATCGTGGTAAATAAAAGTAAAAAGTTACTATTCACCAAAAATTATTTTCATCTCATTGAACCACATTTAAGTCCTTGATATTAACCGTGTCTCTCAGATTTTCGAAATTCCACTCACAGAAGCAGTAAAATTAAGTTTTATAAAAATTTTCAAACTCTCCTAGGAGATGGGTAAAAGACGGTGAAAAGTTCAATAAAATTTTATATATCTAAAATTATTATAAAATGAATCCAATGAATTACATTGAAATTATATAGGTATTATGTATCAATTTTGACCTAAAATAAATTTAAATAAAATAAATAATTTTTTAAATAAAAATTCGGTTTTTAAATAGTAACCTAGTGTTTTCACTATTCATCAAAAATTCAATGTTTTCCAAAAAATAAAAAGAAATTCACCCTAGGCTAATTTCGATATTCCGAATCCAAAAATGAAGTCCATTTTGAAAGATAAAATTTATAAAATTTCAAAAAGTGGGTATTACTATTCATAACGGGTAGTTTTAATAATATTTTAATAGCATATCACTGTTTAGTGAAACTCGGTATTGCGTACAACGCAAGCTATCAAAGAGGGTCATGATTACATGTAAAGAAAGCCAAGATAGTGTTGTGTGTAGTGAAAGATTATTTTGATGTTGTATATAACATAAAAACAAAATATTTCAGATAAAAATCTCAGGTGTTACATTCTACCCCCCTTAAAAATAATTTCGCCCTCGAAATTCGTCACTTTGTCATAAACAGATGAGGATACCTCTCCCTCATCATATCCTCAATCTCCCATGTAGCTTCTCATAATTGGTGAATCCTCCATACAACTTTCACCAAGCGAGTGGTCTTGTTCCGTAGGACTTTTTCCCTACGATCCAGAATCTCTATCAGCTTTTCTTCATAAGAAGGATCTTGCTCCAGCGGTACAACTTCTGAGCTGAGTACATGTGAAGGATCGGGTATGTACTTTCTCAGGAGATATACATGGAACACATCGTGAACATGAGAGAGATTCAGTGGAAGTGCCAATCGGTAAGCTACCTTCCCAACACGATCCATAATTTCGAAAGGACCGATATACTTAGGGCTCAGCTTTCCCTTCTTTCGAAATCTCATTACTCTCTTCCAAGGAGATATTCGTAAGAACACTTTATCACCCACTTCAAACTCATGGTATTTTCTTCGGTTATCGGCATAACTTTTTTGTCGACTCTGAGATGCTCTTATGTGTTGTTGAATAGATCAGACCTTTTCTGCCACCTCATCAACAAGATCAGGTCCTAATAGCTTTCTTTCCCCAACTTCATCTCAGCAAGTTGGAGTCCTGCATTTCTTTCCATAGAGATATTCATAAGGAGCCATCTAAATACTAGAGTGAATGCTATTATTATATGAAAATTCCACCAAAGGTAGGTGTTTATCTCAACCACCTTTGAAATCCATAGAGCATGCTCTTAACATATCCTCTAGAGTTTGAATTATTCTCTCAGACTGACCATCTGTCTGAGGATGATAAGCAGTGCTGAAACTCAACTCTGTATCCAGAGTATGCTGAAGATTTCACCAGAACTTTGAGGTAAACCTCGGATCCCGATCAGATATAATGGAAAGTGGTACTCCATGCAATCTTATCACTTCCTTCACATATATACTGGCAAGCTGATCCAGAGAGATATCCTCTATAATATCAATGAAGTGTGTAGACTTTGTAAGACGATCAACTATGACCCAAATAACAATATTGCCTTTGGATTTTTTAGGAAGTCCGGTGACAAAGTCCATAGTGATGTTTTCCCATTTCCATTTGGGTATGGGTAATGGTTGTAACGTCCCCTTAGACTTCAGTCTCCCAGCTTTAACTTGCTGACAAACCAAACATCGAGAGACATATTCAGCAACATCTCTTTTCATGCCATCCCACCAGAAGTACTCTTTCAGGTCCCTATACATCTTCATGCTTCCATGATGAATAGAGAATGAAGAACTATGAGCCTAATCCAGCAGCTCCTTATTTAATTCGGGTATGGGAGGAACACAAACCCGATTCCTAAACTTTATTATCCCATCACAATCAAGTTTGAATTTAGGAACATTTCTCACCTTCTTTTGTAACTCTACATCTTCTTTCTGTTCCTATTTAATCTTCACATGTATATATGGTTGAACATTCATTTGAGAAAGATAAGATTTTTCCCCATCCATTATAATTCCAAGATCCAACCTTTGTAAATCCATAAATATTGGATCTTTTGTGATCCTCGTCATGGATAAGCTAGCATGGTCTTGTCGACTTAATGCATCTGCCACCTTGTTTTCTTTCCCAGGGTGGTAATGAATTGAGCAGTCATAATCCTTAATCAGCTCCAACCATCTTCTTTGGCGCATATTCAGCTCCTTTTGTGTGAAAATATACTTTAAACTTTTATGATCAGTATAAATATCACACATTTCACCACAAATATAATGCCTCCAAATCTTTAATGCAAAGATTACGGCAGCTAACTCAAAATCATGAGTTGGGTAATTTTGCTCGTGGATTTTCAACTATCATGAGGCATAAGCTATCACCATATCATTTTGCAGGAGAACACACCCCAACCCCTTCTTGGATGCATCACTATATATCACAAACCTTTCTCCACTACAAGGCAGTGTGAGCACAGGTGCACTAGATAACCTTCTTTTCAACTCCTTGAAATTCTCTTCACATTCCTCCATCCACACGAACTTAACTCCTTTCTTAGTCAACCTGGTGCGTGGGTTAGATAATCATGAAAAATATTTCACAAAACATCGATAATATCCATCCAAACCAAGAAAACTTCGGATCTCAGTTACTGTTGTTGGTCTTGACCATCTTTCGATAACCTCTGTTTTTGATGGATCCAAAGATATCCCCTCTTTTGAGATTATGTGACCCAAAAATGCAACTTTTTGAATCCAAAATTCACACTTTGTAAATTTGGCATAAAGATTCTCCTTTCTTAGGGTCTTGAATACAATTCTCAAGTGATCTTCATGTTCTTCCTAACTCTTTGAATAGACAAGAATATCATCTATAAATACTACCACAAACTGATCAATATAGTCTCTAAGACTCTATTTATCAGATCCATGAAGATAGTATGGGAATTAGTATGACCAAATGGAATCACTATAAATTCATAGTGTCTATACCATGTATGGAAATCCGTCTTCGGTATATCCTCCCTTTTGACCCTTAATTGATGATACCCTAAACTAAGATCAATCTTGGAAAAGTATTCAACTCCCCATAGTTGGTCAAATAATTCATCAATGCGTGGGAGAGGATATTTCTTCTTGATAGTGATCTTGTTAAGTTCTCGATAATCAATACAGAGTCCCATTGATCCATCTTTCTTATTAAAAAATAGAATAGGTTCTCCCCAAGGTGATGCAATAGGGCGTATGAATCCCTTATCAAGATTCTCTTGGAGTTTCTTCTTTAATTCCTACAACTCAATTGGATCCATTCTATAAGGTGTCTTTGAAATAGGCAAAGCACCCGGTACGAGTTCTATTTCAAACTCAACTTCACGATTTGGTGGAAGACCCGAAAATTCCTCTGGAAAGACATCATCAAACTCCCGTAAAATGGGAAAATTCGTAATAGTGAGCTTCCCACCAACCATTTGTGATAAATAACCTTTATTTAGTGGAATCAAGACCCATAAGATGGAAGAAATTTCCACTGTAACATTATGTTCATCCTTGCATTGATAGACGGTCAAAGATTGATCTAGAATATGGAATGTGACTTCCCTTCTTTGGAAATTGATATGAGCTCCATATAAAGTAATCCAATCCATGCCAAGAATCACATCAAATTCCACTATAGGAAGGATCACAAGATTTGCCGGAAGCACTTTCCCACAAACTTCAATTGAAGAAGAATTATAAACTTTTGATGCGACTATTGTGCCATTAGGGGTTGTTACAGCTAACTCAACATCTAATTGTTGAGGTAATACGGCGATACCCTTAGAAAATTATTTAGAAATAAAAGATTTGGTGGATCCAGAATCAAATAAAACATTTTCTACTTTAGAGTGGATGGTATGTGTACCTTTCATCGCTCCTTTATCGTACTCCACATCACTAATAGAAATTGCATGTGACTTTCCTTCATCTTTAGCCTTAAGAGTTTGTTGACGTCGATCATCATCAATAACCCTTGGATTTGGGAATTGATTAGCATAATTCCCCATTTCCTTGAACTTGTAACATTAAAGTATAGGAGGTGCACTTTATATAGCCTTTCCTTTGTTCACATCACTAGACATCTTCTTCTCATCATTACGGCATTAAAATTTATGATGACCTTCCTTTCCACATTTGAAACATTTACTTGTCCCTTTAAGACAACTCCCTCCATGTTTCTTTCCACACTTTGAGCATAAGGTAAAACTCATCTTATTTTCAGTGTGCTCTTTAGATTTTCCTTTGAATTCCATTTTCCTCTTCTTATCAAACGCATATGATTGATGGGTTACTCCAGTATCCATCTCAACCTTCAGAGCAAATTGAACAATTTCTTCATAGCTATTGAAGTCCCTTATGGCTAACACCATTCAAAGACTTGGTTTTAAGCCACTAAAGAATCGATCGATCTTACTCTCGGGTTGGATAATAATACCAGAAGTGTACCTTGAAAGTCTTGTAAAATTTTCTTCGTAGGTACCAACAGATTCATCATCCTTTTTCTTTAGTTCAAGAAACTCCTTCTCCATAATTGTTTGAATAATACGAGGGAAGTACTTATTGAAAAATAAGTTCTTGAACTCATCCCATTACATGGACTCAATTTCATCTCTTGGACTCATATTCTTGATAAGATTCCACCATTGATCAGCTTCACCTTCCAAATGATATACTGCTAAGATGACTTTATCATGTTCAGAACATTGAAGAACTGGAAATATCTTTTTAGTTATACTGATCCATTGTTCAGCCACTAATGGATCAGTAGACCCGCTGAATGAGGGTGGACGCTGCCTCATGAAGGATTCAACAGAATTTTTCTCCTTCCTTTGATCGTTTGGAATTCCTACATGATTCATAGCTTGAGAAAGTTGTTTGATCATGGGTACAAGATTTTGAATTCTAGCTCCCATAATGTTTGGTTTCTCAGGGGGGGGGGAATCATTGCATTGCCCGTCGTATTCCGCATTAACACGGTTCTTTCGGGTTCCAGCCATTGACTAAAACCAAGAAAAATAGTGTGAGTAATAATAATTATAATAGAAAAACTACATAATCAAGAATAAAATTTCACACATAAGGTCTTATCATAAGTTTTTCATGGCCATTTTTAAAACACTAAGATTTTGCTTTATGCTTATACTTATCCTTAGGGTTCTTACTAAGGCTTTCACATCCTAGTTTCCAAAGGTTGACTATACCTTTTCTCTGATACCAACTATAATGACCCATACTTTACATAAATTGTTATTACTTCAGAATTGAAGCACACTTATTACAAAATATAACAAAACCATTAAAGGACTATATAGGTATAGTGTCTTTAGAAACTGGGAAACATAAACAACTAGTTCATAAAACATCTACATTGTCTTCCTTTTATTTTATCATATCAAGAGTCCCTTTTGGCATATCTTACTTAATATCATTCTTCCTGACCTGGGGAAAAGAAAACATACAAAAGGGTGAGCTCAAATTTTCAGTAAGGGTAAACAAAAGAAATATCAATCACATCATATTCATAATAACATAACATTTTGGAAATCTTAACCTACAAAAGAGATCATAATTTCATAACATGGGATAAATCATAGTAGTGAAATGTAATCCCAATAATCATAACTTAAAACATGAAACTTTGTGGCATACACACATAATCATAGAGAATCATTTCATAGTAGTCAAGACTCGTTGGCAAGACTATCTTAGAGGACAAAGTCCATTTCTGAACCGAGTTCACTCCTCATTTCAGTCATGTTTCACTGAACCAGTTTAACCTGTCGTTCCATCCATGTCTATCTCATGAGATATAAATATTTACCCAATGCATTGGAGGTATATATAGGTCCCACCCATTTCATAATGATACCATTCTTATGTGTTCCATGAGATCATAAATCATAAATCATAGCATAACCCATGTAATAAAAATGGGATTATTAAACATCATTCCATCATAACATAATCCATATAAGATAAAAGGACATCATAAAAATAATTCCATCATAACATAATCAAATCAATGTAAAAATAGGGAAAGAAACAGAACCCTATATTATCTTAGATGGAAAATAATTTTGATAAAATGCTTGAACTCCATTCTTGAGGAAAATATCCTTTCTACTTCAAAAACATTTTTCCTTTCTTAACATGTCATAAAATTTTAAACTAAAAAAAGGTGATTATAAATAAACTTGAAAACTTGTAAAGTAAGCCTCATGTAAATAATGTTCTAAATATCCGTTCATGTCTTATAAGTTAAAGAAAAACATTCTTCTCGTACTTTGGCCGGAAAAGTCAAAAAAAGTAACTCATACTAAAAACAACAAAATATTCCTTTCATATATTTTACTAAAAACTCACCAATGGGTAAAATTGGATTTAAACAATTGTAGGTGGATGGAAATAATATTACATATTGAGGAAACATGGATGTGGATGATAAATATTCCATAGTAAATTATGAAGTATAAACAATCTCAGATAAATATGATATTGTGATATTTTCCCTTACCTTAGATCTGATTTGCTTCGTACGTGTTCGAACCTCCTGTATAATGATTTAAATAATGTTATTGAATTATTCCAGAATCTTAATAATTGTTATGATATCATATATGGTCATATTCTTAGCTTCTTATTAGTAATATTTCATTGTTACTTGTTATTCAGGTGTTTATTGCCTTTTGTTCTTATGCGTGTTTTGTCGAATAAATTCTTATTATTCTTTTAGGTCATAGATACCTCATTTACAGAATTTTATTATTGTAATATATATCATATTTATTCATTAAATTCATTTATATAATCATTAATCATTGAATATCATGTAAAACGAGTCGCATCACATCGTGGAGATGGTAGGTCGTACGTACGCACGAGCGATGATATCGTTCCCATGATCGTGGAATGTATTTAAGTGTATGTATACTATTTAATAATCAATATCACTTTACAATAATCATATATAGTTATTCTTTACACCATTATACCCATCCAAGTATGGTGGTGGTGGAAAACAAATTACACCACGACGTGGAGACGGTATTTCGTACGTACGCACGCACGGTGATTTCGTTTTTCTTAGGATGGAAAGAAGGTGAAATAGGGTTGTTTCATACTTATAATAACATATCAGTATATTAGTGATACTTATTTTATTACTTAATAATGAAAAAACTAAATAAGAATAAGTAGAAGAAGAAATAAAGTTGAAAGAATCGGTAACGGACATTACCTCTTCTTTGAAGCGCCTCTTCTTAACCTTCTATTAGGGAACTAAAGATGGTCTTTGAAGAAGACCAAGACCTCTAGTATATTTATAGGGAAGTGTATAAGATAAATTGGAAGGGGTTGGTCGATCTTGAGGGCTCAAAGTGGTGTGAGGAGGAGAGGGAGGAGGTGCCCTTTTATAAGGGAGGAGAGGGGCACCTTAGGAAAAACATAAAGTATTATTTTATTATAAAGCCATATTCGGTTTTTAATAGCTCCAAATTGATTTATTTAGAGGCTAATGTGGGTATGGGTCTAAATAATCTCATAAAATAGATTTTAGACAAGTTTAGGTTACTATTTTAACCGTATCATTTAGATTTAACTCTTAGTTAAATAATTTAACCTTTACCGTGTCATCTTGTTTTCTTACACTATATGGTTAATAAACTTACTATAACAAGACAAAAGAACCCCAAGTTATTTATTATTAATATATATAACTTTATCTAAGTCATTTGGCCGAACCTTAGATTTTTAGGAATAAAATAACAACTAATAATATAATATTTGTTTTAAAAACTAGTTTATGTCAATTTTGACACTATTTGGTAATTGATTTTTGTGAAAATCATAACAGCATGATTAGTTCTAAAAAATTTAATTAAATAAGTAATAAAATGTCATATTAACCTATAAAATTATTTTAATTTATAAAAAGTCTCAAATTACATTTATTTGGGTATTTATAACATGAATTATGTTAATATTTCATGAATAAGATAATTATTGCATCATCATTGTTTCATAAATAAATTAAATTATTTAATGTATAAATATTATAAATAAAATACAATTAAATATTAAATATTATTATCTTTATAATGAATATTTATAGTTTAATTTATCTTATGTATAACCATATATTAAAAATGATTTAGTTATTAAACATTGATTTTAACTATTTTAACCCTTCTTTAAATAAATTTATAATAAATGTCCTAATCTAATCCAAGTGTACCTACATGGTCATATTTTATTCCTAAGGTTGGTTTTGGTCGAATTACACTTATCCAATAGAATTAGGACATTTTTTAGGGTAATAATAATATCATTTTTACCCTTAATTACCCTATTTACTTTTAACTGTGGTAAATAAAAGTAAAAAGTTACTATTCACCAAAAAATATTTTCATCTCATTGAACCACATTTTAGTCCTTGATATTAACCATGTCTCTCAGATTTTTGAAATTCCACTCATAGAAGCTGTAAAATTAAGTTTTATATAAATTTTCAAACCCTCCTAGGAGGTGGGTAAAAGACGGTGAAAAGTTCAATAAAATTTTATATATCTAAAATTATTATAAAATGACTCCAATGAATTACATTGAAATATATAGGTATTATGTATAAATTTTGACCTAAAATAAATTTAAATAAAATAAATAATTATTTAAATAAAAATTCGGTTTTTAAATTGTAACCCAGTGTTTTCACTATTCATCAAAAATTGAAATTTTTCCAAAAAATACCAAAATTTCACCCTAGGCTAATTTCGATATTCTGAATCCAAAAATGAAGTCCATTTTGAAAGATAAAATTTATAAAATTTCAAAAAGTGGTTATTACTATTCATAACGGGTAGTTTTAATAATATTTTAATAGCATATCGCTATTTAGTGAAACTCGGTATTGCATACCACGCAAGCTATCAAGGAAGGTCACGATTGTGTGTAAAGTAAGCCAATATAGTGTTGTGTGTAGTGAAAGATTCCTTTGATGATGTATATAACATAAAAACAAAATATTTCTCATAAAAATCTTGGGTGTTACAATTAGTGTTTATGCCATCAAGGTAAAACAAAATTGATGTCCAAAAAACATAGTCTTTGAGGAATGTTTCTACTGAACTGAGTATGTTTGTTTTTCACAAATGGGACACCCAAACATTAATTTAATGTTATATCCTGATAAATTTTCATAAGTGTGGGATTCATTTATCATCCAATATAATATGGCCCTCAATGTGAATTATTCACTTCTATGAGAATCATAAATTGTAACACTTGTATCCCAGGTCAATTTAGGATATTAAATCAGTGCAGCCAAATAGACATCAATATCATTACCTGATTATTTTGGTCTAGATACACGAAGAGACAACATTACTTATTTTTTCTTCATTCATAACCATGGAATAAAGTTATAATTTACTAAAATGATGGGCCATATACTGTGATTAATACTTTATACAAAAAAATGATGTATTCCATATGTCGATATGGAAAGATGAAAGTTTCTTAGCTCATTACCAAATTGAGGATACTCGTAATCAATTTTCTTTCAATAAGGTGAATATGTTGAATGAGCTAGGTTCCCATATTAAATTAATTTATCTGCTTGAAATGTAAATTAACTTGTGGTTTCCTAACATCCATATAATCTTCAAAACCATTGATGATATTAAAGTACCATACATATGTTTAAGTAAATGATTCATTTTTGTTGTATCGATTTGCACCACACATAGGGCATTTTATTAGTAATTCATGGTCCTTGCAAAACAATATACAATAATTGGGACAATCATGTATTTTTTTAGATATCATTCCCATTAAATGTAGAATTAATTTAGCATAACATGTTCTACATGGTAGTTCATTGTCTTCTAGTAGAATATCATTCAAGAGACCAAGTAATTCTGCAAAGTTGGTGTCACTCCATCTGCTTCTAGATTTCAAATTGTATAACTTCAATTATAGCTGACAATGTTGTGTTATTAGTACAACCGATATAAAATGGTATCTTGGAACACCTATTTATCTTCTCAAGCAACTTTGTACAATCACTAAATTCATAATCAATTTCCAATATAATTTCTTCCATGTGATCTCCATCATCATTTACACTGGTATTCATATCAAATGATCCATAAAACACAGTATCATCTCAATAGGTGTCCACGTTAAGTTTCTACCATTTTTAGTCCAATATTTATAGCTCCAATATATTCTATGAAAAATAAAATGTTCTTCAAACTCTTTCAGACTAGTTTTTCTTGAATAATAACAATGTAAACACGAAAAAGGGATTTGAGAAGGTTCGTATACATTTTTTCTTGAAAACATGAAGAACACTTTAACTCCTTCTTCATAATATATTGTCAAATGATTATAGTGCATCCATTTTTTATTTGTATCCATCCCATTGGGTTTATAAAATATTAATTTTTTTATAATAAATAAATAAATACACATATGATATTCATTATGAAAGGTGAAAGTTATAGACAATTCTAATAAGGGAAACCCAACATTTGATTATTTCAAATATTTCAAGTATTCATTGAAAAAAATGGGTAATTGAATTTAATAAAAGAATTAATCAACTATGGTAGGTTTTATCCTATGAATTCATTCGAAGTTATAAGTTTTAGAAAATTTTCAGGATCATCAGCTCATATCATGAACATTTATCATTACATCTTATTGTTTGACACTCATCATCCATCTCTTGTGGACATGCACCAATGTTTCTTTAAATAATCTAAGAGGTAGTCATCCATGCGATGAATACTACTCATATTAGTACAAGAAACATAAAAGAGAAGGGGTTGTGTCTCAATTAACAAAATGAAATAACAATTTAGGAGATTAAATTGATGAGGATGGTTGTTTATAAAAAAGATGGGGGATGAGTATAAATCAAAAAAATTGAAATAATAACTGTTTTTTGACACACATCAAGTCTTTATTAAATCCCCAAAACTAATGAAAATATATTATAGTAAATTAAGGAGTAATAAGAAACCCAAATATGATGAACAGTAATAATAAACTCTCATTCAATCAAATTAAATATATAAAATGTATTGATTAAACATTTTAATAAATAAATAGTCATTTCATATACACGGATAGTAATCAGATATTCCAAGGGGTGGAACTGATACATGTAGACCTAAAATGATGAATACCTAAAAATAATTTCTAATATTTATAATTTGATAACCTCCATTATATTTTTTGTAACAAGTGATGTAATAGACTAAAGAATTATTACATTTAATATTAATGGTATATCAAATATTTGAAAACATCTAATGACTCTTGGGATGTTATATCACCACACTAAACTATACCAAGGATTATAGGGAGGTTATCAAATTAGATCTACCATTATGAAGTATTCTAGGATTCCATCTAATACACATTGACCCATCCTTAATATTCTAGGGAGGTCCATAAAGAATTTGTCATAAAGCAATAATACATATCAAAAAATATCACTAATATTGGAGAAAACCACACCAACCCTTTTAAAATCTATCACATACATACTATCCTCTACCTAGATGGAACAACTCTAGTGAGGTCACATTTTATAAGCTTAATACCCATAATTCACTCATAAATCTAAGTGGAATCACAAAATTAATAGATCTATAAAATATCACTCTCCATCTAATGTATCTACTACAAAAATATAAAAATGGCTAGTTAGTTTAATATTCCATCTCGAAGTAGTCTCATAGGCTACCCAACCATCATCATGGAAATTGATACATAATATATTATATAGATGATGTAAAATGGGATGTGACTATTACCATATGTTTAATTCCACTATTTATCCAATGAAAATTAATCATGATTCATCCAAACTTTCTCATAAATAAAAAGAGTTGCTCACAAATCCCTTACATTAATTCAAAGATACAATTGAGAAGAAATGATATGCTCATATGGCCTAGGATCAGAGCTAGGAAGGCCCAAAGTATAGGTTTTTCACTCTAAAAATTCAATGCATCAAAATGGACAATCTCTTGAAAAAATATCTGAAATGGATAACTCACCACACTCACAATTACAAAACAGCCTCCACCATGGCCAGAGACATTGATGTTTTACACCCTGAGTTTCCCAATAGAAAGTATAGAGATACTTATGTAAAATAAAAAGTAATAAACAAATTATGTTTGAGCCTTGGATTCGTTCAACCCTTGAATCATTCGAGCTTTTGATTTGAGCCTCGTAATTGTTCAATCTTTGATTCAAGCCCTGATTCGAGATTTGATTCACAGAGGAGGAGCACTGGGAGAGGCTAGATTCCATGGAAAGCATTGGATATTGCAACAAGTTCACGACTGATTAGGGTTTTTAAATAGATCGGGATACATTTATGAGAACATCCAAAAAAGTTCCGATAAAGATATTTTTCACCGGTGATCAAGTAATAAGCACTGATAAAAGCAATATTTATCAGCGCTTATCATTTAGAATTGATAAAGGATTTATAATTATAATTATAAATAAACAATTTGAGTATATATATATAATATATTTAATAAATACATATAAATATAAATATAGTAAATATATTCTTAATTTAAAGATATTTATTATAATTTTATAATTATTTAAATATATATTTATATATTTATAATTATATAAATATATTTTTTTAAATAATATTAATATCATTATATATATTTATATAATTGTATATATATATAATAAATATATATAAATATAAATTTATTATATATACTCATTATTTAAATAAATTTATTATAAATTTATTAATTATTTAATTATTTTTAATTATTTATTTATAATTATATAAATACTTTTTCAAACTAATATTTATTTATTTATAATTATAAATATATAAATGTGTAAATATAGTAAATGTACATTTATAAATATATTTATTTATAAATATCTTTTTACAAATATATTTTTAACATTATTAAGGAATATTTAATCTTATGTTCATGCAAGCTAAATACGAGTGAAATTGAATAAATTAAAAATAAGTACACTTTAACAATATTAAAAAAATGGATAATTTTGTGTGTGTTCATTGTATATAGAAATGCATTAGTTAGGTATATGTGAAATCAATATAAACGTATTTGATCTATGTTAAATAGAAAAATAAAATGACATTCAATTATGTTCATTACAATATGCAATTAGTGAGTATTTTTAATTCATATTAATTTTTAATTATAAACCATTATTCACTAATTATATGACTATTTAATGTAAATAATAAAATTTTTTATAATATAAAGCATATTTATATACATTCATGTATATCTATATATTTAATATATACTATTTAATAACATTGTCAATAATTATCCAATTAATAAAATGTTTAATATTTTTCTGAATTTACTTATGTTTAAATTTTATTTGTTTAATTTTCATTTTTCAAATATCTATATATTTAATATATATTATTTATAGTATTTATAGTTTATATATAGTATAATCAATTTATTCATTTTTATAAATAATTATTTTATTAATAAAATTTTAATTCTTTTTTAATAAACTCATTTTAATTTTTTATTTATTTCATTATTTCATTTTATCTGTACCGTTATCAGTGCTAAAAAAGAACTAATAAAGGATCTCTTTATGAGCACTAAAAATAAAGTGCTGAAAAAGGGTTCCCTTTATCGGTGCTATAAATAAAGTATTGATAAAGGGTGATATTTTATCCTTACTAAAAATAAAGTGCTAATAAAGGGTTCCCTTTATCCGCGTTAAAAAAATAACTAATAAAAGGTACCTTTTATCAGCGCTAAAAAAATCATTGATAAAAGGTAAAATTTATCATTGCTTTTTTTGGCACTCATAAAGGTTAGTGATGTTAAAGCGTTGTTTTTTAGTTGTGCAACATATGTTAAGTCAAAAGTCTTCTTTTGGCTTTTACATCATGTTTTGGAAATCAAAAATATATTCTGTCATGTTTTGGAAATCACAAATATATTCTGTCATGTTTTGGAAATCTCAAAAGTATTCTATCATATGTTTGTAAATAACAAAATGTCTTTTATCATGTTTATCGTATCGTACGATGTTGATCGTACCGACCAAATCGTATCGTATTGACTCTGTCAATCGTATCGTATTGACTCTGTCAATCGTATCGTACTGACTCTGCTATTCAGATGATCATTATTTGTTTTGGTACTTTGTCAAAAACTCTCTCTGCATATGAATCGTACTCATGTTTTACATTTCTATATATCTCTTGTCCTAACAAAACGATGTCGTTGAGTTAGTTACAAACTAATCAAAACGATGTCGTGCTTTCTGTTTCAATATGACCGTTGGAGGCAATATGACCGTTGGAACCCGAGGCCTATAAATAGGAGGTCATTTGAAGCTGAGAATACAACGATGAACAAAGAGAACGAATGAAGAGACTCTGTGAACTACGAAGATTCTAGAGAGAGACACTGTGACTTCTCTCATCAGCTTTGTGCGTCCGATCATCGTATCGAGGGCTTTCAAGTAATTGAAAGACAGAGGTTCCGATTACCTGCAAAATCGAGGGCTGCCGGGGATAGGCAGACAGACGTGCCGATCATCGTATCGAGGGTTGCCGGGGATAGGCAGACAGACGTGCCGATCATCGTATCGAGGGCTACCGGGGATAGGCAGACAGACGTGCCGATCATCGTATCGAGGGCTCACCAAGGTATTGGTGAGACAGACCTTTTATCCTAGGTGAAAGGATAACCCTTCTCTTTGGGTTAAAAGAATTGTATTACTTTTACATTTCCGCTGTTACTTGTATTAGAAAGGGATTTGTATTGTTTCCTTTCTTCTTTACATATTCAATTGTAATTGTTTCAATTACAATCATTCCATTACATATTGTATTGATTGGTTCTATACGCTTTAAGGTAGAATCATTCATATCTTTATTACTCTGATTATTGTGTTCATCTTGAATACAATTGTTTTACATAACATTAGTATTATAATACATCATACCTTTTACATTCAATACAATTGAGGGTATTTGTATTTGTATTAGTTTAAGTTCATTTAAACTAATCTCTTTGTTACTAAAACTCAAAGGTTTTTAAACCTACAATTCACCCCCCCTCTTGTATTGTTCCATCTAATAGACTTTTATATTGACTATTCGATCCAACAATTGGTATCAGAGGAGGTTTTCCACTGACTTGTATTACTAGCTTTATTTCTTATTACTTTCTTGAATACTTACTACACTAACGTGTGGAGTGGAAAAGTTGTTTTTGTTATATTAGATGGCAGGAATGAATATCGGATCAATAGATAATCTGAATCCTTCTAGACCACCGATCTTTGATGGGAATGATTATGAGTATTGGAGAGATCGTATGAAGACTTTCGTCATCAATACTGGTGTAGACAATTTTATTATGCTTACTGGGGGTTACAAAATTCCTGACAAAGAAGTTAGTACTTTTACCAATCAAGAGAAGCAAGAATATCAACTGAATTATAAGGTACGCAATACTTTATTATGTTCTATGACCAGGAATATATATAGTCAGATATCTTCATGTGAAGCAGCCAACTGTATTTGGAAGAAATTAGAAGTCACTCATTTTGGTACATCCAAGGTTATAGAAACAAGGAGAGCAATGCTTCGAGCAGAGTATCATGGGTTTGTTTTTCCTTATGGAGAGCCAGTATGTAAAGTGCAACAAAGGTTTATGACAATTGTCAACAGCTTACAATCTATGGGAGAAAAAGGTCTTGATGATGAAGCTCTTGTTGATAAGATTATAGATATTATGCCGAATGAATGGGAGTCAAAAAGAACAGCTATTGATGAAAATAGAAAAGTTTCCCAGATTACTCTTGATGAACTCTTTGGAACTCTTCTACAGCATGAGACAAGAATGAAGAGAGATGCTGATTTCAATAAGAAGAAAAATGGGAATGGAAGTGTAGCTTTTGCATCTAAAGCTAAAACACCTGAAAGGGTTACAAGGTCTAAATCCAAGAAAGTTGTTGTATCTGATTCAAGTGATTGTAATCTTTCAGACAATGAATTAGCCAATCTTGCTCGGAGGATGAACAAGATTGTGGGAAAGAAAGATTTTCAATATAGATTCAAAAAGAAAGACAGGAAAGATAGGAAAGATTCAGAGGTAACTTGTTATGAATGCAAGAAAGTAGGACATATAAGACCTGATTGTCCTTTACTGAAGAGGAAAGATAGAAAAGAGAAACACTCTGAAAGAAACAAGAAAAGGTTTTATAAGACAAAGAAAGTCTTGAAAGCAAATGATACGTGGAGTGCAAGTGGTAGTGATTCCACAGATGATTCTTCAGAATATGAGACGTCAGGACAAAGGAATATTGGACTTCTAGCCAGACTACCAATTGAAGATCATTGTCTCATGGCTAAGGTACATAATGCTGAAGCTGTTACAAATGTCTCTTTAAATGCAAATTATGTTGATAATAGATATTATGAATCTTCAAATGATGAACCCTCATCATCAGAAGATGATACTTTACCTTCTTTTGAAGAAGTTTCTAGATTTGCTAAGTTACTTGAAAATGAAAATTCTAAACTCAAAAAGAGATTTGAAAAAGCAAATTCTAGAATTTCTATTTTGACTAAAGAAGTATCAGATCTTTCTAAAGATCTTGATGGGAAAACTTCTGATTTTGAAAGTATTTTGAAAACCCTTGAGAAAGTCAAATCTGAAAAGGATAAACTTTCTAAGGATCTTGAAACTGCTATTTCAAAGAAAAATATTTTAGAGTCTAACTCTAGTTCAAATTCAAATGTTTTAGAAAACAAAAATTTGGTTTTAAAACTAAAGTCAGAGATTTTATCCTTGAAAAAGTGTTTGTCAAACTTTACTCATGGAAAAGAAAACTTTGATAGGATGTACTCTCAAATAAGACCTTTAAGAAATCGTTCTGGTCTTGGTTATACTTATTCCAAACCTGTTTTTAGTAATAACTATTTTGTTCCTCAAAAAACCATTTTCTGTTCCAAGTGTCAATGTGGTGGACATTGGAGAAGAGATTGTTCTCTTAACAAAACTCAATCCTTAGGATTTCATAAAGCTCATTTTGCAAAACAAATGTGGATTCCTAAAATTCTTTTATCTAATCCTTCTGGATCCAAACAAGTTTGGATTCCGAAAATCTAATTGTTTCTTTTTCAGGAAAATCAGAAGTGTACCAATAAGAACATTTGGTACATGGATAGTGGTTGTTCTCGACATATAACTGGAAACAAAGATTTCTTTGAAAAGGTTATCAAAACAAAAGGTGGAAAAGTTACCTTCGGAGATAATGCTCAAGGAAATATTGTTGGTATAGGTAATATCGTTTTTCTTGGAAAAGTTCTTATTTCAAATGTTTTGTTTGTTAAAGGTCTTAGGCACAATCTCATCAGCATAAGTCAATTATGTGATGAAGGTTACCTTGTGAATTTTAGAAATGATAAGTGTCTAGTTCACAATTCCAAGGATGAATTCATTCTATCTGCCCATAGGCAAGAGAATGTTTACACTATTAACTTAGAAGGCCTTAGGAACCAAAACTTACCCTGTTTAAGTGTAATAGAAGACCAATCGTGGCTATGGCATAGGAGACTAGGACACTGTAATTTGAGAAACCTAAGAAAACTCTCAAAGAAAGGACTTGTAAAAGGGCTACCGGACCTTAGATATGATTCTTCAAAAGTCTGTGATCCTTGTCAATTTGGCAAGCAACATAAAACTAGCTTTAAATCAATTAATGAAGTTTCAACTTCTAATGCATTACAGCTTGTGCATATGGATCTGTTTGGTCCTTCACAATCTGGAAGCATTGGAGGCAAATACTATGTATTTGTTTTAGTTGATGACTTTACTAGATTTACATGGGTCTACTTTCTCACAAAGAAATCTGAAGCCTTTTCCTATTTCAAAACTTTTAGAGCCCAAGTTAAAAATGAGAAAAACCTACCATTGATAACTATTCATAGTGATCATGGTGGTGAATTTCAAAACTCAGATTTTGAAACTTTTTGTAGTAAGAAAGGTATTACTCACAATTTCTCAGCTCCAAGAACTCCTCAGCAAAATGGTGTTGTTGAAAGAAGAAATCGTATTCTTCAGGAAATGACTCGAACCATGTTGAGTGAATACTCAATTACTAAGCACTTTTGGGATGAAGCTGTAAGTACTGCCTGTTATACTATAAATCGTGTTTTAACTAGACCATTTCTTAATAAAACTCCTTACGAGTTATGGACTGGCCGAAAACCTAAAGTTTCTTACTTCAAAGTTTTTGGATGCAAAGTATTCATTCTGAATACAAAAGATAATTTACACAAATTTGCACCAAAATCTGATGAAGGAATCTTTCTAGGCTATTCCACAACCTCTAAGGCTTATAGAGTTTTCAATAAAAACACTTGTACTGTTGAAGAAACAGTACATGTAAAATTTGATGAAACTAAACCTTTTGTTTTCAACCAACCCAATCCTACATCCTCGGATGTGTTTTCCAAAAATGTTTATCAACCTATATTAGAAGAACATTCTGATAAGGAAAATGTTCAAGAAAGTGTTCCTGAAACATTTACCACAGAAGATTTTCTACCATATGTTGATGAACAGGTTTTACAAAACCCAAATCAATTGTTTCTTAGGAATCATCCCAGTGATAACATCATTGGTGATATAAATCAACCTGTAAGGACCAGAAATTCCTTAAGAAATGAAATAGAACATCTTGCTTTTCTTTCCCAATTTGAACCTAAAAATCCAAGTGCGGCTTTAGGTGATAATGATTGGATCAAAGCAATGCAGGATGAACTAAATGAATTTGAAAGGAATCAAGTCTGGACTTTAGTTGAAAGACCTAAAGAAACAACTGTAATTGGTGTAAAATGGGTTTTCAGAAACAAGTGTGATGAAAATGGAATCATTGTAAGAAATAAAGCAAGACTTGTTGCTAAAGGCTATAATCAACAAGAGGGAATAGACTATGAAGAAACATATGCCCCTGTAGCTAGACTAGAATCTATTCGTATTCTATTAGCCTTCGCAGCATATTTCAATTTCAAACTATTTCAAATGGATGTCAAATGTGCTTTTTTAAATGGTTTTGTTCAAGAAGAAGTTTTTGTCGAACAACCTCCTGGTTTTCAAGACCCAAAACATCCTGATCATGTTTTTAAACTTACCAAGGCTCTATATGGTCTTAAACAAGCCCCTAGAGCATGGTATGATAGACTTACAGGATTTCTTTTACAAAACAATTATAGAAAAGGTACAGCTGATCCAACTCTTTTTATCAAAATGGAAAACAAAAATGTTTTGGTTGTCCAAATCTATGTTGATGACATCATATTTGGATCAACTCAAAAATCTTTAACCGATTCTTTTGCAAATTTAATGAAATCTGAGTTTGAAATGAGTATGATGGGTGAGTTAACATTCTTTCTAGGTTTTCAAATTTCTCAAAAACCAGAAGGTACTTATATATCTCAACATAAGTATATTAAAGACTTACTCAAAAAGTATGGATTTGACAAAACTAAAAGTATTAGCACCCCAATTGGTACCTCAAATACTCTTGATCTTGATGAAACTGGAAAACCAGTAGATCAAACAATTTTTAGAGGTATGATAGGGAGTTTGCTATACTTGACAGCTAGTCGACCCGACTTGATGTTTTCTGTATGCTTATGTGCACGATATCAATCTAATCCAAAAGAGTCTCACTTAAAGGCCGTAAAGAGAATCTTTCGGTATTTAAAAGACAATATGGATTTAGGACTTTTCTACTCTTCTGGAAATGATTTTGTTTTAAAAAGTTTTTCAGATGCTGACTTTGGTGGTTGTAGAATGGATAGAAAAAGTACATCTGGAACATGTCATTTCTTAGGAGACTCTTTGGTTTCTTGGTCCTGCAAGAAACAACACTCAGTAGCACTCTCCACTGCTGAAGCTGAATATGTAGCAGCTGGAAGTTGCTGTGATCAAGTATTGTGGATGCAGCACACACTCACTGACTATGGTTTGAGTTTCTCCAAAACTCAAATTCTTTGTGATAATACAAGTGCCATAGATCTTAGTAAAAACCCAGCACATCACTCTCGTGAAAAACACATAGATGTTAGACATCACTTTCTTAGGGATCACACACAAAAAGGAGATATTGTTTTACAATTCATCGGAACGCAAGAACAACTTGCTGACATTTTTACGAAACCTTTACCTTCCGATAGATTTGAATTTATAAAACAGAAGCTAGGAATGATTACATTAAAATAATCATTCATATCTACTTCCTGTTTTACATCTCTCCTAATAGTAAAAAACTCCTCGTAGAAAGGGGGAGGGCATTTCTTTATGTCTTTATGTTTATTTTATGTTTCTGATCTTTAACTATTTACTCTATTTATATGTTTCTTTTTCTGTTTATCGTATTGACAGTTTTATCGTTTTTTTTAGTTTTCCTATTTATCGTATTGACCATTTCAATTTTTCTGTTTATCGTATTGAAATTCTTTTCCATCGTACCATTCAATAGTTTTTGAATCGACCGATGATAGTATTGAAATTCTTTTCCATCGTACCATTCAATAGTTTTTGAATCGACCGATGATAGTATTGAAATTCTTTTCCATCGTACCATTCAATAGTTTTTGAATCGACCAATGATAGTATTGAAATTCTTTTCCATCGTACCATTCAATAGTTTTTGAATCGACCGATGATAGTATTGAAATTATTTTCCATCGTACCATTCAATAATTTTTGAATCGACCGATGATAGTATTCAAATTCTTTTCCATCGTATCATTCAATATTTTTTTTGTATCGACCGATGATAGTATTGATATTGTTTTCCATCGTACTGTCAGTTAATGGTAACAACTATTTTCCATTGTACGGTCCGATCATAGTAATGACTTTGTTTTCCATCGGCATCATATTTTTTCTCCTTATGATTGTGTTTACTTTTGTTTCATACCAAAACCAGCAATCACCTTATGTTCTCCGACAGGTTTCTTTTCATTTTTTTTTAAAAAAATTTTTTTTTTTCTTTAATCCTAACCATTGATCTGGTATTATCTAATCTTGACCGTAGAATATCAACGGTATTCTCTTTATCGCCTATAAATACCCCCCTCCCCTCCCCAAACCCATATTGAAGTTTCAGGATTTGAGGCGAAGCTCTGCTCCACCAGCTATAAACAAACGTACGATCTTCTCATCGGCAGAACCTTTATGTCTCAATCTTCTGCTAATACTCCTGCCGAAATGTCTTCAAAGACTTTTACAGAGAAAGACTTTCACAGAGAAAGGTTAGTATCCCGAGATTTTTTCGATATGTATGATTCTACAATCAAGAGGATCATTCTGTTTCAAGGATGGGAACATCTCTGTGTGGAAAAGCCTGATATTCAAGATCCAGTTCTTTTTGATGAAGTTTGTCAGTTTTATAAAACCGTTTCTTTCGACAAAGATATGACTATAAACTTCGCTGTGTACGATAGAAAGTTATCTATGTCTGTGAAACAAGAGGCACATTTTTTGAATGTTTCTATAGAAGGCGATGCATTCTGTCCATCTCACAAACTACCAGAGGAAGTTGGTACGTTTAATAGAGAAAGTGCTGAAAAAACATTGTTTGTTATTAATGAGGAAAAGAGGAAAGTTTCTCATCTTTCACCGGACAAACGGTTTGTCACTTTATGGATGCAAGGTTTTCTTATCCCAAGGAAAGGGGATAGAGAAACCCTTAAAGTTTCTGATGTCTTTATGCTCGACTATCTTGTGAATATGAGGAAAGTAAATCTCATGGGATATGTTTTTGAAACCATCAAGAATGTCAAGAAATGAGGGATTAAATCCCAGATAATAATGTATCCAGCCATCCTTACGAAATTCATTCTTGAGAGTATGAAGTTTTGTAACATTCCATTGAAAGGAGAACCTATGGATTTGAGGCCATCTTTGATTAATAAGAGTATGATGAAAAAGCTGAATGTTTGTTTTGATTCAAATTCAAAATTTTTGTCAGAGATGTAGAAGCTGAATTGGCTCAAAATCAATCGGCACCTATGCCAGCCAAGGACAATCAATCAACCGGTGTTACTCGAAAGTCTGATCCTCAAACTAGTTCAAAACCAAAGAAGAAGCCAAGGAACAGTAAGGAAGTTGTAGCCAAATGGAGAAAGGACATGGAACAGAGAAAGGAAGGTGATCCGAAGTTTGGTCTTGACCCTGCTGAGGCATTTGCAGAAAGAATAAGGGTAGAAGAAACCCTTCAAGCTGAAAAGAAAAAGAAGACTCTTTTGAAAAGAAAGGCTCAGGACTTTGATATCTCTAAAGTCTTAAAAGCAGTTGAAGATGCTAGTGCTCAACTAACTGTGGAAGTGCACCAAGAGCCCATCGTACAGAGTCTGCCTGAGAAAGAAAAAGGAAAACAAGTGATAGAAGAAGTGGAAGTAGAAGAAGGAGATTTTCTGTTAGAATTTCTTCAAAGTTCAAAGAAAAGTAGAGAGGAATCGCTTCAAAAGCTGAGCGAAGGTGTTCAACAAACTCCTCATGCCGATCAGGAAAGATCTCCGGACAGGATGTCATCTCGAGAAAAGCAAGATGCTCAATCTTCTCAGTTTGATAAAGTAGTTGTCATTAGTGACAAAGTGGAAGATGAAAGAAAACAGAAAGAAAAAGAAAAAGGGAAACAGCCAGTTGTTGATTCAAGCAGATCGTATGAACTAGCATCGTACGATGAAGATACTGATTCAGAGCATACAATCTCTCTCAAGAAGAGTGATTATATTGTTCATGTTTTGAGAAGGGTGGAGAAAACAATTCCTTATTTCCCGAGGCTGGAAGGGAAGATTGATTTTATTACTAAAAATCAAAGGAAAAAGTTTGGCTCTGTAAAAGAATTGAGAAAGAAAGTTTTGTCAGTAGAAGCCGATCTGAAAGTTCTTTCGGAAAGCTCAGTTGCTCATAAGAAGGCTTGCAATAAGATGACCAAGTGGTCATACAAAACAGAGAGCTCAATCAATGATCATGAAATATCTATTGAAGATATAAGGAGGTTATCAAATGAGCTAGCAATTGCTTTCAACAAGCTTGATAAAGAAACGGTTGAAAGGCTGAACCTTTTATCTTCTCAAAGAGCTGATGTTCCTTCAGTAAAAGACTTGCAAGATAGGATGAATGCTTTCCAATCTGAATTCTCGAAGGTTTCATCTTTCAAAGATGAAATGGTTTTACTGAAGAATCAAAATTCTGTGTTATCCAAGGATAACAAGACTCTGCAAATCAGAATTGATACTCTTGAAGAAGTAATCAGAGTCCAGGAGGAAACCATCAGAAATCAAGATCAGATTTTTGCGGATCAATAAGAGCTTCTCAAAACTCAGGGTGAATCAATTTCTGAAGACAAGAAGGAGATCAAGAAGATGAAAGCTGTGCTTCATGAGCTTATAAAGAAAGAGAAGGAAAGAGAAAACAAATGATTGTTGTATTTGTTTCTTTTGGAACTTGTCTGTTTTGTAATAACTCTTATAATCCTTTCTCTTTTATCCATTGTCTTGTATTACTTCACTAACTCTTCCAGACAATTCGAGATTACTCCTTTCTTTTTGTAAATCACAAAGGGGGAGAATATTTACAAAGCAAAGATTGTTTTACAAAGGGGGAGAATGCATTACAATGCTTTTAAGGAAAATCTATGAATACAATCCTTAGGAAAGTCAATACCTAAGGGGGAGTTAGTTGTATTCAATTTCTTATTCAGAAGAGTTTTCAATAACTCAGGGGGAGATAAGTATTTCTTGTTTCATTTACTTTGTGTATTTGTGCTTTCCAAAAAGGGGGAGATTGTTAAGTCAAAAGTCTTCTTTTGGCTTTTACATCATGTTTTGGAAATCACAAATATATTCTGTCATGTTTTGGAAATCACAAATATATTCTGTCATGTTTTGGAAATCTCAAAAGTATTCTATCATATATTTGTAAATAACAAAATGTCTTTTATCATGTTTATCGTATCGTACGATGTTGATCGTACCGACCAAATCGTATCGTATTGACTCTGTCAATCGTATCGTATTGACTCTGTCAGTCGTATCGTACTGACTCTGCTATTCAGATGATCATTATTTGTTTTGGTACTTTGTCAAAAACTCTCTCTGCATATGAATCGTACTCATGTTTTACATTTCTATATATCTCTTGTCCTAACAAAACGATGTCGTTGAGTTAGTTACAAACTAATCAAAACGATGTCGTGCTTTCTGTTTCAATATGACCGTTGGAGGCAATATGACCGTTGGAACCCGAGGCCTATAAATAGGAGGTCATTTGAAGCTGAGAATACAACGATGAACAAAGAGAACGAATGAAGAGACTCTGTGAACTACGAAGATTCTAGAGAGAGACACTGTGACTTCTCTCATCAGCTTTGTGCGTCCGATCATCGTATCGAGGGATTTCAAGTAATTGAAAGACAGAGGTGCCGATTACCTGCAAAATCGAGGGCTGCCGGGGATAGGCAGACAGACGTGCCGATCATCGTATCGAGGGTTGTCGGGGATAGGCAGACAGACGTGCCGATCATCGTATCGAGGGCTGCCGGGGATAGGCAGACAGACGTGCCGATCATCGTATCGAGGGCTCACCAAGGTATTGGTGAGACAGACCTTTTATCCTAGGTGAAAGGATAACCCTTCTCTTTGGGTTAAAAGAATTGTATTACTTTTACATTTCCGCTGTTACTTGTATTAGAAAGGGATTTGTATTGTTTCCTTTCTTCTTTACATATTCAATTGTAATTGTTTCAATTACAATCATTCCATTACATATTGTATTGATTGGTTCTATACGCTTTAAGGTAGAATCATTCATATCTGTATTACTCTGATTATTGTGTTCATCTTGAATACAATTGTTTTACATAACATTAGTATTACAATACATCATACCTTTTACATTCAATACAATTGAGGGTATTTGTATTTGTATTAGTTTAAGTTCATTTAAACTAATCTCTTTGTTACTAAAACTCAAAGGTTTTTAAACCTACAATTCACCCCCCCCCCTCTTGTATTGTTCCATCTAATAGACTTTTATATCGACTATTCGATCCAACAACATAGAGTTTAAACAAACCTTGAAATATTATATTATTATTATTTAATTTCAAATTTATTGCCTATTATTTGTATTTATAGTGACTCTTTTTTTATCTTGTAAGAATTTGAAATATTTTGAGGAATAATTTTTAAGCCAGGAGTTGCGTTAGTGTGAGATTTCGAGGCCCTGGGATTCCTAGTATTGATATAATAAAAATATTAAATATGTTATATCACACAGACATAGTTTTTCCGAAATAATGGAATAAATCTTGAATAAAGTATTAGATCAGAAATATGATATTTCCATTAAATTTGGATCATGGGTTTTAGCATAGGTGTGGCGTTACCTTTTTTGGAAACATGTATTCAGTTAAAAAGTGGTCATGAGAAGAATAGTAAATTAATTAATTGAATTAATTAATTTATTTCTAAAAACCTAACCTCCTCCTATTTAAACCCAGTTATGGTAAAATCAAAGGGTTATCCAAATAACATTAGTCATTTGATAGGAGTAGTGAACAAGTGCATTATGGTATCGATGGATCATAGATTAATTGATCAATATCACTAGGATCATCTATACTAGATGGGTTTGTGGATCTCTCCAATGATAGTGATGCAGAATCTTTTATCATTAGTGATATATCCAAAATCCTATTAATATGTTGTTTTTTGGATTTTATACCTTTTTTTCATGTAAAATGTGATTCAATCCTTCTAACAAGATTGATTTACTGATCAACGGTTGATTTGAAGGTATTTCTAAATCATTCTATGGAGATGAATTGATAATATTTAATTTTTTTTCATTTATTGATTTATATTCATTCATTGTTTTAAAGGAAAAGAATCAAGGCCAACCCAAACAATGATTGAGGTTAGTTCATCTTGTTATTATTTTTTCTGTTCTCTTACCATTTGTTGTAAATTCTTCATTAGTGTTTTATTTGGATTTTGATATGAAAAAAATCTTGTATGTGATCATTGAACAAAGTATTTTCAATAAAATAGATCAATACAATGGGATTAATAGAACATCTAGATAATTTTATCAGTTATTGACATTGCTAGTAGGTTTCCATTGGATTTAGAGATCCCCAGTTGTGGGATTTGACATCTCATCATGGCAGTGTGATAGACATTTCTCAAAAAGATTAATGTAGTTTAAATATGTCCAACAATAGAGAGTAATTCATAGAAAACCTAGATCTATGATTTGGGGTGGGAATCATGGAAGATATAGTGTTGAAGGATATGCAAGTGGAAATAAGTTTAGGTTCTTGATTTTTTGAAAAAATCCCAACTATATGACCTATAGTTTAGGGACACATGCCATGTAGTCCCCTCAGTGTAGTAGATAGGGCTTCCATCAGGAGATAAGTATCACATGATATGTGGTGATTCCACATTCCATGTATGCCTTAGCTATCTAACTCTATTTTTATATGGAGTACACACCTAGGAGACCTTGTGGCCCCACATGCTGTATATGGAGATCCACACTACATGTACTTTTGAAGGTGCATGGGAAAGTGAAGACAACCCACAACGAGTGTCATCCTAGACCATAAATGCCATGTGATGTGGGGAACACATTGTGTACATGAAATAGTACTCATACACGGTCAATGTTCATGAGCATGCCTAGAGTACATGGGAATGAGAAATTTTACACTAGATATACTAAACAACATAATGATTTCTAGAATCACCTCAACACATTTTGTATCCCGAGTGAAAATGACATGTATCTAGAGGAGGATATTTTATGTTATACAGTGAGATGCATGTATTTCTAGTTACATAGAGATGCATCTTGTACCTCATTTTACATGTTGTGGACCCCTTTAAAGAAAATCCAAGCCCTTGATATTATACCTTGCATATCTCCTTCTTCGAGACTCACATCTAGGCCTACAAGTATCCTATCATGAGTAGTTTTCCATGGTGAACATGATTGTAGCCTTTATTTTAAAATTAGAGATAGAACGTGAGGTGGTTTTTTTGGGGCTATTCTACTAGTGATTCTTAACTGATGGTAGTGATCATGTTAGATCTATAAAGAGGTGTTAGGGTTTGAAACCCCCTTTTACATTAGGGTGTGGGTCCCATATACTCTCTACATAGGTAGTATTGACCATGTATGATCATCAGAGTGTTACCGGGGTTGTAAACCCCTACACCAAATTAGTTCATGGGTCTCCCATACTATTTAAACATGTAGGGTTAGAAACCCCTATACTACATTGGTCACAAGTCCTCTATAAATAGAGTGATACACCCAATATTTGAGATCTAGTGGGAGTGGGTCCTCTAGTGGGGATTTTTCCTCCTCATCTATGGAGTATAGTGGTGAGGTATGGATCCTTCATGTGGATTACGGAGAGGTTACGTGATATTCATGAATATAGATTCTTCCCCCTCAACTATTGAGCAGATTGGAGATGTGTGGGTCCTCCCCCAGTTTTTTTATATGGTTCCACATGATGTTGTGAATAAAAGATAGACCTTTGGAGTTGAAGGATGACTCATCATTCATAGTTGGGATATCAAGATGGAAATCCAATTTCTCTATTTTTTTGGATTCTTGTTGATAATTTGTGGTTTATGTATGTTTTGTTATTATGGTTATTGTCTCATATACTAATTGACATGCATTCATAGTGATGATATGATTACTCTCCCTTGATGCTATTGTTTGGGGATTTTAGAGTGTACTATTGAGTATTTATATACTCACCCATACATGGGATTTTCCCACACGTTCCATGTATTATGCATATGATATGAAGATTGGTGCTGAATTTAGTAGAGAATATCGCTACATGGGTGTATTGACAGTGATCAGTGGTCAGACTTAGAGATCGGGATTAAGGCTCTCTCTATTTCAACTTTTTCTAATTGTTGTCAAGTTGGGCCACCATTTTTGGATGGTCTTTCATTTTTCCACTTTATACAAAAGTATTATTTTTGTATACTCTGATATATTCCTTGGAGATTTTTTTGTGCATGGTTATACTCTAGATGTTGTAGGCTTTTATTATTCCTCTACACTTTTTCATAGAGATGCTTGGGTGTGTGAATATAGGTACATTAGGATAAGAAATCCCATTTCAGTTATGCCATCTTGGAACTTGTCTCTAGAAACTAGACTATTGGAAGATGGCTTGGGGTGTCACACTTGGATTTCCACTGGTTAGATCGGCCATGGTGGTTTGGGTCATGACAAAGTGGTATTAGAGAACTTTATCCTAGGACCAGAGTTTAGATATGGTCTAGTTGTGAGGTTTGATTTGGAAACTTTAGAAATAGTGTTTAATTGTATTGATTTAATCTCTCAAGATTGGGAAACCATTTTTGGTGTAAAATACTACATATCCATTCACCAGGAATATAATAACATGTTGTGGATAGGGAACATGTAGAAATAGGTTGCATGTAAACCACTGGTACATGAATCATATAGGAATGGGTTGTTGTTCCTATGTCCTTCTTGAGTTATCTCCCCAATTATTATCTTTGACCATCGTACATATTGATAATTTTCAAGATACATCCATGGTGACTACCAACTAGTATTTAAATAATGTGTCATGATGACGACTAGTTGATCAATGAGGCCTTAGTTCAAGGACCCACTCATGAGGTGTTTCTTTGAGACAGGAAAAGAGTAGTGTTACCACCAATTAAGTAGTGCATGGAACCTCTTATTGTGGTCCAAGAATATGATCATACACATTTTGAGAAGTGGATAGCTCTAGAAGGATAGTATGATAGTGTGTGCAGTCTTAGAACATTAAATGAGTTTTAGTGACCTATGTTTTTTTATGATCCAAACCACCAGTCGATGGAGGTTTATATCAAGGTTGTGGTCTAGGTTTCTTATCTTCTTTAGAACCTAACTGGACTAATGGTTACACTCATGACCGGTCTTCTTGTGGAGTAGAATCAAGTTTTGGAAGTGTCATAAGATGATTCACCTATGTTTATTGTGCATCATGGGTTCCAAATAGAGAGGTCACCCAGGTTTCATCGTGAGACGGACCCCCCGTATCAGGTGGTGTCGGATTGGAATAGGCATGTGGTGTGAAATTCCTTCTTAGATATGACCCCTCAAGATTGTGGTCCTAGAGTCGATACTTCTCTAAGGTGATATAGGCCATATGTATACCCTTGTGTTTGTGATGTTTGATGTGACTACAAATGATCATGGAAGAGGGACACTTCCCCTATTGAGATGTGTTCTTATGATCTAATATAAAACTTTATGGGTGGTTCATTTCCTCTCAAAGAGGATAGTTTTGAGGTGTGGTAGATTATTTCCATTCACTTTTAAGTTTGAGGTCATTTTTATGTGCTAAGGTGTCAGATCAAACCCTTGTTTTTGAGAACAGATAGGCAAGGGAATGGATAGCTTCAGGCAGCAGGAACCTATGACCTAGAGGCTTTGAGTGTGGGTTGAGATCTGACATGTGTCTTCACTGATCCATATATTGTTTTATTAAAAATTTACAACCCTAATTCCCATAAAATTATTCCTTGTTAGATACCTTGTGATGTCGGTATATCCATTTTCTTCGACCCTTGTGCTTAGAGAATCCTATAAAGGAGGATCGGTTATCACACTTATATCGAAATTTTGAGATTACTCAGCGAGGCGAGAGAGCCTCACATGGAATATTTCCAAATTGATAGTGGGACCCTACAATGTTTTACTTGGTATGGAATGGTTTCCCACTATCCATAACCAGTTAACTACTATTAGTTAGGGTTATGGTGTACCAGAGTTAATGGGATGGAATTTATCTTAGTTTGGTACATTTAAATTTTTGGTAGAGTATAATGAGATCAGGTTTAAGAGGATACGGAATATTCCTAGTCAACTGTTTAGTATAACATTTGGAGAATTTTATTCTATGATCTTTTAGTTATGGTGATGTGGGAGAGGTATGAGAATTTTTTCCCATAGGGTGTTCCAGGTTTACCACCGCATCAAGATTTTTTTATGTGTGGACCTGCACCAATGATTTTCTTGATATCTGTGTTATCATATCAGATATCCTCATGCAATTATGATATCTGGAGGTGTAGTTGGATAAGTATTTAGAGCAGGGTTTTTTAGACCCATTGTGATCACTTGGGAAGCCTTGTGTTTTTAGCCTAGGATGCGGATGAGTGTTTTAGGTTAGGTGTGGATTGACATCATCTGAAATAGGTAAATAATAGGAGAAAATATCCTCCCAGAGAACCAATGACTTCTTCAACCAGTTGTTGGGGTGAAGTGTTTCTTAGAGTCTATCCTTAGGACATTTTATCACCAGCCCTAGGTTATAGAGGTAGATGTACAGAGTGTGTCTTCCTAGAACCTCTAAAATTTCATTGTGTTCTTAGTGATACCCATTGGCATGTCCAATTCCCCAGAATAATTTATGGGACTAATGAACTGTATCCTTGAACCTTCTTGGATCAGTTCATGTAATATCCTAATATTTTAAAAATAAACAATATATTCAATAACATAAAAGATATGTTACACCGAGATTAAACGAACAACGAATTATCATTATTTAAATGTGAGTGTTACAACCTAGCCATTAAATTGGAAAGAATGAATAGTATTCACTTCAATATGAAAATTTTAATGGTCCCACTCATTTATAATGTATTAATTAATTCTTTATAAATAAGAACTCTATTTTTAGTAAATTAATTTTAATCATCAAAAATGTTTTTCTTCAAAAATGGGTTTTCTTACTTTTATGAATGAATATTATAATTAATTTTTGGAAATTCTAGAAAATTTATATAAAAAAATAATTTTATTATTAAATTAATCATGTAAAAATTATCTTATAATGAATTTTTATATGTTTTTGAAATGATTTATTTTTCAATAAATAATGAAAAATACAAATTATTATTAAAAAAATAATTTTATTTTCATGTATTTACAAAATAAAATAATATTTTTAATTAGTTTTAAATTTTAGTTACTTTATATTTAAAATAATTCGATTATGTTTTTTTAAAATCTTTTATACTTGAATTTAGTTGAAAATCCTTTATATTTTAGACTGTCATTTTTCTGAAAAATAGTTTCTTGTTATATTTTTTCAGTTTGATTTTAAATTAAATTCTACAAATTATATATTTTATATTTTTTAAAACGAATTCCATATTTGGAATAATATAGTCTAATTTTTTTTTAAAGATCAATTATATTTTTAGTCAAAATGTACAGTATTCTTAGTAATTTTGGATACCTGAATTAAGAGTAACTCACATAATTAAGGGATACAAATAAAATGATAAAAAAATCTAATCATATAAAAACTTGCCTAAATTTTATTATATGATCCCATTTTATCTATACTCATCCAATATTTTGTTATATGACAGTTTTTTCATTTCAGTATGATTATTACCATTATAATATTTTAGGTAAATAAAATTTAAAAATGTCACACTCTTATTTTTAATAACTATAACATTTTATATGTGTGGATAACCATCGTATATGTTTAGTTATAAATATTAATTTGAAAGAAAAATAATTTACCTTAATCATGGTAATTTATTTTTTAAATTTTTAGTGAATAAATAATTATCTTAAATTCATACAAAATGAAAACACAATAATTATTTAGTTAATGGAATAATAAAATAAATTATATTAAATTATTTAAAGTATTATAATTTGATATAATATAAATGAATTTTATACATGAAAATGACATTTTAATGATGTGTTAAAATAATCGTTTCTAATTTTATTAGTTTTCATGATGTTTTTAAAGTCATAGTAATGAAAAGTTCAACAAATTGATATTTTTGATATTATATACTAACTAATATTTTAATAAATTAAATAAATTTCATAAAAAAATATACTCAGAAAATTTATTATTATATGGTTTATAATATCAATAATTGTCTATTTAAGGACTTATTTTCCATTATATCAACTATCATTCCCCTTAAAGAGTAAAAATCATTATTGTCATGATAATTGTGAAAAGGGTTAAAGAGGGGTTACAACCAAATGATAAGGGTAAAACATAATAAAAAAATGTATAATTTTTATTTTATGATAGTATATAGACCCATAATCATACTATATTCTAAATAAATCATTTTGGATCTACTTTTTAAAAAAATTAATTTATATTAATTTAATATTTTGAGAAATTCCTAGAGTTCCCCTCCCTTATCTTATAAAAAAGACATCTCTCCTTCTCTTTACTTCATAGTTAAATAACCTTTTTTCCAATGCCTACCCAAATCCCTTATTATAATTCCTACCCTCATTATAGAGGTCTGTGTTTGTCATAATTCCAACCTTAGGGGTACTAAGGTGTTAATTAAATGTGACTTTCAAAAGAATAGGTATAGTTTTCAAGATAAATTTTAGTTTTATTTATTCATTTGCCTCCTTAAAATATTTTTCAGTCATTATAATACAATATAAATAGTTTTATACATATACTAATATGTTATTATGTTAATTTGATAACCTATATCCTTCTCCAACCTCTGTCAAATGGGAGAGAAATTCATTGATCCTGTGTATGGTGGACTACCTCCTTGTGAACCGATGTAAATTATTTTCCATTACTATCTCTCAATAATTGTTATAATAATGGAATTAATTATTCTATATGATATTACTAAAATATTTATCATTATAAAAAGTTAATATATCATTTACCTTCTTAGCATAACATTCACTAAAATGTGATAACTTCATTTGTACGTACGTGAGGACTACCACCTCCACAAAGGGATATGATTCATTTTTCATCACCACTTCTATTAGAGGATATACATATATATATATATATTTGTGTGTTTCTATGTATATGTGTCAATACATAAAGTAGTAATATCGTATTTATGATATTATTATCATTCATGAAATATAAAATAATACTTACCTTCTTTCCCTAATGATCATTTTAAAATGAAAATTTTACTCATTCAGATATATGGCCTACTATCTCTAAGATTGTAATGTAGTTCATTTTTTATAAACACATATAATTTTTTGATTAAAAATTATAATTTATGTATAAAATTGATAATTATTACTTGATTATTATTCAAGGTATTGTGTATTAATGAAACATTGACCATAGTGATCATACCTAATTCATATTGTACATATAAACCAAATATTATCAAAACTACTTGAGTGAATTAATTGATTAAGTAGATAAATATAGTAAGGTAAGAGATGAAATAAATGTGAAAAGTTTTCTTAAGTAAGTAAATAATTAACCTATGTTTATTATTCAAGAATATACAAAATTTAAGTGACCAATCAGACTCAAGGTAAGGGAATTTCTTTTGAGAAATATATTTTAAAGACTCACTGAAAACTCTATTTTTCTTCCATATCCACATTTTTAATGTTATTTAAGGATTTATATGTACATAAAATAATTATAAAGAAAATTTTATGTCCCTTTTGACTTTATTTTAATGGTTTTCAAATGAATATTTTTATGGAATTTTTTTACATTCCTTAAAAAAAGACAAAATCCGTATTCTATTTTAATGTATATGGTGAAAATGACCTTTTACACTAACATAATCATTATTTTATTATTTTCTTCCTTTGCAAGATTCCATATTTTATTCAAATAAAAACCACCTTACCTATGTTTTGGTTATTTTAAAAAAGTTTTTAAAAATGGAATGGATATATCAATATCCAAAAATATTTTCTTATAGGTGAAAAGAACATTTTTATGATACACCATTTTATGTATTTTGTTATGATTATTGAGAATTCATAATGAGGATGGGTGGTTACATTAAATACTGAGGTTGGTGAGCCCATTATGGATCTCTAATTCATTGGGTAAATTGAAGTAGTTAACCAATTATGATTCTCATAAGAGATTATGGGAAGATAATATGATGTTTATTCCATATATTTGATGGAGTTAACTAATCAGATTTATCCTAAGATATTATGGGAACATACTTTGATTATTAATCCAAGTTTAACCATGATGGATATTTCAAGTGTAAATATGATGGTTACTCCATGTATAATCATGATGGTTATTCTATATATAAGAGTCATTTAAAAATGGCGACCCAGGTTTCCTACATGTTTTTTCTATGCTTTATATGGGTTTTAAAAATTTATTTTGAGAAAAAAGTGTGTATTTTTCATTTGGAAATTATTTATTTCATTGTCTTAAATATTAATGTGATAAAGATAATTATTTTATGGGTTATATGTTTTTCATTGGGATAATGTATTTCTTTATCTTATGTACATATTGGGATTTTTGTACTCATAGCATGTTTTAAAATGTTTTTCATAGAGTTTAAGGATAGGTAATAGAAATAGAGAAGTTAATTTTGAATTCATTAAGAATTTTCATGAAATTAAATCATGATTTCTTTTAAAGGTTTTATATTGTGGGGAAAATTGATATTGATTAGAAATTTCCACTTTGTAAAATATGGTTTTTTATTAATACGTATAACCTAATTATCTAAAAATATAAAATTAAAAGATATTTGGGAATGAAAGAATATGAATCAGATTCTAAAGAAACAATATTATACGATGTTTAAGGATTGTTCCTTATATTTTTTGATAGTATTCTTCAGTGAAATCATTTAGTACTCAACGTCAGAGGTGGAGCATGTGATATACTTAGGTATGGTTCTAGGAATTCTCTGAGAGTACCATCTATATGAGGAGATCTCTTAATGTCAATTAGGTATTTCGGAGGTCCATATCTTTTGATATTTATTCTCGGAAATCATGGTTATAGTGGAACTAGAAAATGTTGTGTCGGTTCGAGCTTGAGATCCATCCAAAGGTATGGTCATGGTAGTAAATTCTCAGAGGGGGGGTTTCCTTTCCCTATTGTAGATTGAGGTGAAGAAGTACATTACCTCTTTGAAATTATCCCTTTAGGATGTGGATGGTGAATCACATCTCAGGTCGATAGGTGTTACCCCATCATGTTTACAACTTATTAGGGGAGCTCATCTTAGAGATACTTACTAATAGATATTTCATGACCAGATATCCACTAGACATGATCCCAATGGATTTTTTGAAGGTGGGGAGCACATCATCCCTGTTTGAGGATAGATGATGGCACCATTAATACTATTAAAGGAGAGGTTTGTGAGTTTTTTCCCCTTAGTGGTGTATCCAGTATAGGTGAGTGTATACTTGGATCCTTTAGAATTAGGTTGGGTATCCAAGGATGTTCTATCGTGTTTCTGAGTTAATCTCTCTATGTCTCATCTATCTATTGGTGAACGCCTATTTTCCCAGATGGAAGTGGAAATGGGAAGGTATATTTATGTTTTTAATGATGGATCTTTGTAACATCACTAACTCGGATGACATGGAATGTTTCCCCTATCCCGGTGGGTCACATGGCCTCAATTGCATCTCCCCAAATTCTAGAGGATTCAGAATAGTATTGAGGGGCTAAGTGAATTTATGGGGAGGCAATTCCCTCACTAGAATAGTGTAGCATAGAAAAATATCAATAATAGATCTAATTAGTGAAAGTAGTAAACCATAAAATAGAAGTAAATAGTGAAAGAATAATAGTATAAAAATTCCATAAGTCTTATCATATAAAATATGATGATATATGTCACATTTTTCTAATAAAATATCCAAAACAAGTATATGTCATATATATTCAATACATTTCCAAAAAGTACAAAAGGTCCAAAAGAGTCTCAGCAGCATCGCAAGCCTCATCTTGGTCCCACGCCTTCCCAATCCTAAGTATCATATCAACTACCACTGTTACAGTGCCTTCCCTTATCAATACCTATAGTCATATAATCTGTTTGCGTCTAAAAACATGACCCAAATAGGTTGTGATACTAAATCCTAGTATGAAACCACCCAAGGATTGTGTCAATCATTCATTGAATATATATAGAAGATAGTGTGCAATAATAAAAGTAGTAATAAATGAAGAAATAAAAATTAAATAGAAAACCTGAAATGGTTTTCATTTAAATTCATTAACCATTTCAATCACATTCAAATTTATAAGTATCAAGATCCATCTCAATCTCAGCATACCCAATGTACTTAGAATCAAAACAGATGCCTCATAAGGTCATCTAAACAATAAAAATAGAGACTAAATCCAAGATTGTGCTTTGTCTTAGTATATGTAGCATAATTCAATTCATTTAATTCATAAAAAACTTGAGTATGTCCATCACAATCCTAAGATGGAATTCAAGTACCACTCTATGTATAATCAACCAACGCCCTACAAGACTGTCCATGGTGAAACTTTCATGAACCCATCTATTGATCTAGATGTGGTATAAATTCCATGTCATATGAGTCTGTCCTTGGTGGTCTTCTATGGAATCCCCAAGTATCACTCATGACATATACTCATTGTCCTTTGAGTCTGTCCATGGAAATCCATTAGATTCCAAGTTTCACTTGGTATATATTTCAAGTCTCAATTAGTTCATCCATGGAATCTCTCATTTGTATCCATGTATCACTCATGACAACATCACATTAACTATTGATTACATCCATGTAATCTTATGGTGTATCCATGTATCACATGTGGATAAATCACATTTAACCATTGAGTTCATCCATTGAATCCTACGGTGGATCCATGTATCACCCAAGGTATAAAGGCCAATAGTCACATGATTCTTTCCACGGAATTATAATTTGAATCCATGTATCACTCAGGGATACTTATTATTTTACAAATTCCATTCCATTAAACATTTCATTTAATATGCCAAGGTCAAAACCAAGATCATCCTCTAATAAGCTCACCTCAAAAGTTGTATCAAACCTTGGACAACCTCAATGGTCTTTGAATTTCAATTACTCACATGGGAATAATTCATATAATAATAATCACATTCATAACAAACTAATACATGGATTTAACATCATTTAACTCATGTCGGAACATTGTGGTAATGAGCTTCCCATGCTTAATTGATCCATTAAATTTCATGGTCTCAACATTTCTCACAAGGGATAGTAATTCATGGTCCATTCAAATACTCACATTTCCATTTTCACTATAGAAATCTTAACAAGCCTATAAATATATCACATTAATTAATTATAATATAACTCACATGGAAAAATAAAAAATTAGAGAAATTAAATCCAATTTCATGAACTCATGGAATAGCCTTTACTTTACTCACATAGGAAAGGCATTACAAAGAAAAAAATCTTAAAAAATCAATGGAATACATGGGTCAAGGGTAAATTCATCCATACCATACCCTTAATTCAATACAATTACAGTCTAACAATATTTTGATTCTATTTATAAGAGATTCCATTTTTAATAACCCATGAAAGGGATAAAGGAACACCTCAAAGGGATGTCTAAGGAATAAATCCATAAAGGTTTATTCAAGGAGACCCACCCATTGGGGTGGTCCTTATTCAAGGTATAAAACCTATAAAATTAATAAACACACTTATTCAATTACCTAAATCATAGTAGGAAAAAATAGGGTTCAATTTCAATTAAGGTGACGCCTGAAAAATTGGTGTGTGGAACCCTAACATATATAAACGGCTAGAAATTTAGAAAAAGGTATGATACCACCAACCTTAGGTCTGTACTAGATAGCTCATCCATTATCAAGCTATGGTTCATCTAGGTTTGGAAAAAATATAAAGAACAGATGAAGAATAAAAATTAGGGCATATGATCCCAATTTGAAACAGAACATTCGATGTCTTGAAGAATTTAGAATGGCTAAAAAGGAATTCAGGCCTTACCACTATGAATCCAAGGAGATAAACTATGTTTCAATCAGTTATCGGATGGAAAAGGGATCTGAAATCCTTGTTTAGTCAAAGGTGAGGGAATTACAAAGGGGGAGGTTGTTATATGTTTAATAAAAACAAAAATTAGGTTTAATAAAAGGATTTTATTTTTAATTAAATTTTATTAATATTCCAACAGAGTAGGGCTCGCATAGTTTACATGTACGGGTTGAAAACCTGTGTGGAAACTGTGCACGGCTTCATGTAGCCTTAATGCATAGTGAAAAGTTAGCCAACATGATTTATAAACCATGTGAAAATCATGTTCAAACCCACTCTCAAAAAATGCTAAAGTTGAAGACATGTTCCATGTTCATGCAGATCCTCTCACACGGTTTCCTCAAACAATGATTCATATACACACTCTTGTCCAAACTCACATGGTTTATTAAAACCATGCTTCCTACCTTACATGATTTGTATTAACCGTTTACCAGTACAAAAACACCCAAAATTTGGTTTCCAGGCTCCGAACCAGCCACAGACACCTTAGATACCTTCATGACCCCAACAGGCATTCTTATTAGGCTATATTTAAGCTAGTAAACAAAGAGAAAACAAAAAAAATATTCATACCTCAAAGAAGAACTGGGTTCTTACAATATTTCCCCATAAAATCAATTCATACTTGAATTTACCTTCCCAGGGTAACAAAGCATGATCTGAGAACAAATCTGGCCACTGTGATCATACATCAGCCTCCCTCTCTCAGGTCTATTCTTCCACATGGTTGTGCTTCTATATCACCCATACTAAAGGAATGGACCAGCCTTAGAGAACCTTAGTGCTACGATTTACAATTCGTATAAGATTCTCCTAGAAGGATGCATCAACATGTAACTCAACCTACTTGAGATGAAAGGCATGAGATGAGTCTAAATAGTATCTTCAAAGCAATTAAACATGGAAGACATCGGGCATAACATGATACCTCTAAGGTAACTGAAACTGATAGGCTATCAGCCTGACTCTCTCCCGAATCTCGAATGAAATTATGTCTCTAGGAAAAAGCCTACCCTGTCTTTTAATCATCTTGTGTCCCAACCTCAATGAAACACATAAAAAACCCAATTCCAAACCTTGAACTCTATAGGTCATCTACAGAAATCAGCGTATGAATTCTAATGAGCATGCACAGTATCCTTACAATTTTAAATAAACTAAACGTGTTTTTTGGTCTCCTAGACAATACAATGTCCCATTATAGCTACCTCTTCTAACTATATCCAATACAATGGTGATCGGCATGGACTACTATACAAATCCTTATATGGATCCATATAAATATTATCCTGAAATATATTATTTTAGGTGAACTCAACCATGGGTATATGCCTCTCCCAAGAGCCCCAAAAATCTGGGACACATGCCTTTAGCATATCCTCAAACACCGAAATCATGCTCTTTGACTAGCCATCTCTCTGGGGTGGTATGTTAAGCTCAGAAACACTTGTGTACCCAACACCCTTTGCACCCCTTTAAAAAATAGATAATTAAATCGATTGTCCCTATCTAAAATGATATAATGCGGGAACCCAGGCATGTATACTATCTCAGGGATATACAACCTCTCAAACTCATTAACTAAAAAGGTCTCCTTGATAGGTAAGAAGTGGAGACCTTCATGAGACTGTCAAAAAAACACTTAAAATATTATTATCTTCAGTCAATCTGGGTAAACCTATCACAAAATCCACCGTGAGGTCATTCCATTTACACTCTGGAATAGGTAGCTGTTGTAAAATTCCAGCTGGTCGCGGGTGTCCCACCTTCACCTACTGACATGTGTAACAACTCATAACAAAACCAGCAAGATCTCTTTTCATACATGGCCACCAATACTTTCAATGAAAATATTTATACATCATGGTGACACTAGGATACACTTCCCAAGATGAATCATTAAAATCCAACATCATCTCCTCACACATTTCCTAAGAGACCCATACACAACCATGTACTCACAATATCTCATCCTCACCTACAGTCCATCTATAAGGAGAGTCTTCACCTACCTTACTCTCCCATAGAACTAGGCCTTTATAGTTTGATAGTTGTGTTATCCTAACCCCATCCAACAGTTTATAGCTAATAATTAAAGAATAATGGTACGTCTTCCCCTAAATGTTGTGCATATCCAAGTGAATCTCTGAGAACAATGTCATAAGCTTCCACTCGCTACTGGATTATTGCACTGCTTGTACCTGAGTCCTATTGCTTGGTGCATCAGCCACTTCATTTTCTTTACCAAGTGTGCAGGCAAGATCGATGTCAAAATAATGTAGGTACTCAACCATCATTTTTTGTCTCAGGTTCAAATCGTGCTATATAAAAATTTACTTGAGACATTTTTGGTTCTTGTACTTCATAAAATGACCTTCCATTAAGTAATTTCACTAATATCTCAATGCATGAACAACCATGACTAACTCAAGATCATGTGTCAGGTAGTTCCTCTTGTGTGGTCTTAGCTACCGAGACCCGTACGCAAAGACTTGGTCACCCTATATAAGAACTACTCTCAAAACAATACCTAATGCATCACAGAAAACAATGTAACTCATGTCCTGATCTGGAAAAATCAATATGAGTGCTGAAGTCAATCTCCCTTTCAACTCATGAAAGGCCATCTCACTGGAATATGACCATACATAATTCACACCTTTCTTATTCAATCACATAAAAGGCCCTGGTAATCATGATAAGTCTTGTATGAAGTGAATGTAGTAACAATCCAACCCTAAGAAACTTTACACCTCAAAAACATTCATGGGATGCTCCCAGAAAACTACATCGATCACATTCTCTAGGTCCATTGATACTCCTATATATGAGATGATGTGACCTAATAAGTGAATATGATCCATCCAGAAGTGGTATTTTGTGATCTTAGCATATAAAAGATTCTCTCTAAGTGTATTCAAAATGATCTCATGATGGGTGGAATGGTCATTTCGATTATGATAATACTAAATGGTATCATCCCTGAAAACCACCACAAATGTATCGAGATAAGGATGTAATATGTGGTTCATCAGTTCCATGAAGGCCGATGGTGCATTCATGAGACCAAAAAACATAACCAAATACTCATATAGACAATACCTACTTAAAAAAAGTATGTGAGGTATATCTGATGGTCTAACACACACCTGATGATAACCATGTCTCAAATAAATATTTGAGAATACCCAAGATTCTTAGTTCTGGTCTGAGAGATAATCTATCCATGATAGAGGATAACAGATTTTAACCATCAACTAACTCAAATTCTGGTAATCCACACATAACTTGAGGGTACCATCCAACTTTTTTAAAAAAAGAACTGGCGAACCCCACGGAGAAGAACTAGGTTGGATGAAACCATTTTCCTTTAAATCCTCTAACTAACTCTTTATCTCTTTCATCTTAGTAGTATCCATTTTTTATGGAGGAATGGATACAGGTGAAGATCCTAGCACAATATCGATAGAGAACTCTACCTATCTCACTAGAGGTAATCCTAATAATTAATCCAGGAAGACGTCCCTGAAATGATCAACCACTCAAGGGAAATCCTCCTGATGATTTCCCTGATAATCTGGATATAAAATCACAATATGGGCTGTCATCCCACCCATACCATAATGCTTGGGTTCTGCTCGGATCTCCTGGACATCCAATTCACCCTTTTTAATAAACTCACTTCCTATGGTGGTGTAAAAGTAACCCTCCGGCAATAGCAGTCAACATAATCTCAATAAGATACGATCCAGTCCATCCCAAGTATAACATCAAACCCTATCCTATTGAGGATATAAAGGCTCTAGAGGATGTGAAACCCACCAATATCAAGGGGGAACTCTCTAAACTAGTGTAAACCCTCTATTATGATTCCCAACCGAGTGTTTATTGTCATAAAACCCTCATAAAAACTAAACATTGATCCCAAGGATCCCTATAAAGGGAAGAGATATAAAACTATCTGAAGCCCTTATATCAAACAGTGCATAAGATAAAGTAGAGGCTACTAGAATTGTACCTCTGACAGTAGAAGGTCCAGGATCCTTCCCTTTCTAGTTATGTTGCACAGTGTATACTTGGCCTAAACAGCATCACTATAATACTGTCCAACTACCCTGAGCAGATCCACTCTGATGTCAATGCCAAACTATTGTCTGGTTAACACATCCATGACCACCACCTCAGCCTGATTGGCTAGGTACATTCTAGCTCCCTTCCTAGTGAGAAGTTGACGACCCTAATTCCAAATTTGGAGTCAGAGTAGACCCTATCTCACTAGCTTCTTGAGGAAACGTTCAAGAGAATAATTTTAGATTGTCCATCTTGCCGCAAGAACAGCACTCGATTGGCTCCCTCAAACACTTTGGCCTCATATTCCCCAACCTACCGCATTGGTAGTGCCTAATATAGCTAGCTGAAGAGATTTTATTACTGCTGCAATCACTACATGGAAGCTCCAAATGATTCTTTATACTAATAGTTGATGTAGTACCAGACCTACATGTCGAACCACCATAGCTCGCACCTCTAGATTCCATATGGTTATGCTCTTTGATTAGTTCCTAGTTCACTATCCCAGATGTAGTAGTCAACCGAAAGACATTTATGTGCGATCGGATTTCATACCTAAGACCATCATCGAATACTCTTGCTTTAGACAGATCATCACCCATCATAATGGCTGCAAAGTGCTGGAGTTCAACAAAACGGGCCAAGTAGTCCATAACAAACAATAAACCCAGTTCCAGATGTACAAACTCATGGGCTTTATTGGCCCTCAACATCACATGTTATAAATAGTCATAGAAGGATATCTAAAAGTCTATCTGAACCATATCTTAATGATGTTTTTTCTGAGTGATAACGTTCTACCATCTCTTTGTAGAGTCATGCAGTATATACATAACAATTTTAACCCGCCACTCAGGAGGTGTCTCAAGATGCTCAAAGTTAGATAACATGGACTCTATACATGACTCTACATCCTATGGTCCATCATCCCTTGAAAACATGGGAAAATTCTACTACTGCAATACTCATTTCAGTTCAACCATAGACGTGGTAGGTTGTAGCACTCTCTAAATTGTCTGCATGAAGTGCATAATGTTTTCAAAGAATTGTGCCTCAGCCCCTATATCTAGTATGAAAACATGTACCTCAGCTAGCTCAACTGGAAAATCCACTGGTAACCCCTGTCCTACCACCTCTATGGTATGATTATATTCCCCCTAGTATCATATACGCAGAGTTCATCGTGGTAGAATCTCTATACTTCCCAACATGAAACACCCCGATATATTTTGAATTAATTTTTTTAATTATTTTAATCTATTGATATTTCCACTTCACGCAACACTGAATATAGATTTTTTTTAAATATTAAATAGCACTATGTTTTGATTAGTTTATACGCAACCCCAATGGAATATTTCACTACACCCAACACTGAATTGGCTTGCGTTACATGCAACACTAAGTTTCTGTGAAACAACACTTTACTATTATAATTATTTAAATAAGATAGTTATAAACTAGTCCTTAAACTTATAATATAAATATTAAAAAATAATTTTAAAATATTCATTATAATGTTTTTTATAATGAAAAATATAATTTTTTGTAAAGTATTTTTATGTTTAGAACTACTATTTTTTCAAATGAATTTCTTTTCCTGAAAAATGATAAAATTAATTATAAACACCCATAGAAATTGATTTTGGAAAAACAAAACATCATTTTTGAATTAGGAATATCAAAATCAGCTTCGGGAAAATTTTTGGTATTTTTCTAAAATGTTTCAATTTTTTATGAATAGTAGAAAATACTGCATTTGTAGTTGAAAATTGATTTTTTATTTAAATAATTATTTTAATTTCAATTAATTTTAAAGTAACTATATATAAATAATATATATATAAATCCAAAGTAGGTCATTGGGATAAATTTTATAATATAATTAGATACAAAAAATTATTGAACTGTTGAATGTCTCTTTTACCCGCCTTCTATCCACATTTATGGGATTTGCATTAAACAAAATTTTACCAATTCTGTGAATTGAATTTACAGAAATAGACATACATGGTTGTAATCAGTATCAAAAATTTGGTCTAATATGATCAAAATAATTTTTGGTGAATAGTAAGTTTTGAATTTTATTTACCACGGTTAAAGGTAAATAGGACAATTAAATGTAAAAAATAACGTTATAATAATATAAAATTACCCTAACACTTGTACTAATTTCATTGGATAAGTGTTTTTATACCCAAATAAACCATAGGTCAAAATTATGATCCTTTTTAAGACACTTGTGTAATATTAGTACATTTATTATATTTTATTTAAAAATAGTTAAACATTTCATATTAAAATTTTAATAAGTAAATAATTTTTAATATAGGGTTATAAATAAGAAAAATTGGACTATAAATATTAATTATAAATATAATAAATTTATCTACATCATGATAATTTATTTATAATTTTTAAAAATTAAATAATTGAATTTATTTATGACAGAATGATGATGTATTAATAGATTTATTAAAGGAAGAATCCAATAAATTATATTAATAATATAAAAACAAATATCATTTGGCTATTTCATTCCATAAATGAGTTTTTTTGGATGATTATGAAATTTTAGGGATGAGTTAATATTTTTTTAAGGAATCAATTTTTTACAATTTTATAAAAACTTAAGTAATAAATAGTGTCAAAATTGACATAAATGATATTTTAAAAGAAATAATATTTTCTTAAAAGATAAAAAATCCATAAAAATATAAATTTTGGCCAAATAACTATGATATTGTTAAATATGTATTAAATGATCCAATTGTGGTTTTTTTCCATTTTATAGTAACTATATTAACCCTATAGTGTAAAAATACAATTTTTCATGGTAAGAGTTAAATTCCTTAACTAAGGGTTAAAGCCAAACGATAAGGTTCATTTTGTGACATAAATATGTCCTAAATTCATTATTTGAGTGTATTTATACCCATAATCATCTAGAATTATAAATAACTCACTTTTGAACTATTTGAAATTGAAAATAAATTTATAATAAATTAATATTTTTGGAGTTTCCTAAAGTGCCCCTCCTCCCTCCTATAAAAGGGAACCTCCCCTTCTCTTTTAAACACACCTCTAAAACATTTTTCCTCAGAAAAGCCATTCCCATTTCTTCTCCCATAATACCTACCTATTTCCTGGAAGAATTCAATTGTGAATAAGGAAACTCAAGGAAACCTTTTGGCACAAACAAAAAAGAGTTACTAGATTAAGAGGTAAAGTCTTCTCTAAAACTCATTTCCTTTATTTTACTCCTACAAACCCTACACTACCTTTATTCCACTATTTTATGAAATCACTAGTATCCTAAATATTATATTATATTTTCATACTAAGGGTTTAACCTAAACTTACACAAACCTCTATATAATTGATATCAAACATGTTATTTCTGTGCACGGTGAACTACTGCCTCACAAAATGATGATTGTTCATTTTTCTATTACTGCCAATCATGGTGGCCATTAAGATGGAATATATATATATATATATATATATATATATATATATATATCTGTGTGTGTGCGTGTGTCTGTGTGTGTGTGTGTGTGTTTGTATGTATGTATGTATATATGTATATTATATATAATATTTATTATTTATTTAAAATTATTTATTCCTTTTTACAACACATACCATTTTACTTACCATTTGGTGTTAATACGATAACCTCATTTCAGGAAGGGTGCACTACTGCCCCCTCAAGGTGATGTGATTCATTCACACACCACATGGAATGTATTATGGATGGGTTTAGTAAACTGATATGATATATATGATATACTCATAATAATTTAATAATGATATATATATATATATATATTCATATGAATACATATATATACATATTTCATTTACATACTTTCTTTCAATATGACTATTAAAATAGAAACAACGTTCTTGTGTACGTACGGATTACTGTCGCCAAGAATGGTGTATTGTATTTCATTATTCTTTATGATATATTTTATTATAATATAAATATAGTATATATAAATTATATTTATATCATTATTTAAATTTTGGAATCGTGATATAAGTATAAGGACCAAAGATATAACAAATAAAGACACATGTGAAGAACAAAGCGAATATTACCCAAAGTGAAACCTTAACATAGGATTGTTAACAAGAAGATAATATAAGGTTATCATAAAAACATGCGTGGTATTATATATAATAATATTCTTACTTAAAATATTTATAATAAACTTATATTTATTATACAGGAATCTTGTTTGAGTACGAAGAGATTCAAGACACAAGGTAAGGAGATTTCATCTCACTTTTAATTTCTATGAGATACAATCTATGTTCAAAACTCTTTCCTTTTTTGTGATTTATGTACTTAACATGATTGCATCCCATTATTATTATAATTAAATTTATGTTCATTCACATATCCATTTTATGATCTTTCTTTTAGGGGGCTTATGTTTTAAAAGTTGCTAAATTGGTAAAACAGTTTTGTCTCAATTTTCCTTATTTGAGACTCAGGTATTTTTATGAATCTATACTCTTTTTCATGGTGTATGTACTTACATGTTATATCATTAATCTCATTATTTTCATGATATTTTAAGCTTAATTTCATTTTCGTTTATTTTAGGGTGAATATGATCCCAAGTTACCAAGTTATAAGAGTTTATTAAGACAATCTCATTACTTTTCAAGATTGTTTATGTTTATGCTTCCCTTGATGAAATATTATGATCCATCTCTCAAGAACACTCATTATTTTACTTATAATATATTTATCCAAGACATACTAATTTATTAGTACCCTTTTTCTAATCTTATGTGCTTATGGTGATGATTTTAAGTAAAATCAGATCGTCTCTCTCTTCGGTCGGTGATATACTATGTTCAAAGACCATGTTTTCAAAAATGTTTCAGAAATGTTTTCAAAATATCCTTGAAGATAATTTTCAAATAAATATTATTTAAGAAATATTTTATTGTTTTAATAGATTCCCTATAAGTTTTCAAAGATAATTATAAATAAAAAGGTTTTCAAAATGTTTTATGTTATAAAAACCATTTTTCAAATAATAAAGGATATTTTCCTCAAGAAATGTCATTAATAGATCTTTAAAAATTATTTTACATATAACATAACATCTGTTGGTGTTACTCGTTACTTTTTGGTGAAACAATTAAATTTTTACATTCATATTATTTTTATTAATAGATTATATTTTGATGACATGATTTTTATAAAACCTGTTTCTCTTTCACGGGTTATATGATTTTGAACCCGCTTCTTTTCACGGGTTATGTTTACGATAAAATGTTTATGAAACTTGTCTCTTTATATAGGTTAGGATATGTTTACATGTTTATGATACCCATTTCATTTAATGGGTTATTTTATGATTTTTATTGATCTCGTTGCACATCTATGTATGATTTCAATATGAGATGGGTGGGACCTATATCTCCCTCCAATGCATTGGGTATTGATTTATATCTTGTGAGACAGACTAAGATGGTCTTGGGAGTGAAACTTGACTACTAAGATGGCCATGGGAGTGAACAATGACTAGAAATATGGTATTAGGATTAAACTCATGCTACTAAGATGGTCATGAGAGGGAACCATGACTACCAAGATGGTATGGGGAGTGAAGCCATACTACTAAGATAGTCCTGGAAGTAATGCCTTGGATACTATAGAAATCATAATATACTTATGTGTCTGCCACAATTCCATGTTTTATTACTATTTTATGCTTTCATGAATCATGTTATTTATTTCCTCATGATTCATATTTTATGAACTGCCAATCTTTATTCCATGATTAATTTTTATGATCTTTTATTTGTAGGGTATGACCTTATATTTTCATGGTCATGTAATCATACCCTTAGGCTCATGATTATGTTTATATGTATCCATTATTTACTCCTACTAAGCATCTAAGATCACCCTTTTTCTTATGTTTTCTTTTCCCCGGTTTATAATGAATGTTTTAGTTAGGGTTAATAAATGGAAAGATCATTATGGGACATGTTGAAGATATTTCACCAAATTAGAAGAATTTGTTCCAAGTTTCCAAAGGCACAAAACTAATATAGTATTTGGGAATTTGTTTGTATAATTTTGAAGTATTATATAAAAGTAATATAATGTCTATGTACATTAGTCTCGGGTATTTATAGTTGGTATCAGAATGAAGTATCAGTTATCCTTTGGAAACTAGGATGTGAAAACTTTAGTGATATCCCTAGAGATATTTATAAGGACTTGTCAAGGGATGTCCAAAGGATAACTCTAAGTATAGGTTACAATCCTAGAGTTTTTTTATAATCATGAATAACCTATGATTAATCCTTAGATATCAGATATTGAAATATTATAATTAATTTACCTTACTTATGTGTTTTTAATCTCTTATATTTATTTCTCACACTTTGCATTTTGGTTTTACTCAATATCCATAACTAGGTAGTACATAGTTAACCCTTAATGTTTCAAATGTGAAATATATGGTAATTATAAAAACTGATTTTCTAAGTGGATGTCTCATAAAGAGAATCATGAAGGTGGTATGAGTATTTGTTATACTACGGAGGATAAAGATATTGTAAATGATATGTTAAAGGTAGGGGATGTTATAGAATTATTACTAAGAATCTTGGTTATATTAAGGTTGAGGAAACATAAGACATGATTCATATTTTAGGAAATAATAAGATGATGGATACTTAATAATGGTTTAAGAATAAAGTTCGATGATTGAGGTGTATATGTTTTAGAATTCAAAGGCTATACAAATCATGATATATATAAGTGTTTTTAGTATTATTTTTTTATTAAGGATTGGAAAGGATATGTTGAATAGTTCTCAATACATAGAAAAGTGATTTAAGGGTAAGATGATATATTTTGAGATCACATGATTTTGGTAATTATAACCCTTAATATGTCACTTACGCTAAGATAATGATATTTGGATAAAGATATGTTGGATATGACTAAGTAAATTGGATGTTACTTGTTTCTTGGGAACTAATTATGGATTTATTTTCAAGAGTATTATGCTATAATGGATTAGGTATACAAATATTTAGGATTTAATGAATATATACATTAATATTTAGACTAATGAAATAAGCATTTTTCAATAAGGATGTATGGTAATTCAGGTTATTTCCATGTTTCAAGAGAATATGTGATTAAGGTATTCACATATTTGGAATTTCATAACCATTAACTACCTTATAATATATGGGATATAAATGTTAAGCTGATTTAGTGGACTTATTTCTAATGTTTTTGATTTTTAGCGTTAAAAATGATTGTGGTTTTATCCATTTATAGAAATTTTATGTTAAAACTCATATAATTTTTTGAGATTAATTTATTATCTCCCCATAGGAAGATTTATACATATTTTATAACTTGTGCTAACCATTTTGTTGAAAATGGATAGAATGACCTATCATTATTCTCATGATTTTCTAAAACTTTAAGAATGAAAAATTCAACTTCATTTCTAGAAATAAGAGATGAAGTGGAAATTGATCATGGAACAATAAAGGGTGACGTTATGCTAAAATCAAGTAAGTCTATCTTCTCTTAAAAAATTCTTCAACATTAGGAAAAGGGGTCAAGAGGTAAAAGGTTGTCATGTTATCATCATGTTGATGATATCAATGAACTCTTTAATTTTTCTTTATTTTATAGTTTTTTTATTGTTAACATTATCTGGACCACCCACTTTCATGTGATTAGTTATATCTATCAATCTCAATTTACACTTTTCCCCCATGCCCAAATCTTCACCAATGTTCTCCAACATAGAGAATTAGTTATGATTTACTTTAGGTGACTGTTATTTTTCATCTTTTACTTTTTAAATGATATATATATAATTCATTTTTATGATGTGTGTTTCTATGAAAGGAACATTAATGTATTAAACATTTGATATCCCAGGTGAATTTCGAGGGAAAAACTCGTTTTTAAGGGGGGTAGAGTGTGACACCCTGAGATTTTGAGATTTTTTTTGAATTTATTTAATATTTTGATATTTTCACTTCACACAACACTAAATATAGATTTTTTTTATTATATAATATCATGATGTTTGTATTATTTTATATTCAATACAAAGGGAATCATTCACTACACGCAACACTAACTTGGCTTGCGTTAAATAAAACACCAAGTATATAAGAAACAAAACTTTACTATTATAATTTTTTCAATAAGATAATTATAACCTAGCCATTAAACATGTAATATTAATAGAAATAATTAATTTTTTAATATTAGTTATAACGGTTTTGATAATGAAAAATATAATTTTTTGTAAAGTCTTCAAATGTTTAGAACTATTATTTTCTCAAATGAATAGATTTTTATGAAAAATGAAAAATTAATTTTAGACACTCATAGAAATATATTTATATAAAAAACATCAATTTTATATTCATAATTTCAAATTTATCTTAGGGTGAATTTTTGGTATTTTTCAAAAATTTGTTCAATTTTTGATTAATTGTGAAAAATACTACATTGTTCTTAAAAACTAACTTTTTCATTTAAATGATTAATTTAATATAAATTTATTAAAGAAGTACCAATATATAAAAAATACATATATTAATCCAATGTAATTCATTAGAATCATATTTATAATAGAATTATATTTAAAAAAACTATTGAACTTTTGAACGTCTCTTTTACCCCCCTTTTAGCCACATTTGTAGGATTAGCATTAAACCTAATTTTACCACTTCTATAAATTGAATTTAGAAAAATAAAAATAAATGGTTGTTATCAGTATGAAAAATTTGGCCTAATAGGATCAAAATAATTATTTTAAAATAGTAATTTTGAATTTTATTTACCACGGTTAAAGGTAAATATGGTAATTAAAGATAAAAATAATGTTATAAAAATATAAAATTACTCTAACACTTGTTCTAATTTCATTGGATAAGTTTTTTTAGACCCAGGTCAGCCTTTTGTCAAAACAATGATCCTTTTTAAGACACTTGTGTTCAATTAGGCCATTTAATATATTTTATTTAAAGAAGGGATAAAAATGTCATTTTCAAATTTTAATAAATAAATATTTGTTAATATAGGGTTATACATGAGAAAATTAGACATTAAATATTAATTAGAAATATAATAAATTTATCTACATCATAATAGTTTATTTATAATTTTTAGACATTAAATAATTGAGTTTCATTATGACATAATGATTATGTAGTAATATATTTATTAAAGGAATAATCAAATAAATGATATTAATAATATTAAAATAAATATGATTTGATATATTTTATGCCATAAATAAAATTGGATGACTATGACTTGTTATAAATGTTTTAATTTAGTTTTTTTAGTGAATCATGTTTTTAATAATTTATAAAAATTCGTGTAATAAATAGTTTCCAATTTGAAATAAATGATATTTTAAAATAAATATTTTTTTATTAAATGAAAAAAATCATAAGAATATATATTTCATCAAAATAACTATGATAATGTTACATATTTCATAAATTATCTAATCAAGGTTCTTTTCTAATTTAATAGTAAGTATATTATCCCTATAGTGTAAAAACACAAGTTGCCACAGTAAGAGTTAAATTGTTTAACTATGGGTTAAAGATAAAAATATGGTTCATTTTGTGACCTAAAAATGTCCCAAATTTATTGTTTTAGGGTATTTATACCCATAATCATATAAAAATTTAAATAAATCACTTTATAGATATTTTAAATCGGAAATAAATTTATAATAAATTTATAGTTTTGGATGTTTTTTGAAGTGCCCCTCCTCCCTCTTATAAAATGCCACCTCTCTTTCTCTTTTATACACACCTCTAAATCCTTTTATCTCAGACAAAACCTTCCCATTAATCCCTAAAAATTCTCTCCACTCATCATTTAATCCTTAAATTGGGAATAAGGAATATCAACGAAGCATTTTGTCACAAACCAAAAGGAGTTACATGATTAAGAGGTGATGTCTTCTCTCAAACATACTTTCTTTATTTTCTTTCTCCACCACCTACACTCTCATTATTATATTATTTTATGAAAAAAATTATATAATCAATATACTATGAAATATTTATGTTAGGGGTTCTACCTAAACTTATACACACATCCATTTAATGGATATTAAACATATTGTTTCTGTATAAGGCAAACTACTGCCTCACGAAAAGATGATTTTTCATTTTTCCTTTACCACCCATCATGATGGCCATTATTATTAAAACTCTATATTTATATGTTATATATAATATTTATTATGTATTTAATCTTATTTATTCGTTTTTAAATTACATACCTTTTTACTTTCCATTTGGTGTTAATATCATAATCTTGTTTGAGAAAGTGCGGACTACCACCCCCTCAAAGTGATATGATTCATTCAGACACCACATGGAATGTATTAAGGATGGGTTTAGTTAACTTATATGATATATATTATATAATAATTCTTATGGAATAAATATATATATTTGTACATACATATATATACATATTTCATATACATACATTCTTTCCATACAATAATTAAAACAGAAACAAAGTTCATGCATACGCACGGCTTACTGTCTCCATGAACAGTGCATTACATTTCATACTTATTTATGATATAGATTATTATAATATACATATACTGGATATAAATGATATTTATATAATTTTTTACATTCATGAATCATGATATAAGTATAAGGAATGACGATATAACAAATTAAGACACATGCGAAGAACAAAGCGAATATTACTCGAAGTGAAACCTCAACATAGGATCATTTGCAATAAGGTAATATAAGGTCATAATAAAACCATATGTTTTATTATATATAATAATATTCTTCTATACAATATTTATAACAAACTTATATTTATTATACATGAATCTTGTTCGATTGTGAAGAGATTCAAGACAAAAGGTAAGGGGATTTCATCTCACTTTTAATTTCTGTGAGATACAAGCTCTATTCGCCACTATTTACTTTTATGTGGTTTATATACTTCCCATGATTGTATCTAATTATTATTATAATTAAATTTAAGTTTATTTACATATACATTTTATGATCTTTGTATAATGTGGTTTATGTTTCAAAATTTACCAAATTGGTAAAATAGTTGTGTCTTAATTTTCCTTCTTTAAGACTCATGTATTGTTATGACCCAAAAATATTTTTCATGGTGTATATAATTCCATGTTTTATCATTAATATCTTTCTTTTAATGATATTTTAAGCTTCATGTAATTCTCTTTTCTTTCCTGGATAGTATGATCTCATGTTACCAAGTTATAATAGTTTATTGAGACAATCTCATTACTTTTCAAGATTGTTTATGTTTATGCTTATTTTGATGAAATATTATGATATGTCTCTCAATAACACTCATGAGTTTTCTTATACATATTTTATTCAGTACATCCTCGGCTATTAGTACCATTTTTCACTCTTTGGTGCTTCAGGTAATTATTTTATGTAAAGTATGACTATCTATTTCTTCGTTTGGAGATCTACTGTATTCAAAAACCTTATTTTACAGAATGTTTGTTGAAATGTTTTCAAAAGATCCTTAAATATAATTATAAAAGAAAAAATTATTTTAAAAAAATTTTATTGTTTTCAAAGCTTCTCTATAGGTTTTGAAATATATTTTCAAAGAAAAAGTTTTTCAATATGTTTAATGTTATAAAACCCATTTTTTAAAGAAGAAAAGATATTTTCTTCAAGAAATGTCTTTAAAATATCTTTCAAAATTATTTTCCATCTAATATCATGTCTATTGGTGTCACTCATGACTTTATGGGTAAATTATTGAATTTTTATATCCATGTTCTTTCTCTTAATGGATTGTGTTTTGATAACATGATGTTTATGAAACCCATTTCTCTTTTACCGGTCACATGCTTTTGAAAACCACTTCTTTTCACAGTTTATATTTATGATAAAATGTTCATGAAAATTGTCTCTTTACAAAGGTAAGGATAAGTTTAAATTTTTATGATACCCATTTTATTTCATTGGATATGTTATGATTTTTAGTTATCTTATGGAACATGTATGTATGATTTCATTATGAGATGGTCGGGACCTATATCTCCATATAATGCATTTGGTAATGATTTATATCTCATAAGATATAATAATATGGTCTTGGGAGTGATCCTTGACTACTAAGACGACCATGGGAGTGAACCATGACTACCAAGATGGTATGAGAAGTTAACTCATGCTACTAATATGGTCAAGGGAGTGAACCATGACTACCATGATGGTATGGGGAGTAAACCCATACTATTAGGATGGTCTTGATAGTGATTCCTGGGTTACTATGTAAATCATTATATGATTATGTTTCTACAAATATTCCATGTTTTATTCCTATGTTATGATTTCATGGCTCAGATTCTTTATTTCCACATGATTTAGGTTTTATGATCTGCCAATATTTATTCAATGATTCATGTTTATGATCTTTGATTTGAAGGGTATGATCTTCTATTTTCATGATCATGTTCTCATACCATTATGATCATGATTATTTTTACATGTCTCCATTATTTACCCATACTAAGAATTTGATCTCACCCTTTTTCTTATGTTTTATTTTCAGTAGGTTATAAAGAATGGTTTTAGTTATGGTTAATAAAGGGGGGGTTTTTTTGGGAGATGTTGAAGATATTTCAACAAACTAGAATAATGTGTTCCATGTTTCAAAATTAAGTAAAATAGTAAATTATTTGGGAATATTTTTTTATAATATTTTAGTATTCATCAAAATTAATGTAAATTCCATGTACGTCAAGATTGGGTATTTACAAAATACATGCCTCGGTTCATGATTATTAATGATTTCATAGATCAAAATCACATAAATAGATATAGGATAGGTATGAGCCTTACTATACAAAATCACACTCTTATGCCTTCCCCTTGGTTCAAGTCTTGGTGTCAAACAAGTTAAGAAAAAGAAAGATACACTACCAAAATCCCACTACTAAGGTCATGTCAGGTCAAGTTATCTGTTATAATACATTTCAGTTTCATGTGGATTTATATTTATTTTATTTCCAACTAAGTTCAAATTTAAATTATTTTAATTGATACTCATTTCATATTTATGACATCCCTTTTAGAAGTTCAAATCAATGGTACACCAAATTCTGATTTGATAGGGCCCATACACCTCAGGGGCCAAAGCTTGGTGTCCATCTATTGCATATCACAACACATTTCACTTAAAGTATGAATAATTATCGAACAAATTATGATCCGAGAGGTCCCATACACCTCAGGGACAAAAGATGGGTGTCCATCTATTTCACCCTATAACATGTCTCAATATATCTATCACAATATCAGGCATATGAATCACAACACTTGTCACAACAGCATGAAATCTGTAATGCATCCTAAAGGGAAATGCATAATCTAAGGAATCATAAATATATAAGGTTACTATATGATTCATGAGATGGAATTCCCTCATATAATTGGTATTCAATAGAATGGAACCCAAATTCACATAAAAAATAACATCATAAATCAAGTGTTTCACCCTACGATGAAATCAAATCAATTATAATTTTCAAAATCTAGAAAAATTGAAATTCAATTCATGGAAATTTGGATTTTTCTTGTATATAGGTTATATATTCCTAGGAACATCACATTAAAAAATTACTAATTCCTCCTATACCTTTCAATTGTTTCCAAATAATAAATAAAAATATAAAATAAATCTCTTATACGACGTTGTAACGTCCTGGACCCGGATTCCACTGGAAGGTGCCACGAGCCTGGTGGGTCACATGGCCTCAAGCACATCACCCCAAATGTTAGAGGATGATAACTAGTAGTGAGGGCCTAGTTGAGTCTATGGGGAGAATATTACCTCATTATAAGAGTGTATAATAGCACAATACTAATAACGGATGCAATTAGTGGAAGTAGTAAGTGATACAACAAAAGTAAACAGTGGAATACTGATAGTATAAAAAATTCAAAAGTCTTATCATATACAATATGATGATACATGTCACATGTTTCTAATAAAATATATGAAATAGGTACATGTTAGATATATTCAATACATATATAAAAATTAAAAAAAGGCTAAAAGAGACTCAGCAGCATCATAAGCCACATCTTATCCCTATTCTCTCCTACTCCTAAGCATAATATCAATTACTTGTGTTAAGGCACTTCCCCTTATCATTACCTACAATCATATAATCTGTTTGGGTCAAAAAATATGACCCAAATAGGGTGTGGGACTAAATCCCAGAAGTAAACCACCAAAGGATTGTGACAATCAGTCGGTGAATATATATAGTAGTCATTGTGCAATAATAAAATAAGTAAGAAAGGAATAACTCAAAAGTAAATAGGCCACCTGCACTAGTTTTCATTTATATTAATTAACCATTTCAATCACATTTAAATTTATAAGACTAGAGATATCGCTCAATCTTGGAATACCCTGTGTAATTGGAATAACAATATATGCCTCATAAGGCCATCTAAACAATACAAGTGAATATGGAATCCAAGTTTGATATTTGTTTTAGCAGATTCATCATAAGTCAATTCATTTAATTCATATAGAACCTGATTCCATCCATGACATTACTAATATGGAATTCAAGTATCACTCGAGAAATAATGAACCAACACCCTACAAGACCATACATGGTGAACCTCTCATGAACCCATGTATCGATCTATATGTGGTATAAAGTCCATTTTATATGAGTCTGTCCTTAGTGGTATTATAAGGAATCCCCAAGTATCACTCATGACATATAATCAATGCCCATTGAGTCTGTCCTTGAGAATCCATTGGAATCCAATCTCACTTGGTATATAAGTAAATTCTCAATGAGTCCATAAATGGTATCGCTTATTTGGATTCATGTATCACTCATGAGAACATCACATTAACCATTAAGTTCATCCATGGAAACCTAAGGTGGATCCATGTATCACTCGTAGATTAATCACATTTAACCATTGAGTTCATCCATGGCATCCTAAGGTAGATCCATGTATCACCCAAGGTATAAAGGTCAATAGTCACATGAGTCAATCCATGGAATTCTAATTTTAATCCATGTATCACTCAGGGATATTTATCATTTAACCAATTCCATTCCATTTAACATTTCATTTAACATTCCAAGGTCAAAACCAAGAGCATCCTCTAACAAGATCACCTTAAAATGTGTATCAAACATTGGATAACCTTAAAGGACCTGGAATTTCAATTACTTATGTGTGCATAATTAATATAACAAGAATCACATGCATAAAAAACTAATACATGTAATTAGCATCATTTAACTCATGTGGGCATGTTATGGTAATGATCTTCCTATGCTTAATTGATCCATTACATAGCATGGTCTCAGAATTTCTCACAAGGGATGGTAATTAAAGGGCCTTTCAAATAATCACATTTCCATTTTCACTATATAAATCCTAAAAAGCGTATTAATATATCACATGGATTAATTATAATATAACTCACATGGGAAAATAAACAATTAGAGCAATTCAATCCAATTTCAACAACTCATGGTGTAGCCTTTACTTTACTCACATGGGAAAGGAATTACAAATAAAACATGGTTAAATAAGAAATTGCATACATGGGTCAAGGGTAAAGTCATCTATCTCATACCCTTAATTTAATTCAATTGTAATCTAACAATATTTCAATTTCATTTATAACAGATTCCATTTTTAAGAACCCATGAAAGGGATAAAGGTGCACCATAAAACGGTGCCCAAGGCATAAATCCATAAAGGTTCATTCAAGGAAACTCATCCATGGTGTGGTCCTTATTAAAGGTATAAAACCTATAACATGCATAAATACACATATTCAAATACCTAAATCCCAATAGTAAGTAATAGGGTTCAATTTCAATTAAGGTGATGCCCAAAAATGGGTGTGCAGAACCCCGAAATATATAAATAGCTTTACATTCACTGAAAGGAATGAGACCACCTACCCTAGGTCCGTGCTAAATATTTCATCTAGTATAAAGATCTAATTCATCTTGGTTTGTAAAAAATCGTAATAACGGAAAAATAATGGGTAATTAAGGCATATTATCCTGAATCCAAATTGTGCAATCAATGTCCAGAAGAGTCAAGAATGGATAAAAAGGAATTAAGGCCTTACCGTTGCGGATCGATGGAGATGAGCCATGTTCCAATCATAGATCAGACGGAGAAGGGATCTAAAATTCAAGTTTAGTCGAAGGTCAGAGCTTTCTAAAGGGGGAGGATGTTTCACATTTGAATAAAACCCAAATTAGGTTTAATATAAGGTTCTTATTTTAATTGAAAATTATTAAAATTCCAACATAGCAAGGTTTTCATGGTTTACCCACATAGGTTGACAAACCATGTTGAAACTGTGCATGGATTCTTGTTGCATTGAGGCATAGTGAGTGGTTACCCTATATAGTTTATAAATCGTGTGGAAACTGTGCTAAAACCCATTGTCAAAAGCTACTGAAACTACAGACCTACATCATGGTTGTGCATCTCCTCTCACATGGTTTCCTTAAACTATGAGGATTTTCCACACATCATATCCATCCTTTCATAGTTTAGTCAAACCATGCTTCCTCCCTAGTACGGTTTTTATTAACCGTGTATTAGGAAAAAAACACCCAAAATTTGGGTTCCATGCTCCAAACCATTCCTGGAAACCCTAGAGACCTTCATGACTGCAAAAATCATTCATATTAAGCTATATTTAAGAAATTAAACTAATAGAAAACCAAAAAAAACAAGATATTTTTATCTCAAAGAAGAACCAGGTTCTTACCAAATTCCCCCTTAAAGTAATTCATCCTCAAATTTCCCTTCCAAGTGTAGAGAAGCATGATCTGAGAACAACTCTAGCCACTATGATTATACATCAGCCTCTCTCTTCTATGTCTCATCCTGCACAAAGTTGTGCTTCCATAGCACATGTACTATTGTAATAGACCATCCTCATAGAACCTTCTTGCTATGATCCCCAATTTGTATATGATGCTCCTTGAAGGATGCATCAACCTATAACTAAAACTCTTCATAATGAAAGTAATGAAATGGGTATGAATAGTAGTGTCTAAGCTAATAAACATGGAAGATAACATGAATGTCTGGGTACCTTTGAAGTAACTACAACAGATAGGCTACCAGCTCGACTCTCTCTAAAATCTTGAACAACTTGACATATCTAGGAAAAATATTACCCTATATCCTAATCCTCTAATGTCCCACCCATATCAAAACACATAGAAAACCCAATCCCAAACCTTGAACTATAGAGGTCATATACCATATTCAGCGTAATATTTTTGATGATACTGTAGAGTATCCATTCACTCCTGAATCAACTGCACCTATTTTTTGGTCTCCTAGACAATACAAGGTCCCATCATAGTTGCATCTTTTTCCTCCAACCAATACAGGGGTGATTGGCATGGCCAACCATAAAAATACACATATGGAACCATATGAATAGTATCCTGAAAGATATTATTGTAGGAAACTCAATAAGGGGTATATGCCTCTCCCAAGAGCCCCCAAAATCTAGGACACATGCCCGTAGCATGTCCTCAAGCACTTGAATCATGCGCTCTGACTGACCATTGATCTATGGGTGGTATTTCATGCTCAGAAACACTTTTGTACCCATCACCCTATGTAGACCTTTCCATAACTGAGATGTAAATCGTGTGTCCCTATCTAAAATGATAGAATGTGGTACCCCATGTAGTCATATTATCTCATAGATATACATCCTCCCAATATTATCAACTAAAAATGACTCCTTGTTAGGTTGGAAGTGAGCGACCATGGTGAGTCGATCAACAACAACCCATACAACATCATTAACTTGAGGTGATCTCAGTAAACCTATCAAAAAATCAATCATGATGTCATTCCATTTTCACTCCGTAATAGGTAGATTCTATAAAATTACGACTGGTAACTGGTGTTCCACCTTCACCTACTGATAGGTGGAACACCTTATAAAAAACCATCTACATCTCTTTTCTTACATGGACAAAAATACTTTTGATGAAAATTTGGATACATCTTGGTGAAACCAAGATGCACTACCCAAGTCAATGCATGAAAATTCCAAATAATCCCCTTGAACATGTCAAAAGAGACCCATGTGTAGCCATGTACTCATAAGATATCATCCTCACATACAGTCCATCCAGGATGAGGTTTCTCACCTTCCACACTCTCCCATAGAACTAGGCCTTTATAGTTTGATAGCTTCCTCATCCTCACCCCATCCAGCAGTGTAAAGGTAACATCTAAAAATTAATGTTACGCTTGCCCCTAACTTTTGTATACCTCCATGTGAATCTCAAAGAATGACTCAATAATATTCCACTCACTACTGGCCTATTTCACTACTTATACCTGAGTCCTCTTGATCAATGCATCATCCATTGTATTTCCTTTACCAGGTGTCTCAGCAATCTCAAAGTCAAAATACAATAGGTAACCAACCCACCTTCATCGTCTCAGGTTCAGATAATGCTATGTAAAAATGTACTTGAGGCTTTTTTGGTCCATGTACACTATAAAACACTCTCCCAATAAGTAATTTCTCTAAAACCTCACTGCATAAACAACTATAACTAACTTGAGATCATGGTTTGGGTAGTTCATCCTGTGTGGCCTCAACTGCCAAGACTTGTATGCAATGATGAAATACACCACCATAAAAATTTCTCCCAACCTGATACTTGGTGCATCATAGTACACAATTTAACTCATGTATGGCTCTAGAAAAATTAGTATCGACGTTGAAGTAAATCTCCCTTTCAACTCATAAAGGCTGTCTAATAGGAATATGACCATACATACTTCACACCATTCATATTCAAGCCTGTCAATGGCACTGCTAAGCCTGGGAAGTCCTGTATTAAGCTCTTGTAGTAACCATCCATCCCTAATGAACTTCACACCTCAAAGATTATCTTGGGATTCTCCCAAGAAACTACATATCTCACCTTATCTAGGTCCACTAATACTCATATCTCTGATATGAAATGGCCCATGAAGTGAATATGATCCATCAAGAATTGGAACTTTGTGAGCTTAACATAAACTGATTCTCTCTCAGTGTATTCAAAACGATCTCAAGATGGGTGGAATGGTCATGCCAGTTATGAGAATACACCAAGGTATCATTCTTGAAAACCACCAAAAAATAATTTAAATAAGAATGTAATACATAGTTCATCAGTTCCATAAAGACTGTTGGTAAATTCATGCGACCTAAAAGCATAACTAAATTCTCATAAATAACATACCTATTTCAAAAATCTATGTGAGTTATATCTGATGGTCTAACATAAACCTGATGATAACTAGATCTCAAATCAATCTTTTAAAATACCCAATATTCTAAGATCCGGTTTAAGAGATCATCTATCCATGACAGAGGATACCTATTTTTAATCGTCAGCTATTTTAGCTTCTGGTAATCCACACATATCCTGAGGGTACCATCCAAAGTTTTTTCAAAAAGAACTGGTAAACCCCACAAAGAAGAACTAGGTTGGATGAAACTCATTTCCTCTAAATCCTCTAGCTACCGCTTGATCTCTTTCATATTAGTAGTAGCTATCATATAAGGAGGAATAGATACTGGTGAAGCTCCTGGCACTATATCTATAGAGAACTCTACTTCTCTCACAGGAGGGAATCCTGAGAAGTTGTCCAGGAATACATCCCAGAAATGATCAACCACTAGAGGGAAATACTCATGAGGTTTTCCCTGATAATCCATATTTAAACTCACCATCTAGGCTCTCATCTCTCCTAGCCCATGATTCTCGGATCCATCTCAGCTCGCCTACACATCCCATTCACCCTTGTGACTAAACTCTCCACCCTCTGGTGATGTAAAGCTTTCCCTCCAGTGATAACCGTAAACATAATCTCAACAATATATGATCCATTCCATACCAATTATGATATCAAACCCTGCCATTTAGAGTATATAGAGGCTCCATAAGAAGTGACACCCGCCAATCTTAAGGGGGAACTCTCTTCACTATCATACGCCCTCTATTATAATTCATGATGGAATGTTTAGTGACATAACTCCATCAAAAAAATGAACACTAATCCCAAGGCTCTCCACAATGGGAACAGATATATAACTATGTAAAGACCCTATATGAAAAGGTAAAGAAGCTAAAGTAAAGTCTAATAGAATTGTACCTCTGATAGTAGAAGGTTTAGGATCATGTTTTTTCTACGTCTATTGCACTATGTATGATGGGTCTGAACCACAGCCCTGTGATACTATCTGGCTACCTTGAGCAGATCCACTGTGTTGTCGATGCACAACTAGTGTCTAATTACCACCACCATGACCACCACCTCTGCCCAATTTTCCAGCTACATTCCAACTCCCTTCCTGGTGAGAAGATTCTAACCCTACTCCTAAATGTAGAGTCGATGCAGACCCTTTCTCACTAGATTCTAGTGGAAACATTCTATAAAATCATTCTAGATGGACCATTTTTCTGCAATAATGACACTTGAATGGGTCCTTCATACACTATGGCCTCTTATTTTCCAGCCTACCTCACTGATAGTACCTCATTTAGATACATAAAGACATGTTCTGACTGCTAATATCACTATTTGAAGGCTCCAAATGATGCTTCCTACTATCAATCGATGTAGTACCATACCTATGCATCAAACCTCCCTAGATCGCACCTCCATATTCCATTAGGTTACACCCTATGATTAGTGCCTTGTTCATTATCCCAGAAAAAGTAGTAATCTGAAAGACACTAGATTACAATAATATTTCGTACCTAATTCAAACCTTGAATCTCATCACTCTAGAGAGATCTTCACATATCAGAATGGGTGTGAAGTGATGGAGTTTAGTAAAACGGGCCAAGTAGTCCATAACTGACAACGTGCCCAGCTCCAGATGCATAAACTCATGGGCTTTATCGGAACTCAACATCTTAGGATATAAATATTCATATAAGTATATCTAAAAATCACACCAAACAATCTACTGATAATTTTTTGTCTGAGTGATAACAACCCACCATCTCTTGGTTGAGTCATGAATCATATGCGTAACGATCTTGACCCTCCGCTCAGGAGGAATCTCAAGATGATCAAAGATAGATAGCATGGCCACTATCCATGACTCTGCATCATATATTCTATCATCACCAAAAAAAATATTGTGGTTGGTGCTGCTGGAATACTCACATCAGCTCAACCATAGGTGTGGTAGGCTTCATCAATCCCTAAAATTTTTGCATGAAGTGCATAATTGTTTCACATAATTATGCCTCAACACCTAAGTCTATTATGAAAACTAGTTCCTCAACTAAATCAAATGGAATGTACACTAGTAGACCAAGTCCCGCCACCTCCAAGGTATGATTCCCACCACCCTCCTGGTGTAAAAATGGAGTTCTTCGGGGTATAATAGCTCTATAATTCCAATTAAATTCCTCGGTTTATGATTTTTAAAGATTTTGTAGGTCAAAAGCATAGATACAGATATAGGAAAGGTAAAAACAATCTTATACAAAATCACACTCCTCTTCATGCCCCGTGGGTTAGGTCTCAACATCAAACAAGTCAATCATAAGAAAGATACACTTCCAAAATCCCACTATTAAGGTCGAGTCATATCAAGTTCTTTACTATAAGCCGTTTCAGTTTCACTTACCTTCATATTTATTTCATTTTAAAATGAGTTCACAATCACATTATTTGAATTAATACTCATTTAATTTTTATCACATCCCTTTTAGAAGGTTAAACCAATGGTACACTGAATTCTGATCCAATGGGGAGTATACACTTTGGGGACGAAATCCCGGCATCTATCTATTGCATATCATAACACATTTCACTTATATTTTGAATCATGGTCCGTAAAATTCATATCCAATAGGTCACATACACCTCATGGACCAAATATTGTCATACATATATTTCACACCATAATATATCTTGATATAACTATCACAATATTAGGCATATGTATCACAACACCTATCACAATAGCTTGCAATCAGTAATGCATCCTAAATGGAATTGCATAATGCATGGAATGGGAAATCTAGTAGGTGACTATATGATGCATCTTATGGAATACCCTCATATAATTGAGTTTCAATAGAATAGAACCGAAATTCTGTAACACCCCAAGCTTCCACGGCACGTTTCACTTCGAATATTGCAATAGCGTGTGTTGTACGCAACCTCGAGCTCTAACACACACCACAACTAATTAAACTAGCCGTTGTGAATAGTAATACCTACTTTTTGAAATTTTATAAATTTTATTTATCAAAATGGATTTCATTTTTGGTTTCGGAATATCGAAATTAGCCTATGTTGAATTTTTGGTATTTTTCTGAGAACTTCTAATTTTTTATGAATAGTGAAAAATACTTAAAAATAACTTTTTTAATCAAAATAATTTATAGTGATAAATTATACTATTTAGTGCTTTTAAAGTATAATTAGAATATATTTTTACCATTTTATCCAATGGTGGTCATTCGAATTAATTTAACATTGAAATCGGACATAAACAATTGCCAATCTTTTGATATAAAATGTTTCTTAGAAACACGCTATTTGTTGTGACAGCGGGAATTAATTATAAAATTAATTAATGCAAATTATATGTTTTGAATTTCATAAAATAGACATCATTTTTGAATTCGGAATATCAATTATAGATTAGGGTGAAATTTTGGCATTGTTCTGAAAAACTTCAATTTTTGATGAATAGTGAAACCACTAAGTGGTAGTTAAATAACTGATTTTTCATTTAAATGAAATATTACCACTTCTGTGATTTGATTTTCAAAAATCCGACATACATGGTTGTCATTAAGAAGTAAAATGTGGTTCAATGAGATTAAAATAATTTTTTGGTGAATAGTAACTTTTAAGTTCTTAATCACGATTAGAGGTAATTAGTGTAGTTTAAGGTAAAAACAATGTTTTAATAATATGATATGAGCTTGACACTTGTCCTACTCCTATTGGATGAGTCATGGCCGACCAAGGCAACCCATGGGTCAACTTTGGGACCCCATGGAGCCACTTTAGTTGGAAAATGACATTAATATATATTTATTTAATGTTAAAATTAAATTGACACAAACATGAGTTGTTTTACTAAAACAGATTTTAAGTAGGGTTACACAAGTCCAAATTTTGACTATAAATATTAATTGGAAAGATAAAAAGATTTACTACATCATAGTAGTTTTTTTATAATTTTTAGACATTAAATAAATTAAATTATTTATGACATCATGATGATGCAGTGATCACCTCATTATTTAACGATTTAAATAAAATGAGAAGACAATGTAAAATCCAAGGCTTACACTTGTCCAAAGCCTATTGGATGAGGAGATTTAGAAACCTTATCACCGTAGCCTCGAATTATATAAGTGTGGGACCTTTAGAATCCGAAAATCATTGTGTAATAATGTAACATTTCAATCTTTCCAAAAGTGCCCCTCCTCTCCACTTATAAAAGCCCCCCACCTCTCCCACCTCATTTACACTTTTCAAGCCATTTGGCTCGGCCAACCTCTGCCAAAATACTCTCCCAACTTCCCCCTATTACTCCTAGAAGCCTCACTTTGGGAATAACTCTTCCCAAGGAAGCCTTTGGCTCAAATCAAAAAGAGTTACCCGATTTTGAGGTAATGTCTTCTCTAATGTTGTTTTATTTTATTTTTCTTCTCCAACCCCCTAAACTCTTTTTATTCATTTCTTTTGTAACAACACCAGTATACTCAATATACTATGATGTTGTTATAAGAAGTATTCGAGCTACACTTACACACACCTACATCTAATGGTTAAAGAACATACGGTTTCTGTGGATGGCGAATTTCTGCCTCACGAAACGATGATTGTTCAACACTCATATAACACCTTCAAAGGTGGCCATTAAGATGTCACTATTTTTATATATGATATATAATATGTTTATGTTTTACTTATTCTTCTGTATTTCTCATTTATGGAATACTTTATGATTTCCATTATGGGTAAAACGCGATAATTTCATTTTAGGAAGTGCGGACTACCGCCCCCTCAAAGTGATTTGAATCGTTAATGCCATATGTGGGATGTATAAAGGATGGATTAAATGGTATTATACACTATATTATACTGTAATTATATTATAAATTTATATCATTATTATTTCATTCCATTAAATACGAAATAGAAATGAAAGTAGTGTTCATGCGTACGTACGGCTTACCGTCTCCATGAACGGTGCATTTCATTTCTTACCTCTAAATGTTACGTGATATTATGAATGAATGTATATACTGTATATATATGATATATATGATATCTACATCATGAATTTAATTCTGGATATAATGGATATTTCACCACATGAACAACTTGTAATTATAAGAAGTTTATTTTTGACTCAAGTACCAAAGATCGAAAAAACGACCGTTATTAACTTAAATAATTAAATAATGTTCATAACATGGTAATAAGTGATATAAATGGAATAATGAACATGAAAAAGGGTTCTTATGTAAATAGAAATAAACTCTAGTTTATTATTCAGGAGGTTAAAGAACAGTCGAGTCAGGACAAGACGCAAGGTAAGGGAATTTCTTAACCCAACTTCCATTCTTTGGGTTAATCTCCTACTTTCAAATTATGTCATGATATTATTATGTCCTATTTTGTATTTTTACTTTCTTTATGTGTACCTATAGTGAATACACATAATAGATCTATTTTATTTTAAAAATGATCTTTTTAAGGACTTCGTCTCAATCCACTTTCATTGAGGCATATTTGGTTTTATACACAACTTTCTTTTATACGGTGTATAAACCCCTTTGACTTTTATGTTTATTCAAAAGGAATCTTTTATATACGAAGCGTTTTACTAAACGAAAAAAAGGGAATGTTTTTCTTTCTGTACTTATGCGGAAACAACGACTTCTCCGCCGTCGTGACCATTATTTGAGTTTCGGCTTCCTCTATAAGCCATCATTGTTTTTAAAGAAAAATAAATACAAAGTTTTAACTTTCTTTTATTTTGGTATTGAAAATGGTTTTGAAAGCGTTTTTATTATATCAATGTGTTGTATTGATGTCTTGTGATTGAAATGTGGAAATGTTATGTTTCCTTTATGCATGTTTTATATGATATGATTATGTTATGGTTTATGATATGTTTAAACCTATTCATATGAGGAATGTATTGGACTTAATAAGTGACGGGTGGAGCACGCTATAGCTCCTCGATGCATCGGTAGGTCTCATGAGACAACTAGACGTGGAATTGGCCGAGGCCCTTTCCCAATTTGATTTATGGTTTTGGCCGAGGCCTTAATCATTTTAGACGTCTTGGCCGAGGCCTTGACAAAATGTTTCAGAATGTATGGCATTATACATTCCCTCATTATGAAAGTGGTTATTGATTTTGCATGTGATTATTCGACCAGTAGAATATCCATGTGAAGAAGTGAATGGAATTATCTCATTTTACTTTTGCCATATTATGTTGAAGTTCAAGTTTAAAAGGCTTTTGTTTTAGTTATACATTGCCTTAAATGTTAATGATTATTTATGAAAGCTTCCGCTATATTGTTATTCTTACTGAGCATCTGAGCTCACCCCTTTCAATGTTTTAATATTTTCCAGGATGTGAAGAAGTATTTTATGAATGACCTGCAGGGGTAGTCAGAAAGGGATATGAGTGTGGACTATGAAGACCATGTTATTGTAGATTGTTTACTTTTTGATGTAATGTAACACTTATGAATGTATCTAGTGTTTCCAAGGCTACTAAACTAATCGGTCTTTCGAGACTTGATCTTTTGTGATCATGCCAATGTTACGAAGTAATGCACCGACTCTGGGTAGCTGGGGTCGGGGAGTTACAGTTGGTATCAGAGGTAGTTTAGTACTAACCTTGGAAGCTAGATTTAGATAAACTCTGATTAGAGCACATATCCCGAAGATAGACTTTGAGGATTAGTATAGAAGAACTTCCTAGAATTTTGGTATTGTAGAGATGTTGTGAGTTTTCCGAGCAATACATCCTTGTCTGGATACGAGCAGGTAGAGGCGGCTCTGGCACAGATGTACATAGGGGTAAAACCAGAAAACACCGCTTTGAGCTAGACTCGAACGGGAACTGGTGCACGACAACGGGCCTTACTGCACTCTTGGTTACGACACTCCCGGGGGATATGCTTAGGATAATTCTCATTTTCATTACAAACCACTATGAAGGGTTATGAGTATATACTTCCTCAAAGGAAACATTTATTTTTATGATTATGTATTATATACATAAATATTTCAATTTATGTAAAGTATTTTACAAATATGGAATTATGTATTTTATTTCATAAACTAATCTAGTTTATGCCATTGTTTAGAAATGGCGCCTAGTGGAAGGAATGGAAACTGTATCAATGCACGCACTCCGTGTAGGGATTTCCCTCCTGCTCAAGATAATTTTTGTGGATCTGGAGATACAACTGGTGCTTATCAACTTATTACCATACTGGGACAACTTACTCAGGTTATGAATAATAACCTTACTCGTATGGAGCACCCTGATCCGCAACGTGGAGGATCAATGCTAGACCGTTTCATGAGGCAACAACCACCAACCTTCAATGGGAGTACAAATCCTATAGTAGCTGAGCAATGGATAAATTCCTTAGAGAAAATATTCCATGCCTTGGGGAGTAGTGAAAGGGAGAAGGTTGTCATGGCAGTTTACCGCCTCACTAGAGATGCCGATCAATGGTGGTCATTGATTCAAAATACAAAGGAAGATGATGACGTATCGAATATGGAATGGAGGGAGTTCAAAGAGCTTTTCTTAGAAAAATACTTTCCTCGTGACCATCGAGCAGATATGGAAAGGCAATTTCTGAGTCTGAGGCAGAAGGAGGATGAGAATGTCGCAAAGTATGAGGCTAACTTTACAAGGTTAGCGAGGAATGCTTCCGATTATATACGTAACCCAAGGAGTAAGATTGATCGTTTCTTTGATGGGTTAAAACCATTTCTCCTTCGAGCTTTAGTATCACAATCCTTCTCATCATACGAAGATATTGTCTCGTGTGCTATCAAGACAGAAAAGGAATTCTCTAAGTCTTATGACAACAAAGTAAAGCAAGAGAAGAAGAGAACGGTGGAACAAGAGACAGATAAAGGGAAAAAGGGAAAGAAGGATTTTCCATTATGTGATAATTGTGGGAAGAATCACCCTGGTACGTGCCTAAAAGGAATGGGAGTTTGTTATAAATGTGGAGAAAAGGGTCACCAGGCTCGTGATTGCAAGGGAAAGAAAGAGGCTGTCAAAGTTGAATGCTACACTTGTAGGGAAATGGGGAATTATGCAAATGAATGTCCTAAGCATCAGGGAAACTTACCTCAGAAAAGGCCAAGGGATCAAGGATAATCTTATGTTGTTACTACAGTTGAAGCAGAATAACTAATGTATTGGTGCTTTTGGACTGATGGATTATATTTCGGTTATTAGAATAATGTGATATATATATAAGGATTGTACTGCAGTACTTGTTGATTTCAGTAAGGTTTTAATATGATGAAGGTAATCATATTTTTAGTATGTGACAATAAGAGAAACTTTACTTTGTTTGGGGAATCTGATAAATTGATTTTGGAATTAAGAGACCTTTTAGAGAAAGTCTGAACAAAGTTATTTTGGATAACTATAAAGGTTGGAGTGGATTAAGTTGATCTTTGGATAGTATTGTTTAAGGTTAAAAAATTTATGAAGATTATTTTTGAATATTATAATACTATAGTTTTAGGAAAAGGACAAACTGCAGGGTGGGGCATAACCTGTCGCGTCGGACAAAGCTGCAGGAATCGAACCCACAACCATAGTGCGACAAGACTTTATTTCCTACCACTAGCCTACAGGAATTCCCTGGTTATTACAAAATAATTTTACTAATCTAAATGTTATGTGTTAATATTTGTAACCTTATACAATTAGGATAAATAGAATATTTTTGAGTTCCATTACCATTTGGAGTAAAAGTTGGGTTTGTGGTAAAAATTTATTAACGAATGAAAGTATATATAACAAGTATGTATATTCCCTTACGTTCTTAGTAAATCTCCTAAATAAATTCCTCAACATTATAAAAGGTAACTTAAAACAAAAATGTTGTCGGTTAACTTTTCCAACTGGGGATTCAATGACCGTTTAACCAATCACAAGTTTGTGATTTTCTTGTGGTTAAACTTTCTCTTAATCCTATTTTCTATAACTTTCCATCAGACCTTGATTGTTTGTTTCTCCTCCATATCCATATCTTCATATAATCCTAGAATGGGCTATATCGGGTGACCTTTGTACTTATCTTGCTTTCTTTTAATGTTATATATTTATTAACCTTATTTCCAATGTGGGTTTTCCACAAAGGTATTTTCTCTTTTCAAACTTTTATTTTCAAAGAAAATTTTCAAATTGCGAGGACGCAATTTATTGAAGGAGGGGAGAATGTAACACCCCAAGCTTCCACGGCACGTTTCACTTCGAATAATGCAATAGCGTATGTTGTACGCAACCTCGAGCTCTAACACACACCACAACTAATTAAACTAGCCGTTGTGAATAGTAATACCTACTTTTTGAAATTTTATAAATTTTATTTATCAAAATGGATTTCATTTTTGGTTTCGGAATATCTAAATTAGCCTATGTTGAATTTTTGGTATTTTTCTGAGAACTTCTAATTTTTTATGAATAGTGAAAAATACTTAAAAATAACTTTTTTAATCAAAATAATTTATTGTGATAAATTATACTATTTAGTGGTTTTAAAGTATAATTAGAATATATTTTTACCATTTTATCCAATGGTGGTCATTAGAATTAATTTAACATTGAAATCGGACATAAACAATTGCCAATCTTTTGATATAAAATGTTTCTTAGAAACACGCTATTTGTTGTGACAGCGGGAATTAATTATAAAATTAATTAATGCAAATTATATGTTTGGAATTTCATAAAATAGACATCATTTTTGAATTCGGAATATCAATTATAGCTTAGGGTGAAATTTTGGCATTGTTCTGAAAAACTTCAATTTTTGATTAATAGTGAAACCACTAAGTGGTAGTTAAATAACTGATTTTTCGTTTAAATGAAATATTACCACTTCTGTGATTTGATTTTCAAAAATCCTACATACATGGTTGTCATTAAGAAGTAAAATGTGGTTCAATGAGATTAAAATAATTTTTTGGTGAATAGTAACTTTTAAGTTCTTAATCGCGATTAGAGGTAATTAGTGTAGTTTAAGGTAAAAACAATGTTTTAATAATATGATATGAGCTTGACACTTGTCCTACTCCTATTGGATGAGTCATGTCTGACCAAGAAAACCCATGGGTCAACTTGGGGACCCCATGGAGCCACTTTAGTTGGAAAATGACATTAATATATATTTATTTAATGTTAAAATTAAATTGACACAAACATGAGTTGTTTTACTAAAACAGATTTTAAGTGGGGTTACACAAGTCCAAATTTTGACTATAAATATTCATTGGAAAGATAAAAAGATTTCATACATCATAGTACTTTTTTTATAATTTTTAGACATTAAATAAATTAAATTATATATGACATCATGATGATGCAACGATGACCTCATTATTTAACGATTTAAATAAAATGAGAAGATAATGTAAAATCCAAGGCTTACACTTGTACAAAGCATATTGGATGAGGATATTTCGAAACCTTATCACCTTAGCCTCTAATTATATAAGTGTGGGACCTTTAGAATCCGAAAAGCATTGTGTAATAATGTAACATTTCAATCTTTCCAAAAGTGCCCCTCCTCTCCACTTATAAAAGGCCCCCACTTCTCCCACCTCATTTACACTTTTCAAGCCATTTGGATCTGCCAACCTCTGCCAAAATACTCTCCCAACTTCCCCCTATTACTCCTAGAAGCCTCAATTTGGGAAGAACTCTTCCCAAGGAAGCCTTTGGCTCAAATCAAAAAAGAGTTACCCGATTTTGAGGTAATGTCTTCTCTAATGTTGTTTTGTTTTATTTTTCTTCTCCAACCCCCTAAACTCTTTTTATTCATTTCTTTTGTAACAACACCTGTATCCTCAATATACTAGGATGTTGTTATAAGAATTATTAGAGCTACACTTACACACACCTACATCTAATGGTTAAAGAACATACGGTTTCTGTGGATGGCGAATTTCGGCCTCACGAAACGATGATTGTTCAACACTCATATAACACCTTCAAAGGTGGACATGAAGATGTAACTATTTTTATATATGATATATAATATGTTTATGTTTTACTTATGCTTCTGTATTTCTCATTTATGTCATACTTTATGATTTCCATTATGGGTAAAATGCGATAATTTCATTTTAGGAAGTGCGGACTACCGCCCCCTCAAAGTGATTTGAATCGTTAATGCCATATGTGGGATGTATAAAGGATGGATTAAATGGTATTATACACTATATTATACTGTAATTATATTATAAATTTATATCATTATGATTTCATTCCATTAAATACGAAATAGAAATGAAAGTAGCGTTCATGCATACGTACGGCTTACCGTCTCCATGAACGGTGCATTTCATTTCTTACCTCTAAATGTTACGTGACATTATGAATGAATGTATATACTGTATATATATGATATATATGATATCTACATCATGAATTTAATTCTGGATATAATGGATATTTCACCACATTAACAACTTGTAATTATAAGAAGTTTATTTTTGACTCAAGTACCAAAGATCGACAAAACGACCGTTATTAACATAAATAATTAAATAATTTTCATAACATGGTAATAAGTGATATAAATGGAATAATGAACATGAAAAAGGGTTCTTAAGTAAATATAAATTAACTCTAGTTTATTATTCAGGAGGTTAAAGAACGGTCGAGTCAGGACAAGATGCAAGGTAAGGGAATTTCTTAACCCAACTTCCATTCTTTGGGTTAATCTCCTACTTTCAAATTATGTCATGATATTATTATGTCCTATTTTGTATTTTTCCATTATTTATGTGTACCTATAGTGAATACACATAATAGATCTATTTTATTTTAAAAATGATATTTTTAAGGACTTCGTCTCAATCCACTTTCATTGAGGCATATTTGGTTTTATACACAACTTTCTTTTATACGGTGTATAAACCCCTTTGACTTTTATGTTTATTCAAAAGGAATCTTTTCTATACGAAGCGTTTTACTAAACGACAAAAAGGGAATGTTTTTCTTTCCGTACTTATGCGGAAACAACTACTTCTCCGCCGCCGTGACCATTATTTGAGTTTCAGCTTCCTCTAAAAGCCATCATTTTTTTAAAGAAAAATAAATACAAAGTTTTAACTTTCTTTTATTTTGGTATTGAAAATGGTTTTGAAAGCGTTTTTATTATATCAATGTGTTGTATTGATGTCTTGTGATTGAAATGTGGAAATGTTATATTTCCTTTATGCATGTTTTATATGATATGATTATGTTATGGTTTATGATATGTTTAAACCTATTCATATGAGGAATGTATTGGACTTAATAAGTGACGGGTGGATCCCGCTATAGCTCCTCGATGCATCGGTAGGTCTCATGAGACAACTAGATGTGGAATTGGCCGAGGCCCTTTCCCAATTTGATTTATGGTTTTGGCCGAGGCCTTAATCATTTTAGACATCTTGGCCGAGGCCTTGACAAAATGTTTCAGAATGTCTGGCATTATACATTCCCTCATTATGAAAGTGGTTATTGATTTTGCATGTGATTATTCGACCAGTAGAATATCCATGTGAAGAAGTGAATGGCATTATCTCATTTTACTTTTTCCATATTATGTTGAAGTTCAAGTTTAAAAGGCTTTTGTTTTAGTTATACATTGCCTTAAATGTTAATGTTTATTTATGAAAGCTTCTGCTATATTATTATCCTTACTGAGCATCTGAGCTCACCCCTTTCAATGTTTTAATATTTTCCAGGATGTGAAGAAGTATTTTATGAATGACCTGCAGGGGTAGTCAGAAAGGGATATGAGTGTGGACTATGAAGACCATGTTATTGTAGTTTGTTTACTTTTTGATATAATGTAACACTTATGAATGTATCTAGTGTTTCCAAGCCTACTAAACTAATCGGTCTTTCGAGACTTGATCTTTTGTGATCATGCCAATGTTACGAAGTAATGCACCGACTCTGGGTAGCTGGGGTCGGGGCGTTACAAATTCACATCATCAATAGTAGCATAAATCAAGTGCATCACCCTACGATGAAATAAAATCAACTCTAATTGTCAAAATCTATAAAAATAGAAATTCAATTTAGAGAAATTTATCTTTTTCTTGTACGTGGGTTATCTATTCTTGGACATATATCATTACCAAATTAAAATTCCTTCCTATACCTTTCTATTTTCTCTAATAGTAAATAAAACTAGAAAAGAATAATCTGATACCCCTTTGTAACACCCCAGACCCAGATGCCACTAAAAGGTGCCCCAATCCTGTTGGGTCACATGGCCTCAAGCACATCTCCCCAGATTTCAAAGACTAACAGATAGTAGAGAGGGCCTATAGAGAGACTATTCCTTTATTAGCGGAGTGTATAATAGCAGAATATCAATAACATATGCAAGTAGAGGAAGAAGTAAACCATACAACATAAGTAAACTATGCAATTTTTATAGTATAAACAAAGCTAGAAGTCATATCTTATACAAGATGGTGATACGTGTCACACATTTCTAATAAAACATCCAAAATATTTAAACACAAGATATAAGAAATACATTTCCAAAAAGTATAAAAATTAGAAAATAGACGCAATAGCATCTCAAGCCTCATCTTGGTCACATTCTCTCCGGGTCCTAAAAAGCATACCAAGTACCTATGTTAGAACGCATTACCTTACCATTACCTAAATTCATATAATCTTTTTGGGTCCAAAAACATGACCCGAATAGGGTGTGTGACTAAATCCTAGTATGAAACCACCTAATGTATATGCCAATCTATCGGTGAATATATATAGCAGGTAGTGTGAAATAAAAAAAGTATTAATCATGGAATAACTCAAAATTAAACATCCTAACTTTTGTTGTTTTTAATTTTCATTCATTTACCATTTAAATTACATTAAAATTTATAAGTCTATAGATTCGGATCATGCCCAGCATCCCCCGTGTAACTAGAAGCACAAAAAATTCCCTATAAAGATATCTAAACAATTCAAGTGAAGACCAAATCCAATATTGTGCTTTTTCTTAGTGGACGTATCATATGTCAATTCATTTAATTCATATAGAACCAAATTTTGTCCTTGACATTCCTAAGTTGGAATTCAAGTATCACTCTATGTATAATCAATGATGACCCTATATGATCGTCCATGGTGAACCTATCATGAACCCATGTACTGATCTAGATGTGGTATAAAGTCCATGTTATACGAGTCCATCCTTGGCGGTCTTCTAAGGAATCCCCAAGTATCACTCATGACATATATTCAATGCCCTTGGAGTATGTCCTTGGAAATCCATTGGATTCCAAGTATCACGTGGCATATAACTCAAGTCTCAAAGAGTTCATCCATGTAATCTCTCATTAGGATCCATGCATCACTCATGACAATATCACATTAATCATTGAGTTCGTCCATGGAATCCTAAGGTGGATCCATGTATAACTCATGGATTAATCACATTTAACCATTGAGTCCTTCCATGGGATCCTAAGGTGGATCCATGTGTCACCCAAGGTATAAACGTCAATAGTCATATGATTCATCCACGGAATTCTAATTTGAATCCATTTATCACTCAATGATACTTATCATTCAACCAATTCCATTTCATTTTACATTTCATTTATGATACCAAGGTCAAAACCAAAGGCATCCTCTAACAAGCTCACCTCAAAAGGTGTATCAAACCTTGTCCAGCTGCAAAGGGCCTGGCCTTTTAATTACTCGGATGGGAATAATTCTTATAAAAATTATCACATGAATAAAAAACTAATAGATGGATTTAACATTATTTATCTCATTTTGGAACATTATGGTAATGACATTCCCATGCCTAATCGATCCATTACATAGCATGATCTCAACATTTCTCACAAGGGATAGTAATTCAAGGGTCATTCAAATACTCACATTTTCATTAACACTCTATCAATCCCAACAATACTATCAAGCTATCACTTGAATTAATTATAATATAACTCACATGGGAAAATAAACAATTAAAGAAATTCAATAAAATTTCATCAACTCATGGCATAGACTTTACTATACTCACATGGGAAAGTCATTACAATGAAAACATGATTAAACAAGAAATGGAATACATGGGTCAAGGGGAAATTCATAAATCCATTAACCTTAGTTAATTTAAATTACAATATAACAATATTAAAGTTCCATTTATAACAAATTTCATATTAAACAACCCATGAAAGGGATAAAGTCACACCTCAAAGGGGTGTCCTAGGAATAATGCCATAAAGGGTCATCGAAGAAAAATCACTCAGGTGGTGGTCCTTGTTCAAGGTATAAAACCTATAACATGCATAAACACACATATTCTATTACCTAAAGAACAAAAGGAAATAATATGGTTCAATTTCAACTAAGGCGACACCTAAAAAATGGTCACGTGGCACCTTGGCATATATAAACAACTTGAATTTCCATAGAAATCATGATACCACCTACCTTAGGTCCATTCTATATAGATAATCTGGTATCAAGCTCTAATTTTTCCTAATTTGGATAAAATATGAAGAATGGATAAAGAATGAGAAATTAGGTCATATGAGCCTAAATCCAAATAGTGCATTCAATATCCAGAAGAATCGATAACGACATAAAAGTAATTAATTCTCTACTATTACAAATACAAGGAGAAAAATCATGTTAAAATTTTGATATTTGATGGAGAAGGGATCTGAAATGCAATTTTAGTCAAAGTTAATATCTTTCATAATGGGTGGTTGTTTTCCTTTTGAATAAATACCAAATTAGATTTAATTTTAAATTTTTATTTTGAATAAATTTATTAAAATTCCAACACTGCATGGATCGCATGGTTTAACTGCACAGTTTGTAAAACCATGTGGAAATCATTCACAACTTATTGTAGCATTTGGGCATAGGACACAATTACTATGCATGGTTTTAAACCATGCGTAAAACATGCTAAACCCCATTGACCAAAACTAATAAAATTGTAGACCTACCACATTGCCTTTAGGTTCCTCTTGCATAGTTTCCTCAAAATGTGTGGCCTATATGCCCCTCATGTCCAGCCTTGCATAGTTTATTCAAACTATGTGACCTACCCCACACAGTTTTTACTAACCATGTGCCAGTAAAAAAACACCCAAACTTTGGGTTCCTAGATTTGGACCATCCCCAGACACCCCAGATACCTTCATGACCCCAATGAGAATTGATATGAGGCTATATTTAAGCAATTAAACTGAGAAAAATGGAAAATAAGAAATTCATACCACAAAGAAGAATCGAGTCCATAAAATATTCAATGATAAATGAGAATTTAAGATGTTATATGACTGATCATATACTAATACACAAATTTGGGCCGCTTTTTAACCTTCTAAGAGTAGATATTAGTGGAGAGTCTTGGATTACTATTCATGTGAGAGTTAGTTTTGCATCATGTAATTCAATTTATGATCTTTTAATATCATGATGCTTACATAACATCATGATTATTGAGAAGATACAAGAGGCCTTGGGTACATTGATATAGTTGAGCTCGGTGTTTATGCCCCATGAAAATGGACCAGTAAAAAAACTACTCAGGTTCTATATAACATACTTTGAAATTTCATGTTATTTTTTAAAATAACTAGAAGGATAGTCTACCATTGGTGGAGTTAATATCATAGTAGTTACCACTCCACCATTAGTATAACATCATTTAGGGTCATGTATGACATACCTTGAGGTTCACCATTATTCTGATTGGAGCTAGTGGAATAATGGTTATGGTCCCAATGTTGGTGTTATAAATGGTTTCAAATGATGAAATTCATCCAAGGGTGGATGAAGACATCACAAAAACATCATGAGTCCTTTTTGGACCAATGATGGTAGATTTTGGAGTTCTAAAAGGAGATCATGTATTTTTGAGAGATCTATCTGCTTCTATGATTTTGTGGAATTTCCCAAGATATAAGATTATCTACATGGTTCATAGGGCCTTTATTGGTTACTATGTTAGGTTAGATAGGTGGCATACCACTTGATCTTATGACCATTGTTAGACTCGGTTATTTGAGTTTTCCACATGTCATAGCTGAGGGGACATGTTTATAACCCATTGAACAACGTCAACCATGATGAGATAGATGTTTAGGGTAGAGTTAAATTTTCATGGTTCCTAAGGGAGTCTGAGAACCAACCAGAGAAGACCCTTCTTGGGAAATTTTTTCCATTGGGTGTAGTTTTTTGATAGTGCGGGAACCATTTAGAGAGCTCATGGGAGTGGTAGATCCTGATTTAAGCTCAATATCCCCTCCTTTATGAGTTAGTTTTCACTTTGGGGGATGAAAATCCTTGAAAGTTGGGAGAATATAGAGACTTTATTTTTCCATATAATACTTTGTAATATATTAGGGAATATTTTCAAATCCAGGCACTATGATCACATGAGATTTTAGGGCCCGGGGAGGCTTGGTGTTGATATAATAAAAATATTAAATATATTATATCATGAAGACTCTTTTTTTCATAAATAATGGATTAAATCTCAAAAAATGTATCATATTAGAAATATAAGACCTTCATCAAATCCAACTCATGATTTCTACCATTGGCATGACATAACCTTTTTGTGCATCGAGTGTTTGGTTAAAAATTTGTGATGGGAATGAAAGTAAATTAATTAATCAATTTAATTAATTAATTTGTACATACCTAACCTACTCCTATTTAAACCCTGTTATGGTAAAATACTAGGGTTAGTATCACAACCCTTCGGATTTGATATGAGTAGTGTAGGAGTGAATTGTGGCATCAACAGATCATTGTCCAATGGATCAGTACTTCTAGGGTCATCAACGTTGACATGGTTTTTGGATCTCACCAACGGAAATGATCTGAAATAATTCTTCATTATATATATATCCAAAATACAGGTAGGATTTTTTTGTGTATCCCTATTTTTTCTCATGTTGAACATGATTCAATCCTTCTAACAAGAATTATCCACAAATCTATGGTTGATTTGCGGGTATTGTTTAGTCTTCCTATAGGGAGGAATTGATAATATTTTATTATCATATATGTATTTTTTTCTCTTAATTCGTCATTATATGGTAAATAATTGAGGATAATCTAAGAAAAATGTAATGTTATTTTATATTTCTATGTTTTATGATTTCCTCCTACCATTCATCGTGTGTACATCGTCGATGTTTTCTTGGTCCATAGATTCTACAAAAACTAAATAGTAGATGATTGATCAAATGATATATGGAACACCAGATAAATTTCATGGGATTTATTTAGGATTTATGACATTATAGTTGTGTATGATGTTGATGTTATGTTATGATTGGATTAATTGATCCCAGATTATAGGCTTTGGAATTTTAGCATGGCAACGTGACTGGTGTTTCCTGTGTGGAGAAATGTGGATAGAATCTGGAAACTGGTGGTGAGGCATACGTAGTAAACCGGGATCTATGATTTAGGTTGAGAATCATAGTGGGTCTAATGGTGGAGGAGGAATGGGTGGAATTGTGTTAATGTTATATATTTTTGGATAAATATTGACTACATGGAATGTAATATAAGAAGATGCATCATGTAGTCCCCTCATTGGGGTGGATAGGGTTTCTATAAAGTGATAAGTATCACACACCATGTGGTGGGTCCACACTCCGTGTAACCCTTGTCCAACTATCTCAGAATGTATAGGGAGTACACGCCAAGGATCCCATGTGGCCCCACACACTATGTATGGTGAGGAACACAACTTGTACTTCCGAATGTACATGGACATGGTTCGATGGCACATATCAAGTGTCGGATCAACCCCTACACGTTGTGTGATATGGGGAACACATTTTATTCATGGAAAAGTACTTGAAAATAGAAAATGTACATGGGAACTCTCTATGTATATAGGTATGGGCTATTGTACATGGGATAGACTGAATGATACACTATGTTCTAGACTGACGATCAGACATTGTGTATCCCCAATTGACATGCCATGTATTTGGTGGAGACTATTCCATGTGAGATGGTGATACAAGGTCAGTTCCATTTTTAGAGAGATACATTGTGTATCTCATGTTACACACCGTGTAACCCTTCATGGTGGGTAGGATCCATTGATCTTCTTCGTTGTGTTCCTACTTCTTCAAGACTTGGATTTGGGAATACAAGTATCCAACCTCAAGAAGTTTTCTACATAGAAAGTGATGGTAGAATTAATATTACAAACAAATATAAGTTTAAAGGTGATGATAGAGGGTCACTTCTCTCAGTGATGCTTAAAAGATTTTAGTGATTAGGTTGGATACATAGAAAGTTGAAGGTTTGGGAAACCCCATAACACATCAGGGTATGGGTAACCCTTACTCTCTACATAGGTAGTGCGTAATAGTGTGATCATTGGACTATTATCGAGGTTGGAAACCCCCATGTCACATTAGTTCATATATCTCACATACTCCTTACACAGGTAGGGTTGGAAACCCCCATAATACTTTGGGAACAGGTACTTTATCTATAGAGTGAGACCCCATATTTGACCTTTGAAAAACATGGTTCCTCCATTGGATATTGTTCCTCCTCATTTATAGAGAATAGTGATGAGGTTGAGGTCCTCTACAAGGATCCCTTAGAGGTTATACAAGATTCATAATAGGATATTGTTCCCCCTTGTCTATGGAGCATAGTGGCAATGTGTGGGTCCTCCCCATGGTTTCTTGTACAATTTTTCATGATGTTCGGAAAAAAAGATAGACCATTAGAGATATAGGATCACTCGTCATTATTAACTAGTATTTAGATATGGATATCCCATTTATCCCTTCATTTGGGATTTTTATTGATCATTTATGGCTTATGTATGTTTTGGTTATTATGGTTGTTGTCTCATATATTGACGGACATTTCATCATAGTGATTATATGACTACTCTCTTGATCCTTTTTTATTAGGGAATTTGGGGTGTCCTATTGGGTGTGTATATAATCTACCCTATATGTGATTTTCCTACTTGTTTCATGTATTTGAAGATGAGGGACATATTGAAGATGAATTATCTGGAGCATAGTGGTAGTTAGGTGTATTAACCATGTTCAATGGTCATACATAGAGATAAGGAGTCGAGATCTCTCACTTTTCTCCTTTTTCATTTTTTTTTGGGTTTGGACTTCATTTTTTGTTGGTCTTTTATTTTTCATCTTTCCTCTTTATATTTTTTCTTTATATTTTTATACTCTAATTTATTCCCTAGATGTTATTTCATGCATGGTTATAATCAATATATTACAGACTTCTATTATTACTCTACACTTTTTCATGGAGATAGTTGGGTGTGTGTGTACAAGTACATTAGTAAAATTCCTTTTATTTTAGTTTTTCATTCAAAACACTTGTTACCAGCACCTAGCCTACTGAAGGTAGGCTTGGGATGTCACACTCAGCTTGTCACCCGCTATGAATGCATTGATGAAACACCATATAATAGGGTTGGTGGGTATGAATTGGACTAACTAAATTATTAAAAATTAATAATTTATATATGTACAAAATTATTCAATTGGTTATCAATTAATTAGATATGAAAATAAACATTATTTGAAAATAAAGGAAATGTTTTTCTTAAAACTATTTTTATGCATTCAATGTGTTTTTATCTTAATAACTTAAATTAATAACTATTAATGGATGATTTTAATGAAATTTATATATTTTATATTGAATCATATGTTTTAACATTCGTCAAATTTCTTTTAGGCATGGTATATTAATAAATCCAATTTTATGATTAGAAATGCATTTTTCTAAAAAACAGTTTCATCACGTTTTACACACATATTTTAAAATGAATTCCTACCACTAATAGATATTGGATTATGAAAAATTGATTCTATATTTTGAATCAAGAGGTCCAAATTTGGTAAATAAGACCCTTTTATCTTTAGGCATTATAAATAGTAATTGTGGTTAAAATTATCACTTCAGTAGAGGGTAAATCAAGTTAATTTATTTTAAAACTAAACGTTAAGGTCATAATTTTTCATCTTAATTCTTATTAGATGAAGTTACATTGAATCTTATAAAATTTTAATTTTAATTTAATTAATTATATTACACTTGTCCATGTATATGACTTATGTAATATTTAAAGAAAATAAAAAAATACAAAATGCCACTCTCTTACTTTTAAAAATCTATCATGTTTCCAAATTGGGAAAAAAGAATGTTAAGAATTAATATTAATATTTATTTTAAGAATAATGAATTTTTTATGATGTTAAGTTATTTATTATTTTAATCTATTATATAATTATCTTAAATGCTTATACAACACTGAAACAATATTTCTTCAATTAATAGAAAAATAAAATAAATGATTATAAACATATTAAAAGTGATATAATATGAGTGAGTAATAGTGTTCCAAAAAAATTATAGATGAATAAAACATTGATTTATTCTATTTAAGGATTATATTCTAATTTCATCTCTTTATTGATGTCTTTAAATTCAAATTAAATGAATAGTGTCAAAGATGACATTATTGGTACTTTATTAAATTATTTAAAAATAATAGAAACATTTAAATAAGAAAATTTGGTAATATATGGTCTGTATTATAATACATTTTGAATTTATGAACCAATTTGAACCTTGTAATTAAAATTATAACCCTTTAAGAGTGAAAAACGCTACCACAGTTTAGGTTAAAATTGTTAAACTAAGGGGTTAAACCAAAAGATATGGTTTATAACACCACATAAACTAGTCCAAATTTTATTTTTTTAATTTTATTTCAACCCCATACTACCTTATATTCAAATAAATATGCATTTTTTTCATTTTTTTTCTATAGAATTATTTTATTATATTTTAATATTTTATGAAATTCCAAGAGTTCCCATCCCCTCACTTATAAAAGGGCACCCTCTTTATCTTCTCTACACTACTTTGAGCCTTTCAGATTGAATAAAACATATAAAAAATATCTTATAAACATCCATATCCACATTATAATGGTTTTTTTATTCCTAAAATACCAACCCTATCATCTTTAAAAGGATATCTATAGTATTTATTTCAAATAATAGGTAATCTCCTTAACCGATCATTTTCGGTTTAATTATTATTTTATCTCTTATAAATCTATGATATTTATCATAAAATAATAAATTATGTATCATAAATATAATTAAATGTTTTATGATTATTGAACCACCATTATCAACCCCCTTTCCCATCAAATAAGAAGTGAAAATGTCCCTTGTGTGTACGTATGGTTTACCATCTCCATATGGAGATACAATTCATTTTTCATCCCCATATTTTATGGATAATTATTTTGATTGGTGTAATGATTATATATTATATTTATTAAATAATTATTACTTTATAGTGATAGTATCATACCTACCTTCTTATATTATAAATTTTTTGAAAATGAAAATGTCGGTTGTGTGTACGTTTGGGCTTCCACCTCCACATATCGATGTGATTCATCTTTGACTGTAAAAATTTATACTTTTATTAAATATACAAAATAAAGTAAAATAAAATAAAATAAAGGTTTGAGAAAACATCCTAGAGGCCATAAATAATGTAATCCCAAGGTTTCATTTTTCACAAACTGAATCTCACCAGCCGAAAGGGACCCAAGATTGAAAAGGATGGAAATTATTTCAGCCTTTGTTACTTTGGTTTCTAGGAAGTCATCCACAATATTTTTCTCTCACCATGTGTGAGTAATATCCAAGTGATTATTGATGAGATCCTTCCAAGTTTTGATAAGATACATGATTGCCCAAGGTACATTACCATGGCCATCATCCGCTTTGTAAATAGTTTAAGAATTAGTTTTAATAGCCACAATGTGAATATGCCTCGATTTTCATAGTCTCAAACTCATTGCTAGAGTGTGCGCTTCAACATAAAGCGAGTCCCCACTTCCATAAAATGATGAAAAAAAACTACAACCATTCCCCATTGATCCTTTATCCCTCCTACCCCATGCATGATTTCCAGGATGCATGACCCATGTATTGAGCTCAAGTCCATGAGGATGGGGTTTCCACTAAACCCATCATCCCTGCCTCATCTTGAAAGCCATGTGGGAGGAGGATCTATATGTGATGAGAGGTGTCACCGAAGACACTATTTGTAATTCCTTGAATAACCTAACCATGTTCAGTATAAAGTTATTTATTTTAAAAATTATTCGTGTTCAAGTGCATGAATCATTATTGTGCTGATCTCTGTTTCTTGCATTCCAAATTCACCAGCAACCTACAATGATAATGATGGTTCTATATTTCCTCTATATACCTTGTTCACTTGCATCCTAGAACCACTGATTCATGAAGCTTTCAAGAACCCCATCCCAGAATGACCACCCTCTAAACTCTCCAAAATCTTACCACACCCAGTGTCATGACCCGTCCCTCGGGGCCCGTGTCATAACTACCCCAAGCCCACCTTACATAGGCCAGGGGCTGGCGACTAGCACCAAAGGCGTAAATCCCTAAACTGGGAATGCATTGCCTTTATAACTGTAAACTAACACAACCAGAGAACAAGAAGAATCAAACTCTAAGTAATATCTGAATACTGAAGAAGTGCTGGAAAGTACAAGGGCCAGAAATACAAGCCCAATAGTAAAGTACAAGGAAAGGACAAACAGGTACAACTAAAAAGACAAATAGCAGGAAGGTTCCTAGAAGATCCTGGATTGTCCACCATAGATCATACCTGAAGGGTATGTACCGATATCCTCCTCAGTACTCCATGTCCATCCGTCTCCTCTGGGTACGGACTCATCATGAGGTCCACCTCCAGGTACCGTTCAGTCATCATACAGTCCACCTCGGTCAGCGTTGTCTGTCGTCTGCATCCAACACAACGAGGTGCAGGCATAGCCTGTGCAGGGGTGAGTATAACGATAATCAGTAGGGACCCTAATACTCTCAAGGTCTCACAAAATCCACAAAGGATAAACCAAAGTTGAAAGATACAATCACAAAGTATCAACCAACCCTAGTTATATATATGCACATACATATACCTATGTTATCAATCACAGTCCGGCTCCAACTCTCGAGCCCAAGTACAAACTATTCCACAAAGGAAGTAAAGTCAATCACCATGTTGCTAATGGTTGAAAGACATGACTCATCTCACACAGGTATACAACTCAAAAAGAGGGGTAGAGATGATTAGATGTAGCCTCTGAATCATCTCGTCTATCGAACCCACGTATGATCTTGGAACAATAATAGTGTTGTCGAACCCACGTAGGATTCTGGTATAGAAGTCGTCACTATCGAACCCACGTAGGATTCCGGTACAGTAGTCATCGTTGTCGAACCCACGTTGGATCCTGCTACAGAAGTCACTGTTGTCGAACCCATGGAGGATCCTGGTACAGAAGTCATCACTATCGAACCCACATAGTATTCTGGTACAGTAGTCATCGTTTTTGAACCCACGTAGGATCCTGGTATAAAATTCACTGCTATCTAACCCACGGAGGATCCCGGTACAGAAGTCGTCATTGTCGAACCCACAGAGGATTCTGTCATCTCAGTCGCAGCCAGCCCTAGGGTTCCTACACACAGCACGCTCAATTCCAGGAGGGTCCACTACTCGATCCAAGTGTCAATACATAAACTATCAAAATGTCCTTATTTGATGTTTCTCGTAGTTTCCTCTCATCATAAGGAACCCAACGCGACAGATGGTGCGTCAACAGACGCCCGGTCTGAGAGTTATTGGCATTTCCGTTCCAAAGGGCCGATTGGATTTCTGGTACAATCCAACCCGTCCATACTCAAAAATCATCTGAATCATGTGTGTAGTATTCCAAAAGGACCATCTGAAAAAAAGGAATCCAACTTACTTGATGGCATGTCAATCGGACGTATGTTCCTTAAGTTATAAGTGTTTACGCTCCGAGGGCCCGGTTGGTTTCAGGTTCGAGCCAACCTGGCCATACCCTAACTTTTCCAAAACCTTGAGTGTGATATACCAAAATTACCGACTCGATCCAAGGAATCATACGCAACTGACGGTGCATCGATCGGAGGTCCTTAGCACTTGTTATGGGCAAAAAACCAAAAGTGGTCCGAAGAGGGGGGTCTGGGTCCGGTCCGACCTAGCCCAACCCGCCCTAGGTCGGCCCGAATCGGGTCGACCCGACCCAGATCCAGGTCCATCCTGGTGGGCGCGGCCCAGCCAGGAGGCTACTGCCCAGCCCACGCGAGGGTTTCCCGGCCCGCGCGGCAGGTGGCTCGGCCCGAAGGGCAGGCCACAGCTCGGCCTGGCTGAGCGCGTTACGCGCATGGCGCGCGGAGCGGGGGGCAGGTGTCCTGTAACGGCAGCACCAGCTGGCACCGCTCTGCCTTCCCGAAACTCGTAGATGCGGGTCCCGCTCCACCCCTGCGGCCGGTGTCGCGGCGGCCTTCCGCCAGCGGTGCGCGAGGGGCGCCGCCGTGCTCCTCCGCGGGCCTCCGGAGTCGTTTCGGGGCTCTGTTTTGCTTCTCGTCTATGCCTACGGCCTCCTTGGGTCCTTTTCTTCACTACGACAGCCTTAAATCAGGGTTTTCATTCCTTTCACCCATCTCCCATCAAACCGCGCATCAAGAACGAATTGGTGGAGGGTCTGGACTTGTTCGTTAGCCCATGCCCTCCGCATTAGAGGCTCAAACAGTAATCCAGCTTACAGCTTAATCTCTAACCCATCCCGGAATCAACATCCATTTTGTGGATCGATATGTTCAGGGGGTCCGATCCACGGTTGTTTTTTTTTATCCATGGAAATATAAGAACTTAAAAGAAAGGAATGCAACCTCGAATTCAAAACCCTACCTCGATTTTCATTGACCGTTGACAAAGTCACGAGATGGCGGCATCGTTCCGTTGATTTCGGAAGGAGGTGACATCATCGTTGGCGACGTTCTTCATGGGCAGTGTCTTCTCCTTTGACGCAGAGGAAGAGGAAAGAATATGGGCATTCTTCTTGGGCATCTCCTCAATTTCTTTCCCCGGTTGAAGAAGGGAGAAGATGATCGAGTTCCTCGTGTTCTTCGCTGGAGAGGGTGATGTCCTCCCAATTCTCCCAACCAAAGAAAAGATTATGCCCCCCAACCATAATAATATCTCCCATATTATTATGTTGGAAAAATGAATTCAAAGGAATTCAAACACACAAATCAACTAATTAAATCATAAATTAGTTGTGTTGGCACCATAAAGGAGAAGCCCAAGAGTTTCCTCTATTAATGGGGATCTCAAGGGGGTTCAAAAGAGGAGTTTAAGGGGATTGAGCTCATGTAGGACCCACCACATAATATCCTCCCATGGGAGGTTATGTGGGAGTGGGCCTCACCTCCAACTTCCCTTTGGAGAAAAATAACCACCTTTCAAATAAAAAAGTGTTACACACACATTTTTATTTCACTTTTAATTTTAATTAGAAACCCCAAAACTAACTTTTATTCTCGATAAAATGCAACCATAGTAAAGGTCTCCTTAAGATAATATCAGTGTTGTGAGTTCAACGGTGCCCTCGGATTTCAATTCCGAGCACTGGTTCAGAAGATATAAAACCCGCACATACATTTACTGAACGTACCCGAACAAAACTTCAGAATTGATTCTGGGCACACCGGGCCTCAGAATTAGGTGCCATTATAAACTGCGGACTCATAAAATTCCCATGTATTTAAGAACAAAATTTACATATGATTTATGGGTCTTTACATTCTCCACAACTCAAGGCTTTATGTCCCTGTAAGCTACAACTCACACTAAGGGAACAAATGGGTGTACTGAGCACGCATCTGAGCCACCCGCTCCCATGTGCTCTCCTGGATATTCTTGTGCTTCCAGCGAACGCGCACCAGAGGAATCAACCATCCACGCAAGACCTGCTTCTATCGATCCTCAATCTCCACTGGAACCTCTGTGAAATTCACCCTGTTATCGATATCTAGCTCCTCATGGTCGATGATGTGGGATGGATCATGCACGTATCTTCCCAGCTGAGATACGTGGAAGATGTCGTGCACCCAGTGCAACTGAGGTGAAAGGGCCATGCGGTAAGCCACCTCGTCTACCCTGCTGAGGACCTGAAAAGGTCTGAAGAATCACAGAGATAACTTGCTGCCTCGTCTAAATCTTTGTAGACCTCGTCGAGGTGAGACCCGTAGAAAGATGTGGTCTCCATCCTCGAATTATATAGGTCTTCGTCTCCTGTCATCATATGAATTTTTTCAGCTCTACACAGCCTTTATCCGCTTCTGGATGACCTGAACCTCCTCCATGGTAGCTCGTACCATCTCTGGTCAGTAAGAAGTTGGCCGACTTGGTAAGTCGGTCAATGATCACCCAAATCGAGTCATGTCCCCTGGACGTACATGGAATACCTTTCACAAATTCCATGGATATCTCATCCCTCTTCCACTTTGGGACCTCTAAAGGATGAACTAAGCATGCCGGTACCTGATGATCCACCTTCACTTGCTGAAAAGTGAGGCATCGAGAGACAAACTATGCTACTGCCTTCTTCATAACTAGCCATCAGTGCTGTCATAAAAGGTCCTAGTACATCTTTACCACTCTTAGATGTACCACTAAAGGGGATGTGTGGAACTCCCGCAACACTTCCTCCTAAAGTGCAGTTGGTACCATGGTACGTCCTCTGTAAGGAATGATGTGCTCCATAACTTCATAAAATCCTTCGGGTGCCTTCTCTGAGGATATCTGAGCACGTCATGTCTTGCAGTCAGCATCCCCATGTTGTGCCTCCCTGACTCACGGAAGAAGTGGGGAAGTGACTGTGAGAGACTGTAGAAAGTCTGATCCATCTCTACCCATAAAGGATGTCTGCAATGCAGCCAGCAGCTCCATCGCCTCTTCTAACAGCTGAATGCATGAGCTCTTGCTGAGAGCATCTATTATAAAATTCCCCTTCCCAGGAGTATAGACTATCTCGAAGTCATAGTCCTGGAGGAACTCGAGCCATCGTCGATGTCTCAGGTTTAGGTCCTCATGAGAGAAGATATACCTGAGACTCTTGTGATCTGAGTATATGGCAAAACATTCACCCATAAGACAGTTCTTCCACATTTTCAAGGCAAAGACCATTGTTGCTAACTCTAGGTCATGGGTAGAATAGTTCTTCTCGTGTTGTCTCAATTGCCGAGAACCATACGCGATCCCTACTCGGTCCTACATCAGGACACACCCAAGTCTATTCCCTGATGCGTCGCAGTAAACTACATTCCCAACTCTCTCCTCCAGTAGCCTCAAGATGGGCACACTAGTCAACCTCTTCCTCAGCTCTTGAAAGATCTTCCGACATCTCTCTGACCATACGAAGGGTAGCCCCTTCTTTGTCAAAGCTGATAGTGGTGCTGCAACTCTAGAGAAGTCTGGCACAAAGGTAAGTCTGGCCGACTCCTGAGTGATTGAATACACCCTCTTATCCATGATTCCATCCAATACTACTTGGGTTTTTCATTTTCACCAACCAATTAAAACCCCATCTCAACATTGTAGATAAACCACAACCTTTTTTTCTAATACAGTCAATCTGTGTATGAATTGTGGTTGCCCAGTCCATACCCAAACTAACGTCATAAGGCCTCAACGCTGCCACCAAGAGGTTCCAACCGAAACTCTCAACTCAAGGGTCAGATCACACCATTGGCGTAAGTGTAAATATTGAGTCTCCTCCCAAAGGTATCTCCAGAAATGAGGGTAAAGTCAATGGATTAACCAGAAACTCTAGGTCTGGGACAAGATTCGTGGAAGGAAGGAATGATTGGTACCTATGTCTATTGATACAAAAACTAGTAGTAGACACAGACCATACCTCAAATAATTCTTAGATCCCTTGGGTCACACTCCTTGACCGCATGCAGCTACTCTCTTCCCCTTACCTCCATCTCCATGAGCATAGCGTGGACTACAAAGGCAGGTGGTTGTAACATGTTGAAATGTTCACCACCACATGCTGCTCTCCTAGATCTGTTTCCACATTTTATGCCCTACAGATTCATATGTCCTTAACACTTCCTCTTCTTGAAACATCTCACACGCCTAAGTCTCTGAGACTGACGCTAGTTTCATGCTTTCCTACTACTAACATTCACTGGTTGTATCCGCTCAGCCAATGATCATTCAACCAAAAAGGTTCTCTCTAGAACCCTAACATAAGTAGGAATGCATAGAAGAAAAAGCGATGGCACAGATATCCATAAACACACCTCGCTCAGAGGTCTGAGATCTAAATCACTTATCAAAAAATATTCATCGAGTACCAGGAAATATTGGTTTGCCTCGATGAATACTCAGTTACCGACATGTCATCCTGCCAAAGCTGTATAAGCTCTAGAATGCAATCAACCACCTCCTCTAGCCAGTCCTTAGCCGCCTATGGGTTGGGCTCACCTCAGAACTTGAGGGATAGCTGGTGCTGAAACACATGTAAGGAATTAAGCCTACAAGTATCCTCTATCGGTACCACCGGTAGTGTCTGCTGACCAATGAGTAGTGATATAGTTGGCACACTATCTGAAGGTACCATCTTAGAAAACGGTCTAATTACCGAAACTCATCATTATACGGACCATCCTCATGGTCACTCACTGAAAAATATTAGTAGCTAAGATCAACATATTCTCTACTAGTGTCTCAACTAGGAAGAAAACTCTAGTAATTGCCTCCATCCAGTCCACTGCTGTCTGGGAATCTGTCTCACCTCGAAACCTCAGAGGCCTCTACCGCTGGAACTCGTGCAATGCGCTCAATCGGCGTGCATCGTCCGATAGTGCGGCTGGGGGTATCTACTGCCCTACGGGTGGTGGTGTTGCTGTTACACAACCCGATGGTTCCAACGTAGAAAGAGGGCCCTAAACCGAAGCCTCGTCACTCGGTGGCTGTCATCGTGTACTCTCTCAGAAACCCTAGCTGGCTATCTACGCATCAGCATCCTAATAAGGAACAGGTTCACCATGGTTAATAACTTATACCTGGTGATTTGACTCAAATATTTCACAAATAAGACTCTTGAAAACACTCTTGCAATCAGTGTTTTCGTGCACTGAGTCGAAAATCGGAAGTCAGGGTTCTGCTTTATGGATACATCGGCCGCCACACCAACACTGGACTCCCTGGACTAAGAAACTACACTCAATACTCTTAACACAATTGTTTCATAGAAAAGTAATATCATAGTCCTAAGTTCTGTGGTATAACCAACACCTTTGATACCAATTTGTCACGACCCATCCCTCGGGGCCCATGTCGTAACTACCCCAAACCCACCTTCTATAGGCCAGGGGATGGCGACTACCACCAAAGGCGTAAATCCCTAAATGGGGAAGGAATTGCCTTTATAAATGCAAAAAAAACACAACCAGAGAACAAGCGGAAGAAAAATCTAAGTAATAACTAAATAAAGAAGAAGTGCTGGAAAGTACAAGGGAAAGAAATACAAGCCCAACAGTAAAGTACAGGGAAAGGACAAACAAGTACAACTAAAAAGACAAATAGCTGGAAGGTTCCTAACAACTCCTGGATCATCCACCACATATTCTACCTGAATGGTAGGTACCGATAGCCTCCTCAGTTCTCCATGTCCATCCGTCTCCTCTAGGTACCGACTCGTCATGAGGTCCACCTCCAGGTACCGTCCAGTCCTCGTACACTCTTCCTCATTCAGCGTTGTCCGTCGTCTGCATCCAACACAACGAGGTGCGGGAATAGCCCATGCAGGGATGAGTATAACGATACTCAGTAGGGACCCTGAGACTCTCAAGGTCTCACAAAATCCACAAAGGATAAACCATAGTAGAAAGATACAATCACGAAGTATCAACCAACCCTACTTAGGTATATGCCCATACATATACATAAGTTATCAATCAAAGTCTGGATAAAACTCTCGAGCCCAAGAACAAATCATTCATCAAAGGAATTAAAGTCAATCACCATATTGATAACAGTTTAAAGACATGACTCAGCTCACACAAGTATAAAACTCACGAAGAGGGGTAGAGATGGTTAGATGTAGCCTCTGAATCATCTGCTATGTCGAACCCATGTAGGATCCTAGAATAATATCAGCACTGTCGAACCCACGTAGGATCCTGGTATAGAATTTGTCACTGTCCAACCCAGATAGGATTTCGGTACAGTAGTCATTACTGTCAAACCCACGTAGGATCTTGGTACAGAAGTCACTATTGTCGAACCCATGGAGGATCCCAGTACAGAAGTTGTCACTGTCGAACCCACGTAGTATTCTGGTACAGTAGTCATCGCTATCAGAAACACATAGGATCCTGGTACATATGTCACTACTGTCGAACCAATAGAGGATCCTGGTATAGAAGTCGTCGTTGTCGAACCCACAGAGGATTCCATCATCTTAGTCGCAGCCATCCCTAGGGTTCCCGCACACAGCACGCTCGATTCCGGGAGGGTCTGATCCTCGAGCCAAGTGTCGATACATCAAAAATCACTAATTCCTGAGTTTATGTATCTCGTAGTTCCATATCATCATAAGGATCCCAATGCGACAGACGGTGCGTCAATCAGACGCCCGGTCAGAGAGTTATTGGCATTTCTGTTCCAAGGGGTCGGTTGGATTTCGGGTACAATCCAACCTGGACACACTCCAACCTCATCCAAATCCTGTGTGGAGTGTTCCAAAAGCACCGTCTCAATAAACGGAATTCAACATAGTTGACATCACATCAATCGGACGTTCGGTCCTTAAGTGATAAGAGTTTTTGATCTGAGGGCCCGGTTGGTTTCGGGTTTGAACCAACCCAAACGTAACCAAACTTCGCCAAAACCTTGAGTGTGGTATACTGAAATGACCGCCTCGATCCAAGGAATCCTACTCAACTGATGGTGTGTTGATCAGAGGTCTGTAACTCATGTTATGGGCGAAAGCCCAAAAGTGGTCCGAAGAGGGGGTTCTAGGTCCGGTCCGACCAAGCACAACTCGTCCTGGATCGGCCCGAACCGAGTTGACTTGACCCGGATCTAGGTCCGGACCGGCGGGCGCGGCCCGACCTGGTGGCTACGACTCATCCCGCGTGAGGGTGGCATGGCCGAGCGCGTTACGCGCATGGTGCGCGGAGCGGGGGGGGGGGGGGGGGGGGGCTTCCGGTGTCCTATAACGGCGGCGCCGGCTGGGGCTATCCGGCCTTCCCGGAACCCCCAGATGTGGGTTTCGCTCCACCATCGCGGTAGCCTTCTGCCAGAGGCGCGTGAGAGTTGCCGTCGCGCCGGTGACCCGCGCCGATGCGCTCCTTCGCGTGCCCCCGGAGTCGTTCTGGTTGTCCGTTTTGCCTCTCGTCTATGCCTACAGCCTCCTCTGGTCCTGTTCTTCACTATGATGGCCTCAAATAAGGGTTTCCATTTTGTTCACCCATCGTCCATCAAATCGTGCACCAAGAACTAATTTAATGAGGGTCAGGACTTGTTCGTTATCCCATGCCCTCCGCGTTAGAGGCTCAAATAGTAATCCAGCTTATAATTGAACCAGAAAAAAACATCAGCTTAATCTCTAACCCATCCCACAATCAACATCTATTCTGCAGATCAACATATTAGGGGGGGTCAATATGCAGTTTTTTTTATCCATGGTAAAAGAAGAACTTAAAATAAATGAATTCAACCTCGAATTCAAAACCCTACCTCGATTGTCGTTGACCGTTGACAAAGTTGTGGGATGATAGTGTCGTTCCGTTGACATCTGAAGGAGGTGATGTCATCATTGGTAGCATTCTCCATGGGTGGTGTCTTCTGCTTTGATGCGAAGGAAGAGTAAAGAATATGGGTGTTCTTCTTGGGCGTCTCCTCACTTTCTTTCCCCGGTCGAAGAAGGGAGAAGATGATCAAGTTCCTCGTGTTCTTCGCTGGAGAGGGTGATGTCCTCCCAATTCTACCAACCAAAGAAAAGATTATGCCCCCCAACCATAATAAAATCCCCCATATTATTATGTTGGAAAAAATGAATTCAAAGGAATTAAAACACACAAATCAATTAATTAAATCATTAATTAGTTGTGTTGGCACCGTAAAGAAGAATCCCAAGAGTTTCCCCTATTAATGGGAGCTCAAGGGGGTTCAAAAGGGGAGTTTAAGGAGATTGAGATTGTGTGGGACCCACCACATAATATCCTCCCATGGGAGGTTATGTGGGAGTGCTCCCCACCTCCAACTTCCCTTTGGAGAAAAATAACCACCTTTCAAATAAAAATGTGTTACACACACATTTTTATTTAACTTTTAATTTTAATTAGAAACCCTAAAACTAACTTTCATTCTCAATAAAATTCTACCATAGTAAAGGTATCCTTAAGAGATTATAGGTGCTGAAAGTTCAATGGTGCCCTCAGATTTCAATTCTGCGCATCGATTCAAATGATATAAAACCTGCACATACGTCTACTAAACGTACCAGAACAGAACTTCAGAAATTGATTCTGGGCTCACCGGGCCTCGGAATCGGGTTCCGTCAGAAACTGCGGACTCGTAAAATTCTCATGTATTTAGGAAAAAAAATTCCACAAGATTTCTGGGTCTTTACACCCAGATCACCCAGACACTTTAAAAATAATATTCCCACTAATTCAGTTTTTGGATCTTTGTAGCAATGACATCTTAAAACCATTTGAATTCCCATTGTCTAAATATTCTCCCCAGTATGCAAAAACATATTTCTAACATTACATAATAGGAAATTAAATTTGGATGGGATCTCCTTGCACCAAACATTCTCCCCCCATGGATCATGATTTCTTAAGGCCATCATTATGAAAGTAAAATACTTGATAGAGAATATACAAGATGTTGAATGTGTAAAAATGAATCTATTTGGTTCACCATTTCATACAATGCTTTCAAAATAATCATGTTGGTTATCTTCTGGAATATCCTAGAGAAATTTGGGATGAACATAGGCCTCTTGAAAAGTGATATTAGGAGTAGGGCTTCCTGGAAACCATAGCTTGCCTCCCCCCAATCATGCTACCAGAATTTGATATTCCCTTCACCCAAAATCTATCGTGAATGCTGTTGGAGAATAACAATAAAAGGTAGAGTCATTTTCTATTTGATTGAATGTTGAGACCTATACATGTTCTCATCCAGACCATATTTACACTTCATGGTCATACCCTATATAGACCACCTTTCCATAGCTTCCCATGCTAGTTTGGCATGCATCCCCTACATAGTCCCCTCAATACTTCTGAGATTGATGCTACCCTCTGAGATAGGTCGACTGAGTTCCTTCCATGACACGCAGTGATGTATTCCTTCCATCTCATCATCACATATGAAGGATACCATAATGTTTTCAATATTATCAATCAATATCCATGGAACTTTCAGTGAATACATAACATGCATTGGGATAGAATTAATCACATTGTTCATAAGAGTTATTCCCCCCCAAATGATAAGAAACTATTCTTCAAATTAAATATATTCCATGTGATCATGATGATTAACTTATCAAATTTTTGAATGAAGAGAAAATGTGGAATTACCAGATATCCGAGATATTCCATCAGAAAGGTACCTCTACTCGTGCTCATCCTACCTTCAAGGGATCTTATCCTTCTGTTCATGACTTTGTTGCCTGTGAAAAAATTACTCTTCTCCCGATGTGATTAGTCATTAATTTTTTATTTCCATGGATGGTAATATATATATATTTGATGAATATATTTGATTTCTATGATATAATATCGATTATATTAATTTTAATTATTATTTATCTTTCTTTTGTTCCATCCTTTAAAAAGTAAAAGAAGTGTTCTTGCGTATGTACGACCTATTGTTTCCCTAAATGGTGTAATTAATTTTTATAGATATAAATCTTATATATGACTCAATTATATATATATATATATATATTGAATATATGTGATATTTATATCATTATAAACATTATATAAATGTTTTAATTATGATCAAATTGAAAATACTGGGACTATTGAACTAAAATAGACATGAAAAATAAAGCAGTTATCCCCTAAAATTGTATTTTTAATAAACAATTATTAATAATAGGGTGATAAGATATCCTCGGTAAATGAAACATGGTAGTATACATATGATAATTTTTCATAATATATGTATAAAAAATATATATTTATTTTAAATGAGTTTTGAACATTTATAAAGGAAGATGAGACTTGGGGTAAGATATTTATGTTTCAGTCCAATTTTTAATTGAGATTGTTTATGCTTGAATTTCAATTTCATAAATTATATGATTGTTATCTGATAAATCTCTTTAATTATTATTATCATGTGTCTAATTATAAATAATATGTTTTTCCTTTCAATTTACTCTCATTAAATTTTCAAGAGACTGGAATAATTTTTTTTAAAGAAACCCCACTTTATTTCACTCTAAAATGAAAATAAATTTTCATTGATATCTTTTTTTTATATAAAAAATCAATATTTTTTTAATATTATAATATTATTTTTTAAATTCTTATTTACCCATGATTGAAATCTTAAATTTTTTTTAAAATAAATATTTTTATCATTTTCCGAATGTGGTTCCAGTGAATTTTTAAAAAAGTGCGAAAAGAATGTTTTATTTTAACTTATATGGTATGAATATGATTTACTGCCTTCATGACCACTCAATGATTTGAATATTTCTTTACATGTTTCAAATGTTATAATAACCCTTATCTTTATTACAAATTAATTCATGATTTATTACATAATATTACACTAAATACAACCTGTAAGATCGATTATTATAGTGTATTTGGGAATTAGGTACATTACATAACAACTTAAAACAATAAATACATCATATTTATTGAAAACAACCTTAATATGATCAAAATATTCCATGGATTTTCAAACTGCTTGGTATAAAATTGGGACATACATAATAAAGGGGTGATATATAAATCCCATTAAGGTAATAATAATGGAATAAGGTAAATCATGTTAAAAAAATAGTCATATTAATGGGGAATAAAAGGAACATGAATAATAAGGCATTATATAGCATGATAATCATTACATGGGAAATGTGGAAACAATTTAAAAAACTTTATCATAAATACAGGTCAAGGATAACTAACCAGAAATCATTATGGACAAAGACCCATAAAGGAATCATGTTCAATCCCTATCTTAACATGATGTCTCATTAGACTAAACCTTACCCAATGCATTGGAGAGAAATAAAATTCTAGTTGCACTCGTCACATTCATTACATTCTCATGATTAAGTGTGCCACCTAGATCATACAACATGGATTCATTAATCATTATATTTTATTACATGATAATGGAGTTTGGAATACATAAATGTAAGTTCCATGTAGAATATTTATAAGTTTATAAATGTGAACACCCTTGATAGGAAATGGGCAGTGTATTCACTACACAATTCTTTTGGCATGGAAAATCATGATGAAATTTCGGTAGCATAACAGCATCCCTTAAAAATTCATAAAATGGGATGAGAAAGAAAAGGGATATCTCATAATTTTGACATTAAATATGAAGTAATAGGGTCATTTAAATTTATATTCCAATATAATTATTTGGAAATATAAGGCATAAGATAATAAGTAAACTTGAATAAAGAACAGATGGTGAGGGTCCCTTACATGAGTGTGTGACTCTAAATTCTTGTAAAGAGATTCATGAGAGATTGAGAGTGACTTGGGAGGACTCTAGAGAGGGGTAAGAGTAAGGATGTGATCTAAGGATTTAGAGTGAATATAAATGGGATATTGGGTGGTTTAATATAGGAAAATAGTGGGTATATCTTTATTATTTGTCAAACTTAGGTTTTAGAATCTATATAATAAAATTAACAAAAGAACAAATCTTTCCATGGTTTCTAAAATGTGGGAGTTGGGTTCATTATTTTATAATTCCAAGGGATGAACTTAATAATATAATATCCTTGATTATTTATAGGTGATTCATACTCTTAAATAAATGATTTTAAAACCTTAAAATATATTAATGGTTTTGAATGTTTCATAATGGATTTATAAAATTCATCAAATAAACTTAAAATCTAATTATTTTAAATAGAAAGAATAGATTTAGTTGTCTATACCTTTTATAATATTTATTATATCTCTGTTAGGTCATTATGATTTCATAATACACGATGTATATTTATACAGTATTTTACTTTTACCCAGAAATTCATCTATCTTGGAAAATTATGTAAAATTCACAATTGGATAATTTCTATATTATAATTATTATAATAATATTCATTTTATATAAATAATTTTATAAATATTTTAATTTTAAATTTTAAAATATAATCATCATTTATTAAGAAACGTTGTGTTTTTTAACAATAACAGTTTTCAAACCCTTATAAAAATTACCTTTGACTTCATAAAAATTAGATAATCAATTATATTTAATAAAAAATATTTAATAATAATATTTTATTAAAATATTATTTATTTAAAAAAACCATTAATTCATCAAAATAAATTCTTTAATTAAATAGGAATATTACTCAAAAATGTTTTTTGTGTTTTAAAATAAAAAAAAATTATAAAGTAACAATAAAAGAATTAAAATATATCCATTATTATTTAACAAAATAGTGTACATAATCATATTGATAGGATATTGATATATACCCCTTTAATACACCTAGATACACCCTAATATTAAGGTGTGTGATGGTGAGAATTTCATTTGGTGGTTCGACATACATGGTTTTGGTCTTAATCTCAGTGAGCTTGAAATTTTCCCATAAATGTTTTCTATCATACTTAAGTTGTTGGATATTAGCTTCTGATTGGTCAAGGGAAAATACATGTAATGTTATCTCCCTCAGAAATTATGATAAATGGTCTTTATAGGGTATGATCCAACTTGTTTAGGCCATCACTTCCTTTGTCTGTGTCAATTTTTTTTAACCCAATATTATTACTAATCATGTGATCACTGTTTAATAGAGATATTATCAAGGGTAGTGATTTTTAATGGTCATTTAAATCTGATACTATATAATAAAACCCAAATAATTCATGTGTTTTCTATAGCCATATTACATAATAAGTTGTTAAATCAAATGGGAAATTTTATTTACAACAGTTTGGTTCATTATAATCTTACCTCATTTAGAAATGTTTCCCTAAAAATTTTCATTTCCCACACTAAAATAGAATAGGGTAACTCTATTTCATTACTTCCTCTGATTCCCAATTCGCTTTATCAAACTTTTGGTTTTTCTATTGCACTTTTACAAGGTCCATTATCTTATTTTTTAGTACTTTTTCTCTATTATCTAAGATATTCACATGTAGAACCTTATAGGAAAGGTCATTCTCCAATGGTACCACCTCTTGATTGAGTACATGTGAGGGTATGGTATGCACTTCCTTGAGAGGCATATAGGGAATAAATCATGTACATGAGATAGCTTATGTGGGAGTTCTATTCAATAGGCTAGCACTCTACTGCAATCCAAAATCTTCAAGGAGTCAATGTTTCTTGTAATAATATTTTCTTTCATCACAAATATTTTTACTTTCTTCCATAGAGATATTTGGAGGAATACCATATCTCTAATATCAAACTCTATATCTTATCAATGATATTAATCATATATATTTTGTTGAATCTGAACAACCTTGATATGTTGTTGAATGGTCTTAACCTTTTTCACCATTTTCTCGACCATATCAAGACCTAGCAATTTTCATTCCCCAACTTCATTATAGAATGCAGTTTTTCTACACCTATTCCTATAAGGGGCTTCATTGGGAGTCATTTGGACACTTGAGTGGAAACTGTTATTTTATGAGAACTCTTCTATAAAAATATTCTGATCCCATCCTCATTTAAATTCAATTGAACATGATCTAAACATTTCCTTGAGTTTGTGAATAGTCCACTTATAATGGCCACTCGTTTGAGGGTGATAAGCCTTTCTAAATCTCAACTCAGTATTTAGGGCATATTGGAGACATTTCCAGAATGTGTAGGTAAATATTTGTTCTCGATCAGATATAATTGATAGTGGTACTCCATGCATCCATACCACTTCTATAATGTATATCCATGAAAGATTATCTAGTGAGAAATCCTCTCGAATCGCAATGAAGTTTGTAGTATTTGTAAGATGATCTATCACAACCCATATATCATTATTCCATCTTGATGTATTTAAGAGATTGAGGGAACCTTGGGAGGACTCTATATAGGGGATGGATGAGTAAGGATGTGATAAAATTATTTTTAGGGATGATAAATGGGATATTTGGTGGCTTTATTAGGAAAAGAGTAGGGATTTCATTATTATTTCTCAAACGTAGGTTTTGGAATCTATATAATAAAATAACCAAAGCCACCAAATTTCCCATGATTTTTCCCATGTTATTGGAAACATGGGAGTGGTTTTAATTATTTTATAAGGACAAGGTCCTAAATTTATAAAATAACACCATTTCTTATGGGGAGGTGATCTATATTTGTAAATAAATGATTTTAAAACCTTAAAATATATGAATGGTTTTGGGGGATTCTAAATAGATTTATAAAATTAATAAAATAAAACTAAAATATCATCATTTTTAATATTAAACATATATTTAGTCATGGATACATTTTATAGTATTTATTACAACACTTTTGGGTCATTATTATGTCATAATACAAAAAGGTTTATTTATATGGTATTTAATTTTATCCAAAAATTAGACTATGATAGAAAATTATGAAAAAATTCACCAATTGATAATTTTGATGTTCTTATTCCAAAAATAATATTAATTTTATCTAAATAATTTTATAAATATTTTAATTTTCACTTTTAAAATAAATTCGACATTTTCTGAAAAATGTTGGGTTTTTTTGACAATAACAATTTTCAATCCCTTATAAAAATTACATTTGACTTCATAAAAAATATATAATAATTTATATTTAAAAAAATTATTTAATAATACTATTTTATTAAAATATAATTTATTTCAAAAATCCATTTATTAATTAAAATAAATTCCTTAATTAAATCTAAATATGACCCAAAAATATTATTTGTGTTTTAAAATAAAAATAATTTATAAAGTAACAATAATAGGATGAAAATATATCCATTATACTATAAAAAATAATTTAAAAATTAATATATCTAGGGTCTTGACACATATCCCTTTAATAAACCCACAAAATTATTAAAAGTAAGGAGCACAGCGTTGAGAATTTCATGGGGTGGTTCGGAAAACACAGTTTGGGTTGTGATCTTGATGATCTTGAACTTCTCCTGTAAATGGTTTTACTCTTGCTAAATTTGTTGGATATCATCCTAAGCTTGGTCAAGAGAAAAAATAAGTGAGTTTATCTCCCTTAGAAGCTATGATAAATGGAATTCATAGGGTATGATCATATTGGTTGAGGTCATCACTTCCTTTTTCTGTGTTAATTGGATTTTTTAAAACCGTATAATTATATTAATCGTGTGATCACTATTCAACAACTATATTATCAATGGTAATGATGATTAAACATAATTTAATTATAATGGGATATTATAAAACAAAATGAATTCATGTGCCTTCTATAACCACATTACATAATAAGACATTAAATCACAAGGGAAATTTTATTAATAACAGTCCAGGTTGTTAAAATGGTTCTTTTCAAAGAAGATATTTTCTTTAATATTTTAGATATTTTTAATTTTTTAAATAAGCGATGTCAAAGTGAAAAGGTTATTTTCTTATGTAAATATTATATTTATTCTTTTAATGAAATATTGACCTATGATAACTTCCATTGATGTTAATAATATTTTATTAGGGATATTATCCAATTATATATTGTTAAGGTTTATGATGATGGGATTTTTATGAACCCTATTTATTTTTATTCTTTTTTGTGATGATTAATTGATGAAATTTTTATAAAACCTATTTTTACGTGGGTTATTATGTGATGATATGATATATATTTTATGATCTTGTTGAACACATATGTATAATTTAAATTATGTGATTGGTGTGCTCAAAATTATATTTCTCTCAAATGAATGGGATAAATTTTTATATCTCATGAGATAATTATGGGATGCAAGTCAATGTGCTTGATCCACTATGGGAAACAAGTCGATGTGTTTCATCTACTATGGGATGTAAGTGGTGATTCCTAATTCGTTATGATATGGAAAATAGTTACGGATTCCTGATCCACTATGATTTTATGGTCTTGGTAGTTAAACTTAACATATGAAATGGTTTTATACCTATTTTGGAGCCCCGTGATTATGACATGATGTTATGTTTGTTGATTGAATTATGATAATTTATCACTCATCTGATTAATTTATTTTAAAATGATGAAGTTTTATTCCATGAATCTTGTTTATGATCAGTGATAAATTGGGTATGAACTTTGTAACTTATGGTCATGATCTGAAACACTTATTTTTATCTTATGTTTTTATATGATCATTAATTGATATCTCCCATTTTTAACCTTACTGAGTGTCTGAGCTCACCCTTTATTAATTTTTTATTTCCAATGTTATTAATAATGGTTTTAGTGGGGTATTTCTATGAAGTGTACATTTTGGGAAGATCATTATGAGAGATGTTGAATATCTATCATGAAATAAGAATATTGTGTATCTACTCACTAAATACACTAAAACATTATAGTACTTAGGATTTTATTTGTGTAATATATTAAGTATTTATAAAAAAATATGAAATATTTATGTATAAAAATCTTGGGTTGTTATAATGTAGAAATAGAACATATGAACCTAGAGAAAACAAATCGGAATAGATTTCATTAAAGATTAACTCGATCATCATATGTGCGTGATTAGGGGGCCTAATATTTATCACCTATCTAGACACTCATAGGGGATATTCTTGGGTTAATTCACATTTTCTTTATGAACCATTATATAGGATGTGAATAAATAATGACCATGGATGACCTAGGTTAAACCTAAGTTATCATAGAGTGATAATAAGGTTTCATGATTTAGATATCCTGTTATTTTTTTTTCATGATTTCTTATTATGATTATTATTTCTCACAATATGGTTTTTCAATTTTTTCAATGGCTAGAACCAGGAAGAATCATGTTAACTCTTAATGTGATAGACAATGGAATGATTTTCCTTATGTAAAACCAAGTGAAATGGGAGTTAGAATGAAAAAACTTTTGATTATCCCTAAACATATATCTCTTTATATGATTAACAATATATACATGGGTGAGTTTCTTGACACACCTAATAAGATAAAAATAGAGTTTCATGAATAACATTGAGGAAAGAAGATTCAAATTACCAAATGTTGATAGTTAGGGTTGAATCACTCAAGGGAATGTCTCAAAGGAACTGGAATATGTTTTAAATTTGGAAATTATGGTCATAGATATATGAATTTCGAAGTAATTAGATGTCTTATATATAGGGAACTTGGTAATTATCTAAGTCAATTCCTTATTCCAATTGTTAACTTCTAGGGTAATGACCGGATTATATTATACCAGTTTTTTATATAGAATGATTAAAGTGTTTATATATTAGGATTTGATAATTATATTATATAAGTTTTTTATCATTGATATTTTGGTTATATGAATCATGAAACATATAGGGATTGTTCTTTATAAGTTTTTAATTAATTATTTTCAAGAATATGTTGAACGGTACTGATAACCTAGAAAAGTGATTTAGTTGTAAGATGGTATTTTATAGAAAAAAACATGATTGAGAAAAATATAACACTCAATATGTACCTAAGGTTGATATAATAATTTTATTTGATCTAAATAGATTATTTACATTGATAATGTGAATGGGATAGTATTGGTGACCTTAATATTGGTTAGTAATTTTATGACAAAGTGATTTTGGTTATCTTTTATGAAGTTTATTACAATTTTTGATTTATGGAATATATTCAATAGTCAATGATTTTATTTTAGGAATAAGGATATTGTTAATTTTGGGAAGAATAAATGTTTTCAATGAGGTTTTATAGTGATTAAGGTAATCATTATATTTTAAGAGAATAAAGTTATTCGCATATTTGGTTTGTGACTTTATGAGATAATTTATATTGTTTGGGGATAAATTTTAATGTTTTTTTTAAATATGTGATCTAATATTTCATATTTTTGGGTTTTGGATTTATTCAGACATATTTTAGAGGAGTATTAAGGTTAACTATTTATAGAATCAATTATGTTAACCTTTAGGTGTTATTTTTGAGATTTTATAGATTAATGTATTTTACTTATCCATATTTTATAACTTGTGAAAACCATTTTGGTTTTTATAATTATTTAGAGACGAAAATAATGAATTAATGATCTTATGATTCATTAAAATTTAATTTTAGTACTTTATGCAGAAAAAAAAATTGAATATCAATTTCATGGAGTAAGAGATGATATAGAAGTGGAATTTATCGAATCCAATCAAAAATATGAATATATTCCTATGTAATATAAATAAATAAAATATGTATGTTTTATCATAGTAAAGTAATCCCTAAACTTTAGAAAAGGGTTCTTGAAATAAAAATTTTATAATTTTACCTTCATTTCTGAAAAATTGATGGTCTTATCACCCCTCGATGATTTATGGTTTTTTGGTAATTAACATTCTCATCACCATGTTATATATCACTATAAATTAGTCCTTGCATTTTATTTTTATCCTCTATATCAATATTTTAAATTGCCACCAATGATATCCTTATTTGGGAACCCGATTATGTATTATTTCTAGTAACATTTATTGTTCTCACTTCCCCTATTCAAAGAAAGTTTTATTATCCCTTTGTATAATATGGGATAATAAAAAATATATATTCAAATTTTGAACCATTTTAACCCACATAAAAATCACGTGGGTGAAATTTATTTAAGGTAGGTAGAATGTAACACCTTTATATTTTATAATATATTTCTCTTTAAATAAATTGTACGGGTTAGATGGCTTTCTTGACAAGAAGATTTGAGCTTAAAATAAACCAAAATATATTATAACCTATATTATAAATTAAATTTAATGAATATGATTAAACAATTTATGAAATATATATAAAAATTCATAATTTCTAAGTACTCAATTTTTTTGTGAAGTCATTTTATGTTTCAAAAATAATTTTTCTTCAAAAATAGTTTTTATTGAATTTTGTGTGTGAATATTATAATTAATTTATATTGAATTTAAAATTTTAATTTTACAAAATGGGTATCATTTTTGGATTTATCATATCAAATTTATCCAATATTTAATTTTTAATATTTTCCTAAATTAGTTTTTTTGTGAATAATGAAAAATATAAATTTTCATAAAACTGTTATTTCTTTTCAATAAATAAAGTAATTTAAAAACCATGTTATGGTTTGAATTTGGTATTAATTTAAAATAATAATCCTTCAATTAAATATAATATAATTAATTACATAATAATCAATATTAAAGTTAAATTTATTATAAGTTCATTTTTTGATTAAAAACACATTTTTCTAAAAACAATTTTAATGTTTGTAATGTGATTTTATATTAATTAATTAAATTAATAACTATTTATAAATTATTTTAAAGAAATATATAAACTATATATTAATAAAATGTTTTAACATTCATCTTGTGGTTTTTTCTAGGAATGGGATAAGAATAAATCCAATTTTATGCTAAGAAATATTTATTTTCAAAAAAGGGTTTCTATTATGTGTTTCACACTTACTTTAAAATTGATATATTCTACTCATATTAATAGAATCATAAAAAATTTTATTCTCTATTTTAAATCATGTGTAATGAATTTTTTAAATATTTCTCCTTTATTTTTTATCATTATGAATAGTAACCTTGGTAAATATTTGTCAAATTGGGAAGGTTAAAATGGGTAAAACATGGTTAAAACTTTGGGATAAGGATTTAAAATTTCTATAACATTTTTCTTTATTATATTTAATAAGTTTAGTTTAGTTATTATCTCCCAAGTTTCAAAAATATGGCACCTTGGTTCCATTTTCCATTGATCATGACCTTTATATTTTTTTAAGAAAAGAATGGATCCAAAATGTCACTCTCTTGACATTAATAATATAAAAAAATTATAAGGATAAAAATAGGTTAAATTAGGTTATAAATGTTTATTTTAAGCATGAATTGTTTTTTTTACATGTTAATTTTTTAAATTTTAATTGATTTAATAATTTTCATAAATTCTTACGCAATGCCAATAAAGTATTTGTTCAAGTAATAGAAAAATAACGTTTGTTATATTAAAAATAATAGGGTGATAAAATTTTTATGAATTGTTATTTTCTAAAAAATATTAAGATAAATATAAAATGATATTGATTTTTTAAATGTTTTGATTTTAATTCCATTTCAATCATGTTATCATTAAAGTCAATCTATTTGAATAGTCTTTAAAATGAATTTAATGGTATTTTATATTAAATAATATTTTATTAAATGAATAAAAATTTATAAAATTATTATCATTGGTCTAGTGTATGGTTAATTAACTATAATATATATCATTATCTACTTATGGGCAAATTTTCCTTTTGTAGTAACATTCTTGATCCTTAAAGTATAAAACATTTTGATATCGCGGTAATTGTCAAAAGGGTTAATGGGGGTTAAAACTAAGATATAATGGTTAAAACATCAAATAAACTTATATACATATTATTGTATTATAATATTGACTTATAATCATCTTAGAATAAAAATATATCAATTTATATCCACTTGAACAAGAAAATTAATTTATATTAACATAATATTTTAAGCAATTCCAATGGTACCCTTCCAATCACGAATAAAAGGGAACCTCGTATAATTCATTATTCAAAATTTTTATTCCTTATATATCAAGAAATAAAATTTATAATACCTACCTATATTCCTTTACCACATCCTATACCTTTTTTTTCTAAAATAAAATCCTTTCAAGGCTTAAGGTGTAATCCAAAAGTAGATTTTCAGCGAAGAGGTATAACTCTTAACCGAGCATTTTAAATTTTATTTATTATTATACCTCCAATAAATATATGGTATCAATTCTAAAATAATGACTTAATAACTTTTAATATATTTAATTATTATTATGATTATTTAATAATCATTTTCCACCTTCATTCCATCCTGCATATAAAGTGAAAACATCACTCATGCATGTGTACGGACTACAATCACCACATAGCGGTGTAAATCATTTTTCATCACCAATTTATTCAGGTGATTGTAATTATGGATTTAATAAATATATATGTTATTATTTTTGTTATTATTTTTCTGAAAAGTTGAATTATTATTTACCTTTCTTTCCTTCCAACCATCGAAAAGTGGACACATCACTCGTGTGTATGTACATAGTACCATCTCTATGAAGTGATGTAAATAATTTTTCTTAAACACTTAATATGAGTAATTATAAAAAAAAATGTTGAATAAATATTATAATTATTTAATGATTAATATTCTGGTGATTATGAAACCATGATCACTTCTCAAGTATCAGAACCATCAAATAGAAACATGCATGAAAAACGGATCAGTTTTCACCCGAATAGCCATTTGAAGAAAGAATTGCTAATAAAAGGATATTTGGAAATTATAAAGGAATTTTGAATAGTGATTTAAATATTTATATGGTTTTTAATTATATTTATAATAAATATATATTTTTATAATATAAATTTTAATACGTATAAAGAAATACGGTACTTGAAGTAATAGATTTATCGCCTCCCTTTTTTTCGATGAGACATATGACATATTCACCACTTGTTTACTTTTTGTGTTTTATATACTTCATAAGAGATCCTATTATGAAACTCCTCATTAATATTATGGGGATTTCAAAATCTATCTATGGATTTCACTTTCGAGAGGTTTTAATTCAAAGATCACCAAATTATTAAGGTTTATTCATCTCAGTATTGTTTCATTGGGACAAGTGTGATGTTATAATCCTATTTATGCTTATAGGGAGTATATACTGCACCTTTGACAAGTTAAATCCTGAATATTATTATGTTAATGATGTTTAGTATTTTATTTTATGTTCTTCAATTAAGAGGATTATTATTCTAAAGTTACCAAAAGTGGTAAGGGATTTGTGTTTCAATCCCATTTTAATCAAGATTATTTATGATTGAATATTCATTGAGAAAATTAAATGATACTTATCTATTAAATTTTATTATTTTTTTATTATCCATTTTTTATTCATTTATTTTTCAAGTAATTGTACAATTTTCTACTCTTTAGTAATTAAAATTATTCGTAAAATGTTTTTAAGAAAAAAATATATATTTCTTATTTGGTGGGGAATACTTACCTTAAATGCCAATGTTTTCTATAAAATATTTTGAATAATGTTTTAATATTTTACTAAGATTATTTAAATTCATTTTGACACATGTTTAACTTTTTATAAAAATGTTTCAAAGGAATATTCTAGTCATTTTTCGAATGACATACTTTTTTCATTTACCAAAAATGTGTTAGGAATCATTGTTTTAACATACTCATCATGAATATAATTTCCCACCTTTATTACAAATAATTTATTTGATGAACCATTTACAATGTTATATGGTTATATTCAATGATAAAATTTTCCATAATATTTTAGAAACATTTTAATTTTAAATAATTTATTTCAAAATGAAAATGGTATTTTCCTCATTGAATATTCTAGTGGTCTTTTAAAAAATAATCCATGATAACATAATTTAATGTTATATATTCTTTACTAGGGATATGATCATATGATAAAACTATTGTTCTTTATTTGAATGTTTTATGGCTATAATGATCTAATGTTTACAAAACATGTTTTTTTCTGTAGTTTATGATATATTGATATGATGAATATTTTCTGATCTTGTGGCACACATATTTATGGTTTTTATTATGTGATGGGTGGGACCATTATTATATATATCCATTAAATGAATTGGGTAAATATTTATATCTCAATTTATAATTATGGGAAATGATTATATGTGCTTGATCCACTTTTGAAAATAGGTAAGGATTCCTAATCCACAATGATATGGGTGACATGTAGGGATACCTGATCCATTATAGGAAATAGGTGGTGATTCTTGATCCATTATAATATGGGAAATATGTTTTGATGCTTGGTCCATTATGACAAGATGGTATAGATAGTTAACGTTGAAATTTTCTATGGATTCTATTCCTATGATGGTGCCATAATCTTTTAACATTTTTTTACTCTTATGATTTGAACCATGACTAAGGGTTGATTTATGATGACTCTTAACTCTTATTATTTATGTATTTTGAATGGATAAAATTTTATGCCTAGACTCATTATTATTATCTATTATAGATTGGGTATGATCTTTTATCATTATATCATTCCCTGGTGATTTTATTATTCATGTATATTATCCTTTATTGATATCTCCTTTTTTACCCATATTGAGAATATAAGATCACCCTGTATTATATTTCTACTTCGTAAGTTACAAAGAAATATTTTATGTAGGGTATGTCAAATAAGGGTGTAATGTGAGAAGAACATTATGGGATATGTTGTAAATATTTTATGTACTATTTGTTAATATATTCTAGTATCCAAAGACACTAAACCATTAGAGTTTTATCATATATTTTAATGTTTTGAATTGAAAATTCCGCTAATAAGATTTAATATTTATGTATGAAATTAGTGGGTCACTATAGTAGCAGTCAGGATGATCTCAATGATAAAATGTGTGTAGAAAATAGTAATATATTTTTAAATAATGATAAAAAATGAATTTTTTATTGTGATTGAACCAATTTTTTAAAATTAATTGACTATTTTAAAATACATAGAGTGATATTACATAAATAATTGGATAATGAAGTTTCTGAGTTTAGAATTTTTCTTACCTATTTGTGATTCCAGTAATTTTATTTCTACATATAATTTATTTTTTATTTGATTATCACCAAATTCTAAATTTAATTATAATATCCTTAAGTATCATGCTCTAGAGTTAAAAAATAATAAATTTTTTCTCAAAAATTATTCAATGAGACATTCTCATGTGTTATGAACAATTTTTGAGATGTTTTAATATTTTATCACATAGTATAGTACCAAGACCCATTTGTTGCAATGTCTGGGATCTATAGATGTTGATTTCACCCATATAAGATCATTTTTTACGTATCATTTATTCAAGACATAGGAAATACATACAAAATACTAATTTTTCAATTAATATATTTATTTATTCTGAATTCACTCTTATGTGACATATGGGTCTCTCATACATGAAATCAAATTTGGAGTAAAAAATCTTTTATATTCTCCCACCCATATCACATGAATGTGCACCAAGTCATGTTTATAGTTCTCATAGGATAATATTTTAGAAAAATAGATATTTAAATAAAAAATTAAATTAAATTAAATTCAAGTAGAAATAAAACATGGAAATTAAAATAAATCAAATGAACATTCCATCACATAATCAAAACATTGACTAGATGAAGTCATCCAACCATAACTAAACATGACACAAAAAATAATAAATTTATATCATCATGTTCATATCAATTCAAATATCTTCACAAGACACAATTGACTATGACCAAATAGATGATTGAAAAATTAGTCACATCACTCTGTTAATACTAGATATACTGAAGCAAACCAGCAAACATATTGTTGAAAAATGTGAACCATCAATCAATATGAACACAATTGAAAAGAATGTAGAAGCAATGTGAACAACATCAAGTATCATCTCAAACTCCCACTATTGTTCAATTTTCACAAGAACCATAAATAAAGTATCGATCATCCACCACATATGATGGTGGTTGGTCATAACAATTCACAACTAATATGGTGGGATAATTATTGAATGTATGTAATCTAGATTAATTGAAGGATGCTGGGTATAGTGGGTTGAAACTAGGATAGTGATAGTAAGGGGGGTTGAATAAAGTGTAAGATCAATAGTTTCGTGAGGCTAGATAAGGGGTGTGGAATCTCATTTTATGATAGATTCCAATGCACATGTAGGTTTTCAGGGTGTTGGTGAGTCATGACTTGTCTACATGAAAGGATGATGGTGGTGATGAATAGATGCAATGATGGTGGAGGATAGGAGTAATGAAGCGTCAGAGCTTACTGGTCGCTTGGTGTGAATGAAGAAGAAGGTGAGGGGGTATTTTTAAGTTATAGGGGTAGGCAGGGAGTGGCGGTAGCACATAGAAGATGGACTACAATAGAATTTTATTTAAGCTATGCTAAAAAACATTGATATTATATGTTCTTTTAGAAGTGAAAATAAATGAACTAAAAAGAATCCATTTTATCATTATAAATTTTTTAAAGGATTTTTTTATCATTGTTGCTTTTAGCACCAATAAAGAGTGGATTTATTAGTGTTAATTTTTAGCACTGATAAAGGACATTTTATCAATGAAAATAAAATCCCTTAGTATCTAGAAAAAAATTATAGAAATAATATCTATAGTACTCTATAGTATCAAATAAAAACCATCAAAAAAATTGAATTGATGTTTAACTATTCCATTAAACATAAGAAACAATTATAATTTATATTGCATCATTATTTCAACACAAATGTTCCAATAAAGAATTTAAGTATAATAAATATTCATTTATGTGAAATTGAATTAAGAATAAAAATAATTATATCCAATACAAAAAAAAAACTATTACTGCATTATTTCATTAAAAATATAAAAATCCTCATAAAAATAAGTTTGCACCTATAATAAAAACAAATTTTACTTGTTTTAATGGTACATAAAAAATAAAAACAAATTAAAATTGTAATCTTGTATAATAAATTATAAATTTTATTTGGACTAATATGAATTCCCTTTCTATAAGACAAAAATGAAAAATCAATTTTTTTTATAACGTTTCATGACAATCCTGGTGTATTTTCTTTGTTTTGAGTATGTGACTTGTGTTTCAAACTAAAATTTCACATTTAAATGAAAACATGCACTTTCAATATTACTTACCAAACCTTGTGTTTGATTGATGTCTGGTTAATTTATATACATCAAAAATGAATCATAGATCATTTTCCTAAAATATCAACACAATCTGAAAAAAATTTCTTGTTTTTAAATATGTGATGTGTGTTTTATGATAAAATATTACTTTTATACTAAATACATGAACTTTGAGCCATACCAGTCACACCATGTTTCATATTGATGTGAATTTAATTCTTATATGTCACAAATAAATCATAGATTGTTGTCATAATTTATCGAGTAAATTTGGGTGTGGTTTCTCAGTTTCGAGTATGTGACATATATTTTGGATTAATATGTCACTTTTAAACTAAAAAAACACACTTCTAGTTAATCCAAACACATAGTGTGTTAAATTGATGCATGGTTCATTCCTATACACCAAAAATAAATTAGAAATCATTTTATTGAAGTATGAAGATAATGAGAGTTTGTTTTCTCATTTTTGAGTATGTGATGCTCATTTTTAACTAAACTCTCACTTGAAATGAAAATAAAAAATTTCAGTCACAGTGGTGACACCGTTTATTGTATTGATGTGTGGTTAAATCTTACACATCATAAATGAATCAATAACCATTTTTATAATGTAACAAGACAATTTTAGTGTGTTTTTAGGGTTTTGAGTATCTGGTAAAATTTTTGGATTAATATAACTCTTTTGAAAAAAATAAAAAACATGTTTAGTCAATACAGACACACCGTGTGTCAGATTTATGTGATGATAATTTATAAAATTAAAAAATCAATAAAAAAATTTTTCCTAAACTATCATGACAATATAAGTATGTTTTCTTTGTTTTTATTGTTTTATGTATATTTTATACAAAGATATTACTTCTAAATGAATATATACACTTTTGTATTATTAGCCACACCATGTGCTGAATTTAATTGATTTTAATTCCTACACATCAAAAATAAATTATTGATATTTTTTATTAAGTATCAAAATAATTATTAACCATTTTCTCAACGTTGAGTAAGCGATCTGTTTTTTTACAAAAATGTAACATTTAAATTAAAACATGCACTTTCAGTCATATCAATCGTACTTTGTGCTAGATTGAAATGATATTGATTCTTATACATCAAAAATGAATCACATATAACGGTCTGAAATTTTAATGGAAATATGAGTGTGTTTGCTTAGTTTTGAGAATGTGATAATCTTTTTGAATTAAAATATCACTTTTAATATAAAAACTTGCACATTTAATAAATTTAATCACACCATGAGTTAAATTAATGTGATATTAATTATTACATGTCATAAAATAATTGTAAACATTTTTCTTAAATTATCATGATAATAAGATCCCATTATTCATTTTTTAGTATATTACATTTGGTTTGAACTGAAATGTCACTTTCCAACTGTCACAAATAAGTTATTAGTATATTTCCTAAATTATCATGATAATCAGATCTTATTTAATAAATTTTCTATATTTGACATGTGTTTTGAATTTAAATTTGAATTTTAAAAATAAATACAGTCTTTGTATCATAGAAGTCATATTGTGTGCTGGATTGATGTGTGGTTAATTCCTACTTCTCAAAAATGTATCACAGTTCATTTTCAGAAAGTATAAAAACATTTCAAGCATTTTTTATTATATTTATATAAGTGACATTTTGTTAGCCTAAAATATCACATTTAAACTAAAAACATGTACTTTAAGTAAATTAATCCACACCATTGTATCAAAATGGCTTGAGAATAATTCCTACATGTCACAAATGAATCATGTATTTTTTTCCTAATGAATCATGCAAATATAAGTATGTTTTCTTCATTTTTAATATATGACATGAATTTTGAACTACAAAATCACTTTTAAATAGAAAATGGAATATCCATAAATCTATCCATATAATGTGTTGAACTATTTAGCAGTTAATTTCTACACATCACAAATGAATCACAAATATTTGTCCAAAAATATCAAGACAATCTGATTGATTTTCCTTAGTTTTGATAATATGGTGGGTGTTATAATCTAAAATGTTTCTTTTATACTAATAACACACAATTTGAGTCATACTAGTTACACCATGTGTTGAATGGAAACATCATTAATACCTAAATGTCACAAATAAGGAACATATTTTAAAAATATATATCTTGACTATCCAAGCATACTTTCTCGGTTTTGAGTATGTGGTCAGTTTTTTTGATTAAAATGTCACTTATAATCTAAAAACATATAATTTTAGTAAAACTGGAAATATCATGTATCATATATATTTGAACATAATTCCAACACATGAAAAAAATCATAGATCATTTTCCAAATGTATGAAGACAATCTGATCATGTTTGATCAGTTTTGAGTATGCGGTGCTCATTTTGAACTAAAATATCACTTTTAAATGAAACAAAAATTTTCAATCAATCTGACAATATCATCTATCATATTTATGTATGGTAATTTTCTAAATATTAAAAATTAAGTCTATTTCATTTTCATAAAGTATAAATACAATATGAGTGAATTTTCTTTGTTTTGAGTATGTGATGTGCATTTTTGGAGTAAAATGTCACTTTTAAACTGAAAACATACACATTCATTCAATCTGGACACATTTTTCATCTGATTGAAATGAGATTAATCCCTAAAAATCACAAATCAATCAAAAATCATTTTCATAAAGTATCAATCCAATCTTTGTTCAATTTCTGGGTTTTGAGTGTGTGATGTGTATTTCAAACTAAAATGACACTTTCAAATGATAAAATGAAATTTAAATCATAACGGCCACACCTCTTTTTAGATTGATGTGAGATATACTCCTAGATATCACAAATAAATCATGGATAATTATTTATATAATATAAAGAAAATAATATCACTTCTTCTCAGTTTGGAAACATGATTGATTTTATGAGATAAAATATTACTTTTAAACTTAAAATATGCACTTTGAGTCATACCAATCACACTGTGTGTCGGATTGATATGAGGTTAATTTCTATATGTCACAAATAAATCATTGGTTAGTTTACTAATGTATCAAGGAAATCAGAGAATGTTTTCTCTCTGTTGATTGTTTCAGGATAATGTGTGGTTTATTACCACATATAAAAAATAAATCAGGAATCATTTTCAAAAATTATAAATAATATCTGAGTTTGTTTCATAGTTTTACGTATGTGATGCATTTTTTAAAATAAATTTTCACTTTTAAATGAAAATACGAAATTTTAGTCATATAGGCCACACCATGTGTTGGATTGATGCGTTGTTAATTCATACATTCCATAAATGAATTACAAATAATTTTCATAATGAATCATAAAAATTTGAGTTTATTTTCATGATTTTGAGTATGTGATGTGAATTTTGGACTAAAATGCCATTTTAAATAGAAAACATAAAATTTCAATCAATTCATCTTCACCATGTCTTGAGTTGAAGTAAGGTTAATTTTTAAAATTGAAAAATGAATTATGGATCATTTTTTAAAAGTATCAAGATAATATGAGTATGATTTCATTTTTTAGTGTATAGTGTGTATTTTAACTAAAATGTCACTTTTAAATGAAAATGTGCACTTATAGTCATACCGACCACACTATTTTCCCGATGTACTTGATTTAAATTTATATAAATCAAAAATTAAATATTAATATTTTTTATAAAGTATTAAGATAATAAGATCAAATTTCATGGTTTTGAGTATGTGACGCTAATTTTAAACTAAAATTTTAATTTTAAATTAAAACTATAATTTTAGTCATGCTGGAAAAACATTGTATTGGATTGGTATAAAGTTAATGAATACACATCACAAATGAATCACATATAATTTTCATAATGTATAATGGATATAGGAGTGTTTTTTCTCATTTTTTACCATGTAATATCTTTTTGAACTTAAAATTCAACTTTTAAACTGAAAATATGAACTTTCATTCAATATATCCATATTATGTGATAAATTGATGTGATATTAATTCTTACATGTCAAAAATGTGTTATAAATCTTATTAATAGTGTATCAATACAATCCAATATATTTTTCTAATTTTCCAATATTTGACACATGTTTTGAATGAAAATGTCACATTTTAAAGAAAACACACACATTGAGTCATACCGGTCATACCATGTGTTGGATTGATGTGTAGTAAATTTCTACATGTCTAAAATGAATCAGATTTATTTTTCTTAAACTAAAAAGACTATCATAAAATGTTTTTATAGTATGATATTGTGACATCTGGTTTGGCCTATAATGTATCTTTTAAATAGAAAATAAGCACTTTCAGTCAATTCAACTACATCATTTGTTAGATTGAAATAATTTTAATTAATAATTTTTAAAAATTAATCTTATATAATTTTACTAAAGTATCAATAAAATAATAGTATTTTTTTGATTTTGAGTGTGTGATGTCCATTTTGAACTAAAATTTCGCTTTTAAATGAAAATATGCACTATTAGTCAATTTTCCCACACTATGTTTTGAACTATTGTGAAGATAATTACTAAAAATAAAAAATTTATTGAAAATATTTATCTTAAAATATCGATGTAGTTTGATTGATTTTCCTTATTTTTGATTATGTGATGCGTTTTGTGATGTAAAATTTTACTTTTATATTGAAAATAAACACTTTGATTCATAACAGTCACATCGTGTATCATATTGACATGTTATTAATTATTATATATCACAAATAATTCATAGATATTTTTTGAATGCTAACAAGACCATACAAGGATGTTTTTTTAGTTTTGAGTATGTTATAAGAATTTGGGACTAAAATGTCACTTTTGAATTAAAACACATACTTTCATTCCATATCAAAATATCAATTCTCATATTGATGGGAAATTAATTCCAATACATGAAAAATAAATCATGGATCATTTTACAAAAGTATAAAGATAATATAATCATGTTTTCCCAGTTTTGAGTGTGTGACATGCATTTAGAACTAAAATATCTCTTTTACGTGAAAACAATCACTTTCAGTTATACAAGACACAATGAGTGTCGTATTATTTTTTAGTTCATTTATAAAAGTCAAAAATGAATTACAACTCATTTTCACAATCTATAAAGACATTTTGAGTGAATTTTATAGGTTTTAAAGTATGTGATGAACATTTTGGTCTAGAATTTCACTTTTAAAATAAAAATATACACTTTTAGTCAATATAGCCACATCATGTGTCATAGTGACATCATATTAATTTATAAACAATGAAAATTTATCAAAAATATATTTTTTAAAGTAATAATAAAATTTTATTCAATTTTGTCAAGTTTGAGTATATGATACACTTTTTGAACTAAAATGTTGCCTTTAAATGAAAACATGAACTTTCAGTCAAACCAACCACACCATGTGTCACATTGATATCTAGTTAATTCCTACCCATTACAAATGAATCTAGGATAGTTCTCCTAAATTTTAAAGAAAGTTTGACTTTTTCACTTTTTTTACTATGTGATGCATGTTGTGAGAAAAAATGTTACTTCTGTACTGAAAAACACAGTTTTATTCACATAAGTCACACTTTATATCAGATTGATGTGATGGTAATTCGAAAAAGTTAAAAATAAAAAAAAAATATCAGTTTCTAAAATTATCTTCGATATCCTACTACATATTCTTAGTTTTGAGTAAGAGATGCGTGTTTTGGATTAAAATGTAACTTTTAAATTTAAAACGCATTTATTCTATCAATATGACCACATCATGTGTCATATTGATCTATTTTTCATTCTTATACACCAAAAATTTATCATGAATCATTCTATTTAAGAGTGAAGAAAATCTATAATTCATCATATCTTAAAACCCCATAATGAAATTATTTATAAAAAGGGTTTAAATTTCTTATATTTCTATGATATTGCTAGTTTATAGTTTTAGAGAATTAAGAATGAATATTTAATATCAAACCTATAATATACAAGTGGAAACTTCAACTCAATATCCATTTTTCTATAAAAACATAAATCTTAAATTTAAACTCATGTTCCAATAAAAACTCATTTGATTCTTTTAAGACGAATCCTCATAGTATACTAATAGACCTTACTATAGTACCAAATTAGGCCCTAAATTTATTTTGGAAACATTCTATGAACACAAAAATCATATTAAGGGATATAAAAATAAAAAAACATGTTATTCTATTTTAAAATTTATTAAAACCCATAATAATGTTTTTATTTTTCATAATAAACTTTGAAATAAAATAATCATTTACTTTCCCAAGAAATCAACTACATAGTTCAATTATTTAAAAAAATATCATTAGAAATCATAAAATAAAATCATAATCATGATAGTTTATTATAATACATGAGAACTTATGAAATGATTTTCTTAAAAAACATACCTTTCACCCTTAATAGGGGAAAAACATTCCTTTAAACATAATTCCATTATATTACAATAGTAAATAAAAATATATTTTTTAAAATTAATTTCAGTAAAATAATATAGGTACCTAGAGACATTATCCTTACATTAACCCCTATAATAATCCATAAAATGGAATCACCTAACCAGATAATTCTTATATCACTTAAGAGTAACATGTCACTAATAAACCCTATCATTTTATGAAATTCATTAGAGATATATATCCGGGAAACCCATCATCATAGCTATATTGATCTCACCCATAATTTCTATAAAATTTCATAGATCCATAGCATAAATTAAATATATATATTTCACTTTAATTATAAAACCCCATTTGAATTTTCATTCCATCCCATAAGAAATAATACTTTCTCTTTCACTATTGGGGTTTTAATACTTTGAGATGGGATGTTGGAAATAGAATCCCATTACTAATGACCTTTTATATTGTGAATCCATAGTTAATTTCCCATCATAGGAAATATCATTTCAATAATGTTTTTTTTTTTGATAACCTATCATAAATATTATTTAGTTTTAATGAATGTAGCATTTTTCAAAAATAATAGTGTTAAGTTTCTTTAAATAACTAATTACAATGGTCCATCGCAAATAAGTGTTATTTGCGATAGTTTTTGAATTTTTGAAAAATAAGCCTGATGAATGTTTTTAAACCCCAATTTTGATGGATATAGTAACCCATCATAATTTCTAATTTTTTCAAAAAAATACAAAAAAGATTATAAAAAAATAAATTTAAAAAAAAAAAAATTAATAGAATTAAAACAGGCATAATAATATTACATAATTTCATTCATAAATTTTTTATCATCCCAAAATACCTAAAAATAGAAAAAAAACTGAGCATAAACTAGTATTATATGGAATATGATCAATCAAAGGGTAAAGGGAAGGAAAATCTATACCAACCCCATGTGCAAGTTTTCACATATACTTCAACATCTGCTCATCTCTCTAACACTACCACTCATGCTAATCCTCCCTCTATCTCTACATACACTGTATCATCTCATCTTGATCTATAAACCTCTCATCATAATATTTAATTGATGATGATGAAAAATCTTCATGATCTCCCTTTGAGCTAATTAATGACATCACAGATATACCATTGAAACCAGTAGGTTCTAGTCGTGAACCAATATCGATCAACAGATCTTCATCGACACCATTCATAGTCACCTTTATCCATCCCCCTCATCAAAACCTGAATCACAAGTGGAATCTAATTTGCTCTCAACTTGACACTCTCATGAATTAGAAGCGTATGCCTCATATTTTTCCTTCAATTATATTTATATATTAGAAGAATAATAAAATTAATATCAATAAAATTTAAAAAAATACTAATCATGATTCGACGTTGTCTATTGTTGACAAGTTATCCTATATGAGGATCTGTGTACATATTCTTATAGACTGAATAATCCATAATAGAGGGGGAGGTAGTGGAATGTATAAATTACCAAAAAAATTACATTTATAGTATATATTTATATTAGTAAATAATATTACTTTCCATATTTCATCAATGTATACCAAGTGTACGAATCCAAACCCTATGTCTGATCTCCTGCATCCCCTAGTTTTGATGCCCAGATTATGAACTCTTCCTAAAATTATATCCTATCTACTAGAAGCATAATCCATCCCATTCCTGATCTAATATATAGTCAAGTTTTTTGGAGAAGCAATGCTAGTTGGAAATAGTAATAGAAGCTCTATCCATGGCTAACTTTCTTTGGTTGTGTAAAAAAATTATGAAAAAATACACATATACAAATCTCTCATGCCCCCTAATATGAGATCTCATTCTATAATCAATCATATACCATAAATTCTACAAGATAATTAAAAAATATGTTACTAATTAGGTAAATATATGATAAATTATATTATTAAATAACATACAATCCATTGGTCGAACAACTGTTGACGAATGACAGTGGGAACTTGATCTCATGATACCCATGGTAGAAAAAAATAATTTCTTAAAATCACACCAACCTTCCCAATATCTAACTATGAAAATCTATGAAAATTTAAAATAGGAATATTATTACCAAAATTAATACAAATAATTAATATAAAATAATTACGTTAAATAAATTGAATAGATCTCTACAAATGATAATCCAAATTAGGAGATGAACATCTCTCTAGAACAGGGTCTGAAATCCCCAATCCATCAAGGTCACACCCCCTCCTAATAGGTACAGTGTCCTTAGGATCAGATGAATTGGGATCATCATCGATAATTCTGAAATCACTGTGAAAACACAATAACACATCTGGAGAATCTCTATCCATCCAAAACAAATAATCTTACCTATAAATTTTTTTAATAAATATATAAAATATAAAAACTAATAAATCCCATAATATAATAATCTTACCTAAAAATAATTTTTAATACATATATAAAATATAAAAAACTAATAAATACTATATTATGATAATTACCTATAAATAAAAACCAAAATATAATAATTTAACCTACAAATATTTGTTAATATTGATATCAAATATAAAAAACTAATAAATATCATGTAGAATATAATATTATCACATATAAATAATTGTTAATATAAATATAAAATATACAAAACAAATAATTACCAGCATCAACAAAGCAACATAATAGATTGTCGGTTCCAACCATCTGAAACAAAAAATCATACCAATAAATAATTATTAATGAAAATATAAAATATAAAAAACTAATAAATACTAGAATATAAAACATCATTCATAATATTCTTCCACATCTTCCTTGAGTACAATGTGGTTATCTTCTTATTCAGTATCGTCAAATTCCATATGACTTTGAGTTTCATCATCCCTTATTACTTCATCAAAGTTATCAACATCATTAGCCCTTAACTAAGGGGTTTCATCATCGATATTTATATCTCATTGGGTAAGAGAAATATTCAAGGATATTACTTGAAAATTTTCAATACATTACACTTCCACAAAACAATTTTCATTTTCAAGAAATTGATTATCATGATATTTCATTTTTATCACACTCCACCAGTAATTCAAATATATCAAAACATCACATTAATTTTCATAATAAATTTGATTTCCATGATGTGCCAATATAAATTGTTCATTTTATGTAAGAATACTGTTATATTTATTTTCAAATACTCTATTTTGATGATGAACTCATAACCCTCGATCAATATCAAACCAATGGAATTTAAACACTGATACATAATTTGGTCCTAGAAAAACATAACTCAGTTATTTCATCCAGCATAAAATAAAATTCAAATTCACTTTATTTATAATGATATCATGTCCAAAAAAAACACAACTATTAATTGATTTCATTGATTCTCTCAATATTCATGTATGTAGTCAAAATCCATTAACTGCATACCCATAAAAATATTTTACCGATTTATATGAAGGGTTTCTAAGCACACATAATCAACTATAAATTTTAATTTCATACTGTGTTTCATGAAAACAATAAAAATTATTAATAATAGAAATCATTATAAAATTTATTTAATGTTCCATTGAAAAATAATTAACATACTAGTCTTTAAAACCAATATGAAAAATTCTATTGACGATGTTCTTCAATAGCTGTAGGGGTAATTTTTATAAATTATTTTTTGATATGGTCATCATATAGTGTAAAAAATAAATAATATAAATAAATTCATCTATTTATAAAAATTTAAAAAATAATAATAACATGTAGTACTTACTTCATAAATCATTTCATTTCTTTACAATTTAGTAGAACATTTTTTTGGGATCTGTGCAGTTCTTCATATAAAATCCATTGTTCATGAAAACCACAAAAACCAATATTTATATAATTAAAAACTGAAAATTTATGGTATGTGACATTATCTAAATTTAACTCATTATAACCCATGTGGTTTTTTAAGGATATTCTGACTAAAAACAATAAGAGCATAAATTTGAAATTTCTTCCAGCATGTACGTTTCTACAATTAAAAATTCAACTAATTATTTATTACATAATTTATTCTTTAATTTTTCCATATATCTATCAAATGGGTACTTCTATTTTAATTATATCATCTCTACACATTTATATTCATATGTAAAAACCATTATTAAATGTTCCATTAAGTAAAAAAAAATCTATGATAATATTTTCTCTAATTTACATAAATTAAAACAATTTATTTTTACAACATAATAAATGAATCATAATCCATTGATCCTACAAAAATATCTCAAAATAAATATGATATTTCAGTCAACCTGTCCCATATTGAAGAATTCAACAACCCTCTCTGACCAACAGGAAGTAATCATTCCATTATGACATGGTAGTAATGTATTTTTAACCTGGTGATATGTCCATTTCAAAAGCAATGGGAAAAATTAGAAGCATAAACATCTGGTTTATTCAAATATCTTATCGAATGAAAAAAAATAAATGAATTTCTTTAGAAAATGGGTAAGATACTTTTGGATTCATTATATTTTTTGATCTTTCATCATTAATTAATTAAATTTTTGGATGTATCTAAATTTTGGAAAGATATAATCATTCCTTTACATTATATTTGGTATTATCGAGTGTGTCAAACATGGTATAAAATATGTTATCAAAAAAATTCTTCCCAATATTCATTACATCTAACATGTGATGAACCTACAAATCAGACCAATATGGAAAGTTTGAAAAAAAATACTCAACTTTTTACAATTATAATCTCTCCCAAAACCATTTATTTTTTGTTTATTTATATTAGGTCCAAATGTAACTTGAGGTAATTTAGAGATGATAGATTTTACCTGAATACTTGAGATCACTACTGGAGGTTTTATTCATTCAATTAGAATATTCATAAAATTATTTATATTCCCTTGATAATTTTGATCCCCAAGAAGAAATCTATAATAATAGTCAAAATAAATAGTATTTCTCCCATTTCCAAGAATAAATGCTTTGTTCTCAGCCATATAGTACGGGTGTTATTTTAGACTGTTTTTACTCCATCCAGATAACATACCATATGCTGGAAAGTCACTGATCTTCCATATTAATTCAACCTTCAGTTTAAATTTCTGATCTATGTATATATCAAAGTTATTTACACTATTGTTCGACAACAAAAATAACTCATCAATTAGTGGCTTCAAATAAACGTTGATATTCTTCTTCGAATGTCCTAGAATTAATAGAACCAAATTTATATATGGTTCCTTCATCAACATCTAAGGAGGAAGGTTTTATGGGGTAATTGAAATAGGATAACAAGAATGTTGACTATCTTAAATACTAAATGGATAGAAACCATCAGTAGAAAAATTTAACCTTATGTTATGAGGTTTTGAAGAAAAAAAGGATGCATTTTATCAAATGGTTTCCATGAATCACCATCGCATTGATGATTTAAGATTTTACTAACAAAAATACTTTATTTATTTTTATTTCATCAATGCAGCTATGTTGTAAGGCATAAATAGATGTCACAAATAGGGTATAATTGGAAAATACCTCAACTACTATATAGGAAATCAGTACTTTACTTATTGTGACACTTTATACCTCTATTCTCTATATGATGGAAATTTAACTAATGATTCATAATCACCATAATATATGATGTATTCATAGATATTATTATAAATAAGACCCAACTTATGGACCAACCTCTTACTTTCATTTAAACTTATAGGTAATGTGTCTTCATTAGGAAACAATGATTTAACCAAAGAAAATATTTGATTGAAGAAACTATTTTACAATCCAAAATATGATTTAATAGCATTAAATTTTGTAACATCTTCAATTTTTCATATTCAACATCACAAATATAAGCCATCCTCATTATATTTCAATAAACTGAAAAGGTGAGATGGTTTTGATTTATGATTTGGAATATCATTCTGAGTTTTTATTTTCTGAATAGACAGTCCAGTAGCCCCATGTACTAAATTTTGAAATGATTGATCCAGTACCCAAAAAAAATATTTTCTACTGTCATGACCCCTCCCTCCAAATATACCCCTCCTAGGATGGCAATGAATAAAGGTAGATAATGACCCCCTGAGTCCCACCTCCAATAGGCCTTGGGATGGCGTTTATCACCAATGGTGTACAAACCTCACAATACAGGAGGCATTACCCTATTATAAGAAATGATATTGGGAGATAAGATAAATCATCCACAATAACTCAAAGTTATAATATAAAATATAAATCCAAAAAATATCCCACATATAAGAAAAAGTAGAACTGATATAATAAAAGCCTCCAAAGTAAAGCTAAGAAGCGATATAGAAACAGTCCAAAGGTTCAAGCTAGTAATACCCAGAACGGTCCATGAAAACCTCCTAGAAACTTGAAAGTATTATTATATATATTGGGTGACCATACAATTATACTTAGTAGGAAAACCAAAGTCTCTCGTGCACATGTGAAAGAATTATACTAATGCCCCTAGGAAAAAACAACAGAACCAAACAGCACCTAATTAGATATACTAACAAACCCCAGCCTCAAAAATCTATGATAACCAAGTAACACATGTAAAATAATATAATATTTTATAAATCAAATCAATGATAGGGTACCCTGAACCACTTTCCCACCGGTATGCATCTCCCTCCCAAAGTCGTATGTTCTGGTGCTCTCTTCCCTTACATATACCACATCACATCTTTCCCACACACACCTGGGCCTCACAACACATCCCAACATCACACACCTGTTCCTAACAACACATCACACCCACACAACACAGCACATCTGTAAGAACCCAGTTTTTCACCCAGGTATGGATCCTTTAAATTACAGTCAAAGTATTTACTTTGGACCTAATATGGATGGATAATGGGTTATTAAATGTATCAAGGGTTTTTAGGGAATGTTTAAATCTATAACCCCATATTTTTCGGAAAACCGGATAGGTCACATGGTTAGAACATGGTTGGAACATGGTTTGTATAACTTTACAGATTGAAATATCCATACATAACCAATTCACATGGTTTGTTCATGGTCGTGAGGTTTAATCGTGCAAAGTGCCCTTCTACCTAGAAAACCTTGCACAGTTTGTGCACAGTTTGTGCACAGTTTGTCAAACTGTGTAGAAAAACCATTCATATACTAATTTTCAGGGTACATTTATAATTTTTCCCTTAATTATCTTTTAATCATCCTTCTTCCTCCTAATACAAGAACCATTGGGATTAACCCCTTTTTCTCTCAATTTGGAGATTTGTGAATATCTAAACTTTGGATCAAGAGATATTTATCATTTTGGATTATATCAATCTTTTGTTCGTCACATTGTATGTGTAATAGTAAGAACACAAGTATTATTGATTTTTTCTCCTTCTCTTTTTCTCTCGACCGAGTTATTAAGGTATGAGAATTTTTCACTTTTTCATAGATCTACTCCAATTCATACCAAATAAAGGGCCAATATCTAAGTAGAAGGACTGTACAACCCTAATTTGGTTGTTCTATAACTCATCCCTCAAGTTCGTTGATTTTGGATTTGTCGTGTGGGGCCCACCGATTTCATCGAGTGTTGTTTATTGAATTTATATTCCATTCCTATAATCATTAGAACAGTATGGATATTCTCTTTCCATATATGTGATTAATTGATGGTGGTTATTACCATAACTTCATCCTTTCCATGTAGAAGTTTATTCCGTAATTTTTGTTTAGTGTTTTGACACATTTTCACCACCATTCAGGTGTGCCTTGGTCTGACCACTCTAAGTGTAAGATATACTATATTAAATGGATTATTTATAATGAGAATTTCATAATGAAAAGTACCATGTATGATCACTAATTGACCCTCCTAAGGTAAGTGTTTCAATTTGATAATGAAATGTGAAATTTGAATCGAAAATTATATTAAGTATATGACTTGACCATATTGAATGTTATTTAATAGTAGGTTTTATATTCTTATCACCCCTTACCACATTAATGGATGGTATCAAAATGAACCTTGAATATGGAATATTCCTTAAATGGATTAAAAAGGTTGCATTATACTTGACCTTATCACAATAATGAATGGAAAGGTTTGAACCAATGGTTGCATGCTACTAAACCTTATCATAGTAATGAAAGGCAAGGATTGAACTAAAAGAAATATTCCATGACTTCATAATCAAATAGGAATGTCATGACTCGAACACACCTTGGATTCTGATCGAATAATTCCCTGAGAACTCAGAAACCCCATTCTGATTCAAGGATATGGCTTGCTTAGGTTGATACCCACCTAGATCCCAATCCTTGTCTGTTCATGGATGCTCAGTATGACACCATATGATCATTTTATATTATTACAGGATTCCTTGGATACACTCCTTGGATCTAGCAATTGGAAAGTAGGTTCCACGATTAAATCCCATCAAGCCCTATATCTACTCATCCACATTTTACCTTGGTTGATCACCTTAGACTCAGTTGGAACCTCATTGTGGAATTCCTTAGATTAAGCTCCTTGGATTAAACTCTTACCCCATGACAATCAACAGTAATTACTAATTTGCCAGCCCTTGAGGTCTATGTCGCCTTGTTTATTACCTTGGTACTTCATTATTAAATATCATAAATCATGATTTCCTTGTTTCATATTGGAACCTTCACTATTTATACTATCACGAGGTGATGTCATTGTTGGATATGTCTCATGGTACGTATCAATATAAAATTGTTAATTAATTAATTAAATGATTTGGTTACATGTTCAGACACCAACTAAGGGTTGAAGTAGGTACTTAGATATTTAGTTACATTGTACTGCTTTAATTTATATATGCATGCCTTAACACTATTACATTTCCATTACACAGGCCAGATGTTATAGACACTATTAGTGGTGGCCCACTGAGATTTATCTCACACCCCCTATAGGCACCGTTTGGTACCTGGGGAAGATTTCATGGTTGTAGGTGTTGATAAAGGGAAAAATACAGCTTCAAACACTTGATTTCACTACACTTTTGTAATGAGGTAATAGTCTCCCCATGAACAAACTCTAGGCCCTCGCTGCTAGTCGGTAGCTTCTCACGTTCAGGGAGATGTGCTTGAGGCCATGTGGCCCACTGGTCTCAGGGCACTCGTTAAGTGGTATCTGGATCTGGGATGTCACAAAGTTGTATCATAGGTGGTTCCTTTCTTGATTTACTATTTGGATACAATAGATTGTAGATTATGAATTATTGGGAATTGGACATAATCCATACTTGGGCATCGCGAACCCATATTTGGTGTAAAAACCAAGTTGCCTAAATTATAATTTGTGCTCTAATTTTTTCTATTACAGTTGATATTATTTCATCGTTGGGTGATGAACATGTTGTGTGGTGTTGTTGATTATATCTCTATTTGAGGATTTTATTTCATCCTTGGCCTAATGAAATGAGGGAATGGATCATTGTTACATGCATCATTATAGGCACCTAGAATCCATGTGTTATGCATATTGTCATGCTATATAGGTTCATTTCTCTTCTTTTCATTTCATGATATGCTTGTGATTGTTGAGTGATACTGTGATAGTTAGCTTATGCTGATATTACTCTTGGTTGCAATTGAGTGATTGTATGTCTCAATTCATGTGGTGTATGGGACCTCATGGGTTGGGATGATGAATTTACCGAGTCAAGAAATTATGATATAAATAAATGGCTATCATTTTTGGTGATAGGAGTATTGGAACTGATTTATTAGAAATGGAAATCCATTATAAATTGAATCATGACATCTAAAATGAAATGGTTGCAAATCTTTTTCCTACCTTTCCATGTTTATGAAAGGTAAAGGATTGAACTTGAAAATTAAATGTAAAATGAAATGAAACTTATACTTCAGCACTTACTGATACCTAGTCATCTATGTAGGTAGTTGGGGTAGTATTCCTTGGGTAGTGAGGTTTCACTATTTATAGTTTCCAACATTTTATGAAGTCTATGTATGGTGCTCCACAGCTTGCACCTACAATGGATGATTTGACTCATGAGTTCTAGCTATAGTATCCTCCTACCTTTTTAGGGGATAGAGGTCTACAGGCTACTTAGTCTTGTCTTGAAGCCAACTTGTCTTTCTTTGAGCATCTGGAAACACCTCCAGAGTGGGGAGTCAAGCTTGCAACATACATGCTTCGAGATTCGGCCAAGAGTTGGTGGGATGTGATTACCCAGGCCGGTCATCATCAGGGCATGTTATGGTTTGATTTATAGACTATCTTCTATGATCAGTTCCTTCCTTAGATGCTGAGAGCTGACAGAGCTAGATAGTTCATGCATCTTGAGTAGGGTTCTATGTCAGTCATGGAGTATTCAGTGCGTTTCATGGAGTTGTAGTGTATTGAACCTATTCTAGACGGTGATGAGCTTTCGTGTGTTAGACGTCTCGAAGATGGGCTCCATTACACCATCCATACATAGGTGAATATATTTTACCTACCTATCTTTTCTTCAATAGTCAATTAGGATATTATCACTAAGCGTAACCTGAGGGATGGAAATATTATTGTGCATAAAGGAACAATGTCGCACTAGGCAAGTAGTTCTTCTAGTGGCAGGAAGCATTCTCTCGAAGTTTCTTGTCAGATCAATGACAGCCATAGTATCTGTTTTGATAGCACTAAAGTGTTTCATTGGTGTGGAAGATGGGGGAATTAAAATCCTCGGTGTGATATAGACCCACTAGTGTGTCAGTCTTGTGGTTATGTGGGGCATCTCTAGTTTTTCTATAGGACCTTTCCACCAACCTTGAGTTGAAAAAGATCCACACCAACACCACCTTCAAGAGAGAGTTCTTTTACGCAACATGAGGTGGGGAGTTGGAATAGCACCGGTAAGTCTGGACGAGTAGGAGGTCATAGTCATGGTATCCAGAACCATGATCACCAGCAGCACCAACAAAGCAGTTATGATCATGGAAGTCCATCTGTTACTTAGGGTCGTGGATCAGGTCAGTTTTATGCACTACAAACAATACCTGAGGATCAGGCTGTGAGACCTTCTACAGTACAAGGTACTATTCCAGTAGCCACTACTATAGTATCTGCTTTATTTGATACAAGTGATTCAAACTCTTTTATATCTTTATTGTTTGTGGAAAGTCTTGGACTATAGATATGGTATCACTATGGCGTAATGACCCTAGATACACCATTGGGAATATGGATAGAGGGCATATGCCACTGCATGGACTGTCCCCTTGAGGTGGGTAGTTTCTCTTTCTTATGGAACCTCTTTGTTCTCAAGATGAAAAGCTTCGATATCATTCTTAGACTAGACTGGTTAGTCCACTATCATGCTTTTGTATACTTATATTTTCATAGGGAATCATTTACATCACCATAGGGTAGTATTTATCTACATAAGGGTGAGTGGGATACCCAACCTGGTAGAGCGGGACCAAAGCATCATGGGCAAGGTGGAGTGATTGTCCAAATTTAAAATATCTTCATAGAGGATCAAGATTTACGAAAATGTATTTCCCCTCTAGTAGTGGATCATTTCAGGGATGTCTTCCCCAATGATTTTTCTACCTTACCTCCTGAGAGAGAGGTAGAGTTTATAATCGATCTTGTTTTGGGAGTAGATTTAGTGTCCATTCTTCCAAACAAAATGGCACCAACAGAGCTTTAAGATCTCAAGAGGTTGTTAGAGGATTTAGAGACCAAAGGTTCTATACGACCCAGTACATCCTCTTGGGGTTCACCCATGTTTTTTTCCAAGAAGGAGGATGGAACCTTACTTATATGTTTGGATTACAGAAGGTTGAACCAACTTAGGGTCATGAAACAATGTCCACATCCTTGAATAGATGATCTCTTCAACCATCTTTGAGGTGAAAAGGTCTTCTCTAAGATCGACCTGAGATCAGGTTATCATCATGTGTGAGTTAGACCATCATACATACCACATACAACATTCTATAGTAGGTATGTTCTGTATGAGTATCTTGTTATGTTGTTCGGTCTTATGAACACACTCACCATTTTCATGGATCTGATGAATAGGGTTTTCCACCCCTATTAGGACACTTTTATCATAGTCTTTGTGAACTACATCTTGGTGTATTCTCACACTCGTAGAGACCATGCCCAACATCTTGATATCATTCTGAGTATACTAATATAGCATCAAATTTATGCCACGCTTTCTAAGTGACACTTTTGGATTGAAAAAAGTCACTTCTTGGATTATATTATCTCAGAATCAGTCATATCTGTTAACCTAGAAAAGGATACTGCTGTAATTTCCTGGGAGAATCCCACTAACATGTTTGATATACAGAGTATCTTGGGGCTGGATGGATATTATAGGTGTTTCATACAGTACTTTTCTTGCCTTTATTCACCTCTTATTGGTCTTACAAAGAAGGGTGTCAAATTCCTTTGGTCAAAAGTATGCATGAAATCCTTTCAGGAGTTGAAAGGGAGGCTTGTCTCGACGCCTATTCTAATTCTTCCTAAGCCGAGTATAGTTTACATAATCTTTTGTGATGCATCAGGATTTTCCCTTGGAGAAGTACAAATGTAGGAATATAAATTCTTTGTGTATGGTTATTGGTAGTTGGGACCTCATGAGAGAAAATACCCAATTCACAAACTTGAGCTAGCAGTAGTTTTCCATGCCTTATGTTGCTGGAGACATTATCTGACAAGTGAGAACTTTTTGATGTACACATACAACAAGAACATCAAATATATATTTTCTTAGTGTGACATGAACATCAGATAGCAGAGATGGGTCAAATATCTACAATCCTTTTTTTAGATTTCCTATATGCCTATTAAGGGAAATGTGGTTTCAGATACACTGAGTTAGAAAACTCAAGCACAGGTTGTATGGAAATCCCGTGATGAATGGAAGTTAATGGAACTATTTTATGAGTTGTATCTAGAGTTCCATGACAATCATGAGTAGTCTTACCACTCATCCTTGACATTTAAATCTTCCATCCTTGAGAATGTGAAGGTTAGATTGTTTTTAGATTCTGAAGTATTGATGCTCAATGAGAGTATATTTGGAGATAACCCACCTCCAAATTGGTCTATGGATAGAGATGACATCTTGCATCTACATGGACGTATCTGGGTTTTTACAGACATGATAGAGGATTTGATGAAAGAGTCCCACTCTTCTTAGTGGGTAGTTAATCCAAGAATATCCAATATGTATCGAGATATGTGACACCAGTATTGGTGTCTTGGGATGAAATGTCGGATAACAAGCTTTACCACTAGGTGTTATACTTTTTACTAGGTGAAGGCGGAGCACCAGAGACTTACAGGCTTTCTACAACTGCTTCTAGCCCTGGAATAGAAATGGGAAGATGTTGTTATGGATTTCGTAGTCAGCTAACCTAGGTCACTGAGGGGTAGTGATGCTATCTAGTTATTCAATGACTAACTAATGAAATCATCCCACTGCATTCCTATTTGGGAGAGTTTCTCAGTTGATGATTTGGGAAGACTGTATGTCCAGGAGATCATATGACTACACTGGGTTCCACATGCTATCATTTTAGATAGTAATTCTCGTTTCATGTCACAGTTCTGTTAGGGATTGAAAATGTATATGGGAACAAAGGTTCTTCTAATCACATATTTTCACCCTCAGACTCATGGGAATTCAGAATGAAAATTACATGTTCTCAAGGATATTCTCCGAGCATGTGTCCTTGATTTTGGTAGTTCTTACGAGAAGAATATCCCCCTCATTGAGCTCACCTATAATAACAACATTCAAGATACAATAAATATAGATACTTTTGAGGCCTTATATTGTAGGCCATGATGTTCTCCCTTGTGTTGGCTAGAGATAGGTGAGGCATCCCTTCTAGTTCCTTGTCTTGTTCAAGAGAATTCAGAGTAGGTTCAGCTGATCAGAAAGCGTATGACAACTGTTCAGTCAAGATATAAATCATATGCCAATCACTTTCAATGACCTCTTGAGTTCGAGGTTGGTGATCATGTTTTCCTTCAGGTATCACCCAAGATAGGTCATAAATGGTTACGAATGTATGTAATGTTATCGCCTCATTTTGTAGGGCCTTTTGAAATTCTAGGGAGAGTTGGGTTGTAGCCCATCAGTTGCTTTTACCTTAGAGGTATTATTCCATGCACGACATCTTTCATGTTTCATATCTTCATCAATATCATGCCGACCCATATCATACCTTTGATCCTAATAAAGTTGAGGTATTATCTAATGCTACCTTTGAGGAGTATCCAATATGCATCGTCAACCAAAGCAAAAAATGTTCTATGAGATTGGTTTGTCCCTCTGGTATGGGTTTTATGGTAGCATGGTTGGGTACAAGACAATACTTGTGAGAGGGAATCCAAAAATTTATGTTTAGTAGCCAGAGTTGTTCTCAGATAGTGTTTCTACACCCTTGAAAGGTGAACTCAGGGATGAGTTCTTTTAAGGGAGGAAGATTTTAAGAACCAGTTTTTCACTCGGGCATGGATCCTTTAAATTTTGGTCTCATCCTTTAATTGGTACCTAATATGGGTGCCTAATAGGTTAGTAAAGGTCTCAGGGTTTTTGGGGGTAGGTTAATTGCCCGAAACCCATATTTTTGGAAAAACTAGATAGGTTTCACTATTAGCGCATGGTTGGTGCGCGATTTGGCTAACCATGTTGATTGAAATATTTGGACAAAACCACTTCACATGGTTTGTGCACGGATATGCAGCCTAACTATGAAAAGTTCCCTTCTACCCATAAAACCTCACACAATTTTTCAAACCATGCACAAGCTGATTTTCTGGGTAAACTTACAACTTTTCCCTTAATGATCTTTTAATCCTCCTTATTCCTTTTAATACAAGAACTAGTGGGATTAACCCATTTTTCTCTCAATTAGGAGATTTTTGAATATCTAAACATGGGATCAAGATATATCCATCATCCAAGATCCTATCGAGCTTTCATTCATCATTTTTTATGTGCAATGGTAAGTACTTGAGTCCTCTTGAGTCGTTCTCTTTCTATTTTTCCCTCGACCAAGTTACCGAGGTATGATCATTTTTCTCTTTGTCTTAGATATACTCCAATAAAAGACAAGTAAAGGACAATATTGAATGAGAAGTATCGTACAACCCTAAGTTGGGTGGTCTATAACCCATCCATCAAGTTTGTTGATTTTGGATTTGTTGTGTGGGGTCCACCGATTTCATCGGATGTCGTTTATTGAATTTATATGCCATGATTATAATCATTAAAACCATATGGATATACTCTTCCCATATATGTGATTAATTTTTTGTGGTTATTACTAAAACAACATCCTTTCCATGTTGAAGGTTGTTCTATAATTGTTGTTTAGTGTTTTGACATGTTTGTGTCACTGTTCGGGTGTGACTTGGCTTGACCACTCTAAGGGTAAGCTTTCCTATATTAAATGGTTTGTTTATAATGAGAATTTCATAATGGAAAATACCATGTATGATCACCACTTGAACTACCTAAGTTAATCGTTTCAATTTGATAATGAAATGTGAAATGTGAATTGGAAAGAATATTAATTATATGACTTGACCGTATTGAATGTGAATAAATATTAGGTTGAATATCTATAACACCCATTACCACATTAATGGAAGGTAGATTAATGAACCTTGAATATGGAATATTCCTTAAATGGATTAAAACAGTTGCATGCTACTTGACCTTATCACACTAATGAAAGGAAAGGCTTCAACCAAAAGAAATATTACATGACTTCATAATCAAATAGGAATTGCCTAACTTGAGCTCCCCTTGGATTTTGATCGAAGGATTCCATGACCACTTAGGAACCCCATTATAATTCAAGGATATGACTTGCATAGGTTGAGACCCACCTAGATCCCAATCCTTGTCTGTTCTTGGATGCCCGGTCTGATACTATAGGATCCCTTCATATTACTACATGATGCCTTGGATACACTCCTTGGATCCAACATTGACAAGTTGGTTCCATGGTTAAATCCCATAAATCCCTATCTCTAATCAGCCCCATTTTACCTTGGTTGATCACCTTGGACTTGGTAAGTACCTCATTATTGAATTTATTCGATTACGCTCATTGGATTACACTCTTACCCCATTCAAGGCTACAGTTATTACTGAGTTGGAAACCCTTAAGTTCTGCATCACTTTGGTTATTACCTTGTGACTTCATTATTAAATATCATAAATCATGGTTTCCTTGTTACATATTGGGAACTTCACTATTTATACTATCATGAGGTGATGTCAGTGTTTTCTATGCCTCATGAGACCTATCAATCTAAAATTGGTGATTATATAATTAAATGATTTGGTTACATGTTTAGACATCAACAGAGGGATGAAGTGGGTACTTGGTTGTTTAGTTATATTATACTTCTTTACTTTATATATTAATTCCTTCACACTATTACATTTCTATTACACGGGCCAAATGTTATAGACACCATTTGTGGTGGCCCACTGAGATTTATCTCACACACTGTTCAGGCACTATTTGGTACCCAGGGTAGATTACATGGTTGCAAGTGTTGATGAAGGGAAGCATGCGACTTCAAACATTTGATTGCTTGCGGTTTAGTATGCATCATCATAGAATATGACTGAGCTGGAGCTCAGGATTCTTGGGATAGTATTTTGATTCCTTTATACTTTTGTGGAACATGTAATTCCTGGAGTCTTGTATCCATGTTTTCCAGTTTTCTAGTGACATGACATATCATCATTTGTTGAATGTTATTCCATTTGTTTCAATTATTGTTACCATTGTCTCTATTTTTGTGTTGTTCCTTCTATTTACTTATATTTATTCCTCTATTTACCTAGTTTTACTTACAAATGTTATGCTATACTTTGGTAATAAGGGCATAGTCTCCCCATAGACACACCCTAGGCCCTCACTGTTTGTCGGAAACCTCTATCATTCGGGGAGATGTGCATGATGCCATGTGGCCCACTGAGATTGGGGCACCCCTTAAGTGGAATTTGGTTCTCGAATGTCACAACATCATATCTCATCTGGAAGACACCTAGGAAATCACATCACATATCATTCTGAAGACACCTGGGATTGCCCAAACCATCTCGCATGTAAACACTTATGTTATAACATCTCACCCAAAGAAACCTATCCCATCACAACCATCATCTAAATCACTAACAGAACTTTAGTCATCATAGACTATTCCATACATATCTCTCCAGGAATAAAGAGAGGAAAATATTGGGTACCCATCCATATGTATTCCCCACCAGATGTTGGGAAAAACACACCCTCTCCCCCAGTGTAATGATGTGTTTGTTCAGCATATAGCACTCAACATAGGTGGAGTGCATATTGAAATAACAAGAATATACAAATATAGGTATAGTATCAAACACTCCAACCCAACCTATGGTTTCTCAAAAAAAACCCAACTCACAACCCCTTGAACTTTGCTGCTACCTATAAATGCATTTATTAATAACATTAATAGTCATTTCAGAAGGTGAAGAGCCCTTATAAATTAAAGAGGCTTCACATTTCCTCTATGTTCAACACCCATTATTTTCATCATTTATCATCTGCCATATTTAATCACACAGCCATAATTTTAATATTTCATTAACCACTTCCATTTCATTAATAAAACCAACCCATGTTACTCCAAACATTATCAAAAAATTCATTATTTCTTTCATCACTACTTGGGAAACTATTAGGCACGACACACATTAAGAAACATAGTAATAGTTATTCGCAGCCATCTAGGTGATGAGGATCCATGGTAAATTAATGCACATCGCATTAAGGAAACATTGTACCATGACGTCAAGATATGGGGTGAAGCTTTTTTTATGTTATTAATGGAGAAAATCCATGAGAATTGCCCATAACAATAACTATTTTCCCTCTTAAAACTCATCCTCCTTGTTCATCATATTAACAGAACCAACCCCCTATTCAAAACCACATCTAGTAACTCATTATAGCACAACCAGTTTCACAACCCTGATGCATAATCACACCACACCCATCACAACCCCACCACACAACCACATGTCATCTAATCCCCCCATACACCCAAACCACACCAATTCCACACATCACATCACCTCACATAACAAGGAAAAACACATTTTTATATTTAATATGGCATCCCTTATTTAATTTCACTTGTGAATTTTGAGGGTATCATAGAAACTATATGATCTTAGGGAATCCATTAATTAGCCAAATATATGTGGTTAAACAAATTTTATATATAGGAATTCAAAAAAACCAAACAAAATGCATTCCACATACTATCCCATATGAAAATAATGAACCCCAGTAGCCATGATTTTTAGTGGGTAGTTAGCCCATAAAAATCACAAGAATTAACAAAAACAATAACATTGTAATATCATGAATCACTTTCCCAGCCCCCTGTATATTTATTTTTAAACGAATTCAATTATATTTATTAATATAGAATAAAATATATTCACAAGGGAAAACATCTATACAACCATCCCACATGATTCACAATTAATAAGGATGAAGAAAACCCTACTTGGAAGAAAAGATGATTAGCACTTCCTAGTTTCACAAAAACGGGGGCACATGCACATGAGGTAACCCTCCAGCAAAACACAAACCCATTTCCTCATCCTAGACGCATGAATCTAATGTGAAGAGGGATTCAGTACATCCCGTAAGAATAGTAATCAATAATTAATTAAAAGGGGGAATGATTTCTCATCTTGAGGATGATCTAAATAGAGCCATGGGATTAGATGCCATTTTGATTTGCTAATAAAGGAGGATCTAATCAAGACCATGTGTTTTGACCAATTAAATTCTCCGGATCCATAGAGAAATAAATATATATTTTATGGCATTTGAATCGGTCTCAAAGGCTTATAAATAATTCATTTAAATAATTTTACGTAAAATAAAGACATAAAAAGTGAAAACTAAAAGATTTGGGAACACTGGTCATCAGGAACTACTGGCAAGGCATCGTCAGACGAGGCACTGACAGATGAGGCACCGCAGGATGAGGAACCACCAAATGAGGCACCTTTGGATGAGGCACCACTAGACAAGGAACCATTTGGATGAACTACCTTCCACCGTCAATGAGTCACCACCAAGAGAGATACCACCAAGCAAGCCACCACCATACGAGGCATCGCTGGATGAGGCACCGCTAGAAAAGCGACCTCTAATGAGCCACCTCCAGTGAACGATCGCCAGTGAGCCACCACCAGTGATCCACTACCAGTGAGAGATCTCCATGTTGAGATACCATCAGCAAGGCACCACCAGGGTGAGACACCACCAGGGTGAGACACTGCCAGGGTGACACTGCTTGGGTGACACCGCAGTAGTGACACCACAAGGCTGTTACCTCTAGGGTGATAAACCATTATGAAACTTGGAAAACTGTGAATTTTTAAAAGTGTTGAAAAGTGTCACATTTACTTCCCAGGACACCTCAAACACCATATTTCTCACAAATTAATGGATTGAAAAAGTCCATGCCATTACATCAGATACCTCTCAAACAATTCTCACCCTTGAGTATTTCAAAACCAAACTAGAAGAAAATAGAGTAAGGGTCCAAACAACCATCCCTCTAGATACCTCTCAAGGATCCCACCACACTAGAAACACTATTATCAGCTAAACACATCAATGATAAACTTTCTTGTGTTATTATAAAGCTGGAGTAGAAACCTTTACATTGAAGAACACATCCTCCGATATCTACTAATTATGCCTTATCATCACAGTTGTTGACATATCAACCCAAATGAACACAAAACACATTCGTACGACCACAATAAATCACACCATCTAAACACATGAATCAGGGAATTATGTTCTCGATGTTAAGATATTATCTACTATGGGCATCACTGACTCACCCGCATAGGTTTAATCGCATCACAGTTAATGCATCTTGATTAGGAATCATGTCCTCCCTTTTTCATATTTAGGGACTTTATCACACATCACAAAACAAGGTAAAACAACTCATATCATAATCAAAAAGTTTCAAACATCACATCACAAAGTAGAATAGAATAAGGAAAAGCTCAAAAAAATGCCGGGTACTAGGTATGCATCTACGTATCTCACTCTCAATTACTCTCATCCTGGAAACCATATCTCCACAAAACATGAACCAAAGGAATGGTCCATCCATGAAACAACTTCTCTCAATGATCTTGGATCTCTACTAGCTACTCCACAAACATCGCATCATCCTCGATGTCTAACTCTCCCTAGTAAATGACAAGGGATTCATCCTGAAAATACCAATAAATTGTGGGATGTGAAAGACATCAAGAATAAACTCCAACTATAGTGGAAATTTCAACGGATACTCCTGCTTTACAACTCTCCCCAACACCTCTAAGGGTCCAACAAACCTGGGAGAAATCTTACTCCCTCTGCCAAACCTCCACTACCCAGGTTGAGGGGGAACCTTAAAGTACACATGGTCCACAACCTCTAACTCCAAGGGCCTCCTTCTGTGATCATCATAAGACTTCTGTCAGTCCTTAATTTCTTTATTCCTCTATTGAAAAAGCTAGACTTTCTCTATCATGCTCTAGACCACATCTGGACCAAGAAAAGTAGTCTCCCCAACTTCCATCTAACACAACAGAGAACGACACTGTATCCCACAAAAATAATCAAATGGGGTCATGCCAATGGAAGAGTAATATTTATTATTATAAGAAAATTCCACCAATGGAATGTGTCATACCCAAGATCCACCAATGTCCAAGACACATGCTCGCAACATATCCTCCAATGTCTGGATAGTCTATTTTGTCTTCCCATCTATATGAAGCTAGAATGAAGAGTTGAGGTGTAACAAAGTGTCAAAATCATGATACAATACCCTCCAGACTCGTGAGGTAAACTATGTGTCCTGATCTGATACAATAGACCTTATAACTCCATACAATCGCACCACCTAGTCCACGTACCTCTTAGTTAAGGCATCCAATCCGCCCAACTCCTTGATCTTTAGGAAGTGAGCTGATTTTTTCAACTAATTTATGATCACCCAGATAGCATCACAACCTCCCTAAGCTCTGGGTAAACCTATGAAAAAATTCATTGATATTTCTTCCCATTTACACTTGAGAACATCCAAGGGCTACAAAAAAACACCAGGAACATGATATTCAACCATTACCTATTGGGAAACCAAGCACTTTGCCACAAACTTTTCCACTTCTCATTTCATCTTGGGCCACCAAAACTATGTCCTTAAGCCAAGGTACATCTCCAAAACTCTTAAGTCTACTGAAAAACATGAGTTATGAAACTCATAAAAACTCCTATATAAAATTATACTAGAACAAACAACATTCCATTAAAAAATATCTAATTTTTTCCATCTCTTGACCATTCCTCCAGAGCATCACCATGGACAGCACAATCATGCATCGCCTATGACTCTAAGTCTCCCCATTGAAAATACTCTACCCAGTGAATCAAAGAAAACCACACCATCATATGAAGAAAAAAATTGCCACCATCCACTCTTGTATCTAATTGCAAGGATACCAACTCCTCCATCACTCTCCAAGAATCCGTAGATTCCCAAAGAACCTCCTTCTCTGAATTTATTCTCAAAGCATCATCCATGGCATTCCCCTTTATTAAGGTGTAGGAGAGATCAAAATATTAGTGTGAAAAAACTCCATCCACCTCCATTATCGCAGATTCAAGACACGCTGTGAAAATATATACCTCAAGATCTTATGATCTGGGAAGACCAAAAAGAGCTCACCAATGATTTAATGTCACCACAGTTTCAATGCAAAAAACACCATTTCTAGCTCCAGATCATGAGTTTCATGGCTATGTTTGTGATGATGAAACTTCCTAGGCCCATAAGATCTCACGACTCAAAGCTACATTAGTACACATCCCTATCCTAAATAAGAAGTTCTGCAAAAAACCTTAAATATTACACCCTACTCTGGTAGTCAGAGCACTGGACAATTAATCAATTTCCCTTTTAGGTAACCATACACTAATTGGCACTAATCAATCCACACAAAATCATGGCCTTTCTTAGTCAAAGCTATCAATGAGGCTACAAATCAATAGAAATTAGGTAAAAACCTCTGATAGTAGCCTGAATGACCAAAGAAACTACAAACCTCTACCATGTTCTTAGGTGCTTCCTAAGAAAAAATTTCTTCACTCGTCGACAGGTATATTTCCACACCTTGAGGAAACACTACATGCCTGAGGAAATGAAACTATCATGTCTATAAATTATATAACATCCCAGATCAAGGTGCCACTCAACCGGTTCCCAATACCCAGTTGGCCACATGGCCTCAAGTGCATTTCCCCGAATGCCAAAAGCTACCGACTAGCAATGAGGGCCTAGGGTGTGATAGTGGGGGAACTATGACCTAATTCGTAGAGTGTAACATTGCGGAATAATCATATATAGTAGTGGAAGTAGTAAAAAACATACAACTAAGATAAACAATGGAAGACTAATAAGATAAATAACCAAGCATCATTCAATACAAAAGATCATGTAGCATGTCACATGTTCTAGGAAAACAGACAAACAAGTAAACTACATTAATAAACAATATATGTATCAAAATCACAAAAGAAACAAGGGAAAATAATAAGCATCAAAAGCCTCAGATCGGCCCCATGATCTCTGACTCCAAAGCAGCACATCAAGTACCTGCAGTAGGGAACTTTCCTTGATCAACACTTGCAATCATATAATCTGTTTGGGCCCAAAAGCATGACCCAAATATTGTATGAGACTAAATCACTATATGCAATCACCCAAGGTCTACGATAATATTTTAGTGAATATATATATAATAGGAAGTGTACAAAAGATATCAGTAAAGAGTAGGTACACAAGAGTAATCACAACAAATTCCTCAGAAGACAATGTAATCAAGTATATGTGAAGACTGAATCCAAGATTGTGCTTTGGCTTAGTAGATGAATCATTATTCTTTCTATTTTATTATTCAATTAAATTGGGTTATATAAAACTCCCGAGGTCCACCCTAGTCCTGATGGCCCCTCGTATAAAAGTAACCATCAACTTATGACATAATAATCATTTAATCATTTTCCAATAGAGTATGGCATGAGTATCCCTCAATGGATCCAAGGTTCACTCGATATTTTAAATAAGAATCAATGAGCCCGACCACCATATATGTGTATCACTTATAGCCTTTACATAATTAACCTCTTGAGACCATCCATTGTCTTTTAACTAAGACAATGGTTCACCCAAGGTATAAAAGGTGCAATTAGTCACATGAGCATGACCGTGTCTTTTAACCAAGAATGTGGCTCGCCCATTTCTAATTACCTCTTTTTATCATTTAATTCAATTACACATTACATCTCAAAAGTAAAAATGTGAATTAAAATATCACATGGCTTTAAAAAAATTAACTCACGTGGTCTCAATTTTTAAAATAACCAACACATGTAAATTAAATTATTTCATGGTCAAACAAGGATAACTCACATGGGAAAAACATACAAAAATCCTATCATAAAATTTAAAAAATTACAAGGCTTGAAACAAAAATTATCTCATGTGGGAAATTCATATAATGATAAATACATTTTTAACAACCCAGGAATGGGAATTTAAGTCAAGGCTCATAGGAATTCTCGACCCAAATGGCCATCCAATGAAAATGCACACATGGGGTGTCCCTAAATCGAGGTTCACAACCCTAAACATGATTTCAAATTATCCAATTAATTACCAAATCATCAATAAGAAATAATAGGTTTCATTAATCAATCAAAAGACACCCTAAAAGTGGGCATGCAGAACTCCATCATATTTAAATATTATGAAAATCAATGAAAAGCATGACACCACCTACCTCATACTTGTATGACTCTCCTCGTCCAACGTCAGGCTCTAATTCGACCTAGAACAGAGTAGATCTACAAAAATAGTATAAATGCTTGACCTTAAATAACTATATAGAGATAATAAATTAGGAAAAAAGTTCAAGTAGAATCAAGATCTTACTGAGGGTAATCCAATGAATCCAATGGTGTTCGAATCGGAGATCATACGAAAAAACTTGTGGCAAAGTCCCATTTGGATTTTCCTGGGCGCGCTACTCGTTGAATGAGGTTTGTTTCTATCCTTATGAAAAAACAACGCATTGATTAAAAAAAGAACATAGCATCTAGTTGAGACTACATGTGATGTTTTTACAAATTATAGTCAGACCATTACATGGTCGTGTACCGGGATTACATGGCATGTAGCCTTCCATACACGGCATGTACCTCTCAGTACACGGCATGTAGTTCCCATTCACATCATGTAATAGGCCTTAAACAAGCCCCTATACCTCTTTTACCCCATTTTCATAAGTATAAACAGAAAAATAAAGATCCATACCTCTAGGAAGAACCGATTTATTAAAAATTTCCCCCATTAAATCAATTCATCCCCGAATTTTCCTTCTAAGGATGGTGAAGAAACATCATAGAATAAATATAGCCATTGCGATCATACATCATCATACCTCTCCCAAGACTCATTATGCACTTTTTCAGGCTACCATAGCACCCATACCAACGGAACAGACCAGACATGGAGAACCTTTGTGATACGATCCATGACACGAATGGGATGCTCTTCAAAGGACGTATCTTCCTACAACTCCATTTCCTCGGGCTGAAAGGTGTGAGACGGGTCTGAAAAGTAATGCTGCAACTGAGAAATGTGGAAGACATCATGCATATACCTATACCTCTTTGGTAACTATAATCGATAAGAAACTGGCCTGACCCTCACCAGAATCTCAAATGGACTGAAGTATCTCACAAAAGCTTACCTTATCTCCTGATCCTCTTGTGTCCCAACCTCAGAACGACATATAGGAAAACTCAATCCCTGAAATCAAACTCCAAGGGTCATCGATAGCAATTGGAATATGATTTTTTATGATACTATGATGCAGCCATCCATTTCTGAATCAACTGAACCTGCTCAGTGGTCTCCTAGACAAGATGAGGTCCCAACATCGCCAACTCTCCTACCTCCATCCAACACAGGGGTGATCATCATGGTCTACCATAAAAATCCTCATATTCAACCATATGAATATTAGGATGGAATCTATTGTTGTAGGTGAAATCAAAGAGGGTATATTTGTCTCCCTATAACCCCAAAATCCAGGATGCATGCCCGAAGAATGTTCTCTAATACCTGAATCGTGTGCTCTAACTGACCATCTGTCTGGGGGTGGTAAGCTTTGTTCAAGAGCACCCATGTACCCAAATCCCTCTGTAACCCTTTTCTAGAAATGAAAAATAAAATGGACATCCCTATCTAAAATTATAGAATGAGAAACCCAGTGTATTCATACAATCTTCTGAATGTACAACCTCCCAAGATCATCAACACCAAAGGTTTCCTTGATCGGTAGGAAATTTGCAACCTTTGTAAGCCTGCCAACCACAATCCATACTGCATCATTACCTTAAGGTGAACTCGGTAAACCTGTCATGAAATCCATCATGAATTCATTACATTTCCACTCATGAATGGGTAGTTGCTGCAAAATTCATGTTGGTCTTTTGTTTTCCACATTCACCTGCTGACAGGTAGAACATCTCATGACAAAACTAACTACATCTCCCATCATGTATGTCCACCAATACTTATGATGTAAATCCTGATATGTCTTGGTAACACTAGGGTGCACTTCCTAAACCAAATCATGAAATTCCCACATCATCTCCTTGTGCATGTCTACTGAATCCCATACATTACCCTATAATCGCATAACCTCATCCTCATCTATGGTCCAACCTAGAGGAGGGTCCTTTCCGGACATACTCTCTTATTGAAATAGGCCTTTGGAATCTGATAACTATTGCATATTCACTCTATCCAGTAGGATATAGGTAATATCTAAGTATATAAGAAAAGTTAGTCCCTTCCTGTCGTGAACCTCTAGATGCATTTTAGAGAACAACTCCCTCAGTTTCCACTCGTTACTATCCTGTTGCACTACATGTATCTGAGTCCTCTTGCTCAGTGCATTGTCCACTGTATTTCCTTTCCCAGGCATGTAGGAAATCTTGAATTCAAAATAATGAAGGTATTCCACCCACCTTTGATGTCTCAAATTTAGATCATGTTGAGTAAATGTGTACTTGAGACTTTTTTGGTCTGTGTACACCACAAAATTCTCCTCCAACAAGTAATGTATTCAACAACATAAGTAATGAACAACCACGGCTAAATCGAGATCGTGTTTCTGATATTTCCTCTCATGTGGCCTCAACTACTGAGACCCATACAAAATGACTTGATCCCCCTACATAAGCGTTTCTCCCATCCCAATACCTGATGCATCATAGTACATAGTATAACTCATGCCCGACTCTGGAGAAATTAGTATCGGTACTGATGTTAATATATCTTTCATCTCCTAAAAGTCCATATCGCAAGAATCTGACCATGCTTACTTTACACCCTTCTTTTTCAAGCCTTTCATTACTGATGTTAAGTGTGAGATGTCCTGTATGAAACACATGTAGTAACCAACCAGCCCTAGAAAACTCTGCACCTCAATGATGTTCTTGAGATACTCCTAGGTAACTACTGCTCTCACCTTCTTTTGGACCACTGATACTCTTATATCTGAGATGATGTGTCCTAGGAAGTGAATTTGATTCATTTAGAAGTGAAACTTTGAGAGATTAGTATATAATAGATTCTATCATAGTGTACTCAAAACGATCTCAAGATGTGTGTCATGGTCGTGTTGATTATAAGAATATACCAATATATCATCCATAAAAACCACACAAAAAAAAGAATCAATATAAGGATGGAACACTCGGTTCATCGATGCCATGAACGTCATTGGAGAGTTCATGAGACCGAACAGCATAACCACATACTCGTACAGACCATATCTTCTTCATAAATTTGTGTGAGGTATGTCTGGTGATCTAACATGAACATGATGATAACCATATTTCATAACAATCTTAGATAATACCTGAGCTCCTCAGAGCTGATCAAATATATCATCTATTTGTAGAAGAGGATATCGGTTCTTTATTGTCAACTGGTTCAATTTTCGATAATCCACTCATAGCCTAAGAGTATCTTCCACCTTTTTTACAAAAAGGTCTAGATAACCCCATGGAGAAGTGTTGGGTCAGATAAACCCCTTCACCTCCAAATCCTATAGCTTCCTCTTGATCTCTTGAAACTCCTTCGTAGCCATTCTATAAGAAGTAATGGATCTTTGTGCAGCTCCTAGTACTAGCTTGATAGATAACTCTACCTATCTTACCGGAGTTAAACCTGAAATGTTGTTCAGGAAGACATCCATGTAATGATCAACCACTGGAGAGAATTTTATCTGACATGTCCCCGGGTCATCCAGATATAAACTGGAAATTTGTGTGGTCATCCCACTCAACCCGTAATGTTCAGGTCCGTCTCAGCTCACCTGGACATCCCATTCACCATTGTATAGAAACGATCCACCCTTTGATGACGTGAAACTCACCCTGTTGTGATAGCAATCAAAAAAGGCTTGAAAGGAGACTAACCAGTCCATTTTGAGTATGATATCAAAACACGTCATCTCTAGAACATAGATGTCCCAAATGAAGTGACACCCACCAATCTCAAGGGGAACTCCCTTCAGTGTCACACACCTATTGATATAATCCCTAACAAAGTGTCTAGTTTCATAACATCATCATAAGTAAAAACACATAGCCCTAGGCTCTCCATGAAGATGACATATATAAAACTATGTAAATCCCCTATATCAAAGAGTGTAGAAGATAAAATAGATGCAACTATAATAGTACCTCTGATAGTAGAAGTTCTAGGATCCTTCTCATGATGGGTCTATTGCACTTCATAAGTCTGACCTGTACTGTAGGCCTAAGACACTGGTTCGATACCCTGAGATGACCCACCCTACTGTTGTTAAGATCCTGGGGTCTGACTACTATGGCTACAACCAACACCTCAGCCTGATCATCCTAATGTATTCCAGTTCACTGGAAAATGAGAATCTATTGACCTTTCTCTTGAATATGGAGTTGGTGAAAACCCTCTCTCACTTGATGATAGTGGAAATGTCATCCAGAAATGTTGTAAATGGCCCATCTTGCCACTATCTCAGCACTCGACCGGAAACCATCTGGAACTCAGTTCTAGTATACCCAATTATTCTGAAATAGAATCACCTCAACTAGAAACTAGAAGATACATTTTGAGTACTAGATTTGTCATCTGTAAGATATAGATAACACTTCCTACTATCAGTTGAAATGGTACTAGATCTTGGTGTCGAACCACCCTAGCTCACAACTCCAAATTCCCTCTGATTCTTCTCTGTAATCAGTGACTGGTTCACTATAACAGATACGGTTGTCAGCTAAAAGATATTCACCTGTGAGCGAATGTCATTTCTGAGACCATCCTCGAATTGCCTAGCCTCTCACTAATCGTCACCCATCAGAATAGGTGTAAAGCACTTTAGTTCAATAAAATGAGTAAAGTAATCCATAACTGATAGAGCACCCTACTCCAGATGCATAAACTCATGGGATTTTTCGGCCCTTAGTGTCTCGAGATAGATTTATTCATAAAAGACCATATGAAAATTTTCTCATTCCACGCACCATTGACGCTCTATCTATGTGGTAACATACCACCACCTCTTGGTGGAATCACACAATATATAAGTTAAAATATTGACCCTCCTCTTAGAAGGAATCTCAAAAGGATCAATGATTGATTACATGGCCTCTATCCATGAATCTTCAGCTTGTGGCCCAACTTCCCTAGAAAACGCGGGTGGATGCTACTATGGGAACACTCATGTCAGTTCTTCCATATACGTGGAAAGTTGTAGTACTCCCTGAAATTTTTTCATGAACCTCATAAATCCTTCACAGAAAATTGAATCAGCACCTACATCTGATATAAAAGCTGGTGCCACAACTGGCCCGACTGGAGGGTCCACTAGTAGCTCATGGCCTAACACCTCCAGGGTATGATCATCGCCACCCTCCTGGAGTAATACTAGAGGTCTTTCTGGTGGAATTTCTCTTTAAATTCTGGCACATACACCTCAGTATAAGCTTATTAATCATGGTATGTAGTTCAAGAGAACAAGAACTAAACAGAATAAGAAAATACTCAAAAGTTCACAAAATTTTGGAACACAGTGTTTATAACCTAAACATGGTGTGTACACCTAATCCCTTGCATGTTTGTGTACTCTTGCTGGCTCAGGCATGTAAACACCCTAGGTACACAGCATGTAGGAACTATGCACAGCGTGTCCCCTTAAACTCTCACATGGGCATGCAACTCTGCCTGCCTTGTTCGTATAAACTTACTAGGTACACATAGTGTTAGGATGACACACAACGTGTACTCAATTCTTCCCTCATGGCCCTGTACTTTTACATGGCCTGAGCCACATGGGTCTACCTATGAAAAACTACATGGGGTGTACTTAAGGTACACAGCTTGTCCTAATCAAAACTCAACAACCCGTGTTCTCTCTCACATAGCCAGACACCTGGTCTAAAACCACATGGTGTGTATTCCGAGTACATGGTGTATATTTAATAAGTTATTTTCATCATGAACTGAAAAACACGTGGTGTGAGTTCATAGGACCACATGCTGTGTTGTCTGGGTTTTTGAAAAATAAGCCTTAGAAACTTCATTGAAAACCCTGTTTTTTGTAAAATAAAGAAATGGTGTGCCAAATTTTAATCCATGGGGCCCATACTCCCTATGAATCAAGGATTTCCATCCACATATAACACATAAAAACAAAATCTATATCCCAAGTCCAAAATATGATCCACCAAATTCTGATCCAAGAGGGATCATACTCCTTAGGGACCAATGTTTGGAATCCATCCAATTCCACCATAACATGTATAAATACATCTTTCACAACAGCAGGCATATCTATCATGGTACTTATCACAACTACATGTATACATAGAATGAAATCTATCACAACAACATGCAATCATTAATACTCTCTGGATAGACTAGAAAGAATGCATGGAATGTGATTTCTAATAAGTGATTATATGATGCAAGAGATGGCATACTCTCATCTAATCAGGTTATAGAAAAATAAAACAACAATGATATCAATAATAACAACACAAAACAATTGTGTCACCCAAAGGTGAAATTGAATCAACTATAATAGCTCAAAATCAAAAAATTACAATTTCATTCAAGGTAATTTTGATTTTTCTTATACACAGTGTAGCTACACCCAGGCACAGCTAATTACCAAATTCCATTTTCTTTATATCTTTACCAAACAGTATATAAAAATAAAAAGTAAATACTCTGATAGAATTTTATAACGTCCCAAATATGGGTGTCACTCAATTGGTACCCCATACCTGATTGGAAACATGGCCTCAAGAAAATTTCCCCAAACACCAAAGGTTACCGACTAGCAGTGAGGGCCTAGGGAGTCATAGTAGGGAAATTATTCCCTCATTGACAGAGTGTAACATAGCAGAATAATCATATACAATAGCAGAAGCAATAAATAGAATACAACTGAAATAAATAGTTAAACACTAATAAGATAAATAACCCAGCATCATTTAATACAAAAGATGATGCAGTATTTAACATGTTCTAGAAAAACATCCAAAATAGTACACTACAGTAATACACAATATATGTCTCAAAATCACAAAACAAAAAAGGGGGACTAATAATTATCATAGGCCTCATCTTGGTCCCATTATCTATGACTCCTAATCAGCACATCAAGTGCCTATATCAAAGAGTTTTCCCTGATCAATGCCTTCAATCATATAATCTGTTTGGTCCCAAAAGCATGACCCAAATAGGGTGTAAGACTAAATCCCAATAGGAAACCACATAAGTTTTGTGCCAATTTTTCAGTGAATATATATATATATATATATATATATATATAATTGGTAGTGTACAATAGAAATAAGTAAATAGTAGTTACTCAAGAGTAAGCACAACAGATGTCTCAAAAGACAATGTAATCATGTATAGGTGAAGAATGGATCCAATATTGTTCATTAGATTGGTAGATTCATAAATAGTCATTATATTTTATTATTCAATTCCATTGGATTATATAAATGTCTCAAGGTCTGGCCTAGTCCCGAAGACCCCCCCCCCCCACACCACACACCATATAAAAGTAACCATCAACTTGTGGAATAATAATTATTTAATCATTTTCCAATAGAGTCAGGCATGGGTATCCCACAATGGATCCTAGGTTTTCTATGCATTTTAAATAAGAATCAATGAGCCTGACAACCATATATATGGCCTGATCATGACCTTTACATAATTAACCTCTTGAGCCCGTCCATTGTCTTTTAACCAAGACAATGGTTTACCCAAGGTATATAAGGTTCAATTAGTCACATGAGCCCGACCTTGTCATTTAATCGAGATTGTGGCTCACCCATTGTTAACTACCTCTTTTTATCCTTTAATTAAATTACACATTCCATCTCAAAAGTAACACATGTTAATTAAAATATCACATGGATTTAACAAAATTAACTTATGTGGGCTCAGTTTACAAAATAACCAACACATGTAAATTAAACTATTACGTGGTCAAACAAGGATAACTCGCATGGAAAAAACATAAAACAATCCTATTATAAAGTTTAAACAATTACAAGTCTTAACAAAACAAGTATCTCATGTGGGAAATTCATATAATGAGAAATACATTTTTAACAACCCAAGAATGGTAATTTAAGTCAAGCCTCATAGGAATTCTTATCCCAAAATTCCATGCAAGGAAAACACACCCATGGGGTGGCCCTAAATAAAGGTTCACAACCCTAAACATGATTTCAAATTATCCAATTAATTACTAAATCATCAACATGTACTAATAGGTTTTATTACTCAATCAAGTTACACCCTAAAATTGGTCACGCGAAACTCTGGAATATATAAAAATTATGAAAATCAACAAAAGGAATGAGACCACCTACCTCATATGTGCATGACTCAAATCATCTAGAGTCGGTCTCTAATTCGACCTAGAATTGAGTACATATACAAAATGGGTATAAAATATTGACCTTAAATAACTTTATCAATGGAATAAATCAAGAATAAAGGATCTAGGGGAATTGAGAGATTACAGATGGAAATCCAATGCATCTGATGGTGTTCAAATTAGTGATCAGATGAAGAAACGGGAGGCAAAATCCCATTTGGATTTTCCTAGGTGCGCTGCTCGTTAAATAGGGTTTGTTTCTATCCATCTGGAAAAAAACCCACTACTTGAATTAAAAATTAATTAAAAAAAGTACACGGTATGTAATTGAGACTACATTCCATGTTCGTACAAATTTTGGCAGACCATTACATGATCATGTACTCGGATTACAAGGTGTGTATCCTTCCATACATGGATTTTACGTCTAAGTACATGGTGTGTAGTTCCCAGTCACGTCATGTTACAGGCCTGCAGCCAACCCCTATACCTATTTTCCCCTATTTTCGTAAGTATAAACTAAAAATTAAAGATCCATACCTCTAGAAAGGACAGGGTTATTAAAACTTACACTTGGAAAGCTTTCTATAAAACTAGTGGCGTTAAAGAACATGCATGATAGTTCTAAGATACTCGACATGATCCTCCCCCAACTTTGAGTATATAAATATATCATCGATGAATACGATGACGAACCAATCTAGGAACTCATAGAACACAAATTTCATATCCCTGTGAACACAGCTGGTGTGTTTGTAAAACCAAATGGCATGACTACAAACTTGAAGTGAGCATACCTGCACCTGAAGGTAGTCTTCAGGATATCTCCCTCCTCCACCCTCAATTAGAGATATATATACCGATCTTATTAAACCAATTATCCCCTATAATCTGGTTGAAAAGATCATCTATATTCAAAATGGGTAATGTTTATTGATCATCACTGGATTCAACCTCTGGTAGTCTATATACAAACTCAGAACATCATTCACCTTATTTGTGAACAGCACTAGGGAACCCCACAGTGACACACTGGGATGGATAAAAACCTTCTTCATAAGATCATATATCTTAATCCTCAAATCCCATTACTCATAATGTTCCATTTGATAAGAATCCATCAAAATCAGAGAAACATCAGACTGCAAGTCTGTCCCAAACTCAACATCACATCGAGGGGGTAGCATCACAACCTCCTCAGGGAAAACATCCAGGAACTCCCCAATGACCTTGGGAACCTATACCATCATAGAATATACTAATTTCAATAATATCTCATCCAACAAGGAAATAAGGGTCTCCACACATTGGTCGCCCACCTAGAAACTCCACTCACCGATAAAAACCACACGCTAACCATCCACATCTAAAAACACAGCTATCTTGTGGTGGTAATTGATAAAAGCATGTATGTAGTATAACCATTAGATGCTAAAAATGGAAATTTATGGATGAATATATAATAATAAGATATCTATATGGGACTAATGTGGTCTCATCATTAGTCTACACCCCTAGCACACATCAACCAAGTTGGTATGGCCTCCGAAGAGCGTACTCAATGCCAGGGGCATGGGAATATTCTCTATGTATAGTACTAGATAATGGAATAGAGTGGGTGAAACAAATGATTGTAAATCTCCTAAATCAAACAAGGAAAAAACAATTATACTAAACAAACTCATCGTACCTCTAATGATCTCTAGTATCTCGAGAACCGCTGCCTCCGTTGTGTGCCACTGAACACGGTTAGATCCTATACCTCTCTCTTTATAACCACCTCTATATACATCCTCAGTTTGTGGCCCCTAAACCTCAGTAGCATCCTTAGGTTGGAGTCTACTAGCTCTATCTCCCCTTAGTGGAGCAAAAGCATACTACCCCTACTAATGAAATGGTCTCACTAGAAATTGTTGTTGAGGCTAGCGATGAATCTATCTACCTACACCAAACTGATATTAGAGAAATAATAGAAACTAGTTCTAGAAATGACCATGAACCCCAAAACCAAAACACACACTGGTGAAAATATCCCAGGAAAAGCATGGAAACAACTAGCACCTGAAGGTTGGAAAGGAAGCTGATGAGGTTGAATCCCTGCCGGTCAAAACCTTTAAGGTCATAGCACCTTAGATATTTCACTAAAAACTATATATCTCAAAGAACTATGTTATCTCCCCTATCATGGTAGACCTCCTCATGAGTTTGTCTGTTTGATCACCTCTACCTTCTTTTGAACCTCCAAATGCATTGGAAACATATAAGGAATAATTGTATACAGGATAAAAGGATGAAGTGACTCCTAAATATGTCTTTCAAGAGACCCCTCATCTAGAAAAAGGTATGGGAAAAAACACAGAAGGTCTATGAACTTTATTCCTCCCTCCCACACTAACATACTCCCCTTTTTAAGGGAGAATAAATCCTGCCTCTTCTCAACCTTCATGGTCGATGAAAAGAACTCTTCCTGGAACTCCTTCTAGAATCCAACCCACAAAACATTTGCCTCCTTCTTCTCCACTAGATACATCATCCACTACTGATGTGCATCTCCCCACATCTGACTAACTTCCAAAGGGACTCAGTACCCCATTAGGGCCTCGATAAAACTAAAATCAATCTTAAGCTCCTCCAGCCATCTCTTTATCTCCATGTCTGAAACACTACCCTCGTACTTCCCAAAATCCTACTACTAGAAAGTGTGCAACATCCTATACTACTGATCATCCTACTCAACTGTATAAGCCCAATGTTGATCAACCAGATCAGCCTGTTAAACTTCAACTACCTAAGACACATGCAGATGACAGCCAGGAGCCATATCTGAAAGGTAAACAAATATTTCCTAATCCCAAGTAGTATAGAATTTCCCTTAAGATTTATTTTAATTCGTTTTATTATTTTTAAACGTTCTAAAACAAACCAATTCAAATAATAACATGAGTCATTATGATTCATATACCTATCCTAGGTCTCTACCCTATAAGTATTTCCATATCACTTGGTTTTCAATAATCTCAGATTCTATGCACTGGATCACGAGGGGCCATAAAATCTCATTTTCTAATTGGTCTCTCTGTCCTATATCACACACCAAGGTTAAATGGAACTGTTACCATACCACCCCATCCAATTGTAACTATGACTAACTCGAAACTTCTTCTTATCTCTCAATCATCACCTCCGATACCACTCTGTCATGATCCCCTTCCTCAAAAGATACCCCACAGAGCAAATTTATGTGCACATTTTTAATCAAATTATGAATATTTTTTTATTTTCATCAATGATGAAACCAGTGTATTTAAATTTTTTATTAAAATAATGGTAAATTTTCATTATAGAATTAAAATGTTTTAAAATATGAAAATTTCATAATTTTGGAAATTTAACAGATTTTAACCACAAGGGTATTTTGGGCATAAAATTTAAAATATTATTCCAATTTGAGTGATTTTTTTTGTAGGATTACCTGATAAATTTTTTTCAATTGTTTATTCTGGTTAAATAGATGATTCTACCATATTTAGGCCTAAAATAATTTAATTTGGAAAATATTTTGGGAAGATAGTGTGGACCCCACTTCTATAATGGAAGCATAAGTCAGGCTGCACACCTTCAATTGAGGTTATTATACCTATAGATGGAACATGACTCAAATTCAGGTTCTAAAAATAAATTTCATGTAGTTTTTCAACCATTAAGGTGGAAATTGAATGATATACATTTAAGGAATCTTCATGGACTTCTCATCTAGAAAAAATCATAGTCAATATAAATTCAATAATTCCAAATTCACATGAAAAATTATGCTGAAATTTAGAGGGTTAATGAACAAATTTCATTAAGGATAAAACACGTTAATCATCCATTTATTAGGTCAAAAACACACAAACTTTCAGAGGATGTATTTTTTCCTAGAAAAGGAGGAGATCTCCTCCTTCTCAAATCATTCCATTTCATCTCATTCCTTCTGAGGACCCAAGGAAGAGATATCCACTGAAGGAGGCCAGATGTAAATATTCCCCATTTCTTCATTTTCATTTTTTAATTTTTCTATATTTTTGTTTTATTTTAACTGTAATTTAAATTTTAGTTTTAATCTATCCATTTGTGTTTCTCTATCCATCAGACAATTCTTCTTCTCCTCTTCCACCCACTCCACCAAGTAATATATTACTCTTATAAATGAGAGGATAACCCAAATACTTGGATCAGGGGGGAGGTAAAGGTGTCCATGAGTTTTTTTTTAAGTTTAATTTTATGTTTTCAGATAAAATTTAGTAACATGCATGGGTATGGATAATGTCCCCAATGTGGTGACTACCCCTGATGACTTGCAATGCAACCTATCTCTCTTATTTTATTTAACCATTTTTTCTATTGTCATTGTTTAGTTTGTCACATGTTAGATTTGAGATAATCAATGAATGAAATGGATTTGATAGAATAAGGTCCTGGAAGATGACACATCCTAGACCAAAGTGTTTCATCAACCTTGATTAAAGGAGGAGGTGTAATTGAGAGTTCTTAGACATTCAATGATATTAAATTATTTATAAATAAATAATAGTAGTTAAAACATGAGATTTAATGTTTGTATTATCAAACTAAAATCAAACATATAAAAGAGAATAATGATTGAACATTGAACCAAACCCAAAAACCAAGTTCTTTCTTAGTAAATCATTCTATTTATATTTTCATGATAATATAAATTATCATTTTACATGTCATTATTTTAAATAATCAAAAACATAAAAAGATTTTCATTTCTTTAATTAAATTCATAAAGAAAAAAATAAATAGTTTAGGAGATTTAGAAAAAATTAAGTGAAAAAAATGTAAGGCTCCCCAAGTGAGATGACCCTAGTCATCCCATGTGTTTCAATAGGAAAAATATAATTGCTTTTGACCATGCCCCGTAACAAGCATGCATCAAAACTGGCACTTTTTCCAGGGAGAAAATCAGTAATTAATTTAATTTTTATACTTTCACTTCATAGATATATTTCGTTTCTTTTTATCAATAAAAAGACTTCCATGATGTTTTCATATTAAATTTTTTTCAATTCATGGAACAAAAAATACTCTCAAGTGTAAGATCCAGTAGCTGAAGCCCTTAGGTCTATAGAACATGGTGTTACATTTTGGGATAAATAGATTAGGGGATCCCATAGAAAAATTTTCAAAGAGGAGAAATTCAATAACCTCATCTAGGATCTCAAGGATACCCCTGAGAAACCAATGGTTTAAGAATTGGCTAGAGAACTCACTAAATTCTAGGAGTGCTTCCCAATATTCTATAAAGAAGAGGCCATGACACAAGAAGAGTGCTCCCAGTTTCCTCCCAACACTTTTGAATAAGTTCCACCATAAAGTTTCCAAGAGAAAGTGAAAAAAAAACAAAATAAAGTATGAAATTGAAGATCTTCAATAGATGGTACAAAATATTTAAGACAAACTAGATTGGATAACTAAATATGTCCAAGCACCATTAGAGAAATTTGAGTCTGAACCTGAGTCTGATCCTAAACTAGAATATGAGCCACTTGTATTACCTGAGCAAGAAAATGAGGAATACTTTCCTATTGAGCCACATGAGGGAGATCAATATGAATTTCATTAATTATAGAATGAATGTGAGTAACTGATTGATCTCCCCAAGCCTTGCAAAAAAGAAGATTCAGCATCACTGAAATAAGATACCACTAAAGTGGTGGAATTTGAATTCAATATGGAGCATCCTAACTACTTACCTCCATCCTCAGAGATTCTACTCTAAGAGACACTTAACACTGAGGAAAATATTGAAGCTGAACTAACTCAGGGAGTTAAACATTACTTAAACTCTATATCTTGTGATTTTATTGAATATAAATTGTATGATAATACCTCATATTTTGATTATAAAAAATCATAAAATCTTTATTATGACTTAGAGGAAGAAAAAGACAATGTACATGCACCTTTTGAGGAACACATGGAGCTCCCTGATTTCAATGAACATAAATTCGAGGAGTTCCATCCAGAGATCCAAGTATCTGAGCTTGAGGAAATCATACAAGAGGCTTCTCATTTTGAATGGGAGAAATTACTTATTAAAAATTCAGATTCATATTATATTCAAGAATAATTACCTGCATATTCTCCATTTGATCATTAAATACATGCATCCCATGTGAATCTAGAACTAAAAGAGAATATGGTTGCACAAGTAGCGACCAAGAAGGAGGATGATTCATACTTCATCCTACCCCTTCCATTAAAGTTATACCTCATTTTGAAGGGGGGGATATGGTGTACTATATCCATGGATCATTCCACACCAAGAAGGATTAAGCAAAAGTTGTGGAAAGCCCCATGTGGTGGTTAAAATCAAAGAAACTTAATCTACCATCTGATTTTCAATAACAGTTGGTACTTCCCTCTAGAGGTAATAAAAATTCACGGTGTGATTAGGGGATCGTACCAAGATTTATCCTTTGATTTATTTCTAGTATTTTAATTTTCAATCTTAGGAATTTATATTTCAAATTCATTCTTAGGAATTAGTCAAGAATGCATCCCACACCCTCCTATCTTTTGGATATTTAATGATATGATCTTTGTTATTAATTGAGTTGTTTTCTTTTATAGAATCATAATTGTATAAGGAAGCCTCGGAGAGTGGAAGAGTAGGACTAAGATTCATGGTAAAGGGAGTTTATTTTTATTTCTTAAACTTTTAAACTCATTAAATTTTTCTCCAAATCATTATTTTATCTTTCAGCTGGCTTTTTATGCCCATGCTTGAATTTATGCTTTACTTGACTTATCTAGGAGACATGAGTTTCTTAAGAATACAATGATTCCATCTTTTATATTTCAATTTAAATGAAATTTAATGAGTAAAATGGATAATTTATTGTTTAAATTGAATAACAGATATTGAAATGAGGACTCATGATTTGAAGGAATTAATTGACTCATGTAAATGAAATTTCACAACCAATTTTCATGATTTGAATTTTTGAAATTCATGTAAATTGATTTCTTATTATCAACCATGCCATGAGTGATTGTATCAAATCATATTTACCGTTATTGAGAGGATTTTTAGATCAAGTACTTTCTATTTTATCTTGAGCATATTCTTTGAGTGATATTGGGACATGCATCCAGCTAGAACTTGAATTTGAACTTGCCAAAGCTATGATGATGCAAAAACACATTTAAAATGATTGAGGCATACTTTTAAAATCCACTTATCCTTAAAATACCACATTTACATCAATCCATATTTTATCCCATAGAAACAATGAATGACCTTGTTAGGGATGATCCATGTTTCAATCCATTTTTATCCATTCCTACCCTAATCTTAGTAATTTCATGATATTTAAAAGTTGAAGTGTGTGGGTGAAAAGAATCATGGTAAATGGGATGATTTACATTGTAAGGAATGAGTGTGTGGGTCATTATTGTGGGAATTTTAAAAGGTTTTGGAATCATTCATTCTACTCTATTGTTTTTTCCCTCTTGAATAAAAAAATGAAAATGAAAAAAAACAAAAAATGAGAAAAATGTGTTGTGATTTGGGTAAACCAAAAATCACCATTACAAGACCTATGATTTCTATCATACGTGGTTAGGTGGTAGATGTGTGGTTTATTCTAAAACATAAATTTTTAAAAACAAGGGTCTTTAAAGAATAAAAATAAAAGTAAAAGAAAAAAATAAAGAGAGGGAACAAATCATTCATTATGCTTAAATTGATCATGATATTAACTTTGATTCTTGGGGAAAGTTGGGAGTTTTTACAATTTGAAGGAGAGAATTTCATTAAACTTTTTACTTTCAATATCTTGCTTTGTAATTTAAGAGTTAAACCTCCTCCTTGAGTTTTATTTTTAAATATCAAATCCTACCAACCTTAAGCCTCAGATTCATTATAATATTAATTGTAAGTCCTCATGATTTTATATGATTTTTACCTTTACAAAGTGGAGAAAGTATTTCTTTTACAAGCATATAGATAAGGATCATGTTCTCATGATATGAGTATAAATATACTTGAATCGTATCATGAGTTATGAGAAAAATATTAAATCAAAAGTGAGGTAAATCATGACTTGAAATATTTAATAATAATGAATTGAGGAGCTTGAATGAATGAAATGAGAAGTTCCAACATTTTTTCAAGGGGAAAAGTAAAATGCATGATGTGATTGTTTCTTTGAAAAATGATAAATTAAATTTATATTTTATGTGTATTTTAAAATTTTTGATTTGAAATTGATTTTTTTTTATTTTATTACATTGAAATTTGAATATTGATGACATTGGTTCCCTCTTTAACACTTTTTTGAGACTTTTTGTTTGAGGAAAAACATGGTTTAAGTGTGGGGGTATTTGACAGAGAAAATTTATGTGCATATTTTTAATCAAAATTATGAATATTTTTTTATTTTTTTCAATGATAAAACCCATGTATTTAAATTTTTTATTAAAATAATGGGCAATTTGAATTATAGAATGAAAATGGGCTAAAATATGAAAATAGGTTAATTCATGAATTTTAATAGATTTTAATCACAAGGGTATTTTAGGAATAACATTTAAAATATTATTCTAATTTGAGTGATTTTTTCATAGGATTCATTGATAAATTTTCTTCAACTTTGTATTATATAGAATGAGATTATTAGACCATCTTAAGGCTCTCAAAAATCATTGAAGTTGGAGAATATTCCAAGCTGACAGCATGGAACCTACCTCTGTAACAGAAGCATAAGTCTGGGTACAAACCTCCAATTGTGGTTATTACGCATGGATATGAAATAGTACTCAAATTAGTGTTCTACTAATAAATTACATGGAGTTTTAAACCATTAAGGTGGAAATTGAATGATATACATTGAAGTAATCTTCCTGGATTTCTCATCCAGAAAAAGTTATTGTCAATATAAATTCCATAACTTCTATGTATGGTGGCCAATTATTCTACAATTTGGATGGTGAGCGCATAAGAAAAAGATAAACAACTTTATTGATGGATAAAACTCGTGATTCAACCATTTAATAGGTAAAAATATGCAAAATTTAGTAGGTTAGATTTTGACCTATAAAAGGAGGAGAGATCCTCCTTCTCAAATCATTATATTACATCATATTCCTTCTAAGGAACCAATGATGAGATCTCCATGGAAGGATATAGAAAAAAATCTACCCTATTTCTTCTTTTTCATTTTTTTAGTTTTCTTTATTTTTGTTTTATTTCAATTGTAATTTAAATTTTTTTAATCCATGTATTTGTGTTTCTCCATCCATCCGACAATTCTTCTTCTCCTCTTCCACCCACTCCTCCAAGTAGTATCTTACTCACTGAAATGAGAGGCTAACCCTAAAATATGGCCTAGGGGGAGGTAATGGTATACATGAATTGTCTTTAAAGTTTAATTTTTTGTCTTTAGATAGAATTGAGTATTAAGCATGGGTAAATAGAATGTCCCTGATGTAGTGACAACCCCCGATGACATGCAACTCAACATGTCTCCATTCTTTTATTTAATCACTTTTCCCTCTCTCTATTCATTATTTCTTCACATGTTTGAGTTGATATAATCATTGGGTGAACCGTATTTGATAGAACGAGCTCCTGGAATTTGATACATCCTAGAATAAGGTGTTTCGTCATCCTTGATTAAAGGAGGAGGTGTAATTGAGAGTGCTTAGACATTCAATGATATTACACAATTTATAAATAAATAATAGTATTTCAAACCTAAGATTTCATGTTTGGATTATCAAACTAAAATCAAAAATATAAAGGGTAATAATGAATGAAATTTAAATCAATCCATAAAACCAAGTTCTTTCTTATTAACTCATTATTTTTAGATATTCATGATGGTTTAAATTATCATTTTACATGTCATTATTTTAAATAATAAAAAACCCAAAAATATTGTCATTGTTTTCATTAAATTCATAAAACAACAAAAAGAAATAGTTTAGATGATTTAGATTAAGTTAGTGAACAAACTGAAAGGATCCTCAAGTGAGAAGACCCTGGTTAGCAATTGTTCTGCACTAGGAAAAATATAATTTCTTTTGACCATGTATCATGACAGACGTGCGTCAACACCCATCATGGGATAGAAATAAAGAAAGGGATATAATGACCCCAAAGTCTCACCTCCAGTAGTCCCCGGGTTGGAGACTAGCTCAAAGGGTGTACAAATCTCACAATATAAGAGGCATTACCCTTTTATAAGAAACAAGATCAGGAGATAATATTAATCATCCACAAAAACTCCAAGAAATAATATAAAAGAGAAATACAAAAACCATCCCACATGTATGAAAAATTAGAACTGATATAATAAAATTAACCAAAGTAAATACCCAAAAGTAAATCTAATTAGTGACACAAAAACTTTCCAAAGGTCTAAGCTAGTAAAATCCAACACAGTCCACAAAATACTGCTAGAAACCTGAAAGAAGATTTATATATGTATTGTAACCACACAAGTATACTCAGTTGGAAAACCAAAGTCTCTCATTCACATGTGAATTAAAAATACTAATTCACCTGTGTAAAAATAGCATAAAAATAGAACCTAAACAAGTATATTAACCAAACCAAACCTCAATAAGCCACACTTTCCAAGTAATGAAATGTAAGTAATATAATATGTTATAAAGAACATAGATGATAGGGAACCCCACACAAATTTCTCACTAGTATTCTTCTCTCTCCCAATGTTGTACACCTTGTATCTCCCATCCCTTCCATATACCTCATCACATTCTGCCCGCACACACCTAGGCCTCATAATACATCCTACTCGTACACACCTGGACCTCACTAAATATACCACCCACACACACCTAGGACTCACAAAAAATTATGCTTTCATAGACCTTATCCATACAACACATCACATAATACCTTATCCTGAATACACCTGGGAAAGCACGTCACATCTCATCTTAAAGACGCCTGGGATAGCACAAACCATCTCTCTCTCAAACACCTGGTCAATCACATCTCGCCCGAAGACACACAGTCCATCATAGCCACCATATAAAAAACTAACATACCTCTATCTATCATAGCCTTTTTCATACCTATCTTTCCTAGAAGAGAGAGTGGAAAATAGCGGGTACCCATCCATTTGTACTCTTCACTGTATCTTTGGAAAAACACCCCCGACCAATGTGACGTGTGGGTGTTTGGTGCATAGTTCTGAACAAGGGTGGGGTACGTATAAAAATCACAAAAATATAAAAATATATGTATGGTGTCAGAAACTCTTTTATATCCTATGGATTCACCAACAAACAATTGACTCACAATACTTTCACCTTTGCTGCTACCTCTAAATGAATTTATTAGTAACTTTAATAGTCATTTTAGAAGTTGAAGAGCCCTAATAAATTAAGGCAGTTTCACATTTACTCTATGATCAACACCCATTCATTACATCATTTTTCATCAACCATATTTTATCACACAATAATCATTTTAATATTTCATTAACCACTTCTATCTCATTAACCAAAAAAACCCAACTTACTCCAAACTTTATCAAACAATTATTTATTTATTTCATAACTACTCAAGAAAATAATAGGCACGACACACATAAAACAATATAGAAACAGTCATTCATGTTCATCCATGTGATGAAGATACATGGTAAACTAATTCACTTCACATTAAAGACACATCTCACCATGACCTCTAGATATGGGGTGAAGCATTTTGCATGTTATTAATGGAGAAACTCCGAGCGAATCACCCATACCAATCACTATTATCCCTTTTAAAACTCATCCACTCAATTCATAATAAAAATAGAACCAACCCGCTACACATAACCACATCCAAGAACTCATTACAGCACAACCAGTTTCACAGCCCTGCTGCATAATCACACCACGCCCATCACAACCCTACCGCACAACCACATGTCATCCACTACCCCATACATAAAAAACACCACAATTCCACACATCACATCACCTCAAATACCAAGGAATAACACATTTTCATATTTAATAAGGCATACCTTATTTAATTCCACTTGTAAATCTTGGGTTTATCATAGAAATTGTATGATCTCCATTTATTAGCCGAATATATGTGGTTAACCAGCTTTTATATATAGGTGTTCAAGAAAAACCAAACAACATGAATTCCAAAAATGATCATGTGTGAAAACAAGGACCTCTAATGTCCATGATTTTCGATTGGTATTTATCCTATACAAATTGCAATAATTAACAAAAAACAATAACACCGCAAGATCATGTGTCACTTTCTTAGCCCCTTGTATATTAATTTTTAAACTAATTCAATTATCATTATTAATTTGGAATAAACTATCTTCACAAGGAAAAATATATATACACCCATCCCACATGATACACAATAAATAAAGACAACGGAAACCCAACTTAGAAGAAAAGATGATCGTCACTTCCTAGTTGCACCAAAATAGGGGTGCATGTATATAAAGTGACCCTCCAGGGAAACACAAACCAATTGCCTCGGTCAAGCTACATGACTCTGATGGGAAGAGGGATTCACCATGTCTCGTGGTAAGAGGAAGAAAGAAGGAATGAACAAGGGGAAATATATCTTGGATTTAGGATGATCGAAATAGAGTCACAAGTTTAGATACAGTTTTGATTTTCCAATCAAGGTGGATCTAGTCAAGACCACACATTTTGACCAATTAAAAGCCTACAGACCCTTAGGTAAATAAATATATAATTTATGTCATTTGAATCGGTCTCAAACCCTTTTAAATAATCAATTAAACTCATTTTAGGTCAAATAAAGACATAAAAAGGGGAAATTGAAGAATTGAGTACATTGTTCATGAGGCACTGCCAACAAGGCACTTTCGGACTAGGTATTGTCTGGTGAGGAATCGTCAGATGAGGCATATTCAGATGAGGCACTACCAAATGAGACACCATTGGGATAAACCAACTTCCCCTAATAGTGAGTTATTTCTAGACAAAGTACTACCAGGCGAGACACCACAAGACGAGGCACCACTGGACAAGCCACCAATGGACAAGCCACTTTTAGCGAGCCACGACCAGGGTGAGCTACCATCAGAAAGGCACCACTAAGGTGAGACACCGCTAGGGTGACATCGACATAGTGAGAAACCTCCAGGGTGACACTGTTAGGGTGACACTACCAAGGTGACACCGCCATGGTGAGACACCATTGGGAAAATTAGAAAAATTTTAATTTTGAAAATTGTTAAAAAGAGTCACTTTAACTTCCTAAAAAACCTCAAACACCAGATTTCTCACAAATTAATGGGTTGGAAAGGTTCAGGCCATTATATCAACTAATTTTTTTTCATATTGTTGATACCAAAAAATATAATATTTCTGAAACCAAAACACAGTAGATGAATTCCAACATTGACAAACATTTGAAATCAATTAATATCACATTTATTATATGGAAACTAAATTATTCCTTTATAAAAAAAATTCAGAATCTGAAAATGAAAATGATATAAAATCTTCAACACCCTCAATATTGATAAGATTTATACTAGATTCATTGGGGTTTTTTCGATGATAAGTCCAATCATGATCACATAATAGAAATTGGTGTCTTCATACTAAGTCTATAGTTATCAAAAAAAAACAATAGAAATAAGAGTAATTATTACTCAATGTGATTAATTAAAAAATATTATTATAGTTTAATTATAGATAATTATGACTACTTTTTACAAATTTTTACTAATTTTTATTAATTATTACAACTATTTTTAATTTTTTAATATTTCATACAATTATTTAATATGAAATAAAAATTATTCATTAATTAGAACTGAATTTTTAATAAATATTACTAATTTTTAATAATTATTTTATTTTTGTATGTTTTCTTTTACAATTTATTACAATTTATCATAATTTCCTCATATTTACAAATTATTAATGATTAATACTAATTTCTAAAATTATTACAACATTTTTACTAATTATCACAAGTATTTAATATTTTTTAGAATTTTTATATATTTTTAATAAGTATTACAAATTTTCTTATAATAATTAATGACTAATTTTTTAATAAATATTAATTTTTTTAATAGTTACTTTTTTCATTAAAACAATTTTTATAATGTGCTTTATAAAAAATGATTTTCTTATAAAAACACTCTTTAAACATTTTCTTAGAAATTATTTTCTTGTCATTTTTATAAAACACTCATTTCCTATTTATTTTATATGCTATATATATATAATATGATTTCATAATATAATATATATATATATATTGAATATATTTTTACATGTTTTTTTAAACTAATATACATATCAAATCTAATATACATTTATATATATATATATATCAAAAACCTTACATGATTTTTTAAAACATTTATATATGTATATTCATATGTTAATATATATATATATATGTATAAAAATTTAAAAACAATATTCACATGTTTTGAATAAATGAAAACCAATCATAATATAATTATTAAACATGGTTTAAAATAACATCCACTATCCAAGAATTATTATAATTCATCAGAAAGTTTATAATCATAACAATTCTTTTAAAATAATAACAATAAGTCATAACATTCAACAATTTCTTTACAAAATTCAAGAACATTTAAATTTGGAATGATTATATATACACACACACACACACATTACAAATAATTATATATATTTTTATATAGGTTTGAAAAATCATTCAGCATTTATATATATATATATGTTTATATATATATATATATATATATTAGTTTAAAAGGTTTCCTTTATATATATTTATATATATATAAATCTCAATATGTTTCTATCATATATATATATATGTGATTATATATATACATGTAGTGTGTGATATTTTAGCAGGTGCAGACATGCGCAGGTGAGCACATGTAAATCAAGAGTCATTAGGGTGGTCAGATATCTCAAAATAAACAAAGGTTAACACTTAAATAAAAAATATCTTAAATATAAAGGTTAAATATTGTAAAAATACCTCAAATCAATTAAAATCAACATGTCTGGAGCTGAAACATGTCATATTTGATGGTGGACACCAAAATAGAGAATTATAAACTTTTACTAACCCTTAACAATAAATATACCATAAAAATTGGGTAAATTTATTAACCTAGTGTTTTATCAAACCAATATCTACAATATTTAAAGTGAAATCTCAAAAATAATGAAGGAGGATTGAAGATAAGTCTATACCTATGAGATTAAAACCTAAATATTAAATAAATAAACTACAACGGGTGATTTTGGGACTATTTCATTGTAGGTTTTCATGATCATATTATGTGCGAGGAGGAGAAAGGTATTGGGATAGAGGGGATAAGAACGGGTCATGGGAATTTAATAAAGGCTTATTTGTGATGGGTTAATAGTGATGGAATTTAAACCATCACAAAACAAAATTGTTAGAAAATTTCAATAGATAATGAAATCTATTGCTAATGATCTTTAGTGATGGTTATTAGAAATGGATAAAATGTTTTTTCACTATTATTCATCGCTAATAATGCTTCTCATAGAAGGGAAGCCATGCACGCCAAAGGTATTTGCGATAGGAATCATTTCTAGTAACAAATAATGATAAATGAATACTTATTTGCAACTGAAAGGGATTTTCATTGAAAATAAGTGTTAATATGGGACTCTTTCTCTTCACAAATAGCTTGTTGCGGTTAACAATTTTTCTAGTAGTGTAATATCCTAAAGATAAGAAAAATATTTTTTCCAATGAAACACTTTTTAAAACTAAACAACCCAGAATATTGAGAGAGAGAATTTATTTGAAAATAATCATGGAAACTTTTAATGTATGATTCAAAACAAATAATGTTCATTATGGAGGGAAAATTCTTTCATTTGATAATCATTAAAATAAAGATTCCTTTTAGAAATTGTTAAAAAATACTCATAAAAATCATTAAAAATATCCCTTTTTAAAACTTTTTCAAAAATTAAAAAATAGTAAAAAATTACATTTAGAAACATTTTGATCAAAAAAAATATCATTCTTGAAACATTTAAAATAATATTAACATGTAAGAAAAATATTTGTAAGAAAGACAATAAAACAAGATTTTTTTAAAGAAAGACTCTTACCTCAAGTCTGACTCACCATGTACATACTTTAAATCATGTATAATAAACTTATATTAATTTTCAACTTTATTATGAACCTTTTTTCAGTTTATTAACTAATTTTTATCCCTTTTAAATTATTTATCACCACTCCTTATATAGTTATTACACCAATTAAGTTCATGTCGGACGTTATGAGGATATTCGGTTCATAATCCAAAAAAAACATCAGTAGGTTGACCATTGTCAAAGGTGTAATTATTTCATCATCTCAAAAATATTATTCATAACATAATTATAATATTTATACATTAAATATAATTTTAGTTTCATTCATGAATGGAAGTCATTAATAAAGAATCACATCGCTTCGTGGAGGCAGTATTCCACACGTATGCATGAACAGTGTTATAGTTTTCTGAAGGAACAAAGGGTAGAAATTTTATTAATATATTATACTTATAAAATTATAATTATTTCATTAATACCATATATATTAATTAAATAAATCATAATAACCAACTTTGTGATGTGGTGATAAAAAATGAAACACATCACTTCGTGGAGGTGGTAGTCTACACGTATGTGAAAGCGATGATTTCATTTCCTAAAGGATGGATAATGAGATGAAAAAGGATTGTTCCATCAATATAATATTTTTTTAGTATATATAAGACAATTATTTTTTATATCAACAAGGTTATAATATAATTTAAGGGGTTATAAGAATAAATAAAATTAATGTAATCTTTAAGAGTTATATCTCTTCTTTGAAAATCCTCCTTCGGATTATGCCTTAATCCATCATAGGATAGTCTTAAGGGAATAAAAGAAGATATAATAAGTGTATAAAGAATATAGGAAGTTATTTCTTCATATATATTATAAACCCAATGTCTCATGAAGTGTAGGGATAGGAAGATAGGTGGCTCCCCTTTATAAGTGAGGTTGATGGCACACTTGTAATTATTATAAACATTAAAATAATATAAGGTTACTTTCATGAACAAGTGGCTCACAATTGGATCTATTTAAAATTTGGGGAGATATAGGGTCTAAATAAATTCAAAAAATATTAATTTTAAAAGTTCAAAGGTTATTTGAAAAATTATATCATTAGTTTAACCCCTTGTTAACTGTGTTTGGCATTAACTATTATAACTAATTATTCAATATTTAAGGGTATGAATGTAATTTTAAAAATTAAAAAAAGAACATAAAAGAACCATTCATGAAATACTCCATTAATTTACATAAAATTTTGTTACCATATTATTTTTATAAGTTTCTATTGATTAAATAAAATTTTAAACATTAAATACCATTTAATGTTATTCTCATGGATATTCAAATATTTGGACTTGAAAGGCATCAAGATAAACATGTAGTTGGAATTTAAATTATGAAATCATTATTTATACTTCATAAGTATTTATAAAAATGTTGGAATACCATAAATCATCTAAATATTATCACTTTTAATATTACGTAGAACCATTTATTTTATTTTTCTACTTCTTGCACAAGCACTGTATCGGTGTTGCGTAAGCATTCAATGAAATTATACTGTCTCTAAAAATTAAAAATAATTTAATACCATAAAAATAATTTAATACCATAAAAATAATTTATTCATATTCAATATATCTATTTATGATCATTCATATCTTCTTTTTATAACCATTAAATAATATTCGAGATATTAAAAGAGAGAGAGTGTGCGACATTTTTTAATTATTCTTAACTTAAAATAATTAAAATGTCATACTCAAAGTCAAGTGGCACAAAAACTATAAAATTTCAAATATAAGTTTATTTGGGGAAAATACCTCATCTATTAAGATTTAATATGAAATCTTGTGGCCTTATCACAAATTATTTTCCTTAATTAACCTGATTTACCCTTAACTAAATTTGAAAATCCTATTTCTAGATCTTAAATCATTTTTTCAATATTATAATTTTATAATTCTCAGAAATCAGTTTTAATATAAGTGTGAAAAATTTAATGAATTTTTTTATAGAAAATTGTGTTTTCAATCATTAAAATGAACATAAACAAAAATATAATATAATATTTATCACTATATAATTATTTATATAATGTTTAATAAAAAATATCTTATGTTACTGTAAAACCAAATACAAAATATAATGAGAATATTAAATGACATTATTTAGGGAAAATAAGTGACATCTTTGCAAAAATCGTCACTTTTACTATTCACTCAAAAATAAATCTTTATAAAAAATCCAAAAACAATATCCTAAGACTATTAAAAAATAATTATTTAAAAAATAAATCCTATTTTTCAACTATTATTTCTAAAATTGGAAGATATTAAGTTTAATATTTACGTACAAAATACAATAAAAACATTTTTGAAGAAAATATCTTTTTAAAGCATAAAATAACTTTATTCTCATTTCATTCCAAACAACCATATTTTATTATATGTTAATTCATTCAATTGAATATATAATATACATAACTCGTTATAATCATTTATAAATACTGATTAATTTAATCTATTATGATAAAATTATATTTCACTCATAAAAATAATGTTATGAAAAATATCTCTTTTACATTGAAAATATTGTTTCTTCATTTCCAACGAATTGATAATCAAAGTAGGAATTACAATTAATTTTATTAAGGAAAAAATTCCACATATATTTTAAAATATATTTATTCTTATTCATATGCTTAAAACCAATGTCTAGGTCATAAAATAATAGTATATCGCAGTTCATATAATCTTGACATTTTATATACCACACACTATCGAATAAATTATTTAAATTAAATAAATTATAAAATCTTGGGTTGTTACATTATAACCCATAAATAAATTGTTCCCTCGTAATTTTATCTCATGGTAAACAAAAAAAGGTTTAAAACATTTAAAAAAATCCAGGGAGAAGAAGATAAGACATATGATCATGGAAGGAAAAACCATTTTAATATTTAATAATACCATTTTTGAAAACCCACTTCATAAAAAGGGATAATAAAAAAACCTTATGAAAATAAGAGTATTGAAATATAAAGGTCGCTTAGAATAACACATAATCGGGTTCCAAAATATAGAAAACATTATTTGGAATAGAAAATGTGGGCAAGGAGGATAAAAATAATGTCCAAGGAATACTAAAGAGTGATATAAAACATGATCATGAGAAAGTTGATGACCAAAAACCCAAAAATCACTAAGACATAAATAAGATCAAAATTTCATCAAAAAATAATGTAAAAGGTTAAATTTTTTATTTCAATATCCTTTTCTTATAATTGATAGATTTTATTATTATCAAGATAGAGAAGACGAGAAAATATACAAACCTTATTTATTTTCATTTCATTAGCATACTTTCATCATTTGGTTGTGATTTGATCAATTTTTACTTCTATCTCAACTCATGTTCCAATAAATGATTATTAAATATGGATTTATCATGCCTAAAGCACTAAATTTATCTTTTAATGAATCATAAGATCCATAAAAGGATAATAAGTCATTCCTCCTATCTTTATAAATTAACTAAAACCAAAATGGTTAACAAAAGTTAAGCTAATATATAATATAATGAAATGAAATATCAATCTTAAAATCCTTAACAAATTACACCCAAAATTAAACATTAAATATTTAATAAATAACTAACCTTAAAACTTCTAAAAATATTCCATAGAAAATTCAAACCCAAAAAGGAATCAAAAATACTTTATCCCATATTCTTCTATGATCTACTTAACATTTATCTCTAAACATTATTAATCACTTTTAAAATAACATTACAAAAAACTACATATTATGATCATATATTCAAAAAAATATGATAATAATTTCCATAAATAATCTGAATCACCATAAGTCCATAATAAAATCATATATAATTTCAAATAACAATTCATACTTTATTCCTCAAATAAAATCTCTTCTTATCCAATAATATTTTTGTTCACCAACATCATATAAAGTTCCCAAAATAGTGAACTTATTCAAAAATTTCATTAATCACATAAACACCAACTCATGTTTCAATCCCAAAATTTTCAATATGATAAATCATATGTTCTCAAAAAGTAATAATACTTTTATTATAATTAAACATAATTACCTAAATATCAAAGATCATCTTAACCCTAAAGCTTATAAATATATTTAAACTTATATAGACAAAATATAAAATAATATTAACATTCTATATTTTAGGCACTCTACCATTTTATTATGTATTTTGAAGTTATATAATACTTTGGTTAATTTTTGGGAGTTTCTAGATGCGTTTAGAATGTTTTGGAAGTATTTATGGAGGTTTAAGGATTGTGCATGGTTATGGGAAATCGTGAACTATCTCCATAAAACCATGAAAATTAATGTTATGATTCATTGTAAAGGTGCACATTTGGTGAACATTTTTTACAAACCATTCAAATGCCCATAAAATCATGCGAGATTGGAATTTTTGGGAAAGTAGCAATGCAAGGTTAGTGAATGGTTTGTCAAATAAAGCTGAAAACTGTGGGTGCCTCTTATGAAATTTCTAGTAGTAGTGGAATGCTTTTCAAATACTGAAGAATAACCTTATGGATATTTGTTTTGTATATAGTAGTATGCACACATTTGGAAAATGGTTTGATATATCATATAGCCTAGTCATGTGATGTGAATTAAATGATCTGAAAATTAGAGTTTAATTATGATTTCACCCTTGAAGTTACCTTTCCACCCTATTCTTCTAGGATATCAAACTCATCTTCCCTCCTAAGTAATACCAGGAAATTACATTTGATATGGAAGGCAACTTGGATGAATCAAAGTGGATTACTTCTCTATAATCTAGGGTAATTCCTCATTGTTGTTTGTTCTCTCTAGATCCTCTCATCTCCTCTCTCTCAGGTCATTAGATCTAATCCATTGTGGATGAATCTATGATATATGAAATGTTCTTATGATATCTTATGGGTATATATTGAATTAAAGGTGTTATAATCCTGGATCTAGAGTCTTTTTAGTGTTTTTATTTTGTTTCATTACTCATAGAGAGGTAGTCGGCTTCTCTCTCTCCACTTATTATAAAATGGGTAGGCTCAAATTTTATTGAATGTGTTAATTGGAATTTAAAATTAAATTTTGAATAATTTCTTATAAGAATAAAATTTTGAAAACCCCTTTGATTTATAATTAAAAATTATAGATTTAAAATAATGGTTTTGGTAAATTGAAAGAAATATGTTCTTTAAAATGTTTAAAAGGGAATTAATTTTTTTGTGGAATGAAATGATATGGAATATGGTCTTGTTTTACATAGTTTGTGTGGGTAAATTTTCATTATATGTGACCCTGAATAAGATCTTTATGTTATTAGGGTGCCGTAGATTTTTCACCTTGTGAGTATTTTGTGGATTGATGAGAAAATTCTCAAGATCCAAGAATTTTAACCTAGAATACAAATGTGTGTGAGATAGAAACATATAATGGGTATTCCAAGTGAAATTAATTAATGGAAAAATTAATTTATTTCAATTGTTTTGTTTAAACTATTCCTTTATGGATGAACTATATTTTTTTCATTTTAAATTGTTTTTAATTGAATAACTATTTTTATTTTCTTTTTTTTGATAAAAAATATATTTTAAATTATGAGTTAATGTGAACTATTACTAGTAGAACGATTTAGGTATTATTTTGGTAAATCCCTAATGAGGGTTATATTCATCACTTTATTGGGTATTTTTGTGTGTTGCATATACTGTTTACTGGGAAATAAGAAAGGGAAAGGTATTATACTTATATAGTGTCACATCATTATGATTCTTATATAGGTTGATGTTTAGAGATTGGGGTTCCCTCTTATAGTCGTTGAGGTGATTCTATACTAGTTTTTTTATCTGTAGATGTATTTTAGTTTTAATTTCATCTTTTATTACTTTATCACTACTACTCTGATGTTTCTATTTTTTTGGTTTTCATTTATTGTATATTGTTATTACTCATGCATCATATTATTGGTTTTTATTGTTTATATTTTATCTTTTCAGTTTATGTTTGTTTTTTAATGAAAATAATCCCCTGAGATTTTATTAGGGACTTATCATTTATTATAAAACATTATTGTCTGAGTGATGTCACATTAGTTTAGTATAACCTCCAACTTGGACTAAGCCAATGAGTTGGGAGGGATGTTAAAAATGGTACCATCCAGGTCTGTCTATCATCTTGAGTTGGTAGAAAGGATATAAGAATGTCATAACATGAATTGTATAGAATAATAAGATGTATATAGACTCTTTATATTTAAATTCATGTTACCGGGGTGGTCTGGGTATAAAAAGTGTTCAAAGAAACTTTTGTATTTGTTTCATCTCATCGTCATGAGTTTAACTGATGAGTATAGAATATAATGAATTCATTGTTAGACTTACCACTAGGCATGAATTATTCAAAATATTTTTGATGGTTTTTGGAAAATGGTTAAAATGGTTGATTTTCAAAATGTTAGTTATCATGCTTGTTGTTTATAGTAATTGGGAATATTTAAATCCTTCAGTTTCTATTTAGTGATGACTATGTAGTGTGTTGTTTTGTCTTTAGAGAAATGTAACTTTTTCAACATCATAGAGTCCCACAATAATTTACTTTGGAAAACATAGTTTCACCCAAATCATATTTGAACCAACATCTTTTCTAGATTATTGTACAAGATTTAAAATCTGTTGAAATCGGAAATCCAAATGATAACCCTTGTCAAGTGGATCATTATGTAATGTTTTAGAAATATAATACATTCATATTTCAATGGGATTTATAACCTGAAAATAATGAAGTGATTATTAATATAATGAACTATTTTTTTTATTTCATCGGTACCTTATCCAAGTTAAAGTTCAATTTAGCGGTATACATTCTAGAGGATCTTTCACACTAATGGGGGTATTTATCTATTTAAGATAAATTAAATTGAGGTATTATGTTGGAGGACATTAAATAATTATTCAATAAATAATTATAAGCTCACACATTCAAGATATATCTACCAATAAATTTCATTAAACTATAGTAATGAAATCTATCAGTGACAAATTATGAATCTATGTTTATAAACATAGTTTTTTTTTCTATAGAAATAACTTATAGTGAAACCTTTAATTCACACATCTTTCAATCAGGGTTACGACCAGATATTCATTCTAAGATATTTTTCTTCTATATTAAATATTATATTGAGATTGTTAATCGAGCGAACATGGTGGAAGGAGATAATATTAAGAATCCAACTAGAGGAATTATATTTTTCTCAACGGGAATAGGTGATAACTCTAATTCTAGGAACAATAAAACGAGGAAAATTTATTCTCAAGGAGGTGGAGCATCTCTGACTCAGACAATGGGATCAATCAATTTTTCTCTAAGACCAAAAATAAAGTTGGGATGTTACCTATGTGTATTATTTGAGCATATCAAGTGTTAATAAACAAAAATTCTATGTCAGTGCGATAATTTTATAATGTTGGGACATCTGAAAATTTATTATATTGAGACTCTATGGATAACTGATGAAAATGGATTGAACATATCCCAAACCTCTTATTATTACATGGGTCTATTTAAATGAAATGGTTATCACCCTCAAAAATATGTAACCCAAGGTAACTATCATATCACATTGACACCCCAGAAGACATAACTGTCATAGAATATAAATAAATAATTGTTTTTAAACCGAATAATTAGTTTTGTGGTTCTGAGTAGATGATCACAGAGGGTAAATCTAGTCCTTTTACAATGTGAAGGATTATTATCATTAACTCTACTCTCATCCAATATTTGTTTGATATTTTAATTTCTAACTCTTTTATTATTTCTCTTGTCGTGAATCATATGGGATTTTAGGTTGAAACGATACCTCGTGTCTCAAAACATCAACACATCTCAACCAATAACAGTGTCAAGACTTTAAGTGTAAGGTGTGTTCTATAAATATCTATGGGGATAAATTTGTTTTGGATTACTCTATTCTTGATATGGATATCTTTTACCAGATTTGGGGAATGTATTGGTTAACATCCTTTAAGTTCCACCTCGACTGCTATATCTGTCATGTTATTTTCATATATTCATATGGTGTTCAACTTCTCTTTAGAGGAGATTGGGATTTGAATACATGAAGAGTGTGACCTTTTATACTGATGGTTATGATTATCACATAATAGTTGGTAGAATTTTTTTAGAAACTATTAATGAAACAAAACATATATATTTTCCAACTATCATGGAACGTTTTTCTAATGTATTTATAGTAACTTTCTCTCTGTTTCCACCCAAAATAGAAGTGGAATTTACTATTGATTTCCTACTAGAGATTGGTATTATTTCACATCCGACTAATAGGATGAAATAATTGGAATTAAGTTAATTAATGGTTCAACTAGAATATTTAGAATTGAAAGGTTTCATTTTACCTATTACATCTCCATGGGAAACAATAATTCTTATTGTAAAGAAAGTGGATAAAACTCTTCAACTTTGTGTGAATTATCGTAACCTCAAATAGTTTATAATAAAGAACTAATATAATATTCCATGAATTGATGATATTTTTTTATAAATTTATGGGGTCCCAATGGTTTCATATGATTTATTTATGATTGGGTCATTGAAATCTTCGAGTTTGGAAGGAGAACATATGGAAGAAAACTTTCAAGGGTCGTTACGGTCATTATGAATATACAGTTATTCCCTTTGGTATTACAAGTGTATCAGTGTTGTTTATAGAATTGAAGAATTTGATGTTTCATAGGTATTTTGAATCCTCTTTTTTTTTATTTTTCAATGATATTTTGGTGTATTCTTGGACTTAGGCTGATCATGAACAACACTTATGTGTAGTTTTGGGTATGTTATGAGAATGTTTCCTTTATGCTAAGAAATCATTGTGTGATTTTTAGATATAAGAAGTAATTTTCCTTTTCCATATCATTTCTAAAATAGGGAATTTCATAAACCCATAAAAGATAAAAGTTTTTATCCATGGGAAATCAATAAATAAATTCTTTTAGAAACATAGTTTCCTCGGATTATTAGGGTATTATTGATACCTTATTCATTACCCTTTAGCACTTATATCTTTTATGGTAGCTTTGATTAGGGAAGTATTTACTTTACAAGGGAGTAATGAGTTCCAAAAACATTTTCAAGTACTAAATTATTGGGTTACATCAATACTTATCCTTATATTTCAAGAGTTAGTACAAGGAGTTTTGTTCTATTATGAAGAATATAATCTTGGTTGGAATGTGATCCTATAAAGGGAGATAAATGTTTAGTTTATAGCTCATGATAGTCATGGTTTCATGAGAATAATTGACCAACACGTGATTTAGAGTTATTTTTCATAGTTCATACCTTTAAAACATGGAATCATTATATATTTTTTGATAATTTCATAGTATTCATGGATAATAAATTCTTGAAACACATCTTCTCACAATGATATTTTAATTTAAGGAAACAAATATGAATTTAATATCCTTAGATGTTCAACTTTAACATGATGTGTAAGAACCTAAGTTTTCATACAAGGTATGGATCCTTTTTCTTTTGGTTTCAATGTTTAAATATGGCCTAAAGTGAGTACCCAATTTGATCAGGAGTGTTTTGGGGTGTATGGGGCTTGTTCGGAGGCTGGAACCTAGTTTTTAGATTGAAAATGGCATGGCACATAGTTAGAATAAACTGTGTGAGGTAGGTCAAATGGTCTAACAAACCGTGCAAGACCTGGGTAGAGAGAAGGGGTAGGTCGCACAATTAAATCAAACCACTAGATTTGGGCCACATGGCCATGTGGCCCTATCTGCAATTTTGACAGTGGATATTTTAATGGTTTTTTCACGGTTAGTCAAACCATGCAGAAAAACTATTTGATATGCCCCTTCCCTATAGCTAAGCTTGCATGGTTGGTGCATGGTTTGGCCAAACCATGTAGCCAAACCATTCGAACCTAGAAATTTTGGTGCAATTACTAGTTTTGCCTTACTAAATGTTTAAACCTAAATCTATTTTAACTTTCCTCCCACAGACAATAAGCTCACATTTTGAGAACTCCCTTGAAGATCTAAAATATGAATTGTTCTCGATCATCCATCCAATCTTTGATTCAAGTACCACTTGTCTCATTGGATCCACATTGGTGAGTAATCGATTCATTTTTATTAATTATTCATTTGTCTTTTTATCGGTTATTCTATTTTAGGTTAAAACTAGTATGCCCTAATTTCCGGTTTTTCATAGCTTCATCATTTTTCTCCCAATCTAAGTCAAATAAGGAGTTGATACTTGATGATCACTCTACTACCAAGCTACGGTAGGTAGTCTATTATTTTCCTATTGTTTTTTGTGCTTTATAGACCTAGATTTCATTGTTCCTCTCACTGGACTTTCCTATGAGGCCTTGAAATTGAAATAATAAATTGAATTAAATGAATTAGGACATTCTAGGAAATCCCTTAGGTACCCTTGAGATATGTTGGTGGTTATTTTCTAAGAAAGGTCACCCATTGGGTGTTCCCTTTTCCTAATCTATATGTTGAATCACCCATGGGGTGTGTTTTTAGGATTTCCTAGTTTAAAATAAGTTCAATTATATTTAAATGATATTGAATTGTGTGACTAGGAGATATATTTCCCCCTTTCCTTGTGTCAACAAATTATGCCATGCTTGAATTAAAAAAATGAATTATATGAAATGGTTCAATGAGTTGTTATACTAATTGGTTTCCTTTAAATGTGAATTGTGGTTAATGAGTGGGTATACTCGTGATATGAAATGTTAATGGAATTAATTGATGAATGAGTTGAGTTGTATTTGAAATGGTAGTGGATGCCTTAGTTGGTACACCAAGGGTCTTGATTCCATTTTGATTCCTTGGATGTTAATCCTTGGATCTTGATGTGATAGTAGAAACCTTGGATTGATTATGCTCCTTAGGCCTTGATTTTGTGTCATGCCTCAAGACTTTTTGTCACGACCCGTCCTCAGGGCCCGTGCCGTGACTACCCCAAGCCCGCCTTCCATAGGCCAGGGGCTGGCAACTAGCACTAAAGGCGTAAATCCCGAAAAAGGGAAGGCATTGCCTTTATAAAAGAAAAAACACCACAGAGTACGCAAACTGAAGTAAACACTAAGTAAACTGTAAAACAAATGTGCTGAAAGTACAAGGGGCTAGAAATACAAGCCCAAAAGAAAGTACAACTACAACCGAAAGAAAAGTACAACTCAAAGGACAACAGCTGAAAGGTGGCGAGCCGCTCCTGGATCGTCCTCCAGCTTCCTACCTGAAGGGTAGGTACAAATATCCTCCTCAGCACTCCACGTCCTTCCGTCTCCTCCGGGTACTGACTCATCGTGAAATACACCTTCAGGAACTGACTCGATGTGATATCCAGCTCCGGGCACCGACTCGTCGTGAGATCCTCCTCCGGGTATCGTCCAGCTCTACAGGCCTCAACCATGATCAGTGATGTCTGTCTTATGCAACCAACACAACGTAGTGCGGGCGAAGCCCATGCAGGGGTGAGTATACGATACTCAGTAGGGACCTCGAGACCCTCGAAGGTCTCCCGGAATCCAAAAGGATAAACCAAAAAAAAAGATACAATCACGAAGTATCATCCAACACAACTTAGGTATATGCCCATACATATACCTAAGTCATCAAATCCAGTTCAGCTCCAACTCACGATCTCAAGTACAATCCAGCCCACTCAGGAAATTAAAACTTAATCCACATAGGATAGTACGACCCAATCCACACAGGAAAGCTTAATCCAACCCACACAGGATGTCAAATCAATCACATCAAAGATAATGATTGAAAGTCAAGACTCACCTCACATAGGTATCCATTTACGAAGAGGGCTGGAGATGATTAGATGTAGCCTATGAATCATCTCCTCTTCCGAACCCACGTAGGATCTAAGTTTAGCAGTCATCGCTGCTGAACCCATGGAGGATCCAAGTATAGTAGTCATCGTCGTCGAACCCACGGAGGATCCCAGCACGGTAGTCAAACCCACAGAGGATCTCAGTACAATAGTCGTCCTCATCGAACCCACGGAGGATCCCAGTACGGTAGTCATCCTCGTCGAACCCACGGAGGATCCGAGTACGATAGTCATCCTCGTCGAACCCACGGAGGATCCCAGTATAGTAGTCGTCCTCGTCGAACCCACGGAGGATCCCAGTACGGTAGTCATCTTCGCCGCAGTCAGCTCTAGGGTTTCCGCACACAGCATGCTCGTTTCCAGGAGGGTCCGCTCCACGAGCCAAGGGGGTCGATACATCAACTGACACGAAGTCCAAAGTTGATGTATCCCAGAGTTCTGTCTCATCAAAAGGATCTCAACGCGACAAACGGTGCATCAATCAGACGCCCGGTCTAAGAGTTATTGGCTTATTCATTCTAGGGGACCGGTTGTTTTTTAACTCAAAACCAACCCGAACATACTCCAACTGTGTCCAAACCTTGATCATAGTAAGACAAAAGGACCGTCTCACTAAGAGGAATCCAACAAAGTCAACGACAGGTCAATTGGACGTCTGAAGCTCAAGTTATAAGCCTTTCCGCACCGAGGGCCCGGTTGCTATCGTGTTCGAACCAACCCAGTCATACCCAAAGTTCTTCTAAACCTTGAGTGTAATATACCAAAACGACCGTCTCGATCCAAGGATCGCATGTTAACTGACGATGCATCGATCGGAGGTACGTAGCCCAGGTTACGGGCATTGGAACAAATTTGTCAGTTTTTAGGGGGTTTTGGGCCCGGACCGACCCAGCCCGAGACTCCCGGGGTTGGCCCGAACTGGGTCGACCCAACCCGGGTCCGGTTCTGGCCCAAAAGGGTGCGGCCCGGCGCGGGGGTCAGGCCTAGCACGGGCGGCCCGGTCCGGTGGGGGCGGCCCGGCCCGGTGTGGCCGGTCCCACCCAGCACGGCCGGTCCCGACCAACACAGGCGCCGCGCACCACTTTAGTGCGGAAGGGGGGAAGCCGCAATCCCCTTCGAACCGAACGGCAGACCCCACAGGGTCTGCCCTTCTACGCTGACCAGGGGTTCAAACCCCCAATTTTTCTGGATCTGGCCGGCCGTAATGGCCAGCCAGTTGTGCCGCGCGGGACCACGCGATCCCGCCCACCATGCGCCGGTGGCCGGCGGTTCCGGCCACCCTCCTGGTCTTTCGCCGCGGCCAAAAGTCCATGGATCTTGGTGCTCCGGTGGCCGGGGAGTCCGTCCGCCCCTGTTGGTGACCACCGCGGCCTTAGGCCGCAACCCTTGTTCATCCGGCGCGGCGCAACGGCGCCACGCTCCTCCACCGCGGCCCGACCTTGGCCGCAGGTTCTTCGGTTTTGGCATGGCGCGACGGCGCCACACTTCTTCGTCGCGGCCCGCTCCGGCCGTGGTTCCCTCATTCCCTTGTGGTGCGACGACACCGCGTTGCCTTCGTTCCAAACCACATAATATTCAACAACAAAAAGGGGAGGAGGTTCGGCCATGTTCGTGCGGTACAGCCTCCTCCCATTATCTTGATAACAGGCGGCTTAATTTTTAATGTTGAACGCCGAAATAAACACGAACTTAAATTCAAACCACTACCTCGAAGAAGTCGTCGAACGAGGATCGTCGCGGGAAATTGACATTGCAGAAGACGGTGTCGTGGAACGAGGCTCCGTAAACGTCGCTGGTGCTTGCCCGATGAAGGATACGGCGTCCCCTGTCTTTGACACGGGAATAGGATCGAAGGTGGGTGTGTCGTCGTTCTCTGAAAAAGGCGTTACTCACCGGTTGCGGAGAGAAGAGAAGATGGAACGGCGATCTCCCCTTGCGGTGACGGAGTTCTTCATCGTAGACTCGGCGTTCTTCGCGAAGGAGATGAAGTTCTTCAACCTTAGAGTATTTTCTTCCCAAAATCTCAACACACAACCTCTAACCCGAATAAAATAAGGAATTCTTATTTTATTAACACATGCCATGCATTTTCAAAACATCAAAATTCAAACTCAAAATTAAATTAATTTAATGGAATTAAACAATCAATTTAATTGTGAGAGTTGACATGTCATAAAGAAGGGGAGGTGGCTGTGTTACACATTTATGGGGGGTTGCCAAAATAAAGAGGGAGTTTAGGGAATTTGAAGAGGAGGGACTTGTGTGGGATCCACCTCACTAATATCCTACCAAGAGTTAAGATTTTAGTGGGTCCCACATAACTCCCTCGCATGGGTGGTTAGCTCCACCCAACTTCCATCCTTAGGATTTAACCACTTAAAAAGAAATAAAATAAAGTGTTCCACAATTTTTATTTTACTCTTCAATTAATCCATTTTTTAGCAACCCTGTCCGAGAAAATGCACCTCCAGATAGGTTCATCTAAAGAAATTATCGGCGTTGCGGTTTCAAAGGTGCCCTTAGATTTCGATTCCGAACACCGGTTCAAAAGTTAGAAAAACCCGCTAGCTCGTTCACTGAATGTACCCGAGCAAAACTTCAGAAATTGATTCCGAACACACCAGGCCTCGGAATCAGGTGCCGTCAGAAGCCACAGACTCGCAAAATTCCAACTAAATTAATAAAAAATAATACTCAAAATTTAAAGGTCTTTACATTACTCCCACATCAGGAATTTATGTCCCCGTAAAGCTATAACACAAACTAGGGAAACAAAAGTGGTACTGAGCACGCAAATGAGCCTCCCGCTCCCCTGTGCTCTCCTGGAGGTTTCGGTGCTGCTAGTGAAATAGCACCTAAGGAATCGACCATCCACGTAGGACCCACTCCTGTCGATCCTCGTTCTCCACTAGAACCTCTGTGAATGTTGCCCCGTCATCAATGTCCAACTCTTTGCGGTCGATGATGTGTGAAGGGTCATGTACGTATTTCCTTAGCTGAGATACATGGATGACATCGTGCACCCAGTGCAACTAAGGTGGAAAGGTCAAGCGGTAAACCACCTCTCCTAACCTTCTGAGGACCTAGAAAAGTCTGTTGGACCTCGGAGATAACTCTCCGCCTCGGCTACATCTCCGTAAACCTCGTCGAGGTGAGACCCGTATAAGAACATGGTCGCCATCCTCGAACTCTAGAGGCCTCCATTTCCTGATTAGAACTGAAAATCAAAACTCCTACAGCCACGAGGGTAAGGTTGGCCGACCCAAGAGTTATTGGATACACCCTCCTATGCACGAGTGTATCATGTGCTGCCTTGGGTTTCCTTTTCGCCGACCAAGGAAAACCCATCCCGACGTTTGCCTAATACCGTCAATTTGTGTATGAACTATGATTGTCCAGTCCATACTCAAACTAACGTCATAAGGCCTCGACGTTGCCACCAAGAGGTTCTAATCGAAACTCTCTCCTCAAGGGTCAGATCACACCATCGGCGTAATTGTGACTATCGAGTATCCTCCCAAAGGTATCTCCAGACGTGAGGGTCAAGTCAACAGCTTAACCGGAAACTCTAGGTCTGGGACAAGATTCATGGAAGGAAGGGATGATTCGTATCGATGTCTGTTGTTACGGAAGCTAATAGAAGACACAGTCCGTACTTCGAATCATCCTTAGAGCCTTTCGGTCGCACTCCTTGACCGCATGCAGCTACTCTTTCCCCTGCCCTCCAGATCCCTGAGCCTAGCAGGGATTACAAAGGTGGGTGGTTGAAACATGTCAAAATGTTCACCACCCCATACTGCTCTCCTAGATCTACTTCCACATCTACTGCCTTGCAGATTCATATGTCCTTTTCACTTCCTCTACTTGAAATATTTTACACGCCCAAGTCTCCGAGACTGGCGCCAGTTTCCTGCTTTCCCATTGCTAACCTTAACTGGTTGCATCCACTCGGCCAAAGAATTATCAACCACAAAGGTTCTCTCTAGCACCCTAGTATAAGTAGGAATGAATAGAGAAAGAATTGTTGGATCGGATGTCCTTTAGACACACCTCACTCATAATTCCGAGCCCTGAAGCACCGATCGCATCGTAGTCATCGAGTACCAAGAATGGTTTGGTATGCCCCGATGAATTCTCAACTACCGACATGTCATCCTGCCGAAGCTGTATAAGCTCTAGAAGACTCTCAACCACCTCTTCAAGCCATTCCTCAGCCGCCTGTGAGTCGGACTTGCCTCGGAACATGAGGGATATCTGGTGCCGAAACATGTAAGGCACTAAGCCTACAAGTGTCCTCTACCGGTACCGCCGGTAGTGTCTGCTGACCAACAGGTAGTGATATAGCTAACACACTACCCAAAGTTACTAACTCAAGCATCGGTCCACATACTGAATGCTATTCAATATATAGACCAACCTCATTGTCACTCACTGGGAAACACAAGTAGCTAAGTCCACCATCCACTCTACTAGTGTCTAAACTAGGCATAGAACTCTACCAATCACCTCCACCCAGTCCACTGCTTCCTGGGAATCTGTCTCGGCTCGTAACCTCGGAGGCCTCTGCTGTTGAAACTCGTGAAACACGATCTATCAGCGTGCACCGTCAACTAGTACAACTGGTGGAATCTTCTACCTAACAGGTGGTGTTGCTGCAGGTACACCACCTGAAGGTGCCAACAAAGAAAGAGGGCCATACACTGGAGTCTCGTCGCTCGGTGGGCCGTCATCGAGTACTCTCTCGGAACCCTAGCTAGCTGCTGTCATGGGGCCATCCTGAAAAGAGACAGGTGCTCCAAAGTCAATGATTTATACCTGGTGAGCTGACACAAAGTAATCACAAAGAAAACTTTGAAACACACGTGAAATCAATGTTTTCGTGCTCTGAGACGAAAATCAGAAGTCTGGGTCCTGGTGTATGGATACGTTGGTCGCCGCCCCAACACTGGACTCCCTGGACTGATAACCACACTCAAATACCCTTAACAGTATTGCTTCACTTAGAGAAAGATCAAAGTCCTAAGTTCTACGGTAGAATTGAACTCCTCTGATACCAATTTTTCACAACCTGTCCTCGGGGCCCGTGTCGTGACTACCACAAGCCCGCCTTCCATAGGTCAGGGGCTGGCGACTAGCACCAAAGGCATAAATCCCGATAAAAGGGAAGACATTGCCTTTATAAAAGAAAACAAACACCATAGAGTATGCAAACTGAAATAAACACTAAGTAAACTGTAAAACAAACGTACTGAAAGTACAAGGGTCCAGAAATACAAGCCCAAAAGAAAGGTACAACTACAACTGAAAGAAAAGTACAACTCAAAGGACAATAGCTGAAAGGTGATGAGCCACTCCTGGATCATCCTCCATCTTCCTATTTTAAGGGTAGGTACAGATCTCCTCCTCAATAATCCACATCCGTCCGTCTCCTCTGGGTACCGACTTGTCGTGAAATCCACCTCCAGGCACTGACTCGAAGTGATATCCACCTCTAGGAACCGACTCATCGTGAGATCCTCCTCCGGGTACTGTCCAGCTCTAGAAGCCTCAACCACGATCATTGATGTTCGTTGTCTGCGACCAACACAACGAAGTGCGGGCGAAGCCTATGCAGGGGTGAGTATACGATACTCAGTAGGGACCCCAAGACCCCCGAAGGTCTCCCTGAATCCACAAAGGATAAGCCACAAAGAAAAGATACAATCACTAAGTATCATCCAACACTACTTAGGTATATGTGCATACATATACCTAACTCATCAAATCCAGTTCATCTCCAACCCACGAGCTCAAGTACAATCATGTCCACTCAGGAAAGTAAAACTTAATCCACATAGGAAATTATGACCCAATCCACACATGAAAGCTTAATTCAATCCACACAGGATATCAAATCAATCACATCAAAGATAATGATTGAAAGTCAAGACTCATCTCACACACGTATCCATTTACGAAGAGAGGTGGAGATGATTAGATGTAGCCTCTGAATCATCTCCTCTGCCGAACCCACGTAGGATCCAAGTTTAGTAGTCATCGCTACCGGACCCACGGAGGATCCAATTATATTAGTCATCATCGTCAAACCCACGGAGGATCCCATCACGGTAGTCGAACCCACAGAGGATCCCAGTACAATAGTCATCCTCATCGAACCCACGGAGGATCCCAGTACGGTAGTCGTCCTCGTCGAACCCATGGAGTATCCCAGTACGGTAGTGTCCTCGTCGAACCCACTGAGGATCCCAGTACGGTAGTCGTCCTCATCAAACCCACGGAGGATCCCAGTATGGTAGTCGTCCTCGTCGAACCCACGGAGGATCCTAATACGGTAGTCCTCTTCGTCACAGCTAGCTCTAGGGTTTCCGCACACAGCATGCTCATTTCCGGGAGGGTCCTCTCCAGGAGCCAAGGGGGTCGATACATCAACTGACACGGAGTCCGGAGTTGATGTATCCCAAAGTTTTTTCTCTTCAGAAGGATCTCAACACGACAGATGGTGCGTCAATCAGACGCCCGGTCTGAGACTTATTGGCTTATTCGTTCCAGGGGCCCGGTTGGTTTTTAAGTCAAAAACAACCAGACTATACTCCAACTACATCCAAACCTCAAGATGAGTAAGCCAAAAGGACCGTCTCACTAAGAGGAATCCAACAAAGTCAATGGCACGTCAATCGGACTTCCGGAGCTCAACTTATAAGTGTTTCCGCTCCGAGGGCCCGGTTGGTTTCGTGTTCGAACCAACCCGGCCATAGCCAAAGTTCTCCGAAACCTTGATTATAATATACCGAAAAGACCGTCTCGATCTAAGGATCACATCGCAACTAGTGGTACGTCGATCTGATGTTCGTAGCCTATGTTACGGACATTTGAACGAATCTTTCCGTTTTTAGGGGTTTTGGGCCCGGACCGACTCGGCCCGAGACCCCCTGGGTCGGCCCGAACCGGGTCGACCCAACTCGGGTCTGGGTCAGGCCCAAAAGGGCACGGCCCGACCAGGATGGCGTGGCCCAAACCAGCCGGCAGGGTCCGGCCTGGCGCGGGGGTCCGGCCCAGCGCGGGCGGCCCGGCTCAGCGCAGGCGGCGCGACCCGGTGTGGCCGGTCCAGCCCGGTGCGGCCTGTCCATGCCGGCATGGGCGTCTTGTGCCACATGAGCGTGGAAGGGGGAAAGCCGCCACCCCCTTTGAATCGAACGGCGGACCCCACGGGGTCCGCCCTACTGCGCTGACCGGGGGTTCAAACCACCAGTTTTTCCGGATCTGGCCGGACGTAACAGTCGGCCAGTTGTGCCGCGCGGGACCCCGCGGTCCCGTCCTCCATGCGTCGGCGGCCGGCGGTTCCGGTTTCCCTCCCGGTCTTCCGCCGCGGCCAAAAGGCCATGGATCTTGGTGCTCCGAGGGCTGAGGAGTCAGGCCGCCCATATTGGTGACCGTCGCGGCCTTAGGTCGCGGCCCGACCTTGGCCATGGGTTCTTCGGCTTCGGCGAGGTGCGATGGCGCCGCGCTTCTTCATCGCGGCCCGCTCCGACCGCGATTCCCTCGTTCCCTCGCGGCGCGATGGCACCGCGTTGCCTTCATTACAAACCACATAATATTCAACAACAAAAAGGGGAGGAGGTTCGGCCGTGTTCGTGCGGTCTGACCTCCTCCCGTTATCTTGATAACAGACGGCTTAATTTTTAACGTTGAATGCCAAAATAAACACAGACTTAAATTCAAACCCCTACCTCGAATAAGTCATCGAACGAGGATCGTCGCGGGAAATTGACGTTGCAGAAGATGGCGTCGCGGAATGAGGCTCCGTAAACGTCGCTGGTGCTCGCCCGATGAAGGATATGGTGTCCCCCTTTCTTTGGCGTGGGAAGAGAATCGAAGGTGGGCGCGTCGTCGTTCTCCAGAAAAGGTGTCACTCACCGGCTGCAGAGAGGATAGGAGATGGCATGGCAATCTCCCCTTGTGGTGACGGAGTTCTTCATCGTAGACTTGGCGTTCTTTGCAAAGGAGATGAAGTTCTTCAACATTAGAGTATTTTCTTCCCAAAATCTCAACACACAACCTCTAACCTGAATAAAATAAGGAATTCTTATTTTATTAACACATTCCATGCGTTTTCAAAACTTCAAAATTCAAACTCAAAATTAAATTAATTGAATGGCATTAAACAATAAATTTAATTGTGAGAGTTGATATGTCATAAAGAAGGGGAGGTGGGTGTGTTACACATTTATGGGGGGTTGCCAAAATAAAGAGGGAGTTTAGGGAATTTGAAGAGGTGGGGCTCGTGTGGGACCCACATCACTAATATCCTACCAAGATTTAAGATTTTAGTGGGTCCCACACAACTCCCTCGCATGGTTGGTTAGCTCCACCCAACTTCCATCCTTAGGATTTAACCACTTAAAAAGAAATAAAATAAAAAAGTGTTCCACAATTTTTATTTTACTCCTCAATTAATCCATTTTTTTAGAAACCCTGTCCGAGAAAATGCAACTCCAGATAGGGTCTTCTTAAGAAATTATCAGTGTTGCGGTTTCAACGGTGCCCTTAGATTTCGATTCCGAGTACCGGTTCAAAAGTTAGCAAAACCCGCTCGCTCGTTCACTAAATGTACCTGAGCTAAACTTCGGAAATTGATTCTGGGCACACTGGGACTCGGAATCAGGTGCCGTCAGAAGCTACAGACTCGCAAAAATTCCAAATAAATTAAGAAAAAAAATTCCTTGAAATTTTTAGGTCTTTACATTACTCCCACCTCAGGGATTTACGTCCCCGTAAAGCTATAACACAAACTAGGGAAACAAAAGTGGTACTAAGCACGCAACTGAGCCTCCCGCTCTCATGTACTCTCCTAGAGGTTCCCGTGCTGCCAATGAAAGTGCACCTGAGGAATCTACTGTCCATGTAGGACCCACTTCTTTCGATCCTCGTTCTCCACTAGAACCTCTGTGAATGTCACCCCGTCATCTATGTCCAACTCCATGCAGTCGATGATGTGTGAAGGGTCATGTACATATTTTCTTAGTTGAGATACGTGGATGACATCGTTCACCCGGTGCAACAGAGGTGAAAAGGTCAAGCGGTAAACCACCTCACCTACCCTGCTGAGGACCTAGAAAAGTCCGTTGGACCTCGGAGATAACTTTCTGCCTCGGCTACATCTCCGTAAACCTCGTCGAGGTGAGACCCGTATAAGAACGTGGTCGCCATCCTCAAACTTTAGAGTCCTCCATTTCCTGATTAGAACTGAAACTAAAAACTCCTATAGCCACGAGGGTAAGGTTGGCCGACCCAAGAGTGATCGGCTACACCCTCCTATGCAGGAGTTTATCATGTGCTGCCTGGGGTTTCCTTTTCGTCGACTAAGGAAAACCCATCCTGACGTTTTCCTAATACCATCAATTTGTGTATGAACAGTGATTGACCAGTCCATACTCAAACTAACGTCATAAGGCCTCGACGCTACCACCAAGAGGTTCCAACTGAAACTCTTTCCTCAAGGGTCAGATCACACCGTCAGCGTAAGTGTGACTATCGAGTTTCCTCCCAAAGGTATCTCCAGACGTGAGGGTCAAGTCAATGGATTAACTGGAAACTCTAGGTCTGGGACAAGATTCATTGAAGTAAGGGATGATTCGTATTGATGTCTGTTGCTACGGCAGCTAGTAGAAGACATGGTCTGTACTTCGAATCATCCTTTGAGCCTTTCAGTCGCACTCCTTGACCGCATGCAGCTACTCTTTCCCCTGCCCTCCAGCTCCCTGAGCCTAGCGGGGATTACAAAGGAGAGTGGTTGCAACATGTCAAAATGTTCACCACCCCATGATGCTATCCTAGATCCACTTACACATCTGCTACCTTGCAGATTCATCTGTCCTTTTCACTTCCTCTACTTGAAACATTTTACACGCCCAAGTCTCCGATACTGGCACCAGTTTCCTGCTTTCCCACTGCTAACCTTAACTGGCTGCATCCACTAAGCCAAATAATTATCAACCACAAAGGTTCTCTATAGCACCCTAGTATAAGTAGTAATGCATAGAGAAAGAAGTGTTGGATCGGGTGTCCTTTATATACACATCACTCAGAAGTCCAAGCCCTGAAGCACCGATCGCATCGTAGTCATGGAGTACTATGAATGGTTTGGTATGCCCCGATGAATTCTCAGCTACCGACATGTCATCCTACCGAAGTTGTATAAGCTCTAGAAGACTCTCAACCACCTCTTCAAGCCAGTCCTCATCCGCCTTTGATTCGGGCTTGCCTCAGAACTTGAGGTATATCTGGTTCCAAAACATGTAAGGCACTAAGCTTACAAGTGTCCTCTACCGGTACCGCCAGTAGTGTCTGCTGAACAATAGGTTGTGATGTAGCTGACACACTACCTGAAGTTACTAACTCAAGCATTGGTCTACATACCGAAGCCTCTTCAATATACAGACCAAACTCATGGTCACTCACTGAGAAACACAGGTACCTAAGTCCACCATCCGCTCTACTAGTGTCTAAACTAGGCGTAGAACTCTAGAAATCGCCTCCACCCAATCCACCGCTACCTGGGAATATGTCTCGCCTCGTAAACTCGGATATAACAACCCACACTTTACATACATTGTTAATACTTCAAAATTGAAGCACACTTATTACAACATATGACAAAACCACAAAGGACCGTATAGGTATAGTGTCTTTAGAAACTGGGAAACATAAACAACTGGTTCATAAATCTTCTACAGTGTCTCCCATTTATTACATCATATCTAGGGTCCCTTTTAGCATATTATACTTAATATCCATCTTCCTGACCTGGGGAAAAGAAAACATAAAAGGGTGAGCTCAAATGCTCAGCAAGGGAAAATAAAGGAAATAAAAATCATATCATATCTTTATCAAAACCTGCAAAAGAGATCATAATATCTTAACATGGAATAAATCATAGAAGTGAAAATGAGATCCCCATAATCATAACATAAAACTTGAAACTTTGTGGCATGCACACATAATCATGGAAATTATTTCTTGTTAGTCATGACTCATTGCCAAGACTATCTTAGTGGACAAAGTCCCTTTCTGAACCGAGTTCACTCCTCGTTTCAGTCCTGTATCACTGAACCGAAATAACCTTCCGTTCCAGCCATGTCTATCTCATGAGATATAAAATCATTACCCAATGCATTGGAGGGAGATATAGGTCCCACCCATCTTATAATGAATCCTTTCTTATGTGTGCCACATAATCATAAAACATACATCATCGCATAACACATATAACAAAAATGGGATTCTTGAAACATCATGACATCATAAATCAATTCATATAAGATAAAGGAATTTATAAACATAATTCCATCACAACATAGTCAAACCAATGTAAAAATATGGATAGAAACAGAACCCTTTATTATCTTAGATGGAAAATAATTTTGATAAAACACTTGAATTGAATTCTTGAGGAAAATATCCTTTCTTCTTTAAAAACATTTTTCCTTTCATAACATGTCATACAACTTTAAAATAAAAGAAGTTGATTAAAAATAAACTTGAAAACTTGTAAATGAAGCTTCTTTGAAGTAATGTTTTAAAAATCCATTCATGCCGTATAAGTTAAAAAAAACATTCTTCGTACTTTTGTCGGAAAAGTCAAAAAGTACCTCGTACGGAAAAACGACAAAAGATTCCTTTCATATTCTTTACTAAAAACTCACCTAAGGGTAAAATTGGATTTAAACTATTTCAAGTGGATGGAAACAATATTACATATTGAGGGAACATGGATGTGGATGATAAAATACACCCCAGTAAATACTTACGAATAAACAATCTCGGATAAAAATGAGATTGTGATATTTCCCTTACCTTAGGTCCAATTTGCTTTGTTCGTGTCCGAAGCTCCTGTATAATGGTTTAAATAATGTTATTGACTTATTACAGAATCATACATATTGATATGAGATCATATATGGTCATATTATTAACTTCTTGTTAGTAATATTTCATTGTTACTTGTTACTCGGGTCTTTATAACTTTTTGTTCTTATGCGTGTTTTGTTGAATAAATTCTTATTCTTATCTTTAGGTTATAGATAATTCATTTCCAGAATGGTATTAGTGTAGTATATACCATATTCATTCATTCAATTCATTTATATAATCATTATGAAATGAAGATCATGTAGAACGAATCGCATCACATCGTGGAGACGGTATTCCGTACGTACGCACGAGTGATGATATCGTTCCTATGATCGTGGAATTGTATTGGAGTATATATATATATTATTTCAGTATCAATATTACTTAATAATAATCATATATAGTTACTCATTACACCATTATACCCATCCTTGTAAGGTGATGGTGGAAAATAGATTACACCACGGCGTGGAGACGGTATTCCGTACGTACGCACGTGCGGTGATTTCATTTTTCCGTAGGATGGATAGAAGGTGAATTAGGGTTGTTTCATATTTAGAATAACATATCAGTATGTAAGTAATACTGATGTTATTACTTCATCATGAAACAACTAAAGAAGAAGAAGTTCAAGAAGAAAGAAATTGAAAAGATCGGTAATGGATATTACCTCTTCTTTGGAACGCCTTTTTGAATCCTCCACTTAAGGAACTAAGAGTGGTCTTTGGAGAAGAACAGTACCTCTAGGACTATTCTAGGGAAGTGGAGAGGAGAAAATGGCAGGGGTTGGCCGAGATTGAGTGCTCAATTTGGTGTGAGGAGGAGGGGGAGGCGGTGCCCTTTTATAAGGGAGGAGAGGGGCACCTTAGGAATATCTCAAAATATTATTTTATATTAAAGTCAAAAATCGGTTTATAATGGTTCCAAAGGGTCTTATTTCGAAGTCTAAAGTGGGGATGGGTATAAATCCTATCAACCAATAGGATTTAGACCAGTTTAGGGTTTTATTTTAACCTTATCAATTAGATTTAACTCTAAGTTAAATAATTTAACTTTTACCATGTCTTTTTGTTTTCTTTCACTATATGGTTAATACACTTACTATAACATGCCAAACGAACCCCAAATTGTTTATTATTAAAATATATATCCTTATCTAAGTCATTTGGCCGAACCTTAGATTTTTAGGAATAAAATAACAATTAATAATATAATATTTGATTTAAAAACTATTTTGTGTCAATTTTGACACTATTTGATATATGATTTTTGTGAAAGTCATAACAGAATTATATGTTCGAACCAAGTTGATTAAATCAACACTAATATATCATAGCAACCTAGAAAATTAGTGTAATTCATAAAAAGTCTCAAATTACATTTATTTTGGTGTTTATATTATCAATTTTGTCAATATTTCATTAATAAGATAATTACTGAATCATCTTTGTGTCATAAATAAATTAAATTATTTGATGTCTAAAAATTACAAATAAAATACCATCATGTAAGAAATCTTTTTAGCTTTCTAATGAATATTTACAATCGAATTTATCTTATTTATAACCCCATATTAAAAATGATTTACTTATTAAACTTTGATTTTAACTATTTTAACCCTTCTTTAAATAAATTAATAATAAATGTCCTATTCTAATCCAAGTGGGCCTAAATGGTCATATTTTACTCCTAAGTTTGTTTTTGGTCGAATTACACTTGTCCAATAGAATTAGGACATGTGTTAGGGTAATATTGATATCATATTTACCCTTAGTTACCCTATTTACTATTAACCGCGGTAAAAATAGTAAAAAGTTACTATTCACCAAAAAATTATTTTCATCTCATTGAACCACATTTTAGTCCTTGATATTAACCGTGTCTCTCGGATTTTTGAAATTCCATTCACAGAAGCGGTAAAATTATGTTTTATGCAAAATTCAGTTTTTAACCTACCACTTAGTGGTTTCACTATTCATCAAAAATTGAAAGTTTTCAGAAAAATACCAAAATTTCACCCTAGGCTAATTTCGATATTCTGAGTCCAAAAATGAAGTCCATTTTGAAAAATAAAATTTATAAAATTTCAAAAAGTGGTTATTACTATTCATAACGGCTAGTTTTAATAGCATATTGTTGTTTAGTGAAACTCGGTATTGCGTACGACGCAAGCTATCGAGGAAGGTCGCGATTGCGTGTAAAGCAAGCCAAGCAAGTGTTGTGTAGAAAAAGATTCCTTTGATGATTTATATAACATAAAAGTCTCGGGTGTTACATTCTACCCCCCTTAAAAAGAATTTCGCCCTCGAAATTCGTCACTTTGTAACAAACAAATGAGGATACTTCTCCCTCATCATATCCTCAAGCTCCCATGTAGCTTCTTCAAGTTGGTGGTTCCTCCATAAAACTTTTACCAAGCGAGTGGTCTTGTTTCATAGGACTTTTTTGCTACGATCCAGAATCTCTATCGGCTGTTCTTCATAAGAAAGATCTTGCTCCAGCGGTACAACTTCTGAGCTGAGTACATGTGAAGGATCTGGTATGTACTTTCTCAGGAGAGATACGTGGAACACATCGTGAACTTGAGAGAGATTCGGTGGAAGCGCCAATCGGTAAGCTACCTTCCCAACACGATCCAGTATTTCAAAAGGACCGATATATCTAGGGCTCAACTTCCCCTTCTTTCCAAATCTCATAACCCTCTTCCAGGGAGATATTCGTAAGAACACTTTATCGCCCACTTCAAACTCTAGGTCTTTTCTTCGGTTGTCGGCATAACTTTTCTGTCGACTCTGAGCTGCTCTTATGTGTTGTTGAATAGATCTAACCTTTTCTGCCATTTCATCAACAAGATCAGGTCCTAATAGCTTTCTTTCCCCAACTTCATCCCAGCAAGTTGGAGTCCTGCATTTCTTTCCATAGAGAGCTTCATAAGGAGCCATCTGAATACTGGAGTGAAAGCTATTATTATAAGAAAATTCCACCAAAGGTAGGTGTTGATCCCAACCTCCTTTGAAATCCATAGAGAAAGCTCTCAACATATCTTCTAGGGTTTGAATTGTTCTCTCAGACTGACCGTCTGTCTGGGGATGATAAGCAGTGCTGAAACTCAACTCTGTATCCAGAGTATGCTGAAGACTTCGCCAGAACTTCGAGGTAAATCTCGGATCTCGATCAGATATAATAGAAAGTGGTACTCCATGCAATCTTACCACTTCCTTTACATATATCCTGGCAAGCTGATCTAGAGAGAAATCCTCTCTAATAGGAATGAAGTGTGCAGACTTTGTAAGACGATCAACTATGACCCAGATAGCATTATTGCCTTTGGATGTTTTAGGAAGTCCTGTGACAAAGTCCATAGTGATGTTTTCCCATTTCCATTCGGGTATGGGTAATGGTTGTAACATCCCCTTAGACTTCTGTCTCTCAGCTTTAACTTGTTGACAAACCAAGCATCGAGAGACATATTCAGCAACATCTCTTTTCATGCCATCCCACCAGAAGTACTCTTTCAGGTCCCTATACATCTTCGTGCTTCCAGGATGAATAGAGAATGAAGAACTATGAGCCTCATCCAGCAGCTCTTTCTTTAATTCGGGGATGGGAGGAACGCAAACCCGATTCCTGAACTTTATTATCCCATCACAATCAAGGTTGAATTCAGGAACATTTCTCACCTTCTTTTGTAACTCGACATCTTCTTTCTGTGCCTCTTTAATCTTCACATGTATAGATGGTTGAACATTCATTTGAGACAGATAAGATTTTTCCCCTTCCATTATAATTCCAAGATCCATCCTTTGTAAATCCATAAATATTGGATCTTTTGTGATCCTCATCATGGATAAACTAGCATGGTCTTGTCGACTTAATGCATCTGCCACCTTGTTTGCTTTCCCAGGGTGGTAATGGATTGAGCAGTCATAATCCTTAATCAGCTCCAACCATCTTCTTTGGCGCATATTCAGCTCCTTTTGTGTGAAAATATACTTTAAACTTTTATGATCAGTATAAATATCACACCTTTCACCATAAAGGTAATGCCTCCAAATCTTTAATGCAAAGATTACCGCAGCCAACTCCAAATCATGTGTTGGGTAATTTTGCTCATGGATTTTCAACTGTCGTGAGGCATAATCTATCACCATATCATTTTTCATAAGAACACACCCCAATCCCTTCTTGGATGCATCACTGTAGATCACAAACCTTTCTCCACTACAAGGCAGTGTGAGCACAGGTGCACTGGATAACCTTCTTTTCAACTCCTTGAAATTCTCTTCACATTCCTCTGTCCAGACAAACTTAACTCCTTTCCGAGTCAACTTGGTGAGTGGATTAGATAATCGTGAAAAATCTTTTACAAAACGTCGATAATATCCAGCCAAACCAAGAAAACTTCGGATCTCAGTTACTGTTGTTGGTCTTGACCATCTTTCGATAACCTCTGTTTTTGCTGGATCCACAGATATCCCCTCTTTTGAGATTATGTGACCCAAAAATGCAACTTTTTGAAGCCAAAATTCACACTTGGTAAATTTGGCATAAAGCTTCTCCTTTCTCAGGGTCTTCAATATAATTCTCAAGTGATCTTCATGCTCTTCCTTGCTCTTTGAATAGACAAGAATATCGTCTATAAAGACTACCAAAAATTGATCAAGATGGTCTCTAAAGACTCTATTCATTAGATCCATGAAGATAGCAGGGGCATTAGTAAGACCAAATGGCATCACTATAAATTCATAGTGTCCATACCTTGTACGGAAAGTCGTCTTTGGTATATCCTCCCTTTTGACCCTTAATTGATGATACCCTGAATGAAGATCAATCTTGGAAAAGTATTGAGCTCCGCGTAGTTGGTCAAATAAGTCATCAATGCGTGGGAGAGGATATTTTTTCTTGATAGTGATCTTGTTAAGTTCTCAATAATCAATGCAGAGTCTCATTGATCCATCTTTCTTCTTAACAAATAGAACAGGTGCTCCCCAAGGTGACGCACTAGGGCGTATGAATCCCTTATCAAGATTCTCTTGGAGTTGCTTCTTCAATTCCTGCAACTCAATTGGGGCCATTCTATAAGGTGTCTTTGAAATAGGCAAAGCACCCGGTACAAGTTCTATTGAAAACTCAACTTCACGATTTGGTGGAAGACCCGGCAATTCCTCCAGAAAGACATCATCAAACTCCCGTACAATGGGCATATTCTTAATCGTGAGTTTCTCACCAACCATTTGAGATAAATAACCTTCATTTAGTGGAATCAATACCCATAAGATGGAAGAAATTTCCACTAGAAGGTTATATTCATCCTTGCATTGATAGACGATCGTAGATTGATCTGGAATATGAAATGTGACTTCCCTTCTTTGGCAATTGATATGAGCTCCATGTAGAGAAAGCCAATCCATGCCAAGAATCACATCAAATTCCACTAAAGGAAGGATCACAAGATTTGCAGGAAGCACTTTCCCACAAACTTCGATCGGAGAAGAATTATAAACTTCTGATGCGATTGATGTGCCATTAGGTGTTTTCACAGCTAACTCAACATCTAATTGTTGAGGAAATACGGTGATACCCTTAGAAAATTTTTCAGAAATAAAAGAGTGGGTGGATCCAGAATCAAATAAAACATTTTCTACTTTAGAGTGGATGGTAAGTGTACCTTTCACCACATCATTATCGTACTCCACCTCGCTGATAGAAATTGCATGTGACTTTCCTTTGTCTTTAGCCTTAAGAGTTTGTTGACGTCGACCATCATCATCAACCCTTGGATTTGGGCATTGATTGGCATAATGCCCCATCTCCTTGCACTTGAAACATTGAAGTGTAGCAGGTTCATTCTGTGTATCCCTTCCTTTGTTTGCATCATTAGACATCTTCTTCCCATTATCACGGCATTCAAATGCCCGATGACCTTCCTTTCCACATTTAAAACATTTACTTGTCCCTTTAAGACAACTCCCTCCATGTTTCTTTCCACACTTAGAGCATAAGGGGAAGTTCATCTTCTTTTCCGTGTGCTCTTTAGATTTTTCTTTGAATTCCATCTTCCTCTTCTTATCAAACCCATGTGACTGATGGGTTACTCCAATCTCCATCTCGACTTTGAGAGCACATCGAACGATTTCTTCGTAGCTATTGAAGTCCCTTATGGCTAACGCCCTTCGAAGACTTGGTTTTAAGCCACTAAAGAATCGATCGATCTTACTCTCAGGTTGGATAATAATACCAGAAGCGTACCTTGCAAGTCTTGTAAAATTTGCTTCATAGGTACTAACAGATTCATCATCCCTTTGCTTCAGTTCAAGGAACTCTTTCTCCATCTTTGTTCGGAGAATACGAGGGAAGTACTTATTGAAAAATAAGTTCTTGAACTCGTCCCATTCCATAGACTCAATTTCATCCCTTTGCCTCGTATTCTTAACAAGATTCCACCATTGATCCGCATCTCCTTCCAAACGATACACTGCTAGGATGACTTTATCATGCTCAGAACATTGAAGAACTGAAAATATCTTTTCAGTAGTATTAATCCATTGTTCAGCAACTAATGGATCAGTAGACCCGCTGAAAGATGGTGGACGCTGCCTCATGAAGGATTCAACAGAATGTTGCTCCCTCCTTTGTTCGTTTGGAAATCCTGCATGATTCATAGCTTGAGAAAGTTGTGTGAGCATGGCTACAAGATTTTGCATTCCAGCTCCCATATCGTTTGGTTGCTCAGGGGGACAATCATTGCATTGCCCATCGCATTCCGCATTAACACGGTTCCTTCGGGTTCCAGCCATTGACTAAAACCAAGAAGAATAGTGTGAGCAACACTAATTATAATAGGAAACCACATAATTCAGGAATAAAATTTTCATGCTTAAGGTCTTATCCTAGGTTATTCAAGGCCATTTCTAAAACACTAAGATTGTGTTCTATGCTTAGACTTATCCTTAGGGTTCTTACTAAGGCTTTCACATCCTAGTTTCCAAAGGTTGACTATAACCTCCCTCTGATACCAACTATAACAACCCACACTTTACATACATTGTTAATACTTCAAAATTGAAGCACACTTATTACAACATATGACAAAACCACAAAGGACCGTATAGGTATAGTGTCTTTAGAAACTGGGAAACATAAACAACTGGTTCATAAATCTTCTACAGTGTCTCCCATTTATTACATCATATCTAGGGTCCCTTTTAGCATATTATACTTAATATCCATCTTCCTGACCTGGGGAAAAGAAAACATAAAAGGGTGAGCTCAAATGCTCAGCAAGGGAAAATAAAGGAAATAAAAATCATATCATATCTTTATCAAAACCTGCAAAAGAGATCATAATATCTTAACATGGAATAAATCATAGAAGTGAAAATGAGATCCCCATAATCATAACATAAAACTTGAAACTTTGTGGCATGCACACATAATCATGGAAATCATTTCTTGTTAGTCATGACTCATTGCCAAGACTATCTTAGTGGACAAAGTCCCTTTCTGAACCGAGTTCACTCCTCGTTTCAGTCCTGTATCACTGAACCGAAATAACCTTCCGTTCCAGCCATGTCTATCTCATGAGATATAAAATCATTACCCAATGCATTGGAGGGAGATATAGGTCCCACCCATCTTATAATGAATCCTTTCTTATGTGTGCCACATAATCATAAAACATACATCATCGCATAACACATATAACAAAAATGGGATTCTTGAAACATCATGACATCATAAATCAATTCATATAAGATAAAGGAATTTATAAACATAATTCCATCACAACATAGTCAAACCAATGTAAAAATATGGATAGAAACAGAACCCTTTATTATCTTAGATGGAAAATAATTTTGATAAAACACTTGAATTGAATTCTTGAGGAAAATATCCTTTCTTCTTTAAAAACATTTTTCCTTTCATAACATGTCATAAAACTTTAAAATAAAAGAAGTTGATTAAAAATAAACTTGAAAACTTGTAAAGGAAGCTTCTTTGAAGTAATGTTTTCAAAATCCATTCATGCCGTATAAGTTAAAAAAAACATTCTTCGTACTTTTGTCGGAAAAGTCAAAAAGTACCTCGTACGGAAAAACGACAAAAGATTCCTTTCATATTCTTTACTAAAAACTCACCTAAGGGTAAAATTGGATTTAAACTATTTCAAGTGGATGGAAACAATATTACATATTGAGGGAACATGGATGTGGATGATAAAATACACCCCAGTAAATACTTACGAATAAACAATCTCGGATAAAAATGAGATTGTGATATTTCCCTTACCTTAGGTCCAATTTGCTTTGTTCGTGTCCGAAGCTCCTGTATAATGGTTTAAATAATGTTATTGACTTATTACAGAATCATACATATTGATATGAGATCATATATGGTCATATTATTAACTTCTTGTTAGTAATATTTCATTGTTACTTGTTACTCGGGTCTTTATAACTTTTTGTTCTTATGCGTGTTTTGTTGAATAAATTCTTATTCTTATCTTTAGGTTATAGATAATTAATTTCCAGAATGGTATTAGTGTAGTATATACCATATTCATTCATTCAATTCATTTATATAATCATTATGAAATGAAGATCATGTAGAACGAATCGCATCACATCGTGGAGACGGTATTCCGTACGTACGCACGAGTGATGATATCGTTCCTATGATCGTGGAATTGTATTGGAGTATATATATATATTATTTCAGTATCAATATTACTTAATAATAATCATATATAGTTACTCATTACACCATTATACCCATCCTTGTAAGGTGATGGTGGAAAATAGATTACACCACGGCGTGGAGACGGTATTCCGTACGTACGCACGCGCGGTGATTTCATTTTTCCGTAGGATGGATAGAAGGTGAATTAGGGTTGTTTCATATTTAGAATAACATATCAGTATGTAAGTAATACTGATGTTATTACTTCATCATGAAACAACTAAAGAAGAAGAAGTTCAAGAAGAAAGAAATTGAAAAGATCGGTAATGGATATTACCTCTTCTTTGGAACGCCTTTTTGAATCCTCCACTTAAGGAACTAAGAGTGGTCTTTGGAGAAGAACAGGACCTCTAGGACTATTCTAGGGAAGTGGAGAGGAGAAAATGGCAGGTGTTGGCCGAGCTTGAGTGCTCAATTTGGTGTGAGGAGGAGGGGGAGGCGGTGCCCTTTTATAAGGGAGGAGAGGGGCACCTTAGGAATATCTCAAAATATTATTTTATATTAAAGTCAAAAATCGGTTTATAATGGTTCCAAAGGGTCTTATTTCGAAGTCTAAAGTGGGGATGGGTAGAAATCCTATCAACCAATAGGATTTAGACCAGTTTAGGGTTTTATTTTAACCTTATCAATTAGATTTAACTCTAAGTTAAATAATTTAACTTTTACCATGTCTTTTTGTTTTCTTTCACTATATGGTTAATACACTTACTATAACATACCAAACGAACCCCAAATTGTTTATTATTAAAATATATATCCTTATCTAAGTCATTTGGCCGAACCTTAGATTTTTAGGAATAAAATAACAATTAATAATATAATATTTGATTTAAAAACTATTTTGTGTCAATTTTGACACTATTTGATATATGATTTTTGTGAAAGTCATAACAGAATTATATGTTCGAACCAAGTTGATTAAATCAACACTAATATATCATAGCAACCTAGAAAATTAGTGGAATTCATAAAAAGTCTCAAATTACATTTATTTTGGTATTTATATTATCAATTTTGTCAATATTTCATTAATAAGATAATTACTGAATCATCTTTGTGTCATAAATAAATTAAATTATTTGATGTCTAAAAATTACAAATAAAATACCATCATGTAGGAAATCTTTTTAGATTTCTAATGAATATTTACAATCGAATTTATCTTATTTATAACCCCATATTAAAAATGATTTACTTATTAAACTTTGATTTTAACTATTTTAACCCTTCTTTAAATAAATTAATAATAAATGTCCGATTCTAATCCAAGTGGGCCTAAATGGTCATATTTTACTCCTAAGTTTGTTTTTGGTCGAATTACACTTGTCCAATAGAATTAGGACATGTGTTAGGGTAATATTGATATCATATTTACCCTTAGTTACCCTATTTACTATTAACCGCGGTAAAAATAGTAAAAAGTTACTATTCACCAAAAAATTATTTTCATCTCATTGAACCACATTTTAGTCCTTGATATTAACCGTGTCTCTCGGATTTTTGAAATTCCATTCACAGAAGCGGTAAAATTATGTTTTATGCAAAATTCAGTTTTTAACCTACCACTTAGTGGTTTCACTATTCATCAAAAATTGAAAGTTTTCAGAAAAATACCAAAATTTCACCCTAGGCTAATTTCGATATTCTGAGTCCAAAAATGAAGTCCATTTTGAAAAATAAAATTTATAAAATTTCAAAAAGTGGTTATTACTATTCATAACGGCTAGTTTTAATAGCATATTGTTGTTTAGTGAAACTCGGTATTGCGTACGACGCAAGCTATCGAGGAAGGTCGCGATTGCGTGTAAAGCAAGCCAAGCAAGTGTTGTGTAGAAAAAGATTCCTTTGATGATTTATATAACATAAAAGTCTCGGGTGTTACATCGGAGGCCTCTGCTGCTGGAACTCATGCAACACGCTCTATCAGCGTGCCCCGTCCACTAGTAAAACTGGTGGAATCTGCTGCCTAACAGGTGGTCGTGCTGCTAGTACACCACCCGAAGGTGCCAACATAGAAAGAGGGCCATACACCGGAGTCTCGTCGCTCGGTGGTCCGTCATCGAGTACTCTCTCAGAACCCTAGCTGGTTGTTGTCGTGGGGCCATCCTGAAAAGATAAAGGTGCGCCATGGTCAACGATTTATACCTAGTGAGCTGACACAAAGTAATCACAAAGAAAACTTTGAAACACACGTTCAATCAATGTTTTCGTGCTCTGAGTCGAAAATCGGAAGTTAGGGTCCTGGTGTATGGATACGTCGGCCGCCGTACCAACACTTGACTCCCTGGACTGATAACCACACTCAAATAACCTTAACACTATTGATTCACTTAGAGAAAGATCAGAGTCCTAAGTTCTGCGGTAGAACAAAACTCCTCTGATAATAATTTGTCATGCCCCGTCCTAGGGGCTCGTGCCGTGACTACCCCAAGCCCACCTTCCATAGGCCTGGGGCTGGCGACTAGCACCAAAGGCGAAAATCCTGATAAAGGTAAGGTATTGAGTTTATAAAAGAAAAAAACACCACAGAGTATGCAAACTGAAGTAAACACTAAATAAACTGTAAAACAAAAGTGCTGAAAGTACAAGGGGCCAGAAATACAAGCCCAAAAAAAGGTACAGCTACAACCGAAAGAAAAGTAAAACTCAAAGGACAATATCTGAAAGGTGACGAGCCACTCCTGGATCGTCCTCCGTCTTCCTAACTGAAGGTTAGTTACAGATCTCTTCCTCAGCACTCCACGCCCATCCGTCTCTTTCGGGTACCTACTCGTCATGAAATCCACCTTCAGGCACTGACTCGACGTGATATCCACCTCTGGGAACCAACTCGTCGTGAGATCCTCCTCCGGGTACCATCCAGCTCTACAAGCCTCAACCATGATCAGTGATGTCCATTTTCTGCAACCAAAACAACGTAGTGCGGGCAAATCCCGTGCAGGGGTGAGTATAAGATACTCAGTAGGGATCCTGAGACCCTTGAAGGTCTCCCTGAACCCACAAAGGATAAACCACAAAGAAAAGATACAATCACAAAGTATCATCCAAAACTACTTAGGTATATGCCCATACATATACCTAAGTCATAAAATCCTATTCAGCTCCAACTCACGAGCTCAAGTACAATCCAGTCCACTCAGGAAAGTAAAACTTAATCCACATAGGAAAGTAAAACCCAATCCACATAGGAAAGCTTAATACAATCCACACAGGATATCAAATCAATCACATCAAATATAATGATTTAAAGTCAAGACTCAGCTCACAGAGGTATCCATTTACGAAGAGGGGTGGAGATGATTAGATGTAGCCTCTGAATCATCTCCTCTCCCGAAACCACATAGGATCCAAGTTTAGTAGTAGTCGATGTCGAACCCACGAAGGATCCAAGTATAGTAGTCATTGTCGTCGAACCCACGGAGGATCCCATCATGGTAGTTGAACCCACAGAGGATCCCAGTATAATAGTCATCCTCATCGAACCCACGGAGGATCCCAGTATGGTATTCGTTCTCGTCGAACCCAAGGAGGATCCTTGTACGGTATTCGTCCTCGTCGAACCCACGGAGGATCCTAGTACGATAGTTGTCCTCGTCGAACCCACAGAGGATCCGAGTACGGTAGTCGTCCTCGTCAAACCCACAGAGGATCCCAGCACGGTAGTCCTCTTCGCCGCAGCCAGTTATAGGGTTTCCGCACACAGCATGCCCATTTCCGAGAGGGTTTGCTCCACGATCCAAGGGGGTCGATAAATCAACTAACACGAAGTCCGGAGTTGATGTATCCCAAAGTTCTGTCTCATCAAAAGGATCTCAACACAACAGACAGAACGTCAATCGGACACCAGGTCTGAGATTTATTGTCTTATTCGTTCCAGGGGCCACGGGGTCCGCCCTGCTGCGCTGACCGAGGGTTCAAACCCCCAGTTTTTTCGGATCACTCCGGCCGTAACGTTCGGCCATTTGTGTTGCACAGGACCCCGCGGTCCCGCCCTCCATGCGCCGGTGGCCTACGGTTCCAGCCGCCCTCCTGGTGTTCCGCCATGGCCAAAAGGTCGCGGCTCTTGGTGCTCTAGTGGCCGAGGATTCGGGCCGCCCCTGTTGGTGACCGCCGCAGCCTTAGGTCGCGGCCCTTGTTCATCTGGCATGGCAAGACGGTGTCGTACCCCTCCGCTGCAGCCTGACCTTGGCCGCGGGTTCTTCGGCTTCAGCGCAGCGCGACGGCGCCGCGCTTCTTCGTTGCGGCCCGCTCCGGCCGCGGTTCCCTCGTTCTCTAGCGGCGCGATGACACCGTGTTGCCTTCGTTCCAAACCACATAATATTCAACAACAAAAATGGGAGGAGGTTCGGCCGTGTTCGTGCGGTCCGACCTCCTCCCGTTATCTTGATAACAAGAGGGTTAATTTTTAATGTTGAAATCCAAAATAAACACGGACTTAAATTCAAACCCCTACCTCGAAGAAATCGTCGAACGAGGATCGTCACGTGAAATTGACATCGCGGAAGACGGCATTGCGGAACGAGGCTCTATAAACGTCGTCGGTGCTAGCCCGATGAAGGATATGGTGTCCCCCTTTCTATGACACGGGAAGAGGATCGAAGGTGGGCGCGTCGTCATTCTCCGGAAAAGGCGTTGCTCACCGGCTGCGGAGAGGAGAGGAGATGGCACGGCGATCTCCCCTTGCGGTGACAGAGTTCTTCGTCGTAGACTCGGCGTTCTTCACGAAGGATATGAAGTTCTTCAACCTTAGAGTATTTTCTTCCCAAAATCTCAACACACAACCTCTAACCCAAATAAAATAAGGAATGCTTATTTTATTAACACGTTTCATGCGTTTTCAATACTTCATAATTCAAACTCAAAATTAAATTAATTGAATGGCATTAAACAATCAATTTAATTTTGAGAGTTGACATGTCATAAAAAAGGGGAGGTGGGTGTGTTACACATTTATGGGGGGTTGACAAAATAAAGAGGGAGTTTATGGAATTTGAAGAGGTGGGGCTCGTGTGGGCCCCACATCACTAATATCCTACCAAGAGTTAAGATTTTAGTGGGTCCCACACAACTCCCTCACATGGGTGGTTAGCTCCACCCAACTTCCATCCTTAGGATTTAACCACTTAAAAAGAAATAAAATAAGAAGTGTTCCGCAATTTTTATTTTACTCTTCAATTAATCCATTTTTTAGCAACCTTGCCCGAGAAAACGCAACTCCAGATAAGGTCTTCTTAAAAAATATTCGGCGTTGCGGTTTGAACGGTGCCCCCGTATTTCGATTCCGAGCACCGGTTCAAAAGTTAGAAAAAACTGCTCTCTCGTTCACTGAACGTACTGGAGCTAAACTTCAGAAATTGATTCCGGGCACACTGGGCCTCGAAATCAGGTGTTGTCTGAAGCCACATACTCGAAAAATTCCAAATAAATTAAGAAAAAAATTCCTTGAAATTTCCAGGTCTTTACACTTTTCACCCCTTGGATCTATTTTGTCTTGGGTTCACAATGGACATAATCTGTAGACATGATCCTTGTATCCCATCTCAAGTCTAATCGAATTTCCATTGATATGATCCTATGACTAGATGAGGATTCCTTGGTCTTCTACACATTTGATCTATCCCTTAGCGGTCTAGTACATTGATTTTACATCACAGATGTGTAAATGTGACATTATTGGTTATACAGCTCAGTCATGGATGTTCTGACTCTTTTACTTATATTGAAAGGTTTTGATTGATATAATATGTATGGATGTACAAAAAGTCCTTGTTGGTTGATTCTCATTGTTATATATGCCTTGTTATATGAGCTTACTCTTGTTTTGTAGGGATCTATGTTTGGATATACTGTGTCACTATCTTGTTATAGATGTTCCATGGACACTTAATTTTATTTACCACTTACCTGCTTTAATTGCATATGGATAGATTATTATATTGTATAGCCTAGAATTGTATAGATATTTGGGTGGTTACCTACTGGGGTTGTATCTCACACCCTATTCAGGCCACCTTTGGATACTCGAACTGACAATTTGGATGTAGGTAGAGACTAGGGAAAGTGCCCATAGTTTGATTTTTGATTTTGAGTCATTATTAAGAGTTGTGGAGTAGGGTATTGAGTTGAGGCTCGCAATTTTATTTGAAGGTAAAACTTTTTGGTATTTTTTGTATTTTTAGGATAAATGTATTTTATTGTACTATTATGGGGCTGTTTTGGCTACTTTTTTAAAATATGACATGTATCATCATTCTGTATATGAAATAACTTCTATAATTGTTTATATATTAACGTATTTCTCATTTATTTATGTCTGATTATTATAGTAGTTTTGTTGTTGACTATTATTATTATTCCACTATGTTAAACTATGGTAATGAGGGAATAGTATTTCCATGGACACACCCAAGTCCCTTGATACTAATCAACAGTCTCTGGAATTTTGGGAGATTTGCTTGAGTTTATGTGGCCAACTGGGCTCACAGCACTATTGAGTGGCATCCGGACTTGGGATGTTACAAAGTAAAATTAGAGAATACTTTTTCTTGGTTTATTATTTATAAACAATAGAAATGTATAGGAAGTAATTGGAATTTTGTAATGTGTTGGGTCTTGGAATAGCTAACCCATGTATAGAAAAAAAAACAAATTTCCTCGAAATAAATTGTTGGTTTATATATTTTGATTCTTACAATTGATTTGATTCGACCATTGTTGAATTATGATGTTATTATAGATTTGATTTTGGGTTCTATTTCTATTTCAAACCGATGATATTAGGGTATTCCATCTCATGTATCATTTTAGGAACTTTCTATAAATCACATGCCATGCATTATGTCATGCCATTTAGGATGCATTACTTATTTAATGCTATTATGATAGGTGTTGTGGTAGATGTACCTACTTTTGTGGTATATTTTTGTGTAGTGGATAGATAAGTGACTCTATATTTTAGTTCATTAGGAGTATGGTCTCTTATAGACTTGAAAGTGATTCACCTTTTGATTCAATCATTTAAAATGAATATGATAATGTGTGAATTATATGGGTTCCACATTTGATTCATGAAGTGTATGGGACCTTATGGGTTAGAATTTTTTGAACCATTAGTTCAACTATTTAAAATGAATTATGATATATAATGAAATAAATATGAATTGAAATGGAAAATTAAAATGGTAAATAGAGAATCGACCTAGACCTGGATTTTCAGTGGAAAAGAGGTAGTGTCTCTTGTGAATTTTGTGACTATTTTCCTTTATAGTCCTAGATTTAGGAGTAGGTTGTGTAGTATGACCTGGTTTTAGGATTTTTTGGACCTTTCCTACACTTTTGAGCTTTAAAATTTGATACCGTTATTTTTTTAGGCATGTGTTTGGCATTGTTGAGGCATGCCACCATGAAGACCTCCAATCATACTCTAGGACGGTGGTGATGACCATGCTCCAAAGATGGTGGGTCATGGGAAACTGTTGGATTATTTTTTAGTGCCATCTGTGGAACTATCTATTATTATAGACATAGGTGATGAGGAACAATTATGTGTGGGGTTATATTGCTTCATGAATAATTTTTTAGGAGCATAATAGCCTTCCTTGTCTATGGATGAGCTGATGCATGTGTTCTAATGGAATCATCCTCCCACATTTTCAGAGGATGGTGGTCTATAGGCTGATGAGTTGTGGCTATAGATTATGCCATAATTTTTTGTCCATATATAGACACCTCCTAATATAAGAGTGAAGCTCGCAACATATATGCTACGTGGAGCAGAAAAACACTGGTGGGGTCTACTAAACTAGTCTGACAGGCTGTGAGATATGGTTTGGGCTGATTTCCAAACCAGGTTCTATGACTACTTTTACCCCCAAGACACTGTGGGAAGAGAGGGATAGTGATTTCATGCATTTGGAGTAGGGAATGATGACTGTTATGGAGTACTCAGTATGCTTTATAGAGTTGCAGTGTTTTGTACCGACGTACCTTACTAATGAGTTATCGAGGGAAATATGCTTCGAAGAAGGTTTACGACATTTCATTTGGTCTTAGGTCAATATGTTTAGAATTTCATTAATCGTTGAAATTGTGAATCAAGTGCTAATTTCATAGAGGAACCTGAGGGAAGATGGGGGCATAGAGCATAGAGGTATAGTATCCCAACCTAGTATCTTGACTTCCAATAGCAGGATGCAATGTTTTGAGGTTTCCTATGAGATGAGTACCATTCAGGATGTGAGTATCAATAGCTTAGTTTTCTATCATTAGTGTGGAAGATGGGTCCATGTGAAGGGTCAGTGAGATCGTGACCCATTCAAGTGTCAATCTTGTAGCAGGATAGGCCATGTACAACGTTTTTGTAGGAACATCCCTCTAGTAGTGAGTGGTAGGGGTCATCTCCAACACTAGGTTTGGGAGAAGGTTTCTCATATCCACATCATGTAAGGAGATAGAGTAGTATCGTTTGATCAGGATGAGGTAGTGGTGGTCGCATCCAAGGCATCCATGAACTAGTTACACAGAGACATCATAGTGGGCCTACTACAAGTAGTGAGTTTGTGTCATAGGGTCATGGTTCAGGTTAGATATATTTTGTATGTCCTACCCCTTGAGGAGTAGGACTTTAGACCTTCTATATTGAGAGGTACAATCTTAGTAGCCTCTACTATTTCATATTCTCGTTTTGATACAGGTGCATTGCATAGTTTCACATCTTCACCTGTGGTAAAAATCCTTGGGCTCATTATGTTATCTTCTGAGAGAGTTATGACTCTAGTCACTCTATTGGGAATTATAATGGATGATCTACACTATTTTATCGAGTATCCCCTTGAGTTTTGTGGGTGTAAATTTATATGTAATCTATATGTCCTCGAGATGACATGGTTTGACGTCGTACTCAAAATGGACTGGCTAGTAGCTTATCAAGCTTATATTGACTTCTATCACCATAGGGGGACTCTTATATCACCATAGGGAGAAGTGTATACTCGTAAGGGTGAATGGTATTTCCAGGTGATCTGATATGGACCACAAAATTGTGGATTGGGAAGGATGATAGCCCAAATTTCTAGTTGTTATCTGGATGATAAGGGAGCACATCAGATGGTCTTTCTTACAAAGTTTGATCGTTTTAGGGATGTTTTCCGAGATTACATATCTGTTTTACCACATGAGATAGGTTGATTTTTTTATCTAGATAGTGTTAATATCTTCACCTGTATACATTCCTCCTAACTAGATTACTATGACAGAGTTTCAAGAACTCGAGAGGAAGCTAGAGGATTTAGAGACAAATGGGTTTATCTAACCCAGTACTTATCCATGGGGTTCACCAATAATTTTTGGTAAAAAAAGGCAGATGGTACCCTTATGATATGCATGGACTTCCATAAATTGAACTAGATGACTGTCAAGAACCAGTATCATTTTCCATAGATAGACAACATGTTCGATAAGCTTCGAGGAGCTCGAGTGTTATCGAAAATTGACTTGAGGTTGGGTTATCACCAGGTAATGTTTTAAAAACATACATAACTTATAAAAATTTTCCTATCAGGTTTTAGCTATATGAGTATCTATTTATTTCATTCGGTCTCATAAATGCGCCAGCGGTTTTCATGGAATATATGAACAAGGTGTTCCATCCTTACCTAGATTCATTTGTGGTGATTTTTGTGGATGATATCTTGGTGTATTCTCACAACTGACATGACCATGCCAAACATAATGGGATCATTTTGGATACACTGATATAGAATCATTTATATTCTAATCTCACAATGTTCCACTTCTGGATTGAAAATATTCATGTATTGGGTCACATTATCTCATAGGTAGGAGTATGAGTGAACCCAAAGAAGGTGAGAGCTTTAGTTTCCTAGGAGTATCTCAATAATGACTTTGAAATAAGGTGTTTCTTAAGGTTGACTAGATATTAAAGAAATTTCATATAGTACTTCTCGGGCTTATTAGCACTGCTGATGGGCTTGACTAATAAGGGTGTGAAGTTTGTTTGGTCAGAAACCTACGAGAAAGCCTTTCTGAAGCTGAAAGGGAAATTGACTTTAGCACTGGTCCTAATACTACTAGAGTAGGGAAGAAGATATACTATGTATTCTGATGCATCAGGTGTCATGATTGGATAATTGCTAATGTTGAGGATAGATTCATGGAATATGGGTCTTGAAAACTAAAGACACATGTGAGAAACTACCAAATTCATGATCTCGAGTTAGTTGTAGTCATTCATCCTTTGCAATGTTGTAGACACTACTTACTAGGAGATCACTTGTTGTATACATGGACCACAAAATCCTCAAGAATATATTTAAACAACATAATCTAAATATAAGGTATCAATGGTGGGTGGAGTACCTACAGTCTTTCGATTTTGAGATTACTTACATGCCTGGTAAAGGAAATTTAGTGGTCGATGCACTGAGTAGGAGGACTCAGATACAGGCAGTTCAATAGGACAGTAGTGAGTGATGACTCATAGATCTTTTTCTATAAGATTAACTTGGAGGTGAATTACATTTATGGGTAGACTTTTCTATAATATTTAGATGTGACCTATACCCTACTGGATAGAGTGACGATAAGGCATATATCAAATTCGGAGGGCCTAGTCCTATGGGAGAATGTGGCAGGTGAGGACCCACCTCTTGGTTGGATGGTAGGAGAGTACGAGATCATGTGTATACATGGTCATGTCTAGGTTCTAGTGGATATACATCAGGATATTATGTGGGACTTTCATGCCTCATCTTGGGCAGTTCTCCCCAATGTCACCATGATGTATCGTGAATTACACCATCATTACTGGTGGTCGGGTATTAAAGATAGGTAGTTGGTTTTGCTACGAGATGTTCCACATGTTCATAGGTTAATACAGAATATCAGCGACCATCCAAACTTTTACATTATTTACCTATTATCTAGTGGAAATGGGATGACGTCATGATGGATTTTGTGAAAGGTCTACTGAGGTCGCCTTGAGGTAGCGATGTTGTGTGGGTTTTTATTGATAGGATCACCAAGGTTTCTCATTTCCTTTCGATCAAGGAGACCTTAGGTTTGGATGAGATTGGGAGGTTGTATATTTTTGATATATTATGACATAATGGGGTCCCATGCACTATAATTTCAGATAGGGATACACGATTTATGTCTCGTTTCTAGTAAATTTTGCAGAGGGCACTGGGTACACTGGTGCTTCTAATAACAGCATACCACCCTCAAACTGATGGCCAGTCAGAGCATATAATAAAATTACTTGAGGACATGATATGAGAATACATCCCAGATTTTGGGGTATCTTAGGATAATCATGTTTCTGTAGTCGAGTTCACCTACAAAAATAGTTATCAGGTGACTATATAGATGAAAATTTATGAGGATTTATATGGTAGGATATGTTTATCATCCATGTGCTAGTTAGAGGGAGGTGAGATAGATTTAGTGGGAACACATCTCATATAGGAGACATCTGAGTAGGTCTGGTTGATTCTAAGATGGATGGCTACTGCACAGTCACAATAGAAGACTTAGGTTGATCTCCACAAATGACCTCTAGAGTTCGATGTCGGAGATCAGGTGTTTTTACATGTTTCATCAAGACTAGGATTATAGCGACCCAAGCCTTTTTCACATAACATGGCATGTTTTTAAGCATAATTATACATCAGAGTACAAGCCAATGATCGTTAATTCTAGTTTCATGGAAGAATAGGTATATAAAACATAAAACATGGGGATAAAAAAACACTTCTTTATTTAATCTCAATAATAAGATCCTAACATCCTTTGAGCCCTTACATCTCCATAGGGTACCCTGGGGAACACATGAACAAATAGATGAGCTGAAAATCCCAGTAAGTTAAAGAACATAAGGATACGTCTTAAGCACATGAGTTAGGAGGCATGACATAATCATATCCAAAGCATGGAACCTATAAAATTGTATCATATAATCATGTGATCATATAATCATGGAATCATATAAATGTGGAATAATCGTAAAACAATTATTTAGTATGGTTCAAGGCTAACCGGCAATCTCGTTTACCATTTTAGTACGGTTTAATGCTATCTGTCAATCCCATTTCACATCGCATCTCATGAGACTTAACTTTACCCAATGCATTGGAGCGCTATCTAGGTGCACCCATCTCAAAATTTTCATGAATATTATTTCCACATAAATATTCTCACCACATAAATATTCTTTCCACATAAATAAGCATACATAATCAACCATACATAAACATAAGGGCACCCATGGAAAGAATTGGGTACCACAATCATGACTTAAAGCATAACCAATGAGTGTATCATGAAAGTGTCCATGAAAAAAAAGGGATTAGAACATACATGGACGTTAATAGGGTAAAATAGGATTATAAAAATTTATTTGATGTCAAACAGAAGTTAAAACATATAAAGAATGTATTTGAGAAACATTAGTATCAAAACATTTTTGTGCGGTTTTAAGGAAAATACTATAGAGATTTTGAAATAGAAAAGAGGAAAATATTTTATATAAAACTAGGATTGAACCAAGAATGTTTTCATAATATAAATACATATTTTATAAATACAATGGTATCTTAAAACATAGGATATAGTGCACTTGAAAATTGGTAAAATTTTGGGAAGTACCCTTAAAACGAGTGTGCTTATTGGGAAGTATCGAGGAGGGATTTACTTAAAATCATGTATATCCCCGAAAGAGAATGAGAGATGGATCTTGAAACATGATTTTGGAGCATATAAACATAATTTAAAAGTTTTACATAAAATAAAAGACAACTACATCTTGGTAAAAATAAAGATAGAGCAACTCGAAGGAATAAAGGAAGTTCGGATAGAATTCAATATGGTTTATCGGCATGGTATCGGGTGTAACTAAGAGGGATTGAAGAGAGAAAAAAGGGGTTTCTAATAACTTAGAAATAAAGTGCATAAACATACCCCATCATTTTTTATTACACATAAAAAGTCATAGCATAAAGGACAATCTTGATTAAGAGTTAAATATAGAGGATCCCTTGCCTTAAATATGTTGGTGTTCTCCACTTGTTATTAGAGACCTGAATAAACAAATTTGGATTATTAATTAATAACTCTATAACCTCTTCTATATTTAATTGATTTATTATAACCCTTTTTAGTTCATTAAAGGTATTTTTAATTTTTTATAAGGTTTAATTTCATTGTTTGGGATCGTATGTTTACTTGGTTTTAAAAGATCGGTTCACTTACATTCATGTTTGGGTAAACATGAAAGATGGAAGTGGTTGTCCAGAAATGAAGTTATATTCTATTAGTGAACATCCAGGATATTAAATGGTTTTAAATTTAATTTGGTTACTTAGATTTAAGTCGAGCTGTTATATAAAACCATAGTGACAACCATTTTTGTTAATCAGTGGATTTGATTACAAAGAACATGTTTTTATTTATAAATTAATACCATTTGTAAAAAAGGATTACAGAACTAAAAATAGGATATATTAAATATATAATAATTTGGTTCAACCATAACAAAAATGGTTTCATGACCAGAATTAAATATTATAATATAAATTGATAAACCGTTGTCCTTGAATATGCTAAAATAGCATATCTTAAATGGTGTTTTCATTTCTTTCAAACAAAGGGTGGGGAAAGGAAAGAAGATAATGAAATAACCCATTAGCATGAAAACATTATATTACATGTATGTTACTGGATTTATCATACTATTATGGTGAAGGGAGGTGAGGAAAGAAACAAAAAGAAAAGAACTTAAAAGAAATAAAGGAATTGGAAAGAGGAATTTACCTCTTGATACTTCCTCCTTTGTGAACCTCTTAAGGGGAGAGGTTTCGGTATTTTGAAGAGGCTATGAGATTTTGGACGTGGGGTAAGTTCTTGGAGAGAGATATGGGTAGAATATTAGCAAGACACAATGCTTGAGATGAGTGAAGATAAGAGGGAGTGAAGGGGGGTTTATAGTGGAGGAGAGAAGGGATTTCTCAATATAAAAATCCTTAATTTATTATTTCCCCACAAGACAAGAAATAGAGAGTATTCCATTACCAAGAATAGTAATTTTATCATGAGATCCAGAACCAATTGGTCTTACATCAGTGGAACATCATCAATGACTTAGTAAATCCCTTATTTAGCATTTATCGTAAATTATCACATTTTACTATTCATAAAAAATTCAAGTATTTCAGAAAAATCCCAAAAATTCACCCTAACCATTTTTCGATGTGTAGAATCCAAAAATGAGGTCCATTTTTAAAAAATAATTTTATAAAGATGATTGTTTTTATATTTAATTAAAATAATAATTTATTATCGAAAACCAGTTTTAAAACATTCATTTACTTATTCTAAAATAAAGGTATATCATACTTTCAACTTGAATATTATTTTTATACTATCATAGGTAAGGTTAATATTCATTAGGGTATGCCAATATTTCATAAGGGTATGTTACTATTTATAAGGGTAGGTTAATATTCACCAAAAATTAATTTTTTCTTATCAAACTCCAAAAAACTTACTGATTGAAACCGTGTATGTCAGATTTTCGAAATTCCAAATACATAAGTGAAAAATTATGTTTAAAGGTCACTCAAAACTTAGTAGTTCATTATGTTGTGTTTTCAGGTTATTTTATGACATAATTAAAACAAGGTAATTTCCATTGAAAAACATTAGGTTGTTACATTCTTCCCCCCTTATGAAATTTCACCCTTGAAATTTCGTTTTACATTCTAAGACAAAAACAGGTGTGGGTACTTTTCCTTCATTGCTTCCTCCAGTTCCCATGTTGCCTCTTCATACTTATGGTTTTTCCTAATTACCTTGACCAGATGAGTTGTCTTGTTGCATAGAGCTTCGTCTCTACGATCCAAGATCTTCACTGGCTGCTCCTCATAAGAAAGATCGTCCTCCAACTATACCACCTCTAAAGAGAGTACATGTGAAGGGTCTGGTATGTACTTCCGTAAGAGAGATACATGAAATGAATCATGTACTTTCGACATGGTAGGTGGTAGTGTCAGTCGACAGGCCACAGCTCCGACTCGATCAATGATCTCAAAGGGGCCTATGTACCTGGGACTTAACTTCCTTTTCTTTCCAAACCTCATGAACTTATACCGTGGAGATATGTGTAGAAATACCATGTCTCCGACTTTGAACTCAAGGTCTCGTCGATGGTTATATGCATTGCTCTTTTTTTGAATTTGGGCTTCCTTGATATGTTTTTGAATGGTTTTCACCTTCTCCACCATTTCTTTGACCATTTCAGGTCCTATAAGTTTATGCTCACCAACTTCATCCCAACATGCCGGTGTTCTACACCATTTCCCATAAAGGGCTTCATATGATGCCATTTGGATGCTTGAGTGGAAACTGTTGTTTTAGGAGAATTCAACCAATGGAAGATGTTTGTCCCATACTCCTTTGAATTACATTGAACATGCTCTCAACATGTCTTCCAGTGTCTGAATAGTCCACTCATATTGGCCATCGGTTTGAGGATGATAGGCCATACTAAAGTTCATTTCAGTCCTTAGAGCATTTTGGAGACTTTTCCAGAACTTCGAGGTGAATCTTGAATCACAATCAGATACAATAGACAGTGGTACTCCATGCAGCCTTACCAATTCTTTGATGTAAATCTGTGAAATTTGGTCCAACGAAAAGTCCTATCGAATTGTGATAAAGAGAGTTGTCTTTATAAGATGATCTACAATGACCCATATAGCATTGTTCCCTCTAGATGTCCTAGGAAGTTGAGTGAAAAAGTTCATGGTAATGTTCTCCCACTTCCATACTAGTATGAGTAGTGGTTGAATCATCCCCTTAGAATTTTTTCTCTCATCCTTCTTTTGCTAACATACCAGGAACTTTGATGTATATTCAACAATCTCCCTTTTCATATTGTCTCTCTAAAAGTTTTCTTGGAGATATCGATACATATTTGTGCTCCCTAGGTGGATAGAGAAGGTCGAGCTATGTGCATCATTCAATAGATCCTTTTTTATCTCTGGATCAGTTGGTACACATAATAGTGACCCAAATATTATAACTCCTTCCTCATCAATTTTGAAATTAGAGTATTTTCCATTTTTAACAGCTTCCACCCTTTTCTGAATTTCCACATCTTTTCTTTGAGAACCCTTTATTTTCTCCATGAAGGATGGTTGAACAATCATTTGAGAATGGATTAATGATGTTCCTCCCTTAATAATTCCCATTTCCATCCTTTTAAAATATAAGAAGATAGGGTCCTTTTTTATTCTCATCATTGATAAAGATGTAGGATTATTTATACTTAGAGCATATGCCACCTTGTTTGCCTTACCGGGATGGTGGTGAATTAGGCATTCATAATCCTTGATGATCTCTATCCATCTTCGCTAGAGGATTTTAAGATCTTTATGTGTGAATATATATTTGAGACTCTTTTAGTCAGTATATATCTCACACTTCTCCCCATCGAGATAATGCCTCCAGATTTTCAATGCAAATATTACAGCCACCAACTCCAAATCAGGCGTAGGATAATTTTTCTCATGGAATTTTAGCTGCCTTGAGGAATAGTTTTTAACTTTATCATTTTTCATCAGTACATAGCCTAATCCCTTCATTGAAGCATCACTATACACCACAAAGAGTTCTCCACTTATAGGGAGTGTGAGTAATGGTGTAGTGATAAGCCTCTTTTTCAACTCCTTGAAACAGTCTTCACATTCCTGTGTCTAGAAAAACTTTACTCACTTCTGTGTCAGCTTGGTCATTGGGTTTGACAATCATGAAATTTTATTCAAAAATCATCGATAATACCCAAATAGACCCAAAAAGCTACGGATCTTCATTAAAAAAGTTAGCTTGGGCCACTCTTAAATTGCCTTCATCTTGGAAGGGTCCACATATATCCCTTTTTTAGTGATAACATATCCCAAGAATGATACTTCCTCCATCCAGAACTCACATTTACTATACTTTTCATAAAAATTCTCCCTTCAAAAAGTCTTTAACACAGTATTCAAATGCTCATCATGTTCCTCCTTTCTCTTAGATTATATCAGAATATCATCATTAAAGACTACCACAAATTTTTCAAGGTAATCTCTAAAGACTCTATTCATTAAATCATTGAAAATTTCTTGAGCATTAGTAAGTCTGAAGGGCATCACTATGAACTCATAGTGTTTATACCTCGTTTTAAAGGCAGTCTTGGGAATATCTTCCTTATTCACCTTTAATTGGTGATATCCTGACTGAAGGTCCACCTTAGAGAAATAACTAGCCCCATGAAGCTGATCGAACAAGTCATCTATCCATGGTAGGGGATACTTGTTCTTTATCGTGATTTTATTGAGCTCACGATAATCAATGAAAAGGAACATTGATCCATCCTTCTTCTTGATGAAGAGGACTAGAGCACCCCACGGTGAAGCACTCGGGTGTATAAAATCCATCTCCATATTCTCTTGTAACTTCTTTTTAAATTCTTCCAGCTCTATGGTGGTCATTATGTAAGGTGTCTTAGATATAGGTAAAGATCTAGGAATAAGTTCGATTGAGAACTCAACCACTCAGTCAGGAGGAAGACCAGACAACTCTTCAGGGAATAAATTAGTGTAATATCTCATGATGGGCATGTATTCAATAATTATTCTCTCCTTTGTCACAATCATTTGAGCTAGATATGATTTATCACATGGCAACAATATCCACACTTGAGCTGAGGATTCTAAAGGAGATTCATATTCCTCCTTACACTTGTAAAGAATCGGAGGATGATTCAAGATGTGAAAAGTGATATATGATATAACACTATTTTTTGAATATTTTATTGACAAAAAATGACATAATTTCCTCACATTGTGCTAAATATATTCAATTATGAAATATTTGGAATTAGATCATTCATTTGCAAATTTGATGAAAAATCCATTTTTACCCTTCTAGAATTCCCTGTAGTATTTCGGATATAAATATTGTTATGTAAAATATTTTGAATTAAAATTTTTTAACTGGGTTCCTGACTTAATGTGATAAAAATCCTATTTAGGACATGGGAGATGTATTGTGCATTTGAGGGGAGTAAATCGGCCATGAAAACAAAGCTGGACAGAACCATCCGGATTGAATATTACTTCACCATTTGGGCCATATATTCTTCATACGGGATTTGATTGATCCCATATTTTGAGGGAAGCTCGGGGACATAATTAGAAAGAAATCATCCTTATATAAGGCCGGTCAATTCACGCGTTTTGGAGGTCAACTATGCGGTTAAACGTGGAATAAAATATTTTTCCGAGTTTTCATTTCACGCTTAAAAACGTTATGTAACCCTAGCCCTCACAAAATCTATTTAAAGGGATTTTTCACTCTTTGGGATGGCTGGTTGAGGATTTGGGAAGGTTTTTATGAAAGGTTTTCTCTTGGGAGCCCCTCACAACTCTTGTAAGAAGTAAGGCTTTTGTGAAATCCTCTCTTCAAAAAAGGCTCTCCTCTCCCACCTCTTCTTTGTATTTATTTTTTTTAATGTTTGTATCATGAATTTTTCTTCAATTAATATTATGTGTTCTTCCCTTTTATTCTTATCTTAATCTTCCTAATTGGGTAGGAATAAAGAGTAGAGATAATATTGGGTTCTACCCTTTCAATCCTTTTCTCATGCAAAACGTCTCCACGATGACCACACCGCCCATGGAAGAGTAATTTTCTTAGGGATCGATCTATCTTCTACCATATTCATTTAATTAATTTGAATAATTGAGCTATTGTAATTAAATTAATATAATACATTAATTGTGTTTTTAAATAATAATAAATTAAGCAGGAAATTGAACAATTAACACAAAAACACGCGGAGTAAATATTTTGTGTAAATTGTGAGAGCGCGATCTTAATCGGTAATACAAGACCACACGAGATAAATTTGTAGAGTTCAATATATAATACCTAAACACAATTCATCCTCATTTCCAGAATGGATATATTCTCTAATTAACCACTGACAATAATCTAACCTTAGAACAATAATCAAAGCAGGGTGTTTCGATTGCATGTTCTGAAGCTAGCCTAGGGTATAAGTAATTTCATCTTTGTGGTTAAGTTAAATCTTATAGGGTTCGAGAGTTAACAAATTAGAGAATCATAATTAAGTGGATATTGGTTTAAATGATAATGATTAATAAGTAAATGAATAGTTATAGTTAGATTGATCACACTTTCTAAAAATAGTTTTCTAAAAAAACATCTTCTCATTGTGCTTTGTTAATCAACATACATTTAAAAATTAAAAACAAAAAAAATACAATCTTCTTCCAGCAAACTTCTTATAGATTTATAAACTATAAAAACCCATCATTTCAAGTAGTTTTTTAATTCTATTCTATTTTATTTTTATAATACCTTTAAGAAGTTGTTTTAATTTACTTCCTCCTTTGAGAAACGACCTTGGTCAGCCACTCTACTGCACCTAAGTACCCAAAAACCCACTAATCATTTGAGGTCACCCATGAAAGCACCTTTCAAATTGGTTCTTTTTTCGGGGATTAAAGTAATTATTTCAACCAATTATAGGTATTTATTTTATTTTACATTTTATTCTCTACCTCTCTTATTTCTTCCTTCTTTACCCAATCTTATTTTTTTCCTTCTTCGTTTATTTTCTTATACTTATTTTTGGACCATCAACTCAAACTTCTAATTTTTATTTTACTATGGTCCACTTTCTTTCTTTTCATTTTTATTTGATTTATAACTTGAACTAATATAAAAGATCTCTTAGATCTCGACCCTGAGATTGAACGTAGCCTTAGGGCACGTATCAAACATTCTCAGTATACGGGAAGTTTCAATATTCAACCAGTTGGAGAAATCCTCCACTTTCAGAACATTGAAATTGGAAGCAATTCAAATTCAACCATAAAACAAGAACCAATGTCTGACAATAATGTAAATGAACTTAATAGAAATATTCAAGAATTGGATGCGCCGGATATTAACTATCAACCAAATTGTATTACATACCCGAATCTCGATCAGACTTTGAATTGAAATATGGGTTAATTCATCTTCTTCCAAAGTTTCATGGATTATCTGGTGAGCATCCAAACAAACATTTGAAAGAATTTAATGTGTTTTACTCAACCCTTAACCCCAGAAATGTTTCTGAAGATCAAATCAAACAAAGAGCATTCCCATTCTCACTTTATGGAGCTATGAAAGACTAGATGTATTATTTACAACCTGGAGATGTAACTTATTGGAACGATTTAAAACATCTCTTCTTGCAGATATTTTTTCCAGCATCAAGGAACACTTCCATTCGTAAAAAGATATCAGGGATTAAGCAAGCCCAAGGGGAGTCAATGTATGAGTAGTGGGAACGATTCAAGAAGTTGTGTGCAAGATTCCCACATCACCAAATCAATGAGAAAATCCCCATCCAATACTTCTACGAAGGACTCACACCTATGGAGAGGAGCATGGTGGATGCTGCAGTTGGAGGAGCATTGGTGGACAAGACACCAGTAGCTGCATGTGCGTTGATTGAAAAAATGTCCCAAAACTCCCAACAATTTGGTGATCAAGGTACACCACATATCAGGGGAGTACATCAGGTAAGTCCATATTCTCTTGAAAGTCATTTGATTGATACCAAGTTGGAAGAATTGAAAAAAATAGTGAGGCAGATTACTTTGGCACAAAAGACATCCCAACCCCATCCTTCAAGGCCTTGTGGCATTTTCACTGAGACAAGACACCCAACTGACTGTTTCCCACAACTACAAGAGACATAGGATTGCGCAGCAATATTCCCAGGGAGACCATATCAATAGCAACAACAGACATACCCCCAAAAGAAATTTGATTCATTTGCTCCAACATACAACCAAGGGTGGAAGGATCATCCATACATGAGGTATGGCTCTGGGAAACAACAAAGGATCCCTTTTCAACAAAACTTCTAGTGGCCTCTGCCTTACTAGCAGGGTTTCCAACAACCCCAAAGAAGATTTGAAGCCCAAACATCAACAAGCCAACAACAAGGGAATCCCCCACCAAAGGTAGATTCTAACACTAATGACCTTTTGAAGCAAATTTTTCTTAATCAATAGAATTAGTTGAAGATTCAAGGTTTGGAGCTGAGGGAGTTGAAGACTCAAATGAGCCAGATTTCCATTGCCCTCCATGAACTGGTAAGTAAGAATTTTGGAAATCTACCATCCCAACCTACTCCAAATCCCAAGGGGGATGTCAGTACCATCACATTGAGAAGTGGGAAACAAACAACTGATACATCTGCAACTATTGTTCCACCTGGATTCACCTCAAATATGGAGAATCCGCATTCCATACCAACTGATGAGAAATCAAAGGAGAAAAATAAAGGTAAGAAAAAGATTGTTGATGTTCCTTCTAAACCCCTTACTTTTCCAAATAGGGTTGTTCAAACCAAGAAGATGGTTGAAGAAGTAATGAAAAAGGAGGTTTTGGACACATTCAAGCATGTGGAGATCAACATTCCTCTACTTGAATCCATTAAGAAAATTCCAAGATATGAAAAATTATTAAAATAACTTTGTACCAATCAAAGAGGCCTCAAGAGAAATTAGAGGATCAATCTTGGAAGGAATGTGTCCGCACTCATTACACCAACTCTAGAAATGCCGACAAAGTGCAAGGATCCAGGGACATTCACCATCCCATGTACCATAAGGGAGTTTCACTTTTCTGATGCACTTTGTGATTTGGGAGCTTTTATAAATGTGATGCCTCACTCTGTATTCTCTTCTTTGTAGTTTGGTGAGCTGAAGCTGATGAGAGTAGTGGTGTAGTTGGAAAATAGAGCTACAACATATCCAGTGGGAGTACTTGAGGATGTACTTTTTTGGGTAAGAGACATGATCTTCCCAGTATATTTCTATGTGCTTAACATGGAGGAAGATCAGGTAAGTTCTCATTCTCCCATTATCTTAGGTAGACCCTTCCTCAAAACAGCAAATACTATCATAAATGTCAATGAGGGTACACTTTCCATGGAATTTGGGGATGAAGTTGTGATATTCAATGTTATGGATTCCATGAAGTACCCCTCAGAGGATCATTCTGCATTTGTTATCTCCCATTTTGAACCACTAAATAAAAACCCCATGGAATTTGATTGTTCTATGCTTAGGGAGATTATGAGTATTGGTTCTAGTTTGGTGTCTAAGAGTACTTCCACACCTATTTATAATGCACAAGACTCTCTTAGATTATATTTTGAAATGGAATCATATTCTGATTTTGACCATTTGAACTCTGATTATGACATGGCTGTTGAGTATGTTGATGGATTCAATGCTTTATTCTTCGATTTTAATGATGTATATTCCGATACTGATGCTATTTGTGCACATATTTCAGTTCCTTCTATGTCTTCATCCATAAACCACCCCCCTACACTGAAACTCAATCCATTTCCACCAAATCTCAAATACTCATACTTTTTGAGTGGTGGGAAATTACATGTTATCATTTCTAACAATATCCCTTTTGAACATGAAGAAAAACTTTTAAATATTTTGAGGGAGAACATTAGGGAAATCGGGTGGACCTTGGCTAACATTTCAGGTATTAGCCCCTCCATTTGCATGCATAGTATTCTTTGGGAGGATGGAGCTAAACCGATGAGGCAACCACAAAGGAGACTCAATCCAACACTTTTGGTGGTTGTTAAAAAAGATGTTGAAAAATTGCTCGAGGCAGGTATAATCTATTCCATTTCAAATTCCTAGTGGGTGAGTCCTATTCAGGTTGTGCCTAAGAAAAGTGGTGTTACAGTGGTAAAAAATGATAAAGAGGAGTTAGTCCCGATGAGGGTACAAAACAGTTGGCATGTGTGTATTTATTATAGGAAACTAAATCAATCTACTTGCAAGGACCATTTTTCCCTCCCATGTATTGATCAGATGTTTGAGAGACTAGCTGGGAAGACACACTATTGTTTCTTGGATGGATTTTATGGATATTTTCAGGTTCTTATTTCTCTAGAGGATCAAGAGAAGACAACATTAACTTGTCCATTTGGTACATTTGCCTACCAAAGGATGCCATTTGGACTTTGCAACACCCCAGGTACCTTCCAGATATGCATGGTGAGTATTTTTTCTGATTTTATTGAGACCTTCATGGAGGTATTTATGGATGATTTTACAGTGTATGGGCCTTCATTTGATAAATTTCTAAGTATTTTGGGAAAGGTGTTAAATCATTGTATTGATAAGAATCTGGTCTTGAACTTTGAAAAGTGTCATTTCATGGTAGAGCATGGCATTGTCTTAGGGAATGCAGTGTCAAAACATGGGATAGAGTTTGATAGATCTAAGGTAGATATTATTTCATCCTTACCATATCCTTCATGTGTGTGTGATGTTAGATATTTCCTAGGGCATGTAGGATTTTATCGGTGCTTCATCAAAGATTTTAGTAAGATTTTTCTTCCTATGTCATGATTACTTCAAAAGGATTCTAATTTTGTGTTTGATGATCCTTACAGGACTTCCTTTGATGAGATAAAGAGGTGTCTAACCACTCCACCGATCATTAAGCCCCCACGGTGGGAGATTCCTTTTGAGATTATGTGTGACGCCTCCAACTTTGTGGTTGGAGCTGTCTTATCTCAGAGGGTGGAGGGATGTTCACATGTGATTTCCTATGAATCAAGGACACTGAATTTGGCCCAATCAAACTACACAACCACGAAAAAGGAGTTTCTTGCTATTATATTTGCTTTAGATAAATTTTTTTCATATTTATTGGTCTCTAAAGTAGTTGTTTTTTCTGACCATGCAGCTCTGTGGTACCTCTTGAAGAATCCAGACACAAATTCCAGGCTAATCTGATGGATGATCCTTCTTCAAGAATTTGAAATTGAGATAAAGAAAGAAAAGGGGTCAGAAAACATAGTGGCGGAACACATGAGTAGGCTTACTCACACACTAGAGGATGACACCTTGGACCAGGTACCACTTTGGGACACTTTCCCCGATGAGCATATTTATTCCATCTCAGGTATGCATCCTTGGTATGCGTAGAAAAAATTTCAATCTTCTCAAAAATGATTTTCTTGAAAGCTCTAGATAGGCACAGCTTTCTACCTCTATTAGAAGCTTCAGAAAAGGCACAGCTTCACTTATCATGAAAGCTTCAGAAAAGGTACAACTTTCAATATAATGATTTTCTTCAGCAGCAAACACATCTCTTCAGAATTTAATTTTCCACCCAATGTATCACAGAATTTGGTAGCACAACATAATATAGCTTCCCCCACACTTAAATTCAACCATATTATGCAATTTTACTTCAATAGTTGGTTGGATGTGGAAAATTGGATTTTAATGTGTCTAAAATAACAGGTTGTTCTCGATCATGAGTTTGAGTCTGTTTTTCAATTATGTCATATACTTTCTTGTGGTGGACACTTTGGACCCCAACGGACAGCTAGGAAAGTTTTGGACTCTGGAATGTATTGGCCTAGTTTATTCCATGATGCTCATGTGTTTTGTAAGTCATGCTCTTATTGCCAACACACTGGGAACATTTCTAAGAGACATGAGATGCCCCAACAACCCATACTATTCTATGAGATTTTTGATGTATGGGGAATCGATTTTATGGGTCCTTTTCCTATTTCCTTTGGTCTTTTGTACATTTTGGTTGTTATTGATTATGTGAGTAAATGGGTGGAGGCTAAGGCCACCAGGACTGATGATTCTCATGTTGTTGTGGACTTTGTCAAAGCACAAATTTTTTGTAGGTTTGGAGTACTGAAGGCCATCATCAGTGACCAAGGGACACACTTCTACAATCAGAATTTGGCTTCCCTCCTTCAGAATTATGGGGTGACATAAAAAACATCAACAACATACCACCCCCAAACAAATGGCCAGGCTGAGGTTTCAAATCGTGAGTTGAAAAAAAAATTAGAGAAAACTATGCATCCAAATAAGAATGATTGGAGAAAGCGCTTGGATAATGAATTGTGGAATTATAGGATAGAATACAAGACACCCATTGGTATGTCCTCATTTCAGATTTTTTTTGGGAAAGCATGCCATCTCCCCATGGAAGTTTAGCATTGGGATTATTGGGCTATAAAGAAATGCAACATGGATTTGGACCAAGTTGGAATCCAAAGGAAGTTGAAAATTAAAGAGCTTGAGGAGATTCGATTGTCTTCATATGAGAACTCAAGGAATTACAAGGAAATATTGAACGAATCTCATGAAAAAATGATCCAACAAAGGGAGTTTCATGTTGGAGAGAAAGTCCTTCTCTATAGTTCACGACTGAAGATGATGTCAGGTAAGTTGCATTCCAGATGGTTAGGTCCTTATGTTGTGACTAATTTTTTTCCTTATGGTGCATTGGAGATCACACAAGAGGACACAAGAAGGAAAATTACAGTCAATGGGAAAGGTTTTAAGAGATACATTGAGGGACTTCCTACTGATGCAATGGATTTTATCACACTACATGACCCCATTATCACTTGAGCATATCAGGTTGTTCCTAACCCTTTAACTTTTTTATTCTTTATCCTTTTTAAAATTATGCATTTCGTGTGCATATATCATCTCATGGGTTCACATTGAGGAAAATGAAATATTTTAAGTGTGGGGGAGGGGACCTTTTAGTTTAGTAATTTCAATTTTTTTCCTGTTTAAAAAAACAAAAACAATGTGTTTTTTAAATTTTGTGTGTTTATTTTCCAATTTTCTATGTGTTTTTGAAAATTTGGAGCTAAAATGATTCTCATCACCATTTTGAAATCTGTATCAATAAGTGAAAAAATTTATTCCTTGAAACTAATCTTAAATGAATGCTGAAATGACTTTTTTTCAAGTTCAAATATTTAGTAATTTCATGAAAAGTACACTGAATTTTTAATCCCGTGCCACATCTCACTGTCTTTATATTTGAAATAACTTTCTTGTGAGGCTTCTAAACCATTATTTTCATATTCTTTACATTTACATAACTTATTGAGAGAAACAAACCATGATTGATTTAACCAGAATTTGATTTATTCCTATCAAAACTTGAGGGTTTGAGGTACTTATGTTTAAATGATTGAGGCATTTGTTTGGTATTAAAGCCCCTATTTCAAAGAATCATTCTTTATAATGGCCTGCCTTGAACATTTAATCTTTTTATCCCTTAGAATCCATGAACAACTTTTTTGGTTAGCCACATTACAATCCAATTTTCCCTATTCAACCAACTCTTGAAGTGAAATTTCATAATCTTATTGAACTTAAGTGTAGGGGAAGCTGTGTTGTGTTGTGCTACCACATTCTGTGATACTTTGGGTGGAAAATTAAATTCTGAAGAGATGTGTTTGATACTGAAGAAAATAATTATATTGAAATCTATGCCTTCTCTAGATCTTTCATGATAAGTGAAGTTGTGCCTTCTCTAGAGCTTCTAATAGAGGTAGAAAGTTGTGCCTATCTAGAGCTTTTAAGAAAATCATGTTTGAGAAGATTGAAATTTTTGTTAATGAATGATGAATGGTGTAAACACTCTATGACTTTTCATGATGATGGATCTGAATTGATGATAAGGGTATTAATAAGGAGATCATATTTAAGTGAAAATTAGATTAATGCAATTTTTCTTCAAAAATAGTAAAGCCCTCCTCATTCAGCCTCAGAGTTTTTCACATATAAATCCTACCAACCAAAAGCCACAGAATAACCCTGAAAAGTCCTCATGATAAACATATGTCCTTGACTCACATCAGGTGGCGATGTAGGAATTTATCAATCCTATGGTGACTCTTGTATGAGTTTGGATGAGAAAGACATTGCTAAAAATTGACATTTGTGTGATAAGAGAAAATTCAAGCAAGGTAAGTGTTTTGTGTATGGGAGGATAAATGAAGTGGGAATATATTGAATGATATAAATGGAGAACATGAAATAAGTTTTTTTATGAGGCATTATATCTTCTGCTTCTTATTGTGGAATTGTTGGTTCTCAAAGATATGTGTTTTAAAACTGTTTTGATTTAATATTGATCTTTACTTGATATGAGGTTTTTCCCAGGAGTGCAAAAGGTTAAGTGTTGGGGAGTTGATATAACACTATTTTGTTGAATATTTTATTGATAATAAATTACATAATTTCCTCACATTGTGCTAAATATGTTCAATTATTAAATATTTGTGATTAGATCATTCATTTTCAAATTTGATGAAAAATCCAGTTTTACCCTTTTAAAATTCATTGTAGTATTTCGGACATAAATATTTTTATGTAAAATATTTTGACTTAAAATTTTGTAAATGTGTTCCTGACTTAATGGGATACAAATTCTATTGAGGACATGGGAGATGGATCGTGCATTTGAGGGGAGTAAATTGTCCATGAAGACAAAGCTGGACAGAACACTCCATATTGGACATTACTTCACCATTTGGGCCATATATTCTTCATCTGGGCTTGGATTGAGCCCAAATTTTGAGGGAAGCTTCAGGAAATAATTAGGAAAAAATAATACTTTTATAAGTCCAGCTAATGTGTAAGAACCCGGATCTTCGTTTTAGGTATGTTTTTCCTTTTCTGATCGTTTTTGGGAAAAAGAGGATAATTTGGAAATTTTCTAAGTACACACCGTGTACTTTATAAGTACACGCCATGTACTTTGTTGCCACTCGAGGATGTGTGCTAGTCGTGTCATGGAAACACACACATCCATGTAGGGGTGATGTGGAGGCCGCTTAATGCGGAGTACAGAAAAGCCTAGTACACGCCGTGTACTTTATTTTTTTCATTAAACGGACTAGGGTCGCATCTTAACCCAAAAAACGTCTTCTTCTCTAGCTTCTTTGACTAAGAACAAGGTTACGGATGTAGATCTTCTCTGAGCCACTGATCCATCACCAGTTATCCGAATCAAACTCTGTCAGTTGCAATAGAATCGCAGCGGTGAGTTCTTGGTTCCTCTTTGGCCACATTTCCCGATTCTTTCTCTTATGAGAGTTATCTGAGGTTGAATGTTTTAGATGTTTTTACAGATCTACTCTGTTCTAGTCCGATTCACAGGCCGAGGTTCAAGTATATTGATCTCCTAGGATCAAGTTAGGTGGTTTGTTTCCTTATGTTGAATGTCTTTGAGTTTTTGTGCAAAAAGTGTCGGATTCCCATGTTTCAGGTATCTCGGGTTAGGGTTTTGATCTTTTTTTATTATCTGCCCTAGATTTCTTATGTTCTTGAGGATATTAGATGAATAATGATTGCTTTTTTTCATGTTTGAGGATCACCCCATGGGTGTTTTCTCTTGTTTTGGATGTTTATCGTCGTTTGGCTTAGGTTGCCTGTGAGGTAGACCTTGTTGCATTGATTGCCTACCTTGATATAATTGATTGCATGTATTGCCTATTGTTTATATTCTTTTGATGCATTGTTTCTATTATCCAAGTAGTTCTTGAACTTACTTAGGGCTGATGACATTTGATTACGCACGACTAGACTGCTCAGGGCTGTGTGAACCAGGTGTAGTAGGCTCAAGAGGAAATTGGCGATTAAGGGCTTCCCTAGAGAGTCTGTTATATTTTAGTATTTTTTGCAGGACCTACGAGAATTGGACATTGTGTTTCCTCAGACTATCCCTAGTTACGTATCGAGACTACAGGAGGAATTAGACTTAAGTGCTTCCTCAAAGAGTCTATAGCTATCGTTTCCAGACCGCAGGGGAATTGACAGTGAGAGCTTACCAGAGTGTATGTGCCTTTGTATGATTACTTGAATAGAGGGGTATTCCAGTATGAGCCACCCAGAGAGTCAGTGTGAATATTTTTTGGTTTTTTGTGATGAGTCCACCAAACCAAAGAACAAGCTTGGGGTTTGTACTGCTTTTTGTTTAGGTAGTCTGCTGTGATACATGTTGTGTTACTTGCTATGCCTTGGGAATATAGAGTTGTTTTCTAGATTCCTTGATTTATAATTAAATGATTCAATTAAATTAATAAATAAATGTTAATGGATATTTTTAGGATTTTTTACTTTAGTGTACTCCTATTTCTCTGCTGCATTTATTTCCATTACTTTTTCTATATTGCTCACTAATAGTAGGGAGCAGATCTTGTGGTGGTTGCCTACTGGGATTAGTCTCACACCCTGTTTGGGTCCTAATTTTCAGCCCAAACAGGTTATATGGATGCAGGTGTGGATAGGGATTGTGGCCCTTCTACTTTAGGTACATGATTTCTGGTTGGAGTTGGAGAGAATAGGACCAATCTCAGGCTTGCTATGTTGCTGGAGTTGTTTCTTAATTTTAGCATTTGTTTCTCAGTTGTATTTTAGCACGTTGTTGTGTTTTCTTCTTTCCTTATATACTTTTACTTGATGCATCATTATCATCATTATTATATATTCATTTCTTCCGCAGTTTAGTTTTAGTTATTGTATGTTGTTTACTGCTTCCGCTATTGACTGTTATTTCTTCTCCCTTATATACTTTACCAAATGAGGGAATTGTTTCCCCAATGACTCACCAAGGCCCTCGCTACTAGTCGGCAGCCTCTGGCATTTAGGGAAATGTGCTTGAGGTCATGTGGTGAACCGGGTACGGGGCACCAGTTGTGTGGCTCCGGATTCGGGTCGTTACAAAGTGGTATCAAAGGGGATTCTTTCCTTTTCTACTGACTTAATATTTAGCGGCATTAGACATGGATAGGACAGAATAGGTAAATTGTAAATATCTATTCCCGGGATTTCTATAACCCGTGTACAGGGAAAAATCCATATTACCTTGAATGTTGCAATTTTCAAGTTTTACAAATGTTACAGTTTAATTGACTTCACCATTGGGTGGTGAACTTGTTTTGTGCTATTACTGTTTATATGATTTTGGTTCTATTTTGTTGCAACCTGATGAGATGAGGCTATGCCATCTCATGCATCATATTGGAACTTTTTAGAAAATCACATGTCATGCATTTTTCCATTCCATCTAGATTGAATTAGAAATTGCATGCTGTTGTGATAGAATTTTTGATATACAATGCATGCAGTTGTGATAGATGTTGTGATAGAATACCTACTATGTTGATAGGGTATCATTTGTATAGATATTTTTATCATAGACGCCAAACTTTGGTCTTAGAGGTGTTATGGGCCCTCGAGGATCGGAATTTGGTGGGTCGTGAGTTTGTTATACTATTTACTTGTTATATGCATTATTATGATGTCAAGATTTGATTTGTGGGGAGTATGGGCCCCCACGGATTGGAATTTGGCACCTTAACACTTGTTTTTCTGTGTTTTCGGGACTCCGGTGCAGTTCTGAGGCTACTGTCCGGAAAAAACCCAGAATACACGGCGTGTACTTTATGAATACACGTTGTATAGTTGTTATCCGTGTCGCTGACTGTGTGGATAGGGACACAGGGTTGTGAAAATATTATAGGAACATGTTGTGTACTAGTTTAGTATGCCTTGTAGTAGGAAATAAGTACTCGGCCTGTGTCACGAACAACACGGGGAGGGGTTTGCTTCAAGTGCACGATGTGTCTCTCTGGAACACGCCGTGTATAATTAACCATGGATCCAGCCGTGTAGCTAACAACACGGGTCGATGTTACCTTCCTCATACATGTCATGTCCATCTGGAACATTCCATGTAGTTTCGACCATGTTTCAGGCCGTGTCGATAACAACACGGGCTAGGTAAGGCATGTCTAGTACACACTGTGTCTTCCTTGAACACACCGTGTAGTTTTTTCTTAGAAGAACCGTGTGGATTGAATATGTAGAAGGACTTGGTCAGGGAAGAGGATTCAAGTACACACTGTGTTTTAGGACAAAACTCTGTGTATTTTGGGTGTTACCCAACCGGTTGAGGTAGAATTGCACGCCCATGTGAATGACCTAAGGGAACACGCCATGTAAGTAAAGAAAACGCTTTGTAGACATGTTTTTCTTACTTGAATGCCTTATTTTCCCTATTCCTTCTTGTACCTTCAGTTTTTCTGTATTTTTTAATCTGAAATCTAAGGTGTTCTTGACCTTGCAGAGTCATGGCATCGAGATGTCCTCCCGTTTCACGTCAGAAACCAAGCGGTGACCATACACCTGATACGGCTAATCAGGGACTACCAATAGTTCCGCCTATCATTCTGGATATGGCACCTACAGTGATTCCAGACACTGGTGTTGACGATCATTTCAGAGAGGGTTTCATGAGATTCATGCAGACCTTCCAGGGAGCTTAGCATCCTGCCCCGTCTATGGTAGAGCTGACGCAGGTTTTTCAGTAGCAGCATCCTCCCACGTTCACAGGGGATGGAGGACCACAGGCTGTGGAGTCATGGATGGAATCCATGTTATCCATCTTTGAGCACCCGGAGACGCCTCCGAAGATGAGAGTGAATCTCGCGATTTATATGTTGTGATATTCCACCAAGATATGGTAGGATGTGGTTTCGCAGGCAGGGCACCAACATGCTATGGCTTGGGACGAGTTTCAGTGTACGTTCTACGATTACTTCTACCCGGCGATGCTGAGGGCTGACAGAGCCAGAGAGTTCATAAACCTGCAGCAGGGTACTCACACAGTTATAAAGTATTCCTCTCGCTTCACAGAGTTACGATGTTTCACTCCCGTTCTAGGGAATGACGAGCTGTTTTTAGCAAGGAAGTTCAAGGAAGGCCTCAGACCGAACATCAAATCACAGGTGAACGTCTTTCAGTTGACTTCTATTACTATTATAGTCAGCCAGGAGCTTATCACGGAGAAAAACCTGAGGTAGACTGTAGCTATGTACCAAGGTGGTTCAACATCCAAGGCTGATTCGTTTCAGGTAGACAGCAGGAAGTACCACCGAGAGTCTGCATGAGGTGACCCGAGGAAGAGAGGTATTCCTTCTGGTAGACGAGATCTTCCCTCTGGAAACCAAGTGGTGTACTATCAGTGTGGAATAAATAGGCATAAGAAGCCTCAATTCCCAAGAGACCCAGTGGGGTGCTGATCTTGCAGAAAGATGGGTCATCTGAAGCGTTTCTGCAAGGTTCTCCTTCCAGCGGCTAGTGAAGGAGGATCAGTTTCGACTCCGCGTACAGGAGTAGGATTACCAGTTCTATAGAATACTGGGGGATAGAGTTATTCAGGTCGTTCAGGCTAGGGTAGAGGTCGTGGAAGTAGTGGTCAGGCTCAGGGAGGGTCAAATCAGATATCTCAGGCTGCTACACAGGGCTGCGGTGTAGGCCAAACTTTTGCGGTAGAGAAGATTCATCAAGAGTAGGATCCAGGACCTTCTACAGTTCGAGGTACGATTTTAGTAGCCTCGGTTTTATCCTCTGAAGTTTTTGATACAGGATCTTCTCATAACTTTATTTCTGTTCATACTGTGTAAAGCCTTAGACTTACTATTTATAATTCTGAGGATGTGATGATGCTAGACACTCCCTTCAAAATTAGAACTGCTAGCGTGCGTCAGTGCTTAGACTTCCCCCTTGAGGTTGGTGGGTGTCATTTTTCATGGAGTCTCTATGTTTTGGAGATGACAGGCTATGATGTCATCCTTGGGATGTACTGGTTAGTTCCCTTCCAGGCCTTTGTCAATTATTATCACCGTAGGGTGAGTTTCACATCACCATAGGGAAGATCTTTTCTTCACAAGGGAAAATGGGAAATCTAGGTGAGCAGAGCTGGACCAGAGCATCATGGGTTGGGCGGGGTTACAGCCTAGATTGCTAGCTTATATCTGGATGACCAGGGGACTTCTCAGTTAGATTTTCCTCCAGTGGTTAATCGCTTTCCAGAAGACTTTTCAGGTTTACCTCTGGGGCGTGAGGTGGACTTTTCTATTGATCTTGTGCCAAGAGCGGCACTGGTGTCCATTCCTCCTTATAGGATGGCTACACATGAGTTGTAAGAGCTTAATAAGTAGTTGTAGGAGTTGCAGGCAAAGGGTTTCATCTGACCCAGTACTTCTTCTTGGGGTTTGCCCGTTCTGTTTGCAAAGAAGGCGGATGGTACTTTACGACTCTGTGTGGATTATCATAAGATTAACCAGTTGACGGTCAAGAACCGGTATCCATTTTTTCGGATAGATGATCTCTTTGATCATCTTCGAGGAGCCAGAGTGTTCTTGAAGATAGACTTGAGATCCGGCTACCATCAGTTGCGTGTTAGACCATCTGATATACCTCTTACAGCCTTTTGGAGTAGGTATAGTCTGTATGAGTATTTGGTTATGTCATTCAGTCTCATGAACACGCTAGAAGTTTTCATGGCGCTGATGAACATAGTTTTCAATCCTTATTTGGATTCCTTCATGGTGGTTTTCTTGGACGATATCTTGGTGTACTCTCACACTCAACACGACCATGCTACCCATCTTGAGATCGTTTTGAGTACACTGAGGGAGCATTAGTTATATGCTACGATCTCAAAGTGCCACTTTTGGATGGACAAGATTCACTTCCTGGGTCATGTCATCTCAGATATAGGAGTATCAGTAGACCCAAAGAAGGTGAGAGCAGTAGTTACCTAGGAGCAGCTGAAGAATTTCCTCGAGGTACGAAGTTTCTTAGGGCTGGCTGGTTACTACAGGCAGTTTATAAAGGACTTCTCACACTTAGAAGCGTCATTGACAGGCTTGACTAAGAAGGGGGTGAAGTATTTTTGGTAAAAATCCTGCGATTCAGCCTTCCAGGAGCTGAAGGGTAGATTGACTTCAGCATTGATTCCAGTTTTTCCAGAGCTAGGCAAGAGTTATACATTTTTCTGTGAGGCATCTGGCATCGGTCTTGGAGTAGTGCTTATACAGGAGGATCGTGTTGTTGCATATGGATCTTGGAAGTTGAGGCCACATGATAGAAACTATCCTACGCACGAACTGGAGTTGGTTTCAGTTGTTCATGCCTTGCGTTGTTGGAGACATTATCTTTTGGGAGAGCATTTTTTGGTATATACTGACCACAAGAGCCTCAAGTACATCTTCACGCAGCGTGACTTGAATTTGAGACAACGGAGGTGGGTTGAGTATCTTAAGTCTTTCGATTTTGAGTTTGCCTGTACGCCTAGGAAAGTCAATGCAGTGGCTGATGCACTAAGCAGGAGGACTCAGATACAGGAAGTTCAGGAGGCCAGTAGTGAGTGGCAGCTTATGGCTCTGTTCTATGAGATGCATTTGGAGGTGCATGAAAAACAGGGTCATACTTTTCTTTCTTCTGTAGCTATTACCTCTACCCTTCTTGACTGAGTTTGAATGAGGAAGCTATCAGATTCTGAATTCCTAGTCCTACGGGAAAGCATGTCAGGAGAGGACCCTCTTCTCGGATGGACCGTAGGCAAGGATAATATCTTTTGTTTCCAAGGATGCGTATGGGTGACAGCAGATATACGTGAGGAGTTGATGCGAGACTTTCATTCCTCATTTTGGGCAGTCCATCATAGCATCACCAAGATGTATCGTGATCTACACCACCAGTATTGGTGGCTAGGTATGAAGAGAGATGTTGCTGGTTTTTTCATGAAGTGTTCCACATGTCAGTAGGTGAAGGTGGAGCACCAGCGACCAACAAGGCTTTTACAGCAGCTACCCATTCCCGAGTGGAAGTAGAATGATGTTGCAATGGACTTCGTGATAGGGTTACCGAGATCGCCTCGAGGGAATGACGTGGTATGGGTTGTCATTGATAGGCTCGCAAAGGTTTCTCACTTTTTTCCGATTTAGGAGACCTTCAATGTGGATGAGCTTAGACGGTTGTACATCCGTGAGATTGTATGCTTGCATGGGGTTCTGAGTAATATCATTTTAGATAGGGACACCTGCTTCACATAGCATTTCTGGAAAGGGATTCAGAGGGCTTTAGGTACACAGGTACTTCTGAGTATAGCTTACCATCCCCAGACAGATGGCCAGTCAGAGTGCACGATTCAGGTGCTTGAAAATATGTTAAGAGCATGCGACATTGATTGTGGGGGTTCTGGTGAGAGACATAAACCTCTAGTGGAGTTTTCCTATAATAATAGTTTTCAAACAACTATTCAGATGGCACCTTATGAGGCTTTGTACAATAGGTCGTGCCAATCACCCTTGTGTTGGCTGGAGGAAGGAGAGACATCTATGTTGGGACCTCGTCTTGTTCAGGATTCCACAGAACTATTGGAGTTGATTCGAAAGAGGATGGCTACTGCATAGTCTCAAAAGAAATATTATGTTGATCATTGGAGACTACCTTTGGAGTTCAAGGTTGGAGATCAGGTTTTCCTACGTGTTACCCCGAGGTTGGGACACAAGAGGATCAGGAGACATGGAAAGCTTTCACTGAGTTAGTCGGGCCGTTTGAGGTTCTGGAGAGATTCGGGCTGGTTGCTTATAGTTTGTAGTTACCTCAGAGGTATCAGGCTATGTACGACGTCTTCCATGTCTCTCAGCTTCAACGCTATTTCTCAGACTCATCTCATATATTTCAACCTGAGGAGGTTGAGCTGGAGCAGGATGCATCGTTCAAGGAGCATCCTATTAGTATTTTTTATCGTAGTGAGAAGGTACTCTGTGGACGGTCTGTTCCTCTGGTACGGGTGTTATGGAAGCACGGTCGGGTACAGGACCATACTTGGGAGAGGGAGGTCGATATGCGATCACAGTGGCCAGAGTTTTTCGAGGTTTCTTCTTCGCCACCTTACTAGGGAAATTTGGGGATGAATTTCTTTAAGGGGGGAAGCTTGTAGGAACCCGAACCTTCGTTTCAGGTATGTTTTTCCTTTTCTAGTCATTTTTGGGAAAAAGAGGAGAATCTAGAAATTTTCTAAGTACACGTTGTGTACTTTATAAGTAAATTCCATGTACTTTGTTGCCGCTCGAGGCTGTGTGGTGGTCGTGTCATGGCCACACACACGGCCATGTAGGGGTGATGTGGAGGCTGCTTAATGCGGAGTACAGAAAAGCCTAGTACACGTCATGTACTCTAAAAGTACACGCCGTGTAATTTATTTTTTTCATTAAATGAACTGGGGTCGCGTCTTAACCCCAAAAACATATTCTTATCCATCTTCTTCGACCAAGAACAAGGTTATGGCCGCGGATATTCTTCGAGCCACCGATCTGTCACCAGTTATCCAAATCGAACATCGTCGATTGCAATAAAATCACAGCAGTGAGTTCTTGGTTCCTCTTTGTCCACATATCCTGATTCTTTATCTTATGGGAGTTATCTGAGGTTGAACATTTTAGATGTTTTTGTAGATCTACTCCGTTCTAGGCCGATTCATAGGCCTAGGTTCAAGTATATCGATCTCCTAGGATCGAGGTAGGTGGTTTGTTGCCTTATGTTGAATGTCTTTGAGTTTTTGTGCAAAAAGTGTCGGATTCCCATGTTTCAAGTATCTCAGGTTAGGGTTTTGATCCTATTTTATTATCTGCCCTAGATTTCTTGTGTGCTTGAGAATATTAGATGAATAATGATTGCCTGTTTTCATGTTTGAGGATCACCCCATGGGTGTTTTCCCTTGTTTTGGCTGTTTATCACCGTTTGGCTTAGGTTGCCTATGAGGCAGACCTTGTTGCATTGATTGATTGCCTTGATATAATTGATTGCATGTATTTTTTTTTTGTTTATATGATTTTGATGCATTGTAGATATTATCCAAGTATTTTCTGAACTTACTTAGGGCTGCTGACAGTCGATTACGCACGACTAGACTGCTCAGGTATGTGTGAACCTGGTGTGGTAGAATAAAGAGAGAATTGACAATTAAGGGCTTCCCTAGAGAGTCTGTTATATTTTATTATTGTTCGCAGGACCTACTGTAATTGGACTTTGTGCTTCCTCATAGTGTCCCTAGTTACATATTGAGACTACATGGGGAATTAGATGTAAGTTCTTCCTCAGAGAGTCTATAGCTATCATTTCCAGACCGCAGGGGAATTGACGGTGAGAGCTTCCCAGAGTGTCTGTGCCTTTGTATGATTACTTGAATAGAGGGGTCTTCCAATATGAGCCACCCAAAGAGTCAGTGTGAATATTGTTTGGTTGGTTGTGATGAGTCCACCAAGCCAAAGAACAAGCTTGGGTTTTGTACTGCTTGTTGTTTAGCTAGTCTGATGTGATACATGTTGTGTTACTTGATATGCCTTGGGAATATAGATATGTTTTCTTGATTCCTTGATTGATAATTAAATGATTGAATTAAATTAATAAATAAATGTGAATGGATATTTTTTGGATTGTTTACTTTAGTGTACTCCTGTTTCTCTGCTGCATTTATTTCCATTACTTTTGCAATATTGCTCACTGACAGTAGGGAACAGATCTTGTGGTGGTTGCCTACTTGGATTAGTCTCACACCCTGTTTGGGTCCTAATTTTTGGCCCAAATAGGTTATATGGTTGCAAGTGTGGATAGGGATTGTGGCCCTTCTACTTCAGGTACATGATTGCTGGTTGGAGTTGGAGAGCATAGGACCGAGCTCAGGCTTGCGATGCTGCGGGAGTTACTGTTTACTTTTAGAATTTGTTTCTCAGTTGTATTTCAGCATGTTGTTGTGTTTGCTACTTTCCTTAGATACTTGTACCAACTATATCATTATCATCATTATTATATATTCATTGCTTCCACTGTTTAGTTTTATTTATTTTATGTTGTATATTGCTTCCACTATTGACTGTTATTTCCTCTCCCTTGTATAATTTACCAAATGAGGGCATAATTTCCCCAATGACTCACCAAGGCCCTCACTGCTAGTCAGAAGCCTCTGGCATTTGGGGAAATGTTCTTGAGGTCATGTGGCGAACTGGGTATGGGGCACCAGTTTTGTGGCTCCGGATTCGAGTCATTACACAATGCACGTGTTTTGGAGGTCAACTATGCAGTGCAACTTGGAATAAATTATTTGTCCGAGTTTTCATTTCACACTTAAAAAAGTTATGTAACTCTAGACCTCAAAAACTCTATTTAAATGAATTTTTCACTCTTTTGGAAGGCTGGTTGAGGATTTGGGAAGGTTTGGCTGAAAGGGTGTCTCTTTGGAGCCCCTCGCAACTCTTGGAAGAAGTAAGGATTTGTGAAATCCTCTCTTCCAAAAAGGCTCTCCTCTCCCGCCTCCTCTTTGTATTTCTTTTATTTCATGTTTGTATCTTGAATTTTTCTTCAATTAATCTTCTATGTTATTCCCTTTTATTATTCTATTAATCTTTCTAATTAGGTTGGAATCAAGAGTGGAGATGAGATTGGGTTCTACCCTTTCAATCTTTTTCTCATGTAAAATGTCTCCACGATGACCACACCGCCCATGGAAGAGTAATATTCTTAGTGATCGATCTATCTTCTACCCTATTTATTTAATTATTTTGAATCATTAAGAAACTATAATTCACTTAATATGATTCATGAATTTTCTTTTTAAATTATAATAAACTAATAAAGCAATTGAACAGTTAACACAAAAACACGTGAAGTCGATATTTTGTGTAAATTGTGAGAGCATGATCTTAATCGGTAATACAAGACCACACGGGATAAATTTGTAGAGTTAAAATATAATACCTAAACAAAATTCATCCTAATTTAAAGAATGGATATGTTCTCTAATTAACCACTAAACATAAGCTAACCTTAGAAAAACAATCAAAGCAGGGTTCTGCGATTGTGTGTTCTGAAGCTAGCCTAGGGTTCAAGTTATTTCATCTTTGTGGTTAAGTTAACTCTTGTAGGGTTCGAGGGTTAACAAATTAAGGGATAATAATTAATTGGATGTTGATTTAAATGATGATGATTAATAAGTAAATGAATAGGTAGAGTTAGATCGATTACACTTTCTAAAAATAGTTTTCTAAAAAACATCTTCTCGTTGTGATTTTTTAATCAACTTACATTTCAAAATTAAAAACAAAAAAAAATAAAACATTCTTCCAGCAAACTTCTTCTAGATTTATAAAATATAAAAAAACCCCATCCTTTCAAGTAGTGTTTTAATTATATTCTATTTTATTTTTAGAATACCTTTAAGAAATTGTTTTAATTTACATCTTCTTTTGAGAAACGACCTTGGTCAGCCACTCTACTGCACCTAAGTACCCCAAAAACCACTAATCATTTGAGGGCACCCACGACAGCACTCTTCCAATATCCCTTTCCTGAAAATTGATGTTAACTTTGTATAAATACATTCAATTCATGCCTAAGATAGCGTTGAACTCCACTAAAGAAAGTATGACGAGATTTGATGGGAGGTTTAGTCCGCAAACATTAACCGGGGAGGAGTTATAAACCATGGATGCAATGATTTTCCCATTCTCTGTTCTCATATATTACTTTTCCACCAAATTTTGAGGTGGTTTTTGAATAGTTATACTAAACTTGAAAGACATGAATGAATGTGTAGAACCAGAATAAAATAGTACATTTTATATTCTTGAATGAATTACTAGCATACCTATCACCACATCGTTGTCTGGCTCCACCTCAGTAGTAGTGATAGCATAATCCCTTCCTTGGTGACTTGGATTTTGGTGTTGATTACCTCTGACAACCCTCAACTAAGGGTAATTGTTCGCATAATGACCATGCTCCTTGTAGTTGTAACACTGCACTGTTGGCTGAGTGTTGATCTGAACCTTCCTTTCTTCCTCAACATTAGCAGGATTTTTCATATCCCTTTGGTAGTTCTTGGCTAGATGACCAAACTTTCCACATTTCAATCAATTCTTGGTTCCCTTCAGACAGTTACTAGGATTCTTCTTCCCACAATATCTTCAATGGGAAAAGTTAGGCTTCTTTCCATCATGGGATTTGTTTGATGAAACACCCATTTTTTTCTCCATTTTCCGCTTCTTGTCACTGGGCCCACAAGACCACTGAGAGTCTCCAATCTCTATTTCAACCTAGAGGGCACAATAGACAATATCCTCATAATTGTTGAAGTCTCAAATCACCAATTCTTTTTGTAGACTCGGATTTAGTCCGCTAAAGAAGCAATCCACCTTGCTTTCACTGTTCACGACAAAGCCAGAGGCATACCTTGAAAGCCTTGTAAAGTTTGCTTCATACGCCCTGGTGGACTCATCTTCCTTTTGCTTTAGTTTGAGGAAATCTCTTTCCATCTTGACATAGAGGGCTCAAGGAAAATATTTTTTAGAAAACATCCTCTTGAATTCCTCCCAATCCATGGAATCAATTTCTTCTTTGGACTTTGTATTCTTGATGAGTTTCCACCACTGATCAGCTTCCCCATCAAAACGAAAGACCGCCAGTACAACTTTCTCTTCATCCGAGCACTGGAGGACGAAGAATATCTTTTCAATGGAGTTAATCCATTATTCCACAAGAAGGGGATCAGAAGATCTTCTAAACATGGGAGGCCTTTTTTTTATGAAGGATTCTACAAAAACTTTCTCTTTCCTTGTAGTAGGAGGGTGTTCCACATGATTCAAGTTATTATTCATAACTCGAGCCAGCTGAGAAAGTACTGTCATGATGTTTTTAGCACCCGCTCCTATCATATCAGGTATATCATTAGGGAAATCTTCACATTTCTTATCAAATTGGTTGTTGGAATGTGTTATTATATTTCCCACCATTAACTAATAAAAATAATGTATAATTATAGGTCTTGAATACTTAGATATTAATTATAAAAAAACATTGAACATAAAAGGATAAACATATAAAGAATAATTATATCCTAACATTTGATTCCTTATGTTTATATCTAGGTTATTCTTGATCTATTTATTAACTTATATTCCTATGGTATTTTTTTCCCTTAATAATGTTTTGTAATAATCTCATGAATCTACCAAAGCATATCTCCTGGAAGTGTCGTAACCAAGAGTACAACAAGGCCCATTGTTGTGAACCAGGATACCTCAGATCAAGCCTGAAACTACTTGTCAGAGTTTTCACTCCTAGGTATATTTGTTCCAAAGCCGCCTCTACCTGCTCGTATCCAGACAGAGATGTATTTTCTTGATAAACCACTTACTCTATACTTACCAAAATTTAGGACTATTTTCTTATACTTAGTCATATCCTTAAGGTTCTCACTAAGGTTATCTATTACTAATCTCCAAAAATAACTAGACCATCCTCTGATACCAACTATAGCAGCCCAAGCCCTTTTCACATAACATTGCATGTTTTTAAGCATAATTATACATCATATTACAAGCCAAGGATCGTTAAGTCTAGTTTCTTGGAAGGATAGGTACATAAAACATAAAACATAAAACACGGGGCTAAAAAAACACTTCTTTATTTAATCTCTATAATGAGATCATAACTTCCTTTGAGCCCTTACATCTCCATAGGGTACCCTGGGGAACACATGAACAAAGGGATGAGCTCAAAAAAGCCTAGTAAGGGAAATAACATAAGGATACATCTTAAGAACATGAGTTAGGAGGCATGAAATAGTGATATCCAAAGCATGGATGTAACGCCCCGACCCCAGTTACCCAGAGTCAGTGCATTATTGCATAACATTGGCATGATCACAAAAGATCAAGTCTCAAAATACCGATTAGTTTAGTATCCTTGGAAACACTAGATACATTCATAAATGTTACATTACAACATAAAGTGAAAAACTACAATAACATAGTCTCCATTTTCCACACTCATATCCCCTTCAGACTATACCTGCAGGTCATTCCTAAAATACTTCTTCACATCCTGGAAAAATTAAAACATTGAAAGGGGTGAGCTCAGATTCTCAGTAAGGATAACAATATAGCAGAAGCTTTCATAAATAAACATTAACATTTAAGGCAATGTATAACTAAAACAAAAGCCTTTTAAACTTGAACTTCAGCATAATATGGAAAAAATAAAATGAAATAATTCCATTTACTTATTCACATGGATATTCTACTAGTCGAATTATCACATGCAATATCAATAACCACTTTCAAAATGATGGAATGCATAATGCCAGACTATCATAACCACGTAGCCAAGGCCTCGTGCGAAGACTACAAATAATATTTTTTCAAGGCCTCGTTCCAAGAAACTAGTTTGTCTCATGAGACCTACCGATGCATCGAGGAGTTATAGTAGGCTCCACCCATCACTTATTAAGTCCAATGCATTCCTCATATGAATAGGTTTAAACATATCATAATCCATAACATAATCGTATCACATAAAACATGCATAAAGGAAACATAAAATTTCCACATTTCAATTACAAGATATTAATACAACACATTGATATAATAAAAACACTTTCAAAACCATTTTCAATACCAAAATAAAAGAAAATTAAAACTTTGTATTTATTTTTCATTTAAATAAAGTTATGGCTTGTAGAGGAAGCCGAAACTCAAATAATGGTCACGGCGGTGGAGAATTCGTTGTCGCCGCATACGTACAAAAAACATTCATTTTTTCTTTTAGTAAAAACGCTTCATATAAAAATATTCCTTTTGAATAAAAGTAAACGTCAAAGGGGTTTATACACCGTATAAAACAAATTGTGTATAAAACAAAATATGCCTCAATGAAAGGAGATTGAGACAAATTCCTTTACAAAGATCATTTTTTTAAATAAAATAGATATATTATGTGTATTCACTATAAGTACACATAAATACAGTACAAATACAAGATAGGACATAATAATGTCATGAAATAATTTGAAAGTAGAAGATTAACCCAAAGAATGGAAATTGGGTTAAGAAGTTCTCTTACCTCGTGTCCGACTTGACTCGATCATTCTTTAACCTCCTGAATAATAAACTAGAGTTAATTTCTTTTTTCTTAAGAACCTTTTACATGTTAATTATTTTTTTTATCACTTATTACCATGTTATGAACATTATGTAATTATTTAAGTTAATAACGTTCATTTTGTTGATCTTTGGTACTTGAGTCAAAAATAACCTTCCTATAATTACAAGTTATTCATGTGGTGAAATATCCATTATATCCAGAATTATATTCCTAATGTAGATATCATATATATCATATATATCCATTATATACATGCATTTATAATTTTACATAACATTTAGAGGTAAGAAATGAAATGCACCGTCCATGGAGACGGTAAGCCGTACGTACGCATGAACGCTACTTTCATTTCTATTTCATATTTAATGGAATGAAATTATAATTATATAAAGTTATAATATAATTAAATTATAATATAATGTATAATACCATTTACTCCATCCTTTATACATCCCACATATGGCATTAACGATTCAAATCACTTTGAGGGGACGGTAGTTCGCACTTCCTAAAATAAAAATATCGCGTTTACCCATAATGGAAACCATAAAGGTATGCCATAAATGAAAAATACAGAAGCTTAAGTAAAACATAAAAATATTATATGTCATATATAAATATAGTGACATATTAATGGCCACATTTTAAGGTGTTATATGACTTTTGAACAATCATCGTTTCGTGAGGCAGGAATTCGCCATCCACAGAAACAGTATGTTCTTTAACCATTAGATGTAGGTGTGTGTAAGTGTAGCTTGAATACTTCTTATAAAAACATCCTATTATATTGAAGATACTGGTTTTGTTACAAAATATAGTAATAAAAAGAGTTTAAGGGGTTGGAGAAGCAAAATAAAACAAAATAACATAAGAGAAGACATTACCTTAAAATCGGGTAACTCTTTTTTATTTGAGCTCAAAGGCTTCCTTGGGAAGACTTCTGCCAAAAGTGAGGATTATAGGAGTAATAGTGGGATGTGGAGAGACAAAATGGGCAGGTTTGGTCCGAGCCAAAGGCTTGAGAGGTTTGGGTAATGTGGTAGTGGTGGGGGCCTTTTATAAGAGGAGAGGAGGGGCACTCTTGGAAAGTTATAAAAGGTTACTTTATTATAAAATGCTTTTCGGATTTAAAAGGTCCCAAAATTATATATTTCAAGTATAAGGTCAAAATAGTTCGAAATACATCCATCCAATAGGTTTTTTACATGTTTAGGTCTTAGAGTTTTCATTATATTCTCATTTTATTTAAATCGTTAAATAATGAGGTAATCGTTGCATCATCATGGTGTCATAAATAATTTAATTTATTTAATATTTAAAAATTATAAAAAAATATCATAATATAGGAAATATTTTTATCTTTCTAGTGAATATTTATAGTCAAAACTATTACTTGTATATCCCCATTTAAAAATTGTTTTAGTAAAACAACTCATGTTTGTGACATTTTTATTTTAACATTAAATAAAAAGTTTTTAATGTCATTTTCCTACCAAATTGGCTCCATGAGGTCCCCAAGTTGACACATGGATTGTATTGGTCGGTAATGAATCATACAATAGGGGTAGGAAAAGTTTAAATGTAATTTCATATTATTATAACATTATATTTACCTTAAGTTACACTAATTACCTTTAATCACGATTAATTAAACTTAAAAGTTACTATTCACCAAAAATTATTTTTATCCCATTGAACCACATTTTACTTCCTAATGACAACCATGTATGTATTATTTTTGAAAATAAAATCACAGAAGTGGTAATGTTTCATTTAAACGAAAAATCAGTTTTTTAACTACCACTTAGTGGTTTCACTATTCATCAAAAATTGAAGTTTTTCAGAACAATGCCAAAATTTCACCCTAAGCTATAATTGATATTATGAATTCAAAAATGATTTCTATTTTACAAAATTCCAAACATATAAGTTGCATTAATTAATTTTATAACTAATTCTCGTTGTCACAATAAATAGCGTGTTTTTAAGAAACAATATATATCAAAAGATTGACAATTGTTTATGTCCAATTTCAAAGTGAAATTAATTCTAATGAACACCATTTGATAAAATGGTAAAAATATATTCTAATTATACTTTAAAACCACTCAATAGTATAATTTATCACTATAAATTATTTTTATTAAAAAAGCTGTTTTTAAGTATTTTTCACTATTCATAAAAAAATTAGAAGTTCTCAGAAAATTACAAAAAATTCAACTTAGGATAATTTCAATATTCCAAATACAAAAACGAAGTCCATTTGGAAAGATAAAATTTATAAAATTTAAAAAAGTAGGTATTACTATTCATAACGGCTACTTTGATTGGTTGTGGTGTGTGTTAGAACTCGAAGTTTCGTACAACACACGCTACTGTATTATTCAAAGAGAAGTGTTCCATGGAAGCTTGGGGTCTAACATTATGCCCTCCTTCAATTAATTTCATCCTAGAAATTTCATATAATATCACTATATAAAAAGACTCAGGTGATTCTTCGTCATAAGTTCCTCGGGTTCCCATGTTGCCTCCTCCATCTTATGGTTTCTCCATAGAACTTTTACCAGACGAGTCGTCTGGTTTCTCAGCACTTGTTCTCTTGTATCAAGAATCCTGACGGGCTCTTCGCAATAAGACAGATCGGGTTCCAGTTCTAATTTCTCATAGGTGAGTACATGCGTTAGTTCAGGCATGTATTTTCTCAACAGTGATACGTGAAATACATCGTGAACTTTGGAGAGACTTGGCGGCATTACCAAACGGTAAGTTACAGCCCCAATTCGTTCTAGAATTTCGAAGGGTCCGATGTACCTGGGACTCAATTTACCATTCTTACTGAAACGTATAACTCCCTTCCATGGAGATACCTTCAAGAAAACATGATCTTTTACTTGAAATGCCAAATCCTTCCTTCGGTTGTCGGCATAGCTCTTCTTCCTACTTTCAGCTTCTTTGATGTGGTTTTGGATTACTTTCACCTTTTCCATCGTTTCCTCCACCAATTCCGGACCTACAAGTTTTCTTTCACCAACTTCATCCCAACAGGTTGGTGTGCGACATCTCTTTCCATATAATGCTTCATATGGTGCCATCTGAATACTTGAATGGAAGCTATTGTTATAGGAAAATTCTACCAGAGGTAAATATTGATCCCACATTCCTTGAAAGTCAAGTGAGCATGATCTCAAAATGTCTTCTATGGTTTGAATAGTTCTTTCTGATTGTCCATCTATTTGAGGGTGGAAAGAAGTGCTCAAACGAAGTTCAGTATCCAAGGCCTTCTAAAGACTTTTCCAGAATCTTGATGTAAAACGGGGATCACGATCCGAGACAATCGACAGGTGTACTCCATGAAGTCTCACAGCTTCATTAATATATAGTCTTGCTAGATGTTCAAGTGGTAGATCTTCCCTTATTGCAAGAAAATGTGCTGACTTTGTGAGACGATCAACAATGACCCATATTGCGTCATTCCTTCTAGAAGTCTTTGGTAGTCCCATGAAAAAATCCATCATAATATTATCCCATTTCCACTCATGTATGGGAAGAGGTTGAAATACTCCACCAGGCAGTTGCCTTCCAGCTTTCACTTGTTGAAAAACCATACATCTTGACAAAAAATTAGCAATCTCCCTCTTCATGTTGTCCCACCAAAAATGTCCCTTTAAATATCTATACATTTTGGTGCTCCTAGGGTGTATAGAGAAATTGGAACTATGAGAATCATCCAACAATTCCCTCTTTAAATCAGGTATATCGGGAACACAAAGTCTCCTCCCAAATTTCAAAATTCCATCTTCATACACAAAGTCACTCAATCGCCCATCATTCACAGCTTTAATCTTCTTTTTCAACTCTTCATCATAGGCCTGAGAACACTTTAACCTTTCTAGTAAATATGGTTTGGCAAACATTTGAAAAACTTTTGATGTTTCACCCTCCATGGTAATTCCCATATCTATCTTTACTAGATCCATTGAAATAGGATCCCTTTCCACTCTCATCATGTTCAGAAATCCCTGATCTTTTCTACTCAAAGCATATGCAACCTTATTTGCCTTCCCTGGGTGGTAGTGTATCATTAAATCATAATCCTTGAGTAGTTCAAGCAATCGCCTTTGCCTCATGTTGAGTTTTTTTTGTGAGAAAATATATTTTAAACTCTTGTGATCGGTATATATCTCACATTTTTCACCATAGAGATAATGTCTCCATATCTTCAAGGCTAAGATTACAGCAGCTAACTCAAGATCATGAGTAGGATATTTCTGCTCATGAATTTTTAGCTGTCGTGATGCATAGGCAATAACCCTATCATTCTGCATAAGAACACAACCAAGTCCTTTCATTGATGCATCACTATAAATAACGAACCCATCATTCCCTGATGATAGAGTAAATATAGGAGAGTTGACTAATCTTCTCTTCAGTTCTTCAAAACATTCTTTACACTCTTTTTTCTAGAAAAATTTAACCCCTTTATGTGTGAGCTTCGTTAATGGGTTATCCAATCGGGCAAAATTCTGGACAAAATGTCGATAATAACATGCCAAACCAATAAAGCTGTGCACCTCGGTTATACTCTTCGTTGCTGGCCATTCTTGGATTGCCATGGTCTTAGAAGGATCAATGGAAATTCCATCCTTAGAGACAATATGGCCAAGAAAATAAATCTCCTGAATCCATAATTCACACTTGCTAAACTTCCCATATAATTCATGCCTTCTAAGAGTCTTCAAGATAATGCGCAAGTGATTTTCATGATCTTAGTAGATTTTGGAGTATACCAAGACATCATCAATAAATACCACCAAAAAATCATCAAGATATTACTTGAAAACTCTATTCATTAGATCCATGAATACAGAGGGTGCATTAGTCAACTCAAAAGGCATTCCTGTAAACTCGTAATGCCTGTACCATATTTGAAATGTTGTCTTCGGAATGTCTTCCTTCTTCACACACAACTGATGGTATCCAGATCGAAGTTCAATCTTTGAAAAGTATTTAGCTCCATGCAATTGGTCAAAAAAATCATCAATGCGAGGTAGGGGATACTTGTTCTTTATTGTTATAGCAGTGATTTCCTTGTAGTCAATGCACAACCTCATAGATCCATCTTTCTTCTTAACAAAAAGGAAAGGGTATCCCCATGGAGAAACACTAGGGCAAATAAATCCCTTATTAATCAATTCCTCTAGTTGTTTCTTTTGTTCAACTAATTCCACAGTGGCCATTCTATAAGGGTTCTTCGATATAGGCCTTGATCCAGGAATTAAATCGATGGAAAACTCAACTTCTCATTCTGGAGGATGTCCAGGTAAATCTTCCAGAAACACATCTTCATATTCTTTCACAATAGTTATATCCTCTATTTGAAAATTCCTTTCCTCGCCCTTAGTCATTTCATTCTCTTCCTCCCCAATAATTGAATTTAGTTGAGCTACTGGGGGTGGATCTAAATAAGAATTAGGTGGTGACGATTCTGCTCTAATAATAAGGTGTTCCTTATCATCATCATCAAAAATCATAACCTCCTTCTTCTTACAATAAATCTTTGTATCATAGTCCGAAATCTAATCCATACCAAGGATTATATCAAACTCAATCATAGGTATGACAATGAGATCAGCGGATAAAGAACATTTATGTGCTCTAATGGGGACTGATTCACAAAACATTGTCGCAATGATACTTCCCTTAGGAGTTTTGACTGATAATTCTCTTACTAAATCAAATTGGAAATATCTAATTTTCTTAGCAAACTGGGAAGATATGAAACAATGTGATGATCCAGAATCAAATAATGCATTTTCTAAACTTGAGGAAACCATTAAATTACCTTCCACCACATCTTTCGGAGCTTCAACCTCAATAGTAGTGATAGCATAAGCTTGGTATTGATCCCTTGGCCTCTTCTCAGGTAAGTTCCCCTGACGCTTAGGACATTCATTTTCATAATGTCCCATTTCTCTACAATTATATCATTTCAAATTGACAGCAACTTTCTTTCCCTTGCAATCATGAGCTTGGTGGCCTTTTTCACCACACTTATAACAGACTCTCATTCCCTTCAAGCAAGTATCGGGGTGTTTCTTCCCACATTTACTGCAGGACTGATATTCAACTTTTCCCTTCTTCCCCTTATTTCCATTTCCAGATTGATCAGAAGATCTCTTCTTTTCTTTATTGCTTTAAAGTCATAAGACTTAGAGAATTACTTTTCCGTCTTGATAGCACACGAGACAATATCTTCGTACGATGAGAAGGTTTTTGAGACTAATGCTCGACGGAGAAATGGTTTTAACCCATCAAAGAAACGATCAATCTTACTTCTTGGGTTACGTATATAATCTGCAGCATGTCTCTCTAACCTTGTAAAGTTAGCCTCATACTTTGCGACATTCTCATCCTCCTTCTGCCTTAGACTCAGAAATTGTCTTTCCATATATTCTCGATGGTCATGTGGAAAGGATTTTTCTAAGAAAATTTCCTTAAACTCCCTCCATTCCATACTTGATACTTCTTCATCTTCCTTTTTGTTTTGAATCAGCGACCACCATTGATCGGCATCTCCAATGAGGCGGTAGACTGCCATGACAACCTTCTCCCTTTCGCTACTCCCCAAGGCGTGGAATATTTTCTCTAAGGAGTTTATCCATTGCTCATCTACTAATGGATTTGTAACCCCATTAAATGTTGGTGGTTGTTTCCTCATGAAGCCGTATAACATTGATCCTCCATGTTGCAGATCAGGGTACTCCATACGAGTAAGGTTATTATTCATAACCTGAGTGAGTTCTCCCAGTATGGTAATAAGTTGATCAGAACCAGTTTTATCTCCAGCTCCACAATAATTATCTTGAGCAGGAGGGAAATCCCTACACGGAGTGCATGCATTGATATGGTTTCCTTTCCTCCCACTAGGCACCATTTCTAAACAATGTCATAAACTAGATTAGTTTATGAATTAAAATACATAATTCCATACTTGTAAAACACTTAACATAAATTGAACTATTTGTGGATATAATCCATAATCATAAAAATGTTTTCTTTGAGAAATTATGTACTCATAATACCTTCATAATGGTTTGTAAAGAAAATGATAATTATCCTAAGCATATCCCTCAGGAGTGTTGTAACCAAGAGTGCAGCAAGGCCCGTTGTCGTGCACTAGTTCCCGTTCGAGTCTAGCTCAAAGCGGTGTTTTCGGGTTTTACCCTTAGGTACATATGTGCCAGATCCGCCTCTATCTTCTCGTATCCACACAGGGATGTATTGCTCGGAAAACTCACAAAATATCTATAATACCAAAATTCTAGGAAGTTCTTCTATACTAATCCTCAAATTCTATCTTCGGGCTATGTGCTCTAATCAGATTTTATCTAAATCTATCTTCCAAGGTTAGTACTAAACTGCCTCTGATACCAACTGTAATGCCCCAACCCCAGTTACCCAGAGTCGGTGCATTATTGTGTAACATTGGCATGATCACAAAAGATCAAGTCTCGAAAGACCGATTAGTTTAGTAGCCCTGGAAACACTAGATACATTCATAAATGTTACATTACAACATAAAGTGAAAAACTACAACAACATAGTCTCCATTTTCCATACTCATATCCCCTTCAGACTATCCCTGCAGGTCATTCCTAAAATACTTCTTCACATCCTGGAAAAATTAAAACATTGAAAGGGGTGAGCTCAGATGCTCAGTAAGGATAACAATATAGCAGAAGCTTTCATAAATAAACATTAACATTTAAGGCAATGCATAACTAAAAAAAAGACTTTTAAACTTGAAATTCAGCATAATATGGAAAAAATAAAATGAAATCATGCCATTTACTTATTCACATGGATATTCTACTAGTCGAATAATCACATTCAATATCAATAACCACTTTCATAATGATGGAATTCATAATGCCAGACTATCATAACCATGTAGCCAAGGCCTCATGCCAAGACTACAAATAAGATTTTGTCAAGGCCTCATGCCAAGACACTAGTTTGTCTCATGAGACCTACTGATGCATCAAGGAGCTATAGCGGGCTCCACCCATCACTTATTAAGTCCAATGCATTCCTCATATGAATAGGTTTAAACATATCATAATCCATAACATAATCATATCACATAAAACATGCTTAAAGGAAACATAACATTTCCACATTTCAATCACAAGATATCAATACAACACATTGATATAATAAAAACACTTTCAAAACCATTTTCAATACCAAAATAAAAGAAAACTAAAACTTTGTATTTATTTTTCATTTAAAAAAAAGTTATGGCTTGTAGAGGAAGCCGAAACTCAAATAATGGTCACGGTGGTGGAGAAGTCGTTGTCACCGCATACGTACAAAAAAAATTATTATTTCGTTTAGTAAAAATGCTTCGTATAAAAATATTCCTTTTGAATAAAAGTAAAATTCAAAGGGGTTTATACACCGTATAAAAAAAGTTGTGTATAAAACAAAATATGCCTCAATGAAAGGAGATTGAGACAAAGTCCTTTATAAAGATCATTTTTTTAAATAAAATAGATCTATTATGTGTATTCACTATAAGTACACATAAATACAGTACAAATACAATATAGGACATAATAATATCATGATATAATTTGAAAGTAGGAGATTAACCCAAAGAATGGAAATTGGATAAATAAGTTCCCTTACCTTGTGTCTGACATGACTCGGTCGTTCTTTAACCTCCTGAATAATAAACTAGAGTTAATTTCTTTTTTCTTAAGAACCTTTTACATTTTCATTATTCCTTTTATATCACTTATTACCATGTTATTAACATTATGTAATTATTTAAGTTAATAGTGGTCATTTTTTCGATCTTTGTTACTTGAGTCAAAAATAACCTTCTTATAATTACAAGTTGTTCATGTGTTGAAATATCCATTATATCCAGAATTATATTCCTAATTTAGATATCATATATATCATATATATCTAGTATATACATGTATTTATAATATTACATAACATTTGGAGGTAAGAAATGAAATGCACCGTTCATGGAGACGGTAAGTTGTACGTACGCATGGACGTTACTTTCATTTCTATTTCATATTTAATGGAATCAAATTATAATTATATAAAGTTATAATATAATTACAGTATAATATAATGTATAATACCATTTACTTCATCCTTTATACATCCCACATATGACATTAACGATTCAAATAACTTTGAGGGGCGGTAGTCCGCACTTCCTAAAATGAAAATATCGTGTTTACCCATAATGGAAACCATAAAGGTATGCCATTAATGAAAAATAAAGAAGCTTAAGTAAAACATAAACATATTATATATCATATATAAATATATTTACATCTTAATGGCCACCTTTTAAGGTGTTATATGAGTGTTGAACAATCATCGTTTCGTGAGGCAGAAATTCGCCATCCACAGAAACAGTATGTTCTTTAACCATTAGATGTAGGTGTGAGTAAGTGTAGCTCAAATACTTCTTATAAAAACATCTTATTATATTGAATATACTGGTTTTGTTACAAAATAAAGGAATAAAAATATTTTAAGGGGTTGGAGAAGCAAAATAAAACAAAATAACATAAGAGAAGACATTACCTTAAAATCAGGTAACTCTTTTTGATTTGAGGTCAGAGGATTCCTTGGGAAGACTTCTGCCCAAAGTGAAGATTATAGAAGTAAGAGTGGGATTTGGAGAGACAAAATGGGTAGGGTTGTCCGAGCCAAAGGCTTGAGAGGTGTGGGTAAGGGGGTAGTGGTGGGGGCCTTTTATAAGAGGAGAGGAGGGGCACTCTTGGAAAGTTATAAACGGTTACTTTATTATAAAATGATTTTAGGATTTAAAAGGTCCCAAAATTATATATATCTAGGATAAGATGATAATAGTTCTAAATACATCCATCCAATAGGTTTTTGACATGTGTATGTCTTATATTTTTCATTATAGTTTCATTTTATTTAAATCGTTAAATAATGAGGTAATCGCTGCATCATCATGGTGTCATAAATAATTTAATTTATTTAATGTCTAAAAATTATAAAACAAATATCATAATGTAGGAAATATTTTTATCTTTATAATGAATATTTATAGTCAAAAATAAGACTTGTATAACCCCATTTAAAAAAATTTTAGTAAAACAACTCATGTTTGTGACATTTTTATTTTAACATTAAATAAACAGTTTTTAATGTCATTTTCCTACCAAAGTGGCTCCATGGGGTCCCCAAGTTGACCCATGGATTGTCTTGGTAATCCATGACTCATCCAACAGGGGTAGGACAAGTGTAAAGGTAATTTCATAATATTATAACATTATATTTATCTTAAGTTACACTAATTACCTTTAATCGCGATTAATTAAACTTAAAAGTTACTATTCACCAAAAATTATTTTAATACCATTGAACCACATTTTACTTCCTAATGAAAACCATTTATGTCGTATTTTTTAAAATCAAATCATAGAAGTGTTAATGTTTCATTTAAATGAAAAATCAGTTTTTTAACTACCACTTAGTGGTTTCACTATTCATCAAAAATTGAAGTTTTTCAGAACAATGCCAAAATTTCACCCTAAGCTATAATTGATATTCCAAATTCAAAAATGATGTCTATTTTACAAAATTAAAAACATATAAGTTGCATTAATTAATTTTATAACTAATTCCCACTGTCACAACAAATAGCGTGTTTTTAAGAAACTATATATATCAAAAGATTGACAATTTTTTATGTCCAATTTCAAAGTCAAATTAATTCTAATGAACACCATTGGATAAAATGGTAAAAATATATTCTAATTATACTTTAAAACCACTCAATAGTATAATTTATCACAATAAATTATTTTGATTAAAAAAGTTGTTTTTAAGTATTTTTCACTATTCATAAAAAAATCGGAAGTTCTTAGAAAATTACACAAAATTCAACTTAGGATAATTTCGATATTCTGAATACAAAAACGAAGTCCATTTGGAAAGATAAAATTTATAAAATTTCAAAAATTAGGTATTACTATTCATAATGGCTACTTTGATTGGTTGTGGTGTGTGTTAGAACTCGAAGTTGCGTACAACACACGCTACTATATTATTCAAAGAGAAGTGTACCGTGGAAGCTTGGGGTGTTACATTCTCCCCTACTTCAAATAATTTCGTCCTCGAAATTTCATACAATATCTCTGTATAAAAAGACTCGGGTGATTCTTCATCATAAGTTCCTCGGGTTCCCACGTTGTATCCTCCATCTTATGGTTTCTCCATAGAACTTTTACCAGACGAGTCGTCCGGTTTCTCAGCACTTGTTCTCTTATATCAAGAATCCTGACGAGCTCTTCGCAATAAGACAGATCGGGTTCAAGTTCTAATTCCCCATAGGTGAGTACATACATTGGGTCAGGCATGTATTTTCTCAGCAGTGATACGTGGAATACATCGTGAACTTTGGAGAGACTTGGAGGCATTGCTAAATGGTAAGCTACAGCCCCAATTAGTTCTAGAATTTCGAAGGGTCTGATGTACCTGGGACTTAATTTACCCTTCTTATCGAAATGTATAACTCCCTTCCATGGAGATACCTTCAATAAAACATGATCTCCTACCTGAAATTCCAAATCCTTCCTTCGGTTTTCGGCATATCTCTTCTGCCAACTTTGAGCTACTTTATGTGGTTTTGGATTACTTTCACCTTTTCCATCGTTTCCTCCACCAATTCTGGGCCTACAAGTTTTCTTTCACCAACTTCATCCCAACAGGTTGGTGTGCGACATCTCTTTCCATATAACGCTTCATATGGTGCCATTTGAATACTTGAATGGAAGCTATTGTTATAGAAAAATTCTACCAGAGGTAAATATTGATCTTACATTCCTTGAAAGTCAAGTGAGCATGATCTCAACTTTCCTTCTAAGGTTTGAATAGTTCTTTCTGATTGTCCATCTGTTTGAGGGTGGTAAGCAGTGCTCAAATGATGTTTAGTATCCAAGGCCTTCTGAAAACTTTTCCAGAATCTTGATGTAAAACGGGGATCACGATCTGAGATAATCGATAGGGGTACTCCATGAAGTCTCACAACTTCATTAATATATAGTCTTTCTAGACATTCAAGTGGTAGATCTTCCCTTATAGCAAGAAAATGTGCTGACTTCGTGAGACGATCAACAATGTCCCATATTGCGTCATTCCTTCTAGGAGTATTTGGTAGTCCCATGACAAAATCCATCGTAATATTATCCCATTTCCACTCAGGTATGGGAAGAGGTTGAAATACTCCACCAGGCTGTTTCCTTCCAGCTTTCACTTGTTGACAAACCATACATCTTGACACAAAATCAACAATCTCCCTCTTCATTTTGTCCCACCAAAAATGTCCCTTTTAAATATCTATACATTTTGGTGCTCCCATGGTGTATATAAAAATTGGAACTATGAGAATCATCCAAGAATTCCCTCTTTAAATCAGGTATATCGGGAACACAAAGTCTCCTCCCAAATTTCAAAATTCCATCTTCATACACAAAGTCACTCAATCACCCATCATTCACAGCTTTAATCTTCTTTTTCAACTCTTAATCATCGGCCTGAGAACACTTTATCCTTTCTAGTAAAGATGGTTTGGAAACCATTTGAAATTTTTTTGATGTTTCACCCTCCATGGTGATTCCCATATCCATCTTTACTAGATCCATGAAAATAGGATCCCTTTCCACTCTCATCGTGTTCAAAACTCCATGATCTTTTCTACTCAAATCATCTGCAACCTTATTTTCCTTCCTTGGGTGGTAGTGTATCGTGCAATCATAATCCTTGAGTAGTTCAAGCCATTTCCTTTTCCTCATGTTGAGTTATTTTTGTGAGAAAATATATTTCAAACTCTTGTGATCGGTATATATCTCACATTTTTCACCATAGAGATAATGTCTCCATATCTTCAAGGAAAAGATTACTGTAGCTAACTCGAGATCATGAGTAGGATAGTTCTGCTCATGAATTTTTAGTTGTCGTGATGCATAGGCAATAACCCTATCATTCTGCATAAGGACACAACCAAGTCCTTTCATTGATGCATCACTATAAATAACGAACCCATCATTCCCTGATGGTAGAGTCAATATAGGAGTGTTGACTAATCTTCTCTTCAGTTATTCAAAACATTCTTCACACACTTTTTTCCGGACAAATTTTACCCCTTTACGTGTGAGCTTCATTAATGGGTTAGCCAATCGGGCAAAATTCTGGACAAAACGTCGATAAAAACATGCCAAACCAATAAAGTTGCGTACCTTAGTTATACTCGTCGGTGCTGGCCATTCTTGGATTGCCTTGGTCTTAGAAGGATAAATGGAAATTTCATCCCTAGAGACAATATGGCCAAGAAAAGAAATCTCCTCAAGCCAGAATTCACACTTGCTAAACTTCCCATATAATTCATGCCTTCTAAGAGTCTTCAAGATAATGCGCAAGTGATTTTCATGATCTTCATAGCTTTTGGAGTATACAAATATATCATCAATAAATACCACCACAAAATCATCAAGATATTCCTTGAAAACTCTATTCATTAGATCCATGAATATAGAGGGTGCATTAGTCAATCCAAAAGGCATTACTGTAAACTCATAATGCCCGTACCTTGTTCCAAATGCTGTCTTCGGAATGTCTTCCTTCTTCACACACAACTGATGGTATCAAGATCGAAGGTCAATCTTTGAAAATTATTGAGCTCCATACAATTGCTCAAATAAATCATCAATGCGAGGTAGGGGATACTTGTTCTTTATTGTTATAGCATTTATCTTCCTGTAGTCAACGCACAACCTCATAGATCCATCATTCTTCTTTACAAAAAGGACAGGGGCTCCCCATGGAGAAACACTAGGGAAAATAAATCCATTATTACTCAATTCCTCTAGTTGTTTCTTTAGTTCAAATAATTCCAAAGTGGCCATTCTATAAGGGGTCTTCGATATAGGCCTTGATCCAGGAATTAAATCAATGGAAAACTCAACTTCTCGTTCTGGAGGATGTCCAGGAAAATCTTCCGGAAACACATCCACATATTCTTTCACAATAGGTACATCCTCTATTTGAACATTCCTTTCCTCTCCCTTAGTCATTTCATTCTCTTCCTCCCCAATAATTGAATTTAGTTGAGCTACTGGGGGTGGATCTAAATAAGAATTAGGTGGTGACGATTCTGATCTAAAAATAAGGTGTCCCTTATCATCATCATCAAAAATCGTAACCTCCTTCTTCTTACAATAAATCTACATATCATAGTCCGAAATCCAATCCATACCGAGGATTATATCAAACTCAATCATAGGTATGACAATGAGATCAGTGGATAAATAACATTTATGTGCTCTAATGGGGACTGATTCACAAAACTTTGTTGCAATGATACTTCCCTTAGAAGTTTTTACTGACAATTATCTTGTTAAATAAAATTGGAAATATCCAATTTTCTTAGCAAAATGGGATGATATGAAACAATGTGATGATCCAGAATCAAATAATGCATTTTCTAAACTTGAGGAAACCATTGAATTACCTGCCACCACGTCTTTAAGAGCTTCAACCTCAGTAGTAGTGATAGCATAATCTTGGCCTTGATCCCTTGTCCTCTTCTGAAGTAAGTTCCCCTGATGCTTAGGACATTCATTTGCATAATGTCCCATCTCTCTACAATTATAGCATTCCACATTGACATCAAATTTCTTTCACTTGCAATCATGATCTTGGTGGCCTTTTTCACCACACTTGTAACAGACTCCCATTCCCTTCAAGCAAGTACCGAAGTGTTTCTTTCCACATTTACTGCAGGAATGATATTCAACTTTTCCCTTCTTCCCCTTATTTCCATTTCCAGATTGATCAGAAGATATCTTCTTTTATTTCTTTTCTTTAAATTCATAAGACTTATAGAATTCCTTTTCTATCTTAATAGCACACGAGACAATATCTTCGTACGACGTGAAGGTTTGTGAGACTAATTATCGACAGAGAAATGGTTTTAACCCATCAAAAAAATGATCAATCTTACTTCTTGGGTTACGTATATAATCTGCAGCATGCCTTGCTAACCTTGTAAAGTTAGCCTCATACTTTGCGACATTCTCATCCTCCTTCTACCTCAGACTCAAAAATTACCTTTCCATATCTGCTCGATGGTCATGGGGAAAGTATTTTTCTAAGAAAATTTCCTTAAACTCCCTCCATTACATACTTGATACTTCTTCATCTTCCTTTGTGTTTTGAATCAGCGACCACCATTGATCAGCATCTCCAGTGAGGTGGTAGACTGCCATGACAACCTTCTCCCTTTCGCTACTCCCCAAGGCGTGGAATATTTTCTCTAAGGAGTTTATCCATTTCTCATCTACTAATGGATTTGTACCCCCATTAAATGTTGGCATTTTTTGCCTCATGAAGCGATCTAAAATTGATCCTCCATGTTGCGGATCAAGGTGCTCCATACGAGTAAGGTTATTATTCATAAACTGAGTGAGTTGTCCCAGTATGGTAATAAGTTGATCAGCACCAGTTGTATCTCCATCACCACAATAATTATCTTGAGTAGGAGGGAAATCCCTACACGGAGTGCGTGCATTGATACGGTTTCCATTCCTCCCACTCGACACCATTTCTAAACAATGGCATAAACTATATTAGTTTATGAATTAAAATACATAATTCCATACTTGTAAAACACTTAACATAAATTTAACTATTTATGGATATAATCCATAATCATAAAAAAAATTTCTTTAAGGAAGTATGTTCTCATAAGCCCTTCATAATGGTTTGTAAAGAAAATGATAATTATCCTAAGCATATCCCCTGGGAGTGTCGTAACCAAGAGTGTAGCAAGGCCCGTTGTCGTGCACCAGTTCCCGTTCGAGTCTAGCTCAACGCGGTGTTTTTAGGTTTTACCCCTAGGTACATTTGTGCCAGAGCCGCCTCTACCTGCTCATATCCAGACAGGAATGTATTGCTCGGAAAACTCACAAAATCTCTATAATACCAAAATTCTAGGAAGTTCTTCTATACTAATCATCAAAGTCTATCTTCGGGCTATGTGCTCTAATCAAAGTTTATCTAAATCTAGCTTCTGAAGTTAGTATTAAACTGCCTCTGATACCAACTGTAACGTCCCAACCCCAGTTACCCAGAGTCGGTGCATTATTGAGTAACATTGGCATGATCACAAAAGATCAAGTCTCGAAAGACCAATTAGTTTAGTAGCCTTGGAAACACTAGATACATTCATAAATGTTACATTACAACATAAAGTGAAAAACTAAAATAACACAGTCTCCATTTTCCACACTCATATCCCCTTCAGACTATCCCTGCAAGTCATTCCTAAAATACTTATTCACATCCTGGAAAAATTAAAACATTGAAAGGGGTGAGATCAGATGCTCAGTAAGGATAACAATATAGCGGAAGCTTTCATAAATAAACATTAACATTTAAGGAAATGTATAACTTAAACAAAAGCCTTTTAAACTTGAACTTCAGCATAATATGGCAAAAATAAAATTAAATAATGCCATTTACTTATTCACGTGGTTATTTTACTAGTTTAATAATCACATGCAATATCAATAACCACTTTCATAATGATGGAATGAATAATGCCAGACTATCATAACCACGTAGCCGAGGCCTCGTGCCAAGACTACAAATAAGATTTTGTCAAGGCCTCGTGTCAAGACACTAGTTTGTCTCATGAGACAAACCGATGCATCGAGTAGCAATAGCGGGCTCCAACCGTCACTTATTAAGTCCAATGCATTCCTCATATGAACAGGTTTAAACATATCATAATCCATAACATAATCGTATCACATAAAACATGCATAAAGGAAACATAACATTTCTACATTTCAATCATAAGATATCAATACAACACATTGATATAATAAAAACACTTTCAAATCCATTTTTAATACCAAAATAAAAAAATTAAAACTTTGTATTTATTTTTCATTTAAAATAAAGTTATGGCTTGTAGAGGAAGCCGAAACTCAAATAATGGTCACGGCGGTGGAGAAGTCATTGTCGCCGCATACGTACAAAAAAACATTCTTTTTTTTGTTTATTAAAAATGCTTCGTATAAAAAGATTCCTTTTGAATAAAAGTAAAATTCAAAGGGGTTTATACACCGTATAAAAAAAAGTTGTGTATAAAACAAAATATGCCTCAATGAAAGGAGATTGAGACAAAGTCCTTTACAAAGATCATTTTTTTAAATAAAATATATCTATTATGTGTATTCACTATAAGTAAACATAAATACAGTACAAATACAAGATAGGACATAATAATATCATGACATAATTTGAAAGGAGGAGATTAACCCAAAGAATGGAAATTGGGTTAAGAAGTTCTCTTACCTCGTGTCCGACTTAACTCGGTCGTTCTTTAACCTCATGAATAATAAACTAGAGTTAATTTATTTTTTATTAAGAACCTTTTACATGTTCATTATTCCTTTTAAATCACTTATTACCATGTTATTAACATTATGTAATTATTTACGTTAATAACGGTCATTTTGTCGATCTTTGGTACTTGAGTCAAAAATAACCTTCTTATAATTACAAGTTGTTCATGTGGTGAAATATTCGTTATGTCATGAATTATATTCCTAATGTAGATATCATATATATCATATATATACATTATATACATGCATTTATAATATTACATAACATTTAGAGGTAATAAATGAAATGCACCGTTCATGGAGACCGTAAGCCGTACGTACGCATGAACGCTACTTTCATTTCTATTTCATATTTAATGGAATGAAATTATAATTATATAAAGTTATAATATAATTCCAGTATAATATAATGTATAATACAATTTACTACATCCTTTATACATCCCACATATGGCATTAACGATTCAAATCACTTTGAGGGGGCGGTAGTCCTCACTTCCTAAAATGAGAATATCGCGTTTACCCATAATGGAAACCATAAAGGTATACCATAAATGAAAAATACAGAAGCTTAAGTAAAACATAAACATATTATATATCATATATAAATATAGTTACATCTTAATGTCTACCTTTGAAGGTGTTATATGAGTGTTGAACAATCATCGTTTCGTGAGGCAGAAATTCTCCATCCACAGAAACAGTATGTTCTTTAACCATTAGATGTAGGTGTGTGTAAGTGTAGCTCGAATACTTCTTATAAAAACATCCTAGTATATTTAAGATACTGTTTTTGTTACAAAATAAAGGAATAAAAATAGTTTAAGGGGTTGTAGAAGCAAAATAAAACAAAATAACACAAGAGAAGACATTACCTTAAAATCGGGTAACTCTTTTTGATTTGAGGTCAAAGGATTCCTTGGGAAGAATTATTCCCAAATTGAGAATTATAAAAGTAAGATTGGGATGTGTAGAGACAAAATGTGCAGGGTTTCGCCGATCCAAAGGCTTGAGAGGTGTGGGTAAGGTGGTAGTGGTGGGGGCCTTTTATAAGAGGAGAGGAGGGGCACTCTTGGAAAGTTATAAAAGGTTACTTTATTATAAAATGATTTTTGGATTTAAAAGATCCAAAAATTATATATTTCAAGGATAAGGTGATAAGAGTTTGAAATAAATCCATACAATAGGTTTTTTACATGTGTAGGTCTTATATTTTTCATTATCTTTTCATTTTATTTAAATCGTTAAATAATGAGGTAATCATTGCATCATCATGGTGTCATAAATAATTTAATTTATTTAATGTCTAAAAATTATAAAAAAATATCATGATGTAGGAAATCTTTTTATATTTCTAATTAATATTTATAGACAAAAATATGACTTGCATAACCCCATTTAAAAATTGTTTTAGTAAAACAACTCATGTTTGTGACATTTTTATTTTAACATTAAATAAAAAGTTTTTAATGTCATTTTCCTACCAAAGTGGCTCCATGGGGTCCCCAAGTTGACCCATGGATTTTCTTGGTCTTCCATGACTCATCAAATAGGGGTAGGAAAAGTGTAAAGGTAATTTCATATTATTATAACATTATATTTACCTTAAGTTACACTAATTACCTTTAATCGCGATTAATTAAACTTAAAAGTTACTATTCACCAAAAATTATTTTAATATAATTGAACCACATTTTACTTTCTAATGACAACCACGTATGTTGGATTTTTGAAAATCAAATCACAGAAGTGGTAATGTTTCATTTAAATGAAAAATCAGTTTTTTAACTACCACTTAGTGGTTTCACTATTCATCAAAAATTGAAGGTTTTCAGAACAATGCCAAAATTTCATCCTAATCTATAATTGATATTCAGAATTATAAAATGATTTATATTTTAGAAAATTCCAAACATATAAGTTTCATTAATTAATTTTATAACTAATTCCCGTTGTCATAACAAATAGCGTGTTTTTAAGAAACAATATATATCAAAAGATTGATAATTGTTTATATCCAATTTCAAAGTGAAATTAATTCTAATGAACACCATTGGATAAAATGGTAAAAATATATTCTAATTATAATTTAAAACCACTCAATAGTATAACTTTTTACTATAAATTATTTTGATTAAAAAAGTTGTTTTTAAGTATTTTTCACTATTCATAAAAAAATTGGAAGTTCTCAGAAAATTACACAAAATTCAACTTAGGATAATTTCTATATTCCGAATACAAAAACGAATTCCATTTGGAAAGATAAAATTTATAAAAATTCAAAAAGTAGGTATTACTATTCATAACGGCTACTTTGATTGATTGTGATGTGTGTTAGAACTCGAAGTTGCGTACAACACACGCTACTGTATTATTCATGGAGAAGTGTACCGTGGAAGCTTGGGGTGTTACAATGGAACATATAAAAGTATATAATATAATCATGTGATCATATAATCATGGAATCATATAAATGTGGAATAATAATAAAACATTTATTTAGTACGGGTCAAGGCTAACTTCTAATCATGTTTCCCATTTTAGTACGGTTCAAGGCTATCCGCTAATCCCGTTTCACATCGCATCTCGTGCGACTTAACTTTACCCAATGCATTGGAGCACCATATGGGCGCACCCATCTCAACATTTTCATGAATATTTTTTCCACATCAATATTCTTTCAACATAAATAATCATACATAATCAACCATACATATACATAAGGGAACCAATGGAAAGAATTGGGTTCCACAATCATGACATAAAGCATAACCAATGAGCGTATCATGAAAGTGTCCATGAAAGAAAGGTATTAGAACATACATGGAATTTCATAGGGTAAAATAGGCTTATAACATGGTATGTGATGTAAAACAGAAGTGAAAACTTATAAATAATGTATTTGAGAAACATTAGCATCAAAACATTTTTGTGCGGCTTTAAGGAAAATACTATAGATCTTTAAAAATATAAAAGAGGAAAATATTATATATAAAACCAGGATTAAACTAAGAATGTTTCCATAATAAAAATACTGATTTTATAAATACAATGGTGGCTTAAAATATAGAATAGAGTGCACTTGAAATTGGGTAAATTTTTGGGAAGTTCCCTTAAAACGAGTGTGCTTATTGGGAAGTATCGAGGATGGATTCACTTAAAAGCATGTATATCCCCAAAAGATAATGAGAGATGGATCGTGGAACATGAGTTTGTAGCATATAAATATAATTTAGAAGTTTTAAATAAAATAAAAGACAAATACATCTTGGTAAAAAGAAATATAGAGAAACCCGAAGGAATAAAGGAAGTTCGGTTAGAATTCATTACGGTTTATCAGCATGGTATCGGGTGTGACTAAGAGGGATTGATGAGAGATAAAAGGGGTTTCTAATCACTTAGAAATCAAGAGGGAAGTATGAGAGAGGTGCGTAAACATACCCCATCATTTGTTATTACACATAAAAAGTCATAGCATAGAGGAAAATCTTGATTAAGAGTGAAATAGAGAGGATCCCTTACCTTAAATCCATTGGTGTTCTCCACTTGTTATTAAAGTCCAGAATAAAAAAATTTGGATTATTAATTCATAATTCCAGAACCTCTAATATATTTAATTGATTTATTATAACCATTTTTAGTTCATTCAAGGTCTTTTTGATTAGTTATAAGGTTCAATTTCATTGTCCGGGCTCGTTTGTTTACTTGGTTTTAAAAGATCGATTCACTTATATTCAAGTTTGGGTAAACATGAAAGATGGAAGTGGTTGTCAAGAAATTAAGTTATATGATATTAGTTAACATACAGGATATTAAATGGTTTTAAATTTAATTTGGTTTCTTATATTGAAGTCTAACTATTATATAAAACCATAGTGACAACTATTTTTGTTAATCGGTGGATTTGATTACAAAGAACATGTTTTTCTTTATAACTTAATACCATTTGTACAAAAGGATTACAGAACTAAAAATTGGATATATTACATGAATAATAATCTGGTTCAACCATAACACAAATGTTTTCATGGCCATAATTAAAGATTATAATAGAAATTGATAAACTGCTATCCTTGAATGTGCTAAAATAGCATATCTCAAACGGTGCTTTCATTTCTTTCAGACAAAGGGTGGGGAAAGGAGAGAAGATAATAAAATATCCCATTATCATGAAAAAATTTCAGTACAATTATGTTACTGGATTTATCATACTATTATGGTGAAGGGAGGTGAGGAAAGAAATAAAAAGAAAAGAACTGAAAAGAAATGAAGGAATTGGAAAGAGGAATTTACCTCTTGAGACTTTTTCCTTTGAGAACCTATTAATGGGGGGGTTATGGTATTTTGAAGATTCTATGAGCTTTTGTACATGGGGAAGGTTCTTTGGGAGATATTTGGGTATAATATTGGCAAGGAACAAGGCTTGATAGGAGTGAAGAGAAGAGGGAGTGAAGGGGGTTTATAGTGGAGAGAAGGGATTTCTCAATATTAAATTCCTTAATTTATTATTTCCCCACAAGATAAGTAATAGTGAGTCTTACATGACCAAGAATAGTACTTTTATCATGTGATCCTGAAATAATTGGTCTTACTTCAGTAGAACATCATCAATGAATCAATAAATTCCTTATTTAGCATTTATCGTAAATTATCGCATTTTACTATTCATCAAAAATTCAAGTATTTCAGAAAAATCACAAAAATTAAACCTAACCATTTTTTGATGTTTAGAATCCAAAAATGAAGTCCATTTTTCAAAAATAATTTTCAAAATATGATTATTTTATTATTTAATTAAAATCGTAATTTATTATCGAAAACCAATTTTAAAATATTCATTTACTTATTCTAAAATATAAGTATATTGTACTTTCAACTTGAATTTCATTTTTATACTATCATAGGCAAGGTTAATATTCATTAGGGTATATCACTATTCATAAGGGTATGTTACTATTCATAAGGGTAGGTTACTATTCACCAAAAATTAAGTTTTTTTATCGGACTCCAAAAAACTTACTGATTGCAACCATGTATGTCAGATTTTCAAAATTCTAAATACAGAAGTGACAAACATATGTTTAAAGGTTACTCAGCACTTATTAGTTCATTATGTTGTGTATTCATGTGATTTTATGACATATTTATATGAAGGTAATTTCCATTGAAAAACATTGGGTGGTTACAGGGATGCAAGAGAATCAGGAGATAAGGTAAGATTTCACTATGATATGTTGGGACATTCAAGATTCTAGGTAGATTCAAGATGGTAGCCTATAATTTATAGTAATCTCAAAGGTACCAATACATGCATGATGTCTTCCACATATCTCTTCTATGAAGTTATCGTTCAAACCACTCTCATGGTTTTCAGCTCAAGGAGGATGAGCTACAAGTTGATATGTCCTTTTATTAGAATCTAATTTGTATCATTGATAGGAGGATAAAGGTTCTTTAAGGATGGTCAATTCATCTATTATGGGTTCTATGGAATCATGACCATTTACAAGATGAAACTTGGGAGAAGGATTTTGATGTAGGTTTTCAAGGTTGTGGTTTCTCTTAGATGAATCTTGACCAACCTTGAGAGGGAAATTTAGGGATGAATTGATTTAAGGGGGAAGATTATAAGAGCCCAAATTTTCTTAAGAGATATAGATCCTTTTTCTTTTGGTTTAAAGGTTTAAATATGTTCTAAAGTGAGTACCCAATTTTATCATGGGTATTTTGGGGGTGTCTGGGGCTTTTTTTGAGCCCGAAGCCCAGTTTTTTGGTTAAAAATGGTTGGGTGCACGGTTATAATAAACCGTGAATGGTAGGATTCACGTCTAACTAACCATGAAAGACCTAGAAATATAGTGTGGGGAGGCAACACGATTAAATAAAACCATTCTATTTTATCCACATGGTCGTGCGGCCATGTCTACAATTTTGACAGTATATATTTTCATAGTTTGTGCGCGGTTACTTAAAGCATGCGGACAAACTGTGAGATATACCCCTTATATATAGCTAAGCGTGCACAATTGGTGCATGGTTTAGAAAAACCATGCATCCAAACCGTGCAACCCTATAAATTTTGGTGAAATTTCCTTTTTACCTTACTAAATTTTCAAACCTAAATCTATTTTTAATTCCCACCTACGGACATCAAGCTCACATTTTGAGATCTCACTTGAAGCTCTAAAATAGAAATTGATCCTGATCCTCTGTCTGATATCTAATTCCAGCATTTTTCATCTCATTGGATCTACATTGGTGAGTACTCGATTCCTTTTTAGACGTTCTTCACTTTTCTTGGTATCAGTTGTGCTATTTAGCTTCAATCTAATATGCCCTAATTTTAGGTTCTTCATTCATTATTTATTTTTCTCTCGATATTAGTTAAATCAGAAGTTAATAGTGGATGAGCACTAAACTACCGAGATATGGTAGGTGGTCTATAGTTTCTCATTGGTTTTTATTCTTTATAGACCTATAATCCATTATGCTACCTACCGGACTTTCCGGTGCGGCCCCAAAATTGAAATGATAAATTGAATTAAATGAATTGGGATCTGTTAGGGAATCCCTTAGGTACCCTTTAGATATATTGGTGGTTGTTTTTAAACTAGGTTCACCCATGGGGTATTCCCTTTTCCTATAACATATGTTGAATCACCCATAGGGTGTGTTTTTAGGCTTTCCTAGTTAAATTAAGCTCAATTATATTTAAATTGAATTGTGTACTAGAAGATTTGGTCTCTACTAGACTTATGTAAATATGTTATTCCATTCTTGAAATAAATAAATGGATTATATGAAATGGTTGAATAAGTGGATATATTCATTGGTTTCCATTGAATGTGAATTGTGGTTAATGAGTGGGTATACTCATGGTATGAAATGGTAATGGAATTGATTAATGAACGAGTTGAGTTGTATTTGAAATGGTATTGGACGCCTTAGTTGGTACACCAAGGGTCTTGATTCCATTTGGATTTTGTTGGGAAAAAATCCATCATGGTTTCCTCTCAATGTTTTTTGGAATGATTGTGTTTGTTGATAGAACTAGATGACTGGGAATGAGGATGGTTGGTGTTTTCCAAAGTAGGTGTCTAAGGCAGCTTAGTTTCCTAATGTTTTCCAAATTTTTGGGGTCTAAAATTTAGAGTTTTTATAGCATTTCAAATTATGGATTTCCTTAAACATATCATCAAAATATGGAAAAGGCATCATTTTCATAAAGATGGGATTCATTAAGAGTGTTTCATAAAGGATCAATGAATTATGATGGTGATCTATGTGATTATGATAAGAATCGTGAATGGTGAATGTGAGGCAAATTGAGAGTAGAGCATCATGGTGGTACAATGTTTTTAATGAAGTCTCTACATTTACAATGAGCATTACGAACAAAAAATGTATGTGGAGCTTCGTGAAAAATGGTGCATTGCGGAAAAAAATTGGGAGCTCCACAAAATGGTGTTGACGTGTCCTGGAAGGTTCTGGAGTTGGTGGAACACCTATAAATATGCCTCTACCACCTTTAGAAAATAATAAAGACTTAATGAATATCTTAAGGCTCTCGAATCATGAAGGTGGTTTGTGAAGGTTGTTAGCAAAGGTAATTCTAGATAGAAACTTCGTGCAGTCTATTACATCCAACCGAAGTTTTTGAGAATTCCTAAAGTGTTGGAATTCGAAAAGGTCCATAAAAAAGGATAAAAATATGGGAGATTTGTGAAGGGTGGTTGCTTCGCAAAGGCTAGTTTGAGATTTTCAAAATAAGAAGCATTGTAAAGGCTCGTTTGAGCTTCGCAAAATAAAGAGCTTCGCAAAGGATAGTTTGATCTTTGTGAAAGAAGGAGCTTCATGAAGGATAGTTTAAGATTCTCAAAATAAGGAGATTCTTGAATTCTAGTTGAACCTTGTGAAAGAAGTGAGCTTTATGAAAAGGAAGAAGATTTGTGAAGGCTAGTTTGAGAATCACAAAATAAGGATCCTTGCAAAGATAGTGTGCTTTGAAAAATTGTTTTAAAAGGGATTTCCTAGTGTTATGTGGTAAATTGGTATTCATCAATGAATTAAAGTGGGATATCAATAGATCATCTACATACCATAGAGGATACATTCATTAGAGATAATGAAAGGACCTACATGTCTTTAAAATTTTATTGGATCTTCTAAAGAAGTTGTGAGTACACTTAACTTGGGAGAGAAGTGATATTTGATATCATAATTGGTTGTAAACTAGGAGGAATAGTAAGTTCTCTTAGAACTTTGTAAATAGTAGTGCACCTATAGGGGATTTAGAACATCGGCATGTCAATGGTGTATTCTCCATGGGTGTAGCCCAATGAGGGTGAACCAAGTAATATTACTATGTCATGTTCATGATTTAAGATCTGGTCATACTCTATAGTGGGAAGAAGAGAGAAGAGAGTTTTGTTTAAAAATAAAAAAGATCAAAAGGGGGAAGTTTTTTCCATCTTCCATACCTTGATTCACCCCCCCCCCCCCCCCTCAGGGTATTTCGCCTAGTGGACCTAACAATTGGTATCAGAGGCAATGATTAATATATGTGTTTCTCTCTCAATGGAGGTCTTCAATCACAGAGGTATTCCAATATTCGATTGGAATAATTTTTAGTTGTGAAATAATAGAATGAAACAATACTTCCTATCTTTGGGAATGCATGTGTTTACTGTAGTGATGCTTGGTATTTTAACCAATATCAATAGTGGTTCTTTATCAATATCTAAAATAAGGGAATTGGATGCTGACACCAAGGGAATCAATGCTTTAGGGGGATCTGTATCCAATGAAATATATACAAAGGTTATGTCATGAAAAACATCAAATGCTATGTTGGAAAAGCTATTGAATATATATGAATGAGATCCAAAGGTCAAATATTTAAGTTAAGTTGAACAAGTATGAAGATCTTAGAATGAACTCATATGAATCTTTTGATGCATTATTTGACAGGGTAAATGTTTTAGTGAAAGAGATTCAAGGTCTTGGAGAAGTCATTGAATATATAAAGATTGAGAATCATATCTTAAAGAAAATAACACCTTGGTTCAATTCGAAAGTTTCATTATTGGAAGATAAAGATCCGAAAGAGCTGACACTGGATAAGTTTCATATTACCCTTGTAGCATATGAAATGAGAAATGATGATAACGATGTTTTGGAAAAGGTGAAATCTAAAGATGTGTCATTCAAGGGCATGAATAATCTCACCATTGAATATTCTTAAGAATATTAAGATACATATGAGGTGATGTCATTCATTTCCTCAAATCTTTAAAGAGTAAAAAGAAATTTCATAGGGAAACTTCCAATTTCTTGCTTTAGGTGTGGAAAGGTTGTTCATCTTGCAGAAATATTCCCCAAGAAGTTCCAAGAAGATGATGAGGATAAAGTTGAAATTCCCATGAAGAATTATTCAGTCTATGTGAAGGGAAATAAAGAGTTTAAGAAAATGTTATGTAAGAAAAATAATATTCTTTCACAAGAATGTGACAGTACAGATGAATCTGAGGTTGAAGAGGTTGAAGAGGTTGAAGAGATAGATAACTACAAAGATTATGTAGAAAATTATATGGTGGTAGTGGTCAGTAGTGCTCATAAAAAGGTAGAAAATTACATTTATAATGAATAAGTAAAAGGAAGAGTCGATATGAATATTTAATTAGACGCAGATCATGAGAAAATAGATGTCTTGAGATCCAAAAATGAAGAAATCCAAGAAAGTGGTTCATGATGAAAAACTCTATATATAGTATCACGAAGAAGATAATTCTGATCTGATGAAAGAAATTTAAAAACTTAAGTCTTTAATTCTATAGAGCTCAGAAAAGGCTATTGAGTACAAGAAAAAAAATAGAGTAACAGAAAAATGAAATAGATGGTTTGAATAATACTTCAATAGAATAAATCAAACATATTGAAGAACTAGAAGAAGAATTTGTCAGTCTGTGACAAAAAATTATGGATCAATAAAAACACTTGACTCATTGTGTGACATCAAGAAAACAGATCATTTAAAAGAAAAAAAAAGGTGGAAGTGGGGCATAGAGGTCGAGTAGAATAGAAAAATTAGTCAAATATAAATTATAAATATAATATGGAGCTTGATCAAAAACATAAATCATTAATGGATGAAGTCATATTGTAATCACCCACTCCTATAATGAAGATTTATTTGGGTATTAAGTAGAATATTAAGATTTAGATAACCCATGGGACAACCATTGGTGTAGAAGTGACATGAAGAATGCACCTCACATCAGGTGTTATTATTGTAGAAAGATGGGACATTCACAAAATGTGTGTTCCATAGCCAAGAGATATATAAGGTAATAAGAACAAAATTGGTATCCAAATAGAACTCAATACTCTATAATATCTTTTTAAGGACATTGTTTTTGGGTTGGAGGATTTGGGCACATTTCTAGATATTGTACATTGACCATGCAAAGGAATGTTCCAAAGAAGAACTAAAGTTGTCTCAAGAAGAAAATCAAAAGAAAAAATTTGTGAGTTGAAAATGAAAAATCAATTTGTAGCTCTGCAAGATGATGTTGGTCCATCATACTTTGAAGAAGTTAAATATTATAAATCTACACCAAGAGTGAAGTCAAAAACATGAATCGAATAGAAAATAGTTGTAAAGGAAATGGTTATAGAAATTTCTCATAAAGCATAAGATAGTTTTGGTGTATAGATATTTGATAGCAGTTGCACAACCCATATGACAGGAAATAAGGATATTTTTACAGGCATAAAATATTACAAATAAAGAGTTTCAAGTTTGTAAATGATGAAGGCCTAAAGATAATAGGCTCGAGAAAGGACAGGTTTGGGGGAAAAGAAATGATATGTGCATATATCTTAGTACTAGAAGGTCTCAGTCACAACTACTTAGTGTCAGTCAATTAAGTGACTCGTGGAATTCTATAAGATTTACTAAGAAGATATGTATCATGAAAGGAAGATATGGTGCGGTTTTTTTTATAGGGAAAAAGAACAAAGGAAAATATCTTCCTTGTAAGTGGAGAAGAAGATATGTTATTTTTGTCTAGGGAGGGAGAAAACAATTTATATAATAAATGAATTGGTCATCTATGCCAAACATCCCTATAAAATATGGTAAAGTGTGAAGTAGTTATAGACCTCATTACGATATCACATGATCATACTCATACGTGTGATGCTCTTCAACAAGGAAATATAATTATAAATATGTACAATGAAAATGAATAGAAGTAAACGAGAGTGCTTGAATTGGTGTTGCAGATGTATGTGGACCTATTTCACCAAGATCCATTGAAAGGAAGACGTATTATGTCCTTTTCATTGATGATTTCAGTAGAATTGATTGGTTATTTTTCATTTCCCATAAGTCTAATGTGTTCGATTTTATAAAATAGTATTGAAGTGAATATGAAAGAAATCTTAGGAAGAAAATTCTGAGGTTTCGTACTAATAAGGTTACAGAATTCACAAATAGTTAGGTAGAATACTATCCAGAGAAACATAGGATAAGGCATCAAGTTTTTTCATTGATAACTACTTAGAAAAAAGGAGTGGTTGGAAGGAGAAATAGGATCGTCAACAACATGTCTAGAATGATGCTTGTTGAAAAAAACCTTCGAGAGAAATTTTGGAAGGAAGCAGTTTTGACATCAATCTACATTTCTAACAGGGATCTGTTTTGTCTGAAGGAAGGAAATACTCGGTATGATATATGGTATGAAAATAATCCAATCTTAAAATACTTTCAAATATTTGGAAGTAAGTTCTATATTCTCAATAAAAAACAAAGAAAATTTGAGTCATGTGGAGATGAGGGGATATTTATTAGCTACTAAGGAAAAAATCAGAGCATATAAATACTTTAATAAGAGGCTGGGAAATTTTTTTGAGAGAAATGATTTCACTATAGTGGAAAATGGAAAGAATATTAAACAACACAGTGAACAGTTTCTTGATGAAATTGATGAGTTGTAAAGAAACACAGGGCGATTAGAAGTGGTAGATACTGATTCAGAATAATATACCGATGATGAGAAATAAGAATACAAGTTTGTATCTATGAAGAAGCCAAAGATTTGGGCTGAGATTGATAGGAAAAATATCATTGGTGATCAGAAAGTACCAGTCCAAACAAGAAGAATGAAGTCATTATAGCAGACATCTTTCCTATCTCAAGTAGAGCCTAAATTTTTTTCCAATATAGCTGGAGATGAGAACTGGGTTCAGGATTTGAATGAAGAGCTAGAACAGATTGAGAAGAACCAGATGTGGGAGATTGTTTCAAGGCCAACAGATAAGAATGTCATCACAAATAAATAGGTATCTCACAATAATATGAATGAATATGGCATAGTGATTAGAAACAAATAATGACTAGTGTACAAAGGCTACTCCCAAATAGAGGGTATCGATGTCAATGAGACATTTTCACATGTTTCATGGATGAAGATAATCATATTATTCTTGGACATTATGGTGCAATGAAAGTTCAAAGTTTTCTAGATGGATTTCAAGTCTTCGTTTTTTAATGGGGTTCGGGAATATAAAGTTTATATTGAGTAACCATATGATTCTATTATATACAAAGATAATAAAAAAGTATTTCAGCTGAAGAAGGTACTTTATGGGTTAAATCCATCACCAAGAGCATGGTATTCGAAACCTGATTGGTATTTGAAGAATCTTGGCTTTCAGCATAATGGAGTTGATTATAATCTATATTTAAATAACGAAAGTAATAAAAGGATGATGGTTATAGTTTATGTCAATGAAATAATATTTTGTGGATTAGATAAAGAACAATGTAGATAGTTTTCTGAATTCATGAGAAGTGAGTTCGAAATGTCAATGATTGGTGATCTGATGTTTTTTCTTGGTTTACAGGTGACAGAAGGAAGAAATGGAACTTTCATTTCTCAATCCAAATATTCCAAGGAGGTTCTGAGAAGATTTGGAATGGAAAATTCCAAGGATATGAAAACTCTGGTTACCACCCGAATGAAACTATCAAAAGATGATGATGTAAAGGTAGTCAGTATCACATAATATAGGAAAATCATTGGAATTTTTCTGTACATGACAGCAAAAATACTTGATATTGTTTTTTCCACATGCCTAGTAGTGAGATATCAAAGAAATACCAAATATATCCACATGATTTTAATGAAAATAATACTTCTTGTATATCAAGGGCACTATGGATTTTGGTTTGATGTATAATGAAAAATCTTAGCCATGTCTATTGGGATATACAGATGCAGATTGGTTCAATTCAGTAGATTATAAGAAATCAATATCAAGAGGTGCTTTCTATATTGTTGGATTTTGTATTTCATGGATAAGAAATAAACAAGATTTCATTTCATTGATCACCATAGAAGCTGAGTATATTGTGGACACTCAAGTATGCATGCAGTTATTATGGATGAAATAGAAGCTTGATGGCATGGGAGTTTATGTGAAGTCTCAAATAAGAATCAAATGTGAAAATTCAATTTCAATAAATCTTAGAAAAAATACATTACATCACTCAAGGAAAAAGAAAATTGAAATAAAATATCATTTTATCAAGGACAAAGTAGAGAAAGGTCTTGTGAAGTCGGAGTATGCACCTACTGAACTACAGGTTGCATACATTCTGACTAAGGGCTTAACCAAAGAAGCTTTTGAGAGGCATTGACTAGATCTAGGAGTCTAGTAGACTCCCCACACTTGAAAATTTTGGATGTAAAACCCCCTATCCCTGAGGTATGGTGTGTTTTCCCCTAATGTAATGTTCAATGTTCCTTACTCTACTGCAGACCACAAAAGAGTGACATTTGTGTCCATTGACAAAGGGGGAGCAATTGGGGCTAGTAAAAGGGAGAAAATGTCTTCATCAAAGACATGGGGAGAAGCTAACAGATAGAGCAGTGATATAGAGGGATTTAATCAATATAGGTGGAGAAGATGATATGGGGAGTAACATGATGATAAAATTGTCAGAGATTAACTTGGACAACTTTATGTATTCCAAAACAAGAGAACCCAAGAAGTTAAGTCAAATGAGTTTTAAATATGATGATATTTGAAGTGATCAATCAAAGAAGATATATCACGACACCTAAGTTTTGGGATGAAAGAAGTTGTTTGGTTGTTTAGTTTAAATAATTAGTGTCAGGAATGAAGTGATTCATTGATGAAATTTTCATTATAATCTTGTTTATCACGTCGACCATTGATTATGTTGTATTAGAGTATGTGTTGAGTAAATATTTTATTTCTATCTAAATCGCATGAAGTTAATGGTGGTATAGGATGCATGAAGATATGAAGAGATATTTTTTTAGATAGTTGTAAAAAAACCTAAAGGGGGAGATTGTTGGTAAAAATCCCTCAAGGATTCCTCTTGGTGTTTTTGGGTATGATTGTGTTTATTTAAAAGGCTAGATGGATATTAATGAGGATGTTGGTGTTTTCCAAATAAGGTGTCTAAGGTGGTGTAGTTTCCTAGTGTATGCCAAATTTTTGGGGTCTAAAATTTAGAGTTTGGATAGAATTGTGAAATATGGATTTTCTTGAAGATCACATAAAATGATGGAAAAGGAATGATTTTCTCAAAGATGGGATTCATGAAGAGTGTTTTATAGAAGATCAAATAATTCTAATGATGATATATGTGATTATGATGAGCATCACAAATGGTGAAAGTGAGGCACATTGCGAGTGGAGCATCATGGCAGTGCAAAGTTTTGACAGAAGGCTCTGTGCTTATGATGAGCATTGTGAATGAAAAATGTCCATGGAGCTTCACAAAAAATGGTGAATTTCAATGGAAAATTGGGAGCTCTGAAAAATGCTGCTGACGTGGCCCAAAAGGTTCTAGAATCAATGGAATGCCTATAAATAGGCCTCTACAACCTTTAGAAAAGAATCAAGACTTAAAGAAGATCTTAAGGATCTCGAATTGTGAAGGTGGTTCGCAAAGGCAGTTCTAGTGAGAAACTTTGTGAAGGATATAACATCCAATCGAATTTTTTGAGCATCTTGAAAGTGTTGGAATTCATGAAGGCCATAAAAATATGATCGAAATTTTGTAGCTTCGTAAAGGGTGGTTGCTTCGAAAAGGCTAGTTTGAACTTTGAAAAATAATGAGTTTCACAAAGGTTAGTTTGAGTTTCAAAAAATAAGGAGATTCACAAAGTGTAGTTTGAGCTTCATAAAGGCTAGTTTGAGCTTCATGAAATAAGTATCTTAGTAAAGGATAGTTTAGATTTTCAAAAAAAGTGAGCTTCATGAAAAGGAAGGATATTTAAAAAGGCTAGTTTCATCTTTGTGAAATAAGGATCTTCGCAAAAGTAGTGTGCTTTGAAAAAGTGTTTTAAAAGGAATTTCCAAGTATTTTGTGGTAAATTGGTATTAATCAGTGGATAAAAGTGGTACATTAATAGATCATCTAAATATAGTAGAGGATGTATTCATTATGGATAATGAAAGGACATACAAGTCATTAAACTATGAGTTGATATTATGAATAATAAATGAGCACACTTAAGTTGAGAGAGAAGTGGGATTTCATATCGTGATTGGTTGTAAACTAAGAGGGATTATAAGTCAGATTCGGACTTTATAAACAGTAGTGCACTTATAGTGGACATAGACCTATGAGTGGATACATCTCTAGTGTATGCTCCTTGGATGTAGCCCAGTAAGGGTGAACCAAGTAAAATTGTTGTGTCATGTGCATGATTTAAGATCTGTTCATACTCTGCAACAGGACGGAGATATAAGAGAGTATTTTTTAATAATGAAACAATATCAAAAATGAGGTAGTTGTTTTAATCTATCATACCCTGATTCACCTCCCCCCCCTCTCAGGGTATTTGACCTAGTGGACCTAACAGATGCCTTGGATGTTACAATTTGGATCCTGATGTGGTAGTGGATGTCTTGGATTGAGTATGCTCCTTGGGTATTGATTTCGTGGGATACCTTGGATCTTGCTACCCCTTGGATATGGTTTATCTTGGGCTCGTAATGGATATGGTCGATAGAAATTCTCCTTGGACCATATCTCAAGTGTAATCAAGTTTCCATTAAGATTCTCCAAGGACTTGATAAGGATTCATTGGTCTTCTATACCTTGGATCCATCCCTTCATGGTATGACACTTTTATTATAAAAAATGGTCATGGAAATGTGACATGATTGATTATACAGGTCAGATGTGGATGTTTTGACTCTTCTAGTCATATGGAAAGGTTATGGTTGACATGATATGTCTGGATGTACAACAATGTTGTTTTGGTTGATTCTATTTTTTATATATTCCTTTCTATAGGAGTTGAATCTTGTTTTGTAGGGAGCCATGTATGGATATATGTTATCCCTAGCTACTTACATATGTTCCATGGGCACTTACTTTTATTTATTTTGTACCTGATTTACTTGAACACTCCTATCTTTTTATATTGCATAGCCTAGGATTGTATAGATATTTGGGTGGTTACCTACTGATATTTTATCTCACACCTTGTTCAGGTCACCTATGGGTACTCGAACAGGCTATTTGGATATAGTTAGGGACCGGGGAAATTTCCCACAATTAGATGTTTGATTTTGATCCATTTTTAGAAGCATGGGAGAATAGGAGTTATCTGAATCTTGTGATGCTATTTAGAGATAGCACATTTTGGTCTTTTTGGTATTTTTAGGATGCATGTACTATCTTTTACATCTATGGACCTATTTTGGATGATTTCTTAGACATATGACATGTATCAACATTCTATATATGAAATGAATTCTGTCATTGTTTATATATTCCTATCTTTCTCATCTATCATTTTTCTGATTATTAAACTACTTTATCTATTGAATATTATTTTTATTCTTCTCTGTTACATTTTGGTAATGAGGGAATAGTCTCCTATAGAAACACCCAAGTCCCTCGCTACTATTCAGCGGCCTTTATCATTTGGGAGATGCGCTTGGGGCAATGTGGTCAACCAGGCTTAGGGAACTATTGAGTGGCATTCGGGCCTAGGACGTTACATGATTTATAAACTAGGTAAAGTAAATTTAGTAGAAGATGAATTGAGTAGAAATTCATATATTTAGTTAACAAAATAGGATTTAGATCATTGGAAACTGATGTAATTTATAGTTGATGTTAATCTAGATTGTGCTAAGAAATGTGATGTTGCAGTTTTCTTTCCTATTTCCATTATTCCTAATTTTATTGAGCAGGTTAAAAATTCTAAATCATACAATCCTAAATGTCTAACCTTGAGTTCAAAAATTAATTGTGGGGATACCATTGAGGGATGGACACTAGATGGGAGTTCTGTGTTGTATTTTAGATATCAGATAATTTTTCCTCTAACTTATCAAGAAAAACTTATTTCTACTTACCACCACTTGATATTGTCTATTCATCCTAGAATTTATAAGTTGTATAAGGTGACAAGATCATAGTTTTTGAGGGATATCAGGAAGTGGAAAGTGAAAGAATATGTCTCACTATTTCTCACATGTTAGTAGTTCAGGGCAGAGAACCAACAACCAATTGGTATGTTACAATCATTACCTATACACATATGGAAATGGGAGAAGATATCCATTTATTCTATTACAGGTCTACCAATAACTATTGATAAACATGATTTCATATTCATGAATATGGATCAAATCACAAATTCGTCTCATTTTATCTCTATATGTGAATCAAATATGGTGTAAGACTTGTCAAAATTCTACATTCATGATATAAGGACCCGCCCTTTAAACATTACATAATCTAGTTTCCTTATTCTATAATTCACCTTCTTACATTTTAAATATTAATACTATTTATAGTTTTATATAATTAGGTCACAAATATTACATAAAAAACTCATATATTACAAAGCATACACTTTTACTCAATTTAAATTTTTCCTACAATAATTTTTTTTAAATGAAACAGTTTTTCTTTTCATGAAAAAAAAATCATGACTTTGAACTTAACTTTTTATTTTTTCTTACTCAACCCTAAATCTTATTAAAAACATTTAAAAGCATGTAATGAGCATAAAATTTTTATTAAGGGACATAAAATTAAGAAAACTATTAGTTTAATGAAAAACATGATAACAACTCATAAAATTTTTACCTTTTCACAATATTATTTTAGTATATGATATAAATCATATCCACATGAAAATAAAACACGTTCTCTCAAAGAAAATATTAATAATCCATAGCAAGAAAATGAAACCCTTTTAGGAAACTTAGAGCATCATATTTATAACCAATTTTAGAAATAACCAGATCATAGTTAAATCCCTAGGAGAAACCTACCTAGTTAACTACCTTATTATTTACTTTTAAGATAAGGAACATTACCCAATGCATTAAAGAGCCATATCAGGCTCACCCATGGTATAAGCTATATCAGGCTCACCCATCATATAAGTTGTATCAAGCTCACCAATCGTATTGGATATATTTGGATCACCTATGATAATATATATTTCTCAAGTACTATCTCAATAACAAAAATAATTTAAAATTACACATTTTTATTATATAACCCTTAAAAACACTTTTGAAACTATAAGTACATCCCTTTCAATTTTCAAATAAAAATATGGAGAAATATCCCTTTCTTTTGAAAACTCTTTAAAATGAAAAATCGTGTAAATATTTTGTAAATTATTTAATTTGAAAGTATACAATTAAATTTTTAATGTAATATTCAAATAAATAAAAACTCAAGATGGTGGTAATTCTTTTTCATGTCGTATATGTTAAAGAAAAACATTATTTTACACTTTGGTAAATAGAGTCAAAAGTGATCCAAATGAAAAACATTAAAAATGTTCATTTTTAAACCATTATAGGGAAATTAAAATATTGTATAAAATTTCCTTTATAAAATATTTAAGAATAAATAATAATTTCCTTAAAATTTTTAAAAGAACATGTACATGGAAGAAAGATTTGTAAGGGAACCTTTAAAATGGTATTTTTAAAAGAAATCTGCATACCTTGAGTCTGAATCATCACGTACATTCTTTATCTTCTTGAATAAAAAAAATATATTAATTATTTAATTCTTTAAGAAAATTGTTCATGTTAATTCCATTATTATTATCCCTTTTATATTATGTATTACCATGTTTTATTTATTTTCATGGTCAATTTATTTTATGTCCCAAGTTTTAGGAATGTTCGGTTTATAATCCCAAAACAGATTTGGTAGGTTGACCATCGTCAAAGGGTTCATTTTTTCATAAACTATAGAATTATAATCATGAAATAATAATCATTATTATACATTAAAATAATTTTATAACCATCCCTAGAAGTCATATAGGACAAACAGATCACATCACATTGTGAAGGTGGAAATTCACACATACGCATGAACATTGTTATCATTTTCTAGAGCATATAAAAATAATAAATTAGATGATATTTTATTTAAGGAATTATAATAGTGTGATTAATTTCATATATATACATTAAATACATCATTATAAAAATCTATAAGATTAGGTGATGAAAAATGTAGCACATTGCTTCATGGAGTGGTAATCTACACGTATGCACGAGCGATGTTTTCATTTACCATGGGATGGAAAAGGAGATGAAAAGGGGTTTTAAATAATCATAATTACATTTAAATTTATTTATTATACTAATTTTATTATTTCTTCTTGGTTAAATAATATTTTAGTGAGGTATAAAAAGAAACAAACTTGAAATGGGACGGTTGTGATTTATACCTTCTCCTCGAATAATCTCTTTGGATTACCCCTTAAGCCTTCTACGTTTGGTATTTTGGTGATACTAGGACTTCTAGGATGTGGGAAGAAAAGTTTTGGAAATTATTTGGTAGTTATTGGATAAAATATAGTGATAAAATCATGTGAGGAAGAGAGAAGAGGCGGTTCACATTCACAAGTATAGAGAGGGGCAATCTTGGAATTACATATGTTATTAAATTTATATAATTTATTTTTCATCAAAAAGTGGAAAAATTGATATATTTATAATATATTATGATAATTAGTCTAAATACTCACATATAATAAAATTTTTACAAGTTTAGGTGTTGTTTTCGCCCTTATCAATTTGTTTTAACCAACGTTAACCCATTTTATGATTACTGTGAAATCAAATTCTGTTTACACTATAGGAGTAAAGAAAGTTACTATGAAAATAAAAATGGACCACAAATATAAAATGGTTGATATTATCAACCATATTATATTCAATTGGATTAATATAAGTTTTTTATTGATTTTAAATCATTTAATAAAATATTGTTTGTTATAAAATATCATTAATGTCATTTCTGGAAATTTAAATTTAATTTGACTTTAATGACATCAAGATAGTAATGGAAACTTAATATAAACCTTTAAAACATAAATAATATGTTATAATGATCTATAAAATTATTGGGACACTATAACTCACCTAAATAATATTACTTTTAGACTTTTTAAAATCAATTACTATATTTTTCTACTTCTTGCATAAGTATTGTGTTGGTGTTGCATAGTAATTTAAGGTAGTTATATCATCACTAAAAAATAAAAAATGGAATGATAAGAAAAATAATATATATTTCAAATAACCTTTTACATCCAAAAATAAACCCTTTTATCTATATGGAAAAAAATTAGAGATATTAAAACAAATAGAGTGACATTTTATTTTTATTCATTATTTAAAATTATATTAAGGTCTTTATCAAAGGCATATGGAAAGTAGTTACTGAATTTTAGAACATTTTATGGTCTCGGTAAAAACAAAATTATCCAATAAAATAAATAAAAAATTTTAGGTAGACTTTTAAGTGTCAACAAATTATTTTAATCATTAATTATCAGATTTACCCTAACAGAGGTGAAAAATATTTACTATTATTACTATTAAAATTTATCAAAAATAAAAGGAAAATATTTACCAAATTTGGACCTCATGATTCCAAATATTTAATCCATTTTAAATATTCAATTTCTATATGTGGAATATATTAATTTAATATTAAAATGAAAAATAAATTTTAGAAAAATGTGTTTTTAAGCACAAAAATGAACTTATAGAAAAATTAGGTATAATGATGATTAATATGTAATTAATTAGATTATTTATAATTAAATGAAACATATGTTACTTAAATATCAAATGGTACTTTTAAATTACTTTATATAATGAAAATAAATGACAGCTTTATAAAAATAAATATTCTTTACTATTTATAGAAAAATCAACCATTTCATGAAAAAATAAAAATTTCACCCTAATATAATTTTTATATATTTATTTATAAAATTAATTTAATTTCTTAAAATTAAATTCTAAAATTTATAAATAATACTTTATAATATTAGAAAATGATTGTAATAAGAATAAAATTATTTCTTTTTTATTGAAAAAAGACTAAAAATTATTATAATGAATATAAATATAATAATATAGTTCATAAATATGAATAATGAATGAAATTTATTTAATATTAATATTAACTTTGATGTTACATTCTTCTCTCATTTTAGATATTGTGTCCTTACAATTTTATTCCTTACTTAAACAAGTGGGAATATTTTTCCTTCTTATCATTTTTTATTCTCCTATTTCTTATTTAACCATATGGTATTTCAAAAAATCATTTACTTAATGATTTACCTTATTCCACAACAATTTCTCTATATGGTCAATAATTTGTATTTTTTTCCCTTAAAATAAATATTTTCTTACAACTAAAGTACTGTAGGACCCAAAACATGAGATGCATTTGGCATATATTTTCTTAATATAAAAACATGAAATGCATCATGTACCTGAGATAAACTTGGAGGAAATTACATTCAGTAGGAAACTTATCCAAATTTCTGGGGGATATCATATGTTCCAATGAACTACACACTCATCTTCCCTTTTTAACAATACACGTAACACTTTTTCATGGAGATAATTTAAGAAAAACATGATCCCATACCTTGAAATAAATATCATTCCTCCGGTTATCTACATAAATTTTATTCCTACTCTAAGAAATCGTCATTAATGTTGAATCACATTTACCTTCTCAACCATTTCTTCTACCAACTATCGACACAAAAACATCCTTTCATCTACTTCACCCCCAACAAGCTGGTGTCCGGAATCACTTTCCATATAATTTCTAAAAAGGTGTCATTTTTATAATGAAATTAAAACTCACTATGAAAAAATTCACATATGTTGGTGTTTTTTTCATCTAAAAGCAGTTTAAAACACCGCTAGATGGTCCTATGGTTATTTTAGAAAACCGCCGCTAAAATTGGTCTCAAAAATCAACACTCGTTGGTTCCTTCCATTTAGTGGAAGTTTCTATAAATTGTTATAGAATTCATATTTCACAGTGGTTTTTTTAGTTTTAGTGGTGGTTTTCACTTTAAAAAAATAACTGGAATCTAGCGGTGGTTTTAACTGCCGCTAAAGTCTAAACCTTTTACCGAAGAAAACCACCACTAATATGGATAAAACCACCAATAAGTAAAATTTTTTCATATTTAGATGGAGTTTAAACCTCTAAAAAAACTATATCTAGTCATGGTTTAAACCACCATTATTTCATGAATGAAAAAAAAAACAAGCTACAGGTTCTGCATCCCCAGAACCTGCATCCAGAACAACACAATAGTAACACTGAATGGAATCATGGTGTAACTGAAAAAAGGAAGATAAAACTAAGGGGAGGAGACACCATAGATTTATGATAAAAAATAAAATGAATGGAATCATGGTGTTACTGAAATATTAATGACTTGAAGATTCAGAACAGAACACATTTTTTAAGATCTTGGTTCAATCCCCCTAACAATTCCCCCTTAAAACTTAGTAAACTATCTTAATTTCAATATAAACAATGAAGGTCATGGTGTAATGACTACCACCATGACACCACAATTGAATTCCAAGAATCATTTTTCATATCATTTTTATCTATTTTATCCATGAACCACCCCAAACAACAACCACGACACAGCCCCCAGGGTTCATGACATTTCACACAAGACCAATAAAACACAATTTATGAATCATGATTTAATGACCATGGTCATGATGCAACAGACTACATATTCTCAAACATAAGGGAACCCAAAAATCATATCTTAACCTCTATTCCTTAATTGAACTCATCATGCCACAAATAATTTACCACTAGATAAATATATCAACATAAAAACCCAACGACCTAATCCTTACACCACAACATCTCATTATATGCCATAGTGTTATTATCCATGGATAAACACACTCGGTCATGGCATCATAAAATTTCTCAATTTAAATTTCAGATAGAACCAATACCTTCCCCATCACTCTCCCACCAAAATTCCTCCCATTACCTCCAACACCCAAAATACACAAAATAAAGGATTGAGAAATCATTATCCATTACATTATATACCAATAAATTTATTTTATTCCATGATAATAATAAAAAATACAAAATAATGAATTTTAAAAGATTAACCACTATAGGGAAATCCCTCTAAAACATGATGAACAAACCTCCAACACTCTCAAAGAAAATATCAAATTCAATACCACTTCTTCCAATCAAGAAAACATATAGTAATATTACCACCGTTTGGGATACCTCTTAAATATGGACCACTCCATAGAGTGAAACCAAAGAATTGATAATAACCCATCAAAGAACCAGAATCATAATAAAACCTATGAAATTTTTATCAATGATTCTCTATTGTTTTACAATGAAAATAATAATAATCAACTCATTGATTTTAAGATAGCTAAAACTACCCAACACAATGAATAGATCCTTGGTCAAACTCTAAGTGATCGTCTCACCCTCAACTTCCATAAACATTGTGACTCATAAATCAGGGAATTCATCTCAACCTCTTATTAGATCATTTTAGGTTTCTTTATATAGTCATAAACCTATACAAGTAAAATAAAATACTTCCTAAATAATTCAAGAAATTCAACCCATGTAATTTCATTTGTGTTTCCTTGATTCATTATCCACTACTTGAAGTTGAATATTCCTACAATTCACCATCAAAACATAAGGTTAGTAAATATTACATGAATTATAAAAAAAATCACAAAGACCATCATATCATACAGGAAAATACATTCATTATCAAAACATGTCCCTTACATCAACCCGTCATCACAATATTTCCTTTCCACATCATCATTAAACATATCATCCACTAGAACATATTTCAACAAGGTATCCATTCATCCTCACTAATGAAATCTACTACATGATATCATATCAAAATTATACTAAATATATCAATACTAATATAATTATAATTCATTTCACATAGCTTTACCTTATAATAATAAATCAATAACCACAATAACCAAACATGTAATTTAAGGGAAACATATCATTAAAAGGGTATTCCAATACATAACCATCAAGGAAATTTTCATTAATCCAACATAGTATTATAACATAATTAAATTAAACATTTCATAAGGTCACTCATAAAATATTGATATTCAATTTATTATATTTTTAAATAATTGAAATACTTGTATCACATTTGTTAAGATAAAATCTTGTTTTTTAATTCATCACATAATTACCATAGAATAACTTCATGATTCACTTCCATACTTCATACTTAAATTTAAAACCAATCATGCATAATAAGTCATATATAAAATTCAAGTAATGTCGTAAAAACTTTAAAAATCATATCTAAAATAGAATAAAGAGAATTTAATATATTTTATCACACTTTCATAAAAAACAGAATTTAATTTGCGTAAAGGTAACCTTTAAAATACACAACTCACATAAAGATAAGATACATTTTACACATGTTTTATATATGTAAATTATAATTCTATGTAAGGTTAAGAACAAATTATAATCATTTTATAAGGGTAACTAGTAAAGTTGTGTAATGGTAAGATTTTACTTAAACTGGTCATGTAAAGGTAACTAGAAAAGCTATATAAAGGTACTCAAAAGTTACATATGGGTAACAAGAATTTTCTAAATCATGCATAAAGTAAAAACATAAATTACATACACTATTTAAAGGTATCGATTTCACTACACAAGGGTAACTTAAATTTTATTTCATTCCACTTAAGGGTAGCTTAGCACTTGCGTAAAGGTAGGAAACACTTGGGTAAAGGTAAGAAACACTTGTGTAAAGGTAAGAATCACTTGTATAAAGGTAAACAATTCTGTAAATGTAATTAGAGATTACTTAAGGGTAAAACCAAGAATAAAAAGCATGAATAAGGGTAAAAAGGTACATATGTAATTGTAACACTCAAACTATAAATTCCATGTAAGGGTAAGAAAAACAGTTACATAAGAAATATAAAAATATGATATAAACAAGAAAGATTCCATAATAAAGAAATCATGGGGAATGATATAATATAGAACTAGATAAAACTCCCCTAAATCACTAAGTAACCATATAATACAATATAAACAATAAATATTTCCATAATGAAGAAATTTGGTGAAATGATATAATATAACACTATATAAAACTCCCCTAAATCACTAATCAGTCATATAATTGAATGTGTCCTAAGATCTACCCTAAGAATACTAATGTGATAAAATATTAATCATATATGGGAATAACGACCTGAAAAATATACTTATCAGCTTATGATACATATATAACTGAAAACCATGTTTCCCGCACAAGCCTCGTGATGAAAACCCCCCACCTAGGCCTTGATCTTATAATGACTAGTTTGAAACTAGTGGAATGTGAACCAACTAGAGAAATAAGTTAGGTCATCTAATTAGTACCTGGTTTCCCATGACCAATAGTGGAACTGAGGTATAGTGAAATTGAGAAAAGTTTAACACATGAGGAATAACCATAACTACCCTTAACCCTAACACCCAACGATGTATTACCCCATACATACATAACATACACTCAAGGAATAAGTATCACATTCTCATGCATGGGGAGAAATAATTATCACATATTTATCACAAACCCACACAAGTGGTAAATGATAAATGGGGAATCAAGGGTTTCCTTCCACATACACCGTTTAGAACTAATGTTATAAATAGTACTTTGACACTAAAACATGTCTTGGAATGAAAAAAAAGATTTCATTTTCATAAAATAATTACCAAACATAATATAAAAAATGATGGAAAAAACCAAATCATTTAAAACATTTTAATGTAACCCTTACATAAGAGTTCTCTACTTTTAAAAAATAAATCATGGCCAATGGCCTTCATTTCCCTCAAAATCACATGAAAAAAAAACTTGAAACGTTTTAATAGTTCCATAAAAATCAACCATTTCTTTTAAAGTGTTTCAAAGCTACACTTCAACAAGGTTAGTTCTCTTCTAAATTCAAAACAATAAAAAAAGGAACAACCACATCCATAAAACCATTTAAAACAAGTCAATAATACATTTTAGAAGTCTTAAACCATGTACACATTTAAAATACCAATTTTAAATACATTAAAACAACCATTTTTAAAACATTTAGAGGTCAACACCTCAATTCAAAATCAAATTGTATTTAAAACCTAGTTTTCACACATTAAAAATCATAATCTGGTCAAAACCCATTTCAAAATATGATAACCATTTCAAAAAGAAATAATAGATTTCACAGTAATATAAGCATAATAAAACATTCCATTTAAAAAATGAAAACATGGTATTCATGTGAAAACCCATTTATAACAACCTTAAAACACCAAGAAATGTTTTCAAAAAAACATTGGTATATCAAAAATATTGGTAATTTCATAAAAATGTAATTTATAAAGTAAATGCATGTTTATAATTCTAAAATGAAATATTTTCATACAAACATCTACCTCTAAGAAGCAGAAACTAATCTGAACACTGTGAAAATCATCTCCTTCAAAAATGACCACACCCATAGTCGGTATTAGAGGAGAGGCTTTGTGGGGTAGGGTAGGGCTTTGGGGAGTCAGGGGGTTGGGTTGAAGCATCATAGGGAGGGTGGATGGGGGAGGGGTGAACCATTAGAGAGGTCGACAAGGGTGGGACCGGTGACTATGGGCAGTGAGCGTCGAGATTGGCGGTGAGGGATGGGATCGGCGGTGATGTATGTGGTCAGCGATGATGAGGGTTCATAGGACTTTAGGGGGTCGAGGGTGAAGCGTTGAGGGGTTAGGGGAGAAGTGATGATTTTTTCAAAAAATAAAAAGATTTAGTGGCGGTTTCATAAACCGTAGCTAATATAATATTTTGGTGTATTGACTGTTATTATAAAAAAACTATTGAAATATAATGATCCTAAATTCCTTATTAATTCATTTAACAATCACAAATCATGTCTTCCATTATCTGATTTGTATGCTTATACTATCTATCAGATTGAGGATAAAAATCTATACTAGGATTTAATTCATTACCCAAAAACTTCTAAAAGCATTTCCAAAATTAGAAGTAAATTTGGGATCCCGGTTAGATAAAATAGAGATATGTAACTTAACTTTATTATTTAGATAAAGTTAATAAATCTAATCTAAAGACATAGTTTCTAGAATGGGAAGTAAATGTTTAGATTTAGTTAATCGATCAATAATAACATTAATTATATTATTACCTCAAGATGTATTTTTTAATCCCGTAATGAAATCCATGGATATATTTTTTCATTTCAATGCTGGAACTGGAAAATGATGAAGCACAACTTTTGGTAATTATCATTCGACACTAACCTGTTGACAAGTCAAAATTTTCATGTTGAACTCTGTAATATCATTTATCATTCCATCCCAGAAGTAATACTCTCAAATTTCTCCTTACATTTTAGTAATTTTGGTATGAATAGAAAAGGGAGAGTTGTGAGATTCACTAAATAATTACCTTTTCAATTTTGGAGATAGCTAGCACACACAACCTTTTCTAAAATATCCAAACACCTTCATTTTTAATGTTAAATTAAAGTAAATTTCATTTGTTTAGCATTTCCACCTTTCCTTTAAATTCATAGTATTCCTTGTAATCTTTCTTAAGTTTTTCTGATAATAATGACTACACTGAAACATAAAAATAATAAATTAAGATCCTTTATGCACAATTTCTAGGCCATAATTTATTAAATCATTTACCAAAGGATCATGTTCCAAATGTATCATGGTTAATTATGCATTATCTTTTTAACTCAAAGCATCAACTACTTTGTTTTCTTTTTTTATATGGTAACAAATCATGCACGCATAATCCTTAATCAGTTCTAACCATATTCTCTTCCTCGTGTTAAACTCTTTATGAGTGAATATATACTTTGAAATTTTTATTATTGGTATATATTTTATAGATTAATATATATAAATTATACCTCAATATTATTTAAGTAAAAACCAATAGTATGTAGTTCCAAATCATGTGTAAGATAATTTAGCTCATGTTGTTTTAAAAAACATGAAGCATAATCAATTACCTGATTATTTTGCATTAGAAAAAAACCAAGTTCCTTTAAAGCATAATATCTAAAGATGAAAAATACACTATTTATAAATTTCATATCAAATAGATCCTAGAAATAATCATCACACTCTTTAATTTAGATGAATATAACTCCTTTTAGAGTTAATAAGTTAGTGTACTAGATAACCGAGAAAAGATTTCAACAAACTGATGGTTGTAACCAGTTAAACCAAGAAAAATAGAAATATATGTGACATTTTTAAGTATTGGAAATTATTTAAAAAATTTAGTTTTATCAGGGTCAATATTTAAGGAATATTTAGAAATAATATTCCTAAGGATATAAATCTATTGCAATAAAAATTCACATTAACTAAAATTTATATATAACATTTTTTCTTTTAGGGTTTGAAAACAAACCATAGGTGTTTTATTATTCCTAGATACATTTATAATGTAAAAATATATCATCAATAAACATAACAAAAACTTATCCAAATAGATATGAAAAACTATATTTATAAGATCTGAAAATAAAACTAGTCCATTAGACAACCCAAAGGGAATAGAGACAAATTCATAATAATTGTATCTAGTTTATAGCATTATCTTAAAAATATCTTCCCCTTTCTCCTTCAACTGATGGTACCCTAACCTAATAAAAATGTTATAAAAATACATTTTCCCTATATATGATCAAATAAATCATCGATGTGAGGAAAAGTATACTTGTTCTTAATAGTGATTTTATTAAAGGCTCGATAATAAATAAAAAGCTTCATCAAACAATATTTCATTTTAATAAATAAATAAGGATCACCACATTCTGAAGTTATTAGATAAATGAAACCTTTATCTTGAAAATATCTTAACTGGTTTTTCCATTCCAAAATTTCTGCTTGATCCATTCGATAAAGATGTTTTGAAATTGGCTTAGCATTAAGCACTAAGTCAATTGTGAACTAAACCACTGTATTAATAATAACACTAGGGAAATAATAAGGGAATATATTCATATATTCATTCATAATTGTCACTTCATTAATCAAAAAAATCTTTCTTTTTCATCAACATAAGCTAGGGAACTTTCACTTTCATCTCTAATCAATTTTATAGTTTCTTAATATCTTATCAAAGGTAGTAAATATTTGTATATAAAATTCTTCGATTTGTAATCTAACTTACTGTGATAAACTGAAAGTAATTCCATGCCCAAATTAATTTCAAAATATACTATGGATAGTTCAATAAGTTTTTTATGAAATACCATCTCATTGATAACAATATGAATATTCCAATAAATATTGGTCTTCTTAATACTCCAACTTAGAGTTTTTTCCAAATTTTATATGTTCTTTTCAAGAAGTGATACTCCCATTTTAGTTCTAAATTTATTATAAATGATGGAATGAAATTATTCAGATCCAAATAGAGCATTGATATAATAAAAATAAACAAGTAATATACATGTCACCGCTTCATTAGTCAGCCCAACGTCAACCAAAATAGAATAAAAAGAATTTTTCATCACTTTTTTCTTTTGATATTAATGATTTACACCATGAGAAACTAACTTACAACACATGTTATAATAATTCCCCAATTAATTATAACTAAAACATCTCACCATTTTTTGGATATCTGTTAACCCATTCTTAGATTATTCTGGACTCTTTTTTTTTCAGTCACAAGCCCTACGAATAAACTTACCATACTGATAAAACTTTATAGATATTATAAAACATTACCTGAAATATTTTTTTATCACACTTGTAACATGTTGGGTGGATACCTATATATTTCTTAGTTGGATGCTTCTCCATGGATTTCAAACTTTATCATTTCTTACTCTTTTCATCTCGAATAACATAAGTGTTAGTAAATTCCATCTCAACTTTATTAGTACAAAAAATAAAATCTCATAGATTTTAAATTCTCAAGTGTCCAAATATCTTTATAAATTGGTTTCAATCTTGAGTAAAATCTATTAATTTTACAATCAAGGTCCTAAATAAAATTTGATGTGTAAATGTTTATTATGGTTACTATTCATAATGAATAAAAATAAAAGGGACCAATTTACAAAATTTAGACCTCATGATTCCATACATATAATCAATTTTTAAATATTTAATTTTTATAATCGTTATAAATTAATTTAATATTAAAATGAAAACACAATTGAAAATAGTCTTTAGAAAATTATGTTTTTAATCCTAAAAATAAACTTAAAAAATCATGTTTAATGATGATTCTAATGTAATTAATTAGAATATTTCTAATTAAGGTTTTATTATATTACTTTAAGATCAAATATACTTTTAAGTTACTTTAAATAATGAAAGTAAATGATAGTTTTACAAAACTGGTATTTTCATTATTTACTAAAAAATTAATATTTTTAGAGAAATTCCAAAATTGCACCCTAATATAATTTTGATATGATGTTTTCAAAAATTCATTTAATTTTTCAAAAATAAAATTGTAAATTTTAGAAGTTAAAATTTTAAATAAAACCTTATTATATAAGAAAACTAGTTTATTAAGAATAAAACTATTTTCTTTTTGATTAAAAAGATACTTAATATTCTTATAATGAATATAAATATATAAATATAATTCATAAATATTAATAAGGATTTAAATTGATTTAATATTAACATTACATGGTATATTACATGAAAACATATAAATATTCATCGTATTCTAATCTCAATTGCTTCTGATCGGGACCCTGGGCTTATATCTTACTTATTGAAATCCTTACACCAAGCCCTTAGAACCCAATTTACCATGAGAATATCTTATCATCCTAAAAATGATGGAAAATATAAATGAATGGTATAAATATTTTAATACATTCATATATCTTATGTTATGTATTTTGGAGGCTCATAGGTGGATCATACACCATTAGTGGAGTTCTCATACAATAATAGTTATCAATCTTTAAAATATATGGCTCCTTTCGAATATTTATATAGTTGTCCTTATTTATTACTACATTGTTTTGTGAAAATAGATGAGATTATATTTCTCATACCAAGACTTGTGTATTATATAATAGAAAATATTTAGATGATTAGAAAGTGAATGGTAATGGCATAAATTCATCATAAGTCATATGCAGACCATTTTTTTCGGTCACTATCATTTGATGTGGGTGATAAATTTTTCTAGAGAGTATATATAAGGCTAAGGAATCATTATTTTTGTAAGTAAGTAAATTTTTATCATTGGTACATTTTCCATTTTGAGATACTAGAATGAATCGGTGATGTGTCTAATTAGTTGTATTTACCACCAAAGTTCATCTCAATGCACAATGTATTTCATATATCTCAATTGAAGAAGTATCATCTAGATAATGATCATGTTATTAGATGGGACCGTGTTGATATTTAGCCTAATTGTACATTAATTCAAATAAAAATATGGATCGTGGATATACAACATAATTTGATTCATAGTAAAATTATTGGTTTAGTATGAAACTTATCGAATAATGGTCAGATTAAAGAAGGGACATGGGTATATGAGAAAGAAATATTAGAGTAGTGTCCCAAGCTCTTTTAAAGAAATTCCAATTCACAACTTCTTTAGGATAGAAATACCAATGTTGGGGATAACGTAACACCCCTATTTTAGTTAATTTCCTATTTTATTGTGTATTTTAAAGTTATATAATACTTGGGTTATGTTTTGAAAGTTTATTGACGGGTTTGGAATGTTTTGGAAGAATTTGTGTAGGTACATGATTTGATCTTGGTTATGGGAAACCAAAAAACTATCATCAAGAAACTGTGTAAGGTTATTTTGGGAGTCACTAGGTGGGATCATAGTTGGTGCATGAATTAAAAAAAACTTTAAAATTCCCATAAAACCATATGAGATGGGAATTTTTGGGACAGTATCTATAAAAGTTTGGCACACAGTTTATCAAACTATGTGGAACAACCATGCAGTCCCCTGAGGAAATTTCTACAAGTAGAGCATGTTTTTCTAAACCATATAGAAAGATTATAAATCTCTTTGTTTTACATAAAGTATCATGCACATTATTGGTGTATGGTTTGACAAACAATGTAGCCCAACCCTATAATGTGCATTAAATTCTCCAAAAATTAGATTTTAATTCATAGTTTCCCCTATAAACTCAATTTTTCATCAATTCTTCTAGGATCTTGAACTCCTCTTCCATCCTAGGAATACTTGGAAATTACCATTAAAATGGAAGGCAATTTTGATGAATTAAAGTACATTGTATCTCTTAAATTGATGGTATATCCTCGTTCTTGTTTGTTCTCTCTAAATACTCTCATGTCATCTCTCTCAAATCATTAGATCTAATCCATTATGGATGTATCTATGATCTATGATATGTTTTTATGAGATATTGTTAGTATCTATTGATGGAAAGGTGTTGTGGGAAAATATCTAGAGGTTTATTGTTGCTAATCTTTGATTTCTTCACCTGTTGAGATGTAGGAGGTGTATTTATCTTATAAAATTATTCTATAAATATAATTATTATTAATTATTGAATATATATATTAGATTTAAAAACTAAACATTTAATAATTTATTTAAATAAATCCATTTGTGGTTTAAGAATTAGAAACATGGAATTGGAATAATGTTTGGAAACCCCATTTGATTTTTATTTTGAAATTTTGGATTTAAAATAATAGTTTTGGTATAATTCAATGAATATGTTCTTTGAAATTTTTAAAATAGAGGAAATATTTTATGTGGAATGAAATGATATGGAATATGGCATTGGTATACATGGTTGGAGTGGGTTCATTTTCATTGAAAGTGAACCTAAATAAGGTGATTATGCTATTAGGGTACCTGGAGATTGGTTAACTAGTTTTAACTTGGTGGATCGATGAGAAACCACTCATGAGTATAAAAATTGAACATGTCATGCATGTTTGTGTGATAGAGAGAGAAACATGGAATGGTTATTCCAAGTAGAAAGAAAGAATGGAGAAATTTATTTAGTTTTATTTTTTATTTAAAATATTCCCTTATAGAAGAATTATTTTATTTTCAATTTAAACTATTTTAAAATGAATAACTATTTTGATGTTCCTCTTTTGATATAAATATATTTTAAATTGTGAGATAAGGTGTTGTTATATCCTAGTGGCAGGAGTTGGGGATTCTTTTTGAGAAATCCTATTGAGTTTTATATTCACCCCCTTCTTGGAAACTTTGGTGAATTTGTAAATATTTTTTACTAATAAAAAGGAAATGGAAAGGTAACATACTTATCTAGTGGCTCATTACAATACTTCTTCCATAGGTTGATGTTGGGTATTAGGGTTCTCTCTTGAAGTAATTAGGGAAATACCACACTTGTATTGTTGTGTCTAGACTAGTTTTAGTTCTTGTGTCATTTTTTATTAGTTTTACACTACTTATCTGATGTTTATATTTATTTATTTTTCATCTGAGTTGTATCATTATTACTTATGAATTAGATATTTGGTTTTGGTTATTTGTATTTTATCAGGTTATTTTTTTATTTAGGTAAAATCATCCCAAACTATTTTACTAAAACCTGTGAATTTTTTTTTTTGGTCTTTGGTGTCTTGGGGATGTCACCTAATGTTAGTATCACCTCTGAACCATACAAAGAAAATGGGTTGAGGTGGGGTTCTAAAATCATTTTTCATCAAATAACCTTTTAAATACTACATATTTTAAACATAATGGTTAAATATAAGTCAAGTATTTTTGAAAAATAAATATATGTCTCTCAAATTACTCTCATCACATAAAAACTCGAAAGGGTATCTATAACTTTAAACTTATGATCAATATCATACTTATTAACCAATGATGGTATCTGAAACTCAGAAAATTTCCTCATATGAATCGTCATAAACTCTAAAATTATTTAAGCCTTTTCTCATATACAAACTATAACACCTCATATATTAAACAATCAATAATAAAATGATTTATAACAAGTGTAATAAGTTATTATATTTCATAGATATTTTCAGTTTAGAGTTTTATAAAATTTGTAAAACTCTTAAAAAATTTATCCTTACAATAAAATTGGAAACATCCACTTAATATAAATTTTTTCATGAAAATAGTATTAATTAAATTAAATTCTGGTTTCACTTAAAACTTTTTTTCTTCTTTCTAGATGAATTTTCATAGTTAAAAGTCATACCTTTTTATAGTTCCTACTCATCATTAGGCCTTCAAAATATTTGGAAACTTGGGATAAGAAAAAAAATTAGTAATATATTTTAGGAGGAAGGAAATTATTAAGCCCATTTTAAAATTTATGAAAACCCATACAAAAGTTTTCTTTTTTATAATAAATTTAAACTCAAATAATCATTTACTTACCCAAAAAATTAGCTTTGTTATTATAACACCCTAGATTTTATGAGATATATTCGTTTTAATTTATTTTATGTCTTTATTTGTACGCTACACAAAGATTAGTTTTCACTATACGCAACACCGTATTATCTTGCAGTATATACAACACAATTCTTGGCTTATGTTGCACATTATTTCAAGTTCATTAGATAGAATTCATTTCACGCAATTATGAGTATAGATTTTGTTTAATGTATTAATAAACTATGTTTGGATTATGTTATATGCAACACCAAATGAATATTTCACTACAAATAACATTGAATTGGCTTGCGTTACATGCATGAGCATCCTTCCTCGATAGCTTGCATTGTACGTCATACCGAGTTTCAATAACCAACGATATTCTATTAAAATATTATTATTTAATGGGATATAAACTAGCTTTTATGAATATTATTAACCACATTTTGAATTTTATATAACATTATCATTCATATTACACATTTTCTAGAACATGATATGAGGACAAAATCAATTTTTTGGATAAAAGAAGTATTTTTCAAAAAATGCAGTTTTACCACCTTTTGATGGAACACCCACTTTAAATCTAGTTTTTGAGAATTTTATAAGTTACATTTCACAAAATAAAGTTCTTATTTGGAATTAGGACATAAAAATTTACTTTTTTTCAACTTTTGGTATTTTTATAATAAAATTGAAATTTTAATGAATAGTGAAAAAATATAGCATTTTAATTCAAAACTACCTTTTCATATAATTTATTTATATAGTTATATTATCTTTTTAATAGGTTTTAAAGTGTAATTGGATTATATTTTTATCATTTAATAAAATTTTGGTCAATTAAAGTAATTTTAATTTTAAATTGGACATAAACACATGTCAATCTTTTGATAGTTATTACTTCTTAAAACCCCTCTTTTTGGTTTTGACAATGGGAATTAATTTTAAATTAATTACCGAAACTTCTGTGTTCTAAATTTGGAAAAATTTATTCCATATATAGAATCATGAGGTTCAAATTTTTTAAATAGGTACATTTTATTTTTGTAAATTATGAATAGTAACATTAGTAAATATTTTATTTACCATGGTTAAAGGGCAAATTTGGTAAATAAGGGTAAATAAATAATATTAAAATAATATTAAAATACCCTAACACATGTCCTAATCTTATTGGATGGGATATTTCCAACCATGGGAATCTTTGGGTCTATTTTGGGACCCTATGGATTCACTTGGATGTGAAAATAACATTTTATAAGAATTAATTTAAAGTAAAGATAATTATAACCTAGACATATATCTTTTACTAAATCGATTTTAATATATGGTTATATAACTGATCTATATATATATATAAATAGTCATTAGAAATCTAAAAATATTTCCTACAACATGGTATTTTATTTATAATTTTTATAAATTAGATAAATATATTTATTTATGACACAATTATGATGTATTGATTACATCATTAATGAAAGATTCAAATAAATGAATTTATAAACATTAAAATAAATTTAATTTGAAAATTTTGATGCCATAAATGAAATTTTTGTATGACATTTACTTATTAGGGATGAGTTGATTCCTTTGGTTCAAAGGAATCAAGTTTTTAATAATTGTTTTTTTAAAAGTCAAGTATGAATAGTGTCCAAAATTGACATAATTCATAACTTAAAACATAAAATACATTATTAAATGATATTAAATTCCTAAAAATATAATATCCGTTAAAATGGTTAATATAAGTCCAAATATGTCATAAATAACTTTTTTTGGTTTGTTTGACATGATATGGTAATTATATTAACCCATAATGTGTAAATAACATGATATCACAATAAGATTAAAAAGGGTAAAGTAAGGGTTAATCCAAAAAGATAAGGATGAAAAAAATATTAAAAACTTTTCTAAAAATTATTAGATGATTTTTATTCGAACCAAAATCATATTATCTTTAAATTAAATAAGTTTTGGACCATATTAAATCAAAATTTAATTTATAATAAATTAATATTTTTAGACATTCCTAAAGTGCCGCTCTCCTATCTTATAAAAGGGCACCTCCTCCCTCGCCTCTACACTGCATTTTGAGACATAAAGATCACCCAACCCCTACCCATTTCTTTTATAAACTTCCATAGTTACATTCTAGAAGTTTTTTTCTTCTCAAAATACCAACTCTAGTTCCCTAAGAGTAAATTTAAAGAAGGCATGTCGTGGAAGAGGTAATCTCTTCTACCGATTCTTTCAAATTTCTTTCTTCTTATACTTACTATTATTTAGTTGTTTCATAATAAAATAATAACATCAGTATCACTCATATAATTATATGTTATTATAAATATGAAACAAACCTATTTCACCTTTTATCCATTCTACGAAAAATGAAATCACCGCACGTGCATATGTACGGCTTACCGTCTTCACACCATGGTGTAATATTTTTTCACCACCACCTTACTTGGATGGGTATAATGGTGTAAATAATAACTATATATGATTATTATAGCATTATAATAATTATGAGATATTATACACCATCCACTTCAATATCGTTCAACAATTACGGGAACAATATCATCGTGCGTGTGTACGTACGGCTTATTGTCTCCATGACACGATGAGATTCATTCTCCATGTTAACCATTCAATAATGATTATAAAGTATATGTAATAAATAATCATGGAATACATGTAATAATAATGAGAATGTATTTATATATATGTGTGTGTAATTTACTTACTTCCATTCAATTCAATAAGGAAACGAAAATAGTGTTCATGCGTACGTATGGCCTACTGTCTCCATGAACGGTGTTTTCTGTTTACTTTATCTATATATTATATATATATTTATATAATGAATATATATAATATATAAATAATATTTTATATTCTATAAGTAATTAAATCCTGATATAAGTAATAATAACAAGAATAAAAACTCAAAACACAATGATTATTACCCAAAACGTTGCTTTAACATGGAATTGACAAATGAATGTGTAATATAAAGTCATTAGTAAAAAATATATGATATCATAAATATTATTATGGTTCTGTTACAAGTTAATAATATGTTTAAACCCACTATATAAGATTTTTTAACACATACATAAAAAATCAGACCTAAGGTAAGAGATAACTTTTCTAATCTCGTTTTTATCTGATATTGTTAATATGTAAGTATTTACTAGAGATATATTTTCCATCCATGTCCATGTTTTCTAAAAATGTTTTCATAAAATTTTCAATATTATTATATGTATGTTTAAAGTCATTTTTATCCATTTTTTACTTTTACTACAAGGTATGCAAGGAATATTTATTTTCTTTACCATACAAGGTACTTTTTTGACTTTTCTGGAAAAAGTACGAGGAGAATGTTTTTGTTTAACTTATACAGCATGAATGGATTTTTATGGTTTCATGACACCTTATTTACATGAATATTACTCTACACTATTTAAATTTTATTTTGAACTAAATTATTTTCTTTTAAAATTGTGCGGCATTTTGATAAAAGAAAACATTTTTTTAAGAAGAAAGGATATTTTCCTCAAGAACTAAGTTCAAGTATTTTACCAAAATTATTTTCTATCTAAGATGACGCTTTTAAATAGGGTTATCTTTTTATCCCTATTATTACTATGATTTTACTGTGTTAATTATGGAATGATCTTTTATATGGATTATGTTATGATGGAATGATATTTAAGAAAAATATTTTATTTCTTGGGTTATGTTATGATGAATGATTTATGTTTTGTGGAATAGGTAAGAATGATTTCATTATGGGATGGGTGGGACCTATATCTCACTCCAATGCATTGTGTAATGATTTATATCACATTGTATAGACATGAATGGAATGGAATGTAAATTCAGTTTAGTAATACTTGGTTGGAAAGGCAAGTAAACTTGGCTCAGTAATGGACTTTGTCCACTATGATGGTCTTGGAAGTGATTCCCTGGATACTATGGAAATCATATTATGTTCTTATTAGTTTTCCATAATTCCATGTTTTATGATAATGTTATTCTATAATGGTCGATGTTCCCTTATGATCTATGCCTTACGTACTACCAATATTTATTTCATGACTCAATATTTTTATGTTTAAACGTTATGTTCATGTTTTTATGTTCAAATGTATATGGTATGTTTTATTTTCTCCATGTTTACCCTTACTGAGCATTTGAGCTCACCGTTTTTATATTTTCTTTTTCCCAGTATATAAAGAAAGGTTTTAGGTAGGAAAGAAAAGGAAATATCTTTATGGGAGATATTGAAGATTTTTCACCATTATTAGAAGATTATGTTCGGAGTTTCCAAAGACACTAAACTAATACGGTCTTTGGGCGTCTGTTTTTGTCGTGTATTAAATATTCCAAAAAATAAATTTAATTTCCATTTACATAATGATTGATTCTATATATTTGGTATCAGAGTGAAGGTTTCATTAACCTTTAGAAAAAAAAGGATGTGAAAACTTTAGTGAGATCCCTAGAGATATTTCTTAGGATATGTCTAAGGATTTCCTAAGGATAAGTAAAGTATAGGTTAAAAACCTAACTTTTTTGTGATAATCATGAGTAACCTAGGGTTAAACCAAAGATATCATAGATTGAAATATTATAAGTAATTTGTTGGATCGGATTACACCAAATATACACAAGAAGGGGGTGAATTGTGACTTTTCAAAAATCTTTACGAGATTGTGTTTTTCCTTTTAACTTTAATCAGATAAAATGATGCAGCAGAAATTTAAATAGCAGAAACACAAGATGTATAGTGGTTCGGGGAACAGAAGTCCCCTAGTCCACTCCACTAACACTCTACTCCATGAGCTTGGTGATTTTCACTATCTGGTCCTCGTTTCAACAGACCGGTTCACAACTGAGTACAGGCAGTTGACACCTTTACAATCCAAGGCAAAACAAAGCTATCTGGTTCACTTACAGAACCTACACAGCTTAGTACGAGAATCTGATCACTCAAGAATAGAAAAGAAATATTTTTGTATTCTGAAAATAATTTCCAGATGTTATTCAAAATTGCAACAGCATGCAATTGACAGTAGGTAGATCGTTTCCTTCATAAATAATAATCTTCACATAAGAGATGTTCTGAGTCGATCCCATTGTAGTAAATAAAAAATAATAATTCACAACTTTAGCAGAGACAGATCCACATTACATCTTCGATATAGAAAAAGTGAATCTTCTATCGTGTTCCTTCCTCTTTAACAAACAGAGCTTTGACGTTCCTTTTGAAACAGTAGATCGGTATGTTTTAGTAGTCTCTATTTTCCTTTTTTTCAGAATAATCAAAAGATCACACATTATCAATAATTTTTGATGTAGTTTCAAAAATCCCATATAAATAAAAGAACAATAAGAACTTCTCCTATAAAATTGGACCCACAAAAGTCATCTTTTTACTCACGATATTCAAACATTTGAATTTACAGAGTAGTCGTAACTTCTCTGAATACTCGACATAAAAAGATCCTTTTAATTCGATCAAAACATTGATAAAATGGTTTTTAATCAGTCAAAATCGTACTTTAAAATCAGCTTTAAAACTGTCTTGAAATCCTCCTAATAATCAGCGTACTGACCATTGCATAAAAATATCAACTTTAAATTCTCGGATGCCAAACGTAAGGTTGAGTTGAACTGTATGGATCCTCTGAACGTAAGGTTGATGACTTAGTCTTCAAACGTAAGGTTCACAGCGTAAGGTTGACAATGTAAAGTTGGAAATGTAAACATGACAACAAACTTAAGGTTCATTCCAAACGTATGTTTGGTCATCCATACTCTTCTCTTCAACTTTAAAGCATACGATAAAAGATCCATACTTTTACTTGATTTATACTTTTCTAAGAACGTATGGTTGTTTACAAAAGTAAGGTTGATGAACCATAATTTTGAGAAATAAATGTAACGTTTAATATTTATGTATGGTTCTCCTTCCATACTTTTCTAATATCCCAAACGTAGGGTTCCTTCCTAACGTAGGGTTCTTCTTCAATACTTTGCTGATAATGTATGGTTGATTAACCATACTTTTTTCTTATCTCAAAAAGTATACACGCTTTTTATCCTTACACTATGTTTATCCACGTAGAGTATGAACAGTGTTTCCAGAACATGCTCAAGCATATTCTGAATAAGTAGCACATGAACAATGTTTCCAGAACACGCTAGATACGAATACTTTAGTAATAAATTCCCATTATTTCAAGAGTAAAATAAAATAATAAATTCCTACAAGATACTTAACAAATAAAATCATTAGAAAATAATTAAGGGTATTTGCGAGCATCAAAATTGTTATAAATAGATAGAGTATTAATATAAACACCCCCTTTAAATAATAATATTATGTATTTTTGAAAACAACACTTGATCAACAATATCCCCCTTTTTGATGATCACAAAACCCATAAAATAATTAATGAAATTAATTTAACTTAAAATTAATTACATATAGTTTTGAAAATAAATATCTCCCTTTAATTTATCCATGTTATAATTTCTTCCCCAATAAAATTAATTACTTCCCCAAACGAAAATATGTTTGTGTTTATCCAAATTTCTCCCCCTTTTGTGATATCAAAAAGAAATATAGAATATGGAATAGAACACAGATTAATATAGCACTGAACAAAATTAAATGCTATTATTAATTATTTAGTAATAATTCAATCTAGATTATTGGTATATCGAAATAAGAATAGTAAAACAATTAAATATAATGAAATATATTTTCATTAAAATTACAAAAATAATAAATACAGGAATCATGGTTTTGGAAGTTAGCAGGTAGGGTTTGTATTCTCTGGAATGTAGACTTGATTTCTGCTAACTGTTCTCTCAACCTTTTCATTAATCCATCACCGAGATGAATAATAAGATCTCTGAACTCTTGAGTCATATGAATATCTTCAATGAGATTAACTCTGAAAAACTCGTGAAGCCGTTCTTCTTTCTCCATAAACAAAGACAGCTTCTCTGTGAATTTATCTAAGACAGAGTGGATTCCTGGCTCACTGGATGTCAACTGATCACCCAATAATTTATGATTATCTAACAGAACAGATAATGGAGCATTGTTGCACTGAAGATCTTGCAACCTGTCATTCATTTTTCTCATTGGAGCTGTGATAGCTTGAAATATTATGATTAAATCAGGTGAAGTACCCGATCCACTAGCAGCACTATTCCCAACTGATGCAAATTGTGTCTCCATAAACAACTTAAGATCTGAGAAATCTGATTTCATAACCATTTCAGATTTTAATTTGGAAACAACATTTAACATATCCACTTAAAAAATTTCAACTTATTGCCTTGAAACATAACTCTCCTTAAGCTTTTAAAATTTCAACTGTTCTGATGCTAAGGTGCTTCTCAGAGAATCATTCTCACATTGTAGTTGAGATAACTTTTTGTACAACTCTTCAACTTCCCTATTCCTTGAATCAAAAGCACCCTGTTCTTTATTCGAATTCTCAGGATCTTTGTAATGTAGCAGTACTAAAGGTAATGATTCAGCATCATATTTGTCTTTCTCCTTGTCCTGAGTAGGTTGGTCCATAGATTTTTCCTCAGAGTCCTTTTCAAAATCTTCCATAGAAAATCCTCTTGAAGAACTTCTGTGTGAGATTCAGAAGCATGATCATCATGAACATCTGCAATTTTTTCTTCCAATGAAATATCTAAAATGATATCCTCTGGAGTTTTCTGAGGTCTGGCCACTTCCTCACCAGGATATGCCTCCTTTTCTTGTTGAAGTAAAATGGCAACATCAGCTACAACCTGTTTTTCTGATCTTTCAACTACAATTATTTCAGGATCAGGATCTATAACAGTGACATTCTATTCTTGAGGTTAGTCAACAACCTTTTCTCTGAAAAATCCGTAATAGAGTAAATCTCTTGTAGTTAAGTCAGGGAAAGTAAGTTCCTCAATCACAGGTCTTCTCCTCTGAGTCTGAAGTCCCTCCTGACTTCTTTCTTCCTCAGTTTCTTCCACTTCAAATCTGATCCTCCTTGCCGCAGTGCTGACTCTCGATTCAGCTTTTCCCTCCTTGGACTTTGCAGATTGAGCTTGAGCACTCTCTAATTCATCATCTTCTCCTACTATAAAATGTTTTCCTTTGATAGTACTCCATAAATAGCCAATCTTTCTTAAAGTTCCAGCATTAAACACATTTTTGTGATGACAGCATACTCTGGCATCAACCAGTCTCACCATGTCCTTCGTAAACAATATCTTGGAGATGAATCGACCAAAAGGATAAAATTTCATTCGGGCATCACTCTGACAAAAATATCTTAGGTATCTAACCATATACCTAGGAAAATTGAGTTTAACATCACTAAGAAAAAGATACATTATATACATATCGGGATATAATATCTTTTCAATTTCATACATCCTCAGTGCAATCCCTGTTTGCACAAATTTGACCAAAATTTTCTGATCAAGATCCAAATCCTTGAAAAAAAAAATTACAGTCTTAATACCAAAGAGAAACGACATTATGTCCTCTGATTTATGCATAGAATCTCCAATATTTTTTAAATCGAAATAAAAAACTCCCTCATGAGGGCAGTTGAGAATCTGACCAATTTCTACTAACGAGATTGAGAAATCCATATCCTCTATCTTAGCCATTATATTGTCCTCAGTATCTCTCAGACTAAACTGTATAGATTTTAAGAAGTATCGAAGATCTACCTCATACAGAAATTCTGTATTCTCACTGTTGAAAGTCTGTTCAAGATTCTGAAACGATAGTGATTGTTTCAACAGGAGATTTTTCTGATATAGCCATTCGAGATGAATCACCTTTCCCTGTAATATTTTTCTTCCTTATGAATGTTGACTCTTGGCACTGGTGGTTTTGACTTCATCGGCTCTTTTAGTCTTTTCCATCTTTGTGAGAATCTCTAAAGGTTTGAAGGTTAGGGTTTCAGATTTTTGAAGATTAGGGTTAACGAGCAGAGGTGCGGTTTTCGGGTTCGAAAAGGTTTTGGTATAAATTAAATGGTTTATAAGTCTAAAGGGTTTCTAAAAACCTTTATTTTCGTGTTTTTAGTAATCATTACATATATTTAAAAATAAATAAAATAGATTACATGGGGAAAATAAACTTATTCTTTTTGAAAAACAAAATAGCTAAATTATTTTAAGCAGAATTAAAATAAAGAACTACTATAGTAAAATAAAATTTTATTTAAAATAAAATAAACCTAGCTATCCCTTAATAAAATCAAACCTTTCAGTGGGAAGTGGTTTAGTAAAAATATCAGCTAATTGAATTTCAATACTTACAAATTCTAAAGATATATCCTTTTTAAGAACATGATCTCTTAGAAAATGATGTTTGATATCAATATGCTTGGTTCTAGAATGATTAATAGGATTTTTTGAAATATTTATAGCACTAGTATTATCACATAAAATAGTTGTATTATTAGAATTTAGTCCAAAGTCCATAAGAGTGTTTTTCATCCACAACACCTATGCACAACAACTGCCAGCAGAAACATACTCTGCCTAAATTGTTGATAGGGCAACTGAATGTTGTTTCTTATTTGACCATGACACTAAAGATTTTCCAAAAAAGTGACAAGTTCCTGAAGTGATTTTCCTATCTAATCTACAACTCCCAAAGTCTGCATCTGAATATGAAATCAAATTAAAATCATAATTTTTGGGATAAAGAAGAGATTGAAAAACAGTTCCTTTTAAATATCTAAAAATTCTTTTAACAGCAGTTAAATGAGATTCTTTAGGATTTGATTGAAATATTGCACAAAGACATAATGAATACATTATATCTGGCCTGATAGCAGTAAGATATAATAAACTACCAATCATACCTCTATATAACTTTTTTTTCAACTGATTTTCCAATTTCATCCAAATCATGTTTTATATCAGTGCACATAGAAGTTCTATATGTCTTGCTGTTTTCAAGTCCAAAATTATTCAATAAATCATTAATGTATTTTATTTGATTCAAAACATTTCCAAAATCTTTTTTGATAAATTTGAAGTCCTAAAAAGAAATTTAGTTCTCCCATCATACCCATTTCAAATTCTTTTTACATTAACTTTGAAAACTCATGACAAAGGGTTTTATTAGTTAATCCAAAAATTACATCATCAACATAAATTTAAAATATAAAATATTAGAATTCACATTTTTCTTAAACAGTGTTGGATCTGCCATTCCAATAGTAAAATCATTTTTCAAAAGAGAAGAGCTTAATCTTTCATACCAAGCTCTAGGTTCTTGTTTAAGGCCATAGAGAGATTTAGTAAGTTTAAAAACAGAATCTGGTTTTTGAGAATTTTCAAAACCAGGAGGTTGCTCAACATAAAATTCCTCCATTAAATATTTAAAAAGGAAGACTTAACATCCATCTGAAATAATTTAAAGTTCATATGAGATGCATTGGCTAAGAGGATTCTAATGGATTCTAGTCTAGCTACAGGTGCAAAGCTCTCATCATAATCTATACCTTCTTCCTGATTATATCCTTTAGCTACAAGTCTAGATTTATTTCTAATTATTATTCCTTGATCATCTTTCTTATTTCTAAAGACCCATTTGGTTCCTATCACTGGATAGTTTTGTGGTCTTTCAACTAATTCCTAGACTTCATTTCTTTTGAACTGGTTTAATTCTTCTTGCATTGTTATCATCCAACTTTCATCATCTCAAGCTTCTTTTATAGTCTTGGGTTCTAATTGGGATAGAAAGGGAGATAATTCTACAAGATTTCCTATATTTCTTCTAGTTTTTATTCCTGTATATAAGTAGCCTATTATAGTTTCTAAAGGGTGATTCTTCAGGGTTCTAGTCTGTCTAGGCAACACACTTATAGGTTCTTCAGTGTCATGTTCTTCTGAACTGGACTGAATTTCATTTATATCTTTTTCAAAATCATTTTTCAAGTTCTCAAGCCTCATGTTATCATTAGAGTCAGATTCATCCATTTGATCTGTCCTTTTCTCAAAGGGATCAGATTCATCAAATTTCACATGAACTGATTCTTCAACAGTATTTGACTTCTTATTATAGATTCTATAAGATTTGGAGCTAGCTGAATATCTTAAGAAGATTCCTTCATCAGATTTTGGATTGAACTTACCAATATTATCCTTGGTGTTCAAGATGTAAACCTTGCATCCAAAAACTTTAAAGTAGTTAACTTTAGGTTTTATTTTATTCCAAAGTTCATAGGGTGTCTTTTTTAAAAGAGGTATAATTAAAACTCTATTCATTATATAGCAGGCTATGCTTACAGCTTCTGTCCAAAAGTAGGTAGGAAGACTGTATTCATTTAGTATAGTCATAGCCATTACCTGAATAGTCATATTTCTTCTTTCAACAATTCCATTTTTTTGAGGTGTTCTAGGTGCAGAGAAGGTGTGTTTAATACCCATATTTGAGCAGAAGGAATTAAATTCTCGATTCTAAAATTCTCCACCATGATCACTTCTTAATGAAATTATTTTAAAAACTTTTTCATTTTGAACATATTTACAAAAACTTTTAAATAAAGTAAAGGCTTCATTTTTAAATTTCAAAAAGAAAATCCATGTAAATCTAGAATAGTCATCAACTAAAAAAAATACATATAATTTACCAGCCAAGATTGCTACAATTGAAGGTCCAAACAAATCCATATGGATAAGTTCTAGAGGTTTAGATGTAGCAATTTTGTTAACATATTTGAAGGATGATTTGTGTTGCTTTCCAAGTTGACATGCATCACAGAATCTGTCACTTTAAAATTTGAGACTAGGCAAATCAGAAACTAAATGTTTCTTAGATAACTTATTTAAAACATATACATTACAATTTCCAAGTCTCCTATGCCAGATCCAAGATTCATTAATTTTAACAGTTAAGCAATTTACTTGTTGTTTACACAAGGAATTTAAATCCATGGTATACACATTATCAGTTCTTGGTGCTCTAAATTTAATCAATTTATTTTTGAAAACAGAACATCAATTGTTAGAAAAATCTACAGTATAACCATCATAACATAGTTGAGAGATACTTATCATATTGTGTTTCAATCCTTTTAAATAAATTACTTTATTAATTGAGACAGCTTCTGGATCTCCAACTATTCTAATACCAATGATTTTTCCTTTGGAATTGTCACCAAAAGTGACAAGTCCACCATTTTTTTGAGTGAGTGTAGAGAAATTCAATGAGTTTTCACTCATATGTCTTGAACAGCCACTGTCCATATACTATATTTCCTTTTTTCTCTTGTGACCTGCTCCCTACAAAGACATTTACATAGATTTCTTTGGTACCCATATTTTGTTGGTTCCAGTGGTGTTAGCTTGCAAGGATCTGGGAATCCAGACCTGCTTTGCTTTTCTAATTTCACATGAGTCAAATAAATCATTTGATATAAAATCTTTCTTAATGCCGCTTATTTGGGGTTGTCTTAAGAAATAGTTTTTAGAAATATGTCCCCTTATTCCACAGTAATTACAATTTAGTCTTTTTGCACTTGGAATAAAATAGTTTTTGTACAGCTTGGGTTTTTCACCTTTATTGCCAATTCCAAATCTTTCCTTTTTAATGACATGTTTTCCAAGGATTTCATTTAAAGTATTTTATCTTTTAGTAAAAACAAGGGATACAGTTTTATAAGTTTCTACTTCAGTTTGTAGTGATTTTATCTTTGATTCATAATCTGTATTGTTAGAATTAATTGAATCAAATTTTTTAGTTAACTCCTTATATTGTTTCAGAATTGTATCTCTTTTATCAGAAACGACCATATGAATATTATTTAAAGACTTATTCTTCTTAAATTGAGAGTCATATTTTTCTTCAAGCATATTTTAGTAGGCTTCAAGTTTTTAGTTAGAGTAATTAGATTCAGAACTAGAATAAGAAGAGTAGTAAGATTGTACCTCATCTGTTTCTGCCATAAAACACATGTTGGATTTCAGATTTGCTTCCTCCTTCTCTGAGTCTGATTGAAAAGTACTACTGGAGTCTTCAGATACACTCCATGTAGCTTTCATGGCTTTCTTATCCTTATGCTCATAGTCATTTATTTTGAAAAAAAAATCTCTTGTCTTTTTTTAGCTAAGGAAAGTCAGGTCTGATATGCCCCATTTTCTTGCATTCATAGTATCTGACTTCCTTGTAATCCTTTTTGAAGGATTTTATGAATCCCTTCTTCTTTCTATATAATTTTGTGAATCTTCGGGCTAGCTGAACCAATTCCACATCAGAATTAGATAAATCAGAACTCTCTAACTTCTCTTTTACATTTTTCTTTATCTTTCTATTTTTGCTCTGTGATGATGCTTTCAAGGAAGTATCATATCTTTTGATAAACACTTTATGTTCATTATCTTCATCTTCCATCTCATCTTCATACATCATTAATGTTCCAATCAGTTCTCTCATGGTGAAATCTTTGACAGGTGTCGACTGTCTGATTTCTGCAGAGATTCCATTCCATTTTGTAGGTAGTACTCTCAATACTTTTAAAGCTTGATCAGCTTGTTTAATGGGATCTCCCAAGGAAGTTATTTTATTTAAAATCTTGGTCGATCTTCCATTCATTTTATTAATACTCTCACCTTCAACCATTCTGAATGTATCAAATTTAAGCTTAGTAGTTGCATATCTCATTTCTCAGATATTGTTAGTTCCTTCGTAAGCAACAGCAATAGTTTTCCACATTTCATATGTTGTTGGGCATTGAGATACTCTGTTAAAACTCATCAGGTCCTAGACCACATATAATTGCATTCATTGCCTTTGATTTCATGTCATAATCTACTTCAGTAGCTGCACTCCATGTTTCAGGTTTTTCTGGTATTTCATATGGAGTCAGAATCTTGGAATATACTCTGTATCCAAGGTTTTTCAGATAGATAATCATTTGAGAATTCCAGCATCCATAGTTTTCTCCATTGAATTATGGTTCTCTGACCATAGACATTCCCTCTATTGTATCAGTCATCTTGCTCTGTGTATAATCACTTTCATCTTGTTAAAGATTTGTCAGAAATCTCAACCTCTGATACCAATTGTTGGATCAGATTACACCAAATATACACAAGAGGGGGTGAATTGTGAATTTTCAAAAATCTATACAAGATTGGGTTCTTCCTTTTAAATTTAATCAGATAAAATGATGCAGTGGAAATTTAAATAGAATAAACACAAGATGTATAGTGGTTCGGGGAAAAGAAGACCCCTAGTCCACTCCACCAACACTCTACTCCACAAGCTTGGTGATTTTCACTATATGGTCCTCGTTTCAATAGACTGGTTCACAAATGAGTACAGGCAGTTGAAACCTTTACAATCCAAGGAAAAACAAAGCCTTCTGGTTCACTTATAGAACCTACACAGCTTAGTACGAGAAGCCGATCACTCAAGAATAGAAAAGAAAGATTTTCGTATTCTGAAAATACTTTCCAGATGTTCTTCACAATTGAAACAGCATGCAATTGACAGTAGGTAGATCATCACCTTTAGAAATAATAATCTTCACATAAGAGACGTTCTGATTTGATCCCGTTGCAGTAAAAATAAAAAAAAATCACAACTTTAGAAGAGACAGATCCACAGTAGATCTTCGATACAGAACAAGTTAATCTTCTATCGTGTTCCTTCCTCTTTAACAAACAGAGATTTGACTCTCCTTTAAAAATAGTAGATTGGTATGTTTCTGTAGTCTCTGTTTTCCTTTTTTCAGAATAATCAAAAGATCACACATGATCAATAATTGTCAATGCAATTTCAAAAATCCCATATAAATAAAAGAACGATAAGAACTTCTCCTGTAAAATTAGATCCACAAAAGTCGTCTTTTTACTCACGATATTCAAACATTTGAATTTACAGAGTAGTCATAACTTCCCTGAAGACTCGGCATAAAAATATCCTTTTAATTTGATAAAAACATTGATAAAACAGTTTTGAATCAGTCAAAATCGTACTTTAAAATCAGCTTTAAATCTGGCTTGAAATCCGCCTAATAATCAGCGTACTGACTGTTGCATAAAAATATCGACTTTAAATTCTCCGACGCCAAACGTAAGGTTGAGTTGAACTGTATGCATCCTCTAAACGTAAGGTTGATGAAATATTCTTCGAACGTAAGGTTCACAATGTAAGGTTGACAATGTAAAGTTGACAATGTAAACTTGACAACAAACGTAAGGTTCATTCCAAACGTAGGGTTGGTCATCCATACTTTTCTCTTCAACTTTCAAACGTACGATAAAAGATCCATACTTTTACTTGATCCATACTTTTCCAAGAATGTATTGTTATTTAAAAAAGTAAGGTTGATGAACCATACTTTTGAGAAATAAATGTAACATTTAATATTTACGTACGGTTCTCCTTCCATACTTTTCTGATATCCCAAACGTAGGCTTCCTTCCTAATGTAGGGTTCTTCTTCCATACTTTTCTGATAACGTATGGTTGATTAACCATACTTTTTCCTTATCTCAAAATGTATACACACTTTTTATCCTTACACTATGTTTATCCACGTAGAGTATGAATAGTGTTTCCAGAACATGCTCAAGCAGATTCTGAATAAGTAGCGCATGAACAGTGTTTCCAGAACATGCTAGATATGAATACTTTAGTAATAAATTCCCGTTATTTCAAGAGTAAAATAAAATAATAAATTCCTGTAAAATACTTAACAAATAAAATCATTAGAAAATAATTAAGGGTATCTATGAGCATCAAAATTGTCATAAAGAGAAAGAGTATTAATATAAACTCTTCATTTAAATAACAATATTATGTATTATTGAAAACAACACTTGCTCAACATAATTTACCTAACTTATGTGTTTCTAAACATTGACATGTATTTATCACACTTTTCTTTCTGATTATAGTCAATATCTAGAACTACATAGAACAAAGTTAACCAAAGAATATTTTAGAAGTGGAAATTATGGGAATTATGAAGGTCGATTTCCTAAGTGGAAATATAATGAAGAGAATTATGATGATGGTGCGAGTATTGGTCATACTATTGAGGATAAATAGATTGTAAATGATATATGAAAGTTATATTATGTTCTTCCAATATTTTTTACATTGAAACTAAGAAGCTTGAGGTTGAGAAATGAAAAGACATGATTTATATTAAAGGAAATATGAATATAATGGATCATGAGTAATGGTTTATGAATAAATTTGGATGATTGAGGTGTATATGTTATGGAATTCAAAGATTATATAATATGAACCATGAAATATGTAAGTGTTTTCAGTATAAGGATTGGAAAGGATATGATGAATAGTTCTAAGGAGAAAGAAAATATATTTAAGGGTAGGGTGAGATACTTGGAGAACACATGATTAAGGGAAAGATAACCCTTAATATCTTCCTCATGTTAAGATAATGATGTTTGGATAAAGATATGTTGGATTTAAATAAGTAAATTGGATTATTCTAATTTCTTGAAATCTAATTATGGAGTTATTGACAAGAGGGTTATGCTATCATGGATGAAGTATACAACTTTTAGGTACTTAAGGAATATATCCAATAAGTTTAGGAATAAGGAAACAAGCGTGTTTTCAATAAGGATATCTGATAATTCAGGTTGTTATAGTGACTCAAGAGGATACATGATTAAGGTATTCACATGTTTGGAATTTGAAAACCTAGAACTACCTTGTGAGATATAGGAGATAAATGTTGTGTTAATTTAGTTCACCTCTTTATAAGTTTTATATTTTAGAAATTATTATAATTTTATCCATGTATGGATTGTATAAGTTATATTCCAATTGAATTTTGTTAGATTAATGTATTATCTCACTACAGGTGGACTTATGAATATTTTATAGCTTGTTCTAACCTTTTTGTTGAGACAAATGGAATGACCTATCATTTGATCTCATTATCTACTAACACTTCAAGAATGAAAAATTTTACTTCATTTCTTTAAATAAGAGATGAAGTGGAAATTGTTCAAGGCATGAACAACGATGATATGGTAAGAAAATCAAGTAAGTATTTATTCTCATGAAAAATTCATCAAATTTAGGAAAAAGATATTGAAACCAAAAGTGTTATCCTAGTAATTTCTTATCTGATGAATTAGATGGTCCCTTAAATCATCATAGATTTATGTATTTCTAGTAGTCAACTTTCTCCAAATGTTTTTCTCTATCACTATCCATCAGAACATGATGGTTATATTTCTCTTCTATATCTATGGTTTCACTTTCTACCTATGTTCTCCTATGTGGAAACCTAGAGAATATTTAAATTGGGTAACCTTTATGTTTCTAACATTACTTTTTGAAATGAATTTTTAGTATTCCTTTTTACGATGTGGGTTTCTATGAAAGAAACTTTCAAGTATAAAAACATTTATAACCCTAAATAATTTCAAGGGAGAAATTCATTTTAAGGGGGGTAGAATGTAACACCTCGAGATTTTATGATATAGATTATTTTTAATTTCTTTGATTTCTAGTGTTGTATGCTACACCAAGATTATCTTGCACTATACACAACACCATATTAGCTTTCAATATATGCAACACTATTCTTAGCTTATGTTGCACATTATTTCAAGTTCTTTTGATAGAATTCATTTCATGCAATACTGAGTATATATTTTTTTCAATGTATAAATGAATTATGTTTGGATTATGTTATATGAAACATCAAAGTAATATTTCACTACACACGACACTGAATTGGATTGAGTTACACACAAGATCTTCCTTCCTCGATAGCTTGTGTTGAACATCATACCGAGTTTCACTAAACAACAATATTCTATTAAAATATTATTATTTAATGAGATATAAAAAAGCCGTTATGAAAATTATTAACCACATTTTTAATTTTATATAAAATTATCATTCACCTTACACATTTTCTAGAACATGATATGAGAACAAAATCAAATTTTCCTATAAAAGAAGTATTTTTTAAAAAATGCAGTTTTACTACCTTTTGATGGCGCACACATTTTAAATCAAGTTTTTGAAAATTTTATAAGGTAAATTTGAAAAAATAAACTAATTATTTTGAATAGGGGCATAAAATTTTACTTTTTTTTAACTTTTGGTATTTTTATAATAAAATTAAAATTTTAATGAATAGTAAAAAATACTACATTTAATTCAAAACTACCTTTTTATCTAATTTATTTATATAAGTAGATTATCTTTTTAATTAGTTTTAAAGTGTAATTAGATTATATTTTTATCATCTAATCCACTTTTATTCATTGAAAGTAATTTCAATTTTAAATTAGACATAAACACATGTCAATATTTTGATAGTTATTACTTCTTAAAAACTCGCTTTTTAGTTTTAACAACGAGAATTAATTTTAAATTAACTACTGCAACTTCTGTATTCTGAATTTGGAAAAAATGATTCCATATTTAGAATCATAAGGTTTAAATTGTGTAAATAGTTACCACTTATTTTTGGAAATTATGAATAGTAACTTCAGAAATTATTTTTACGATGGTTAAATGGTAAATTTAGTAAATAAGGGTAAAAAATAATATTAAAATAATATTAAACTACCCTAACACATATCCTAATCCTATTGAATGGGATATTTCTGACCATGGGCCTCCTTACGTCAATTTTGGGACCCCATGGATTCAATTGGATGTGAAAATGACATTTTATAAGAATTAATTTAAAGTAACGATAATTATAACCTAAACATATATCTTTTACTAATCAATTTTAATATAGGGTTATATAACTGATCTATATGTATATAAATATTCATTGGAAATATATAAAAAATAAATCATGGTATTTTATTTATAATTTTTATAAATTAGATAAATATATTTATTTATGACACAAATATGATGTAGTGATTACATCATTAATGAAAGATTCAAATAAATGAATTTATAAACATTAAAATAAATTTAATTTGAACATTTTGATGTCATCCACAAATTTTCTGGTTGACATTGACTTATTCGTGATGAGTTACTTCCTTTAGTTATAATGAATAATGTTGTTAATCATTTTTTTTAAAAAGTCAAGTATGAATAGTGTCCAAAATTGACATAATTCATAACTTAAAACATAAAATAGTTTATTAAATGATATTAAATTCCTACAAATATAATATTAGGCCAAATGGTTAATATAAGTCTAAATGTGTCATAAACAACTTTTTTTGGGTCATTTGACATGATATGGTAATTACATTAAACCATAATTTTTAAATAACATGATATCATGGTAAGATTAAAAAGGGTAAAATAAGGGTTAAACCAAAAAGATAAGGATAAAAAAATATTCAAAACTTGTCTAAAAATTATTGGATGATGGGTATTCGAACCAAAATCATATTATATTTGAATTAAATAATTTTTGGACTATATTAAATATAAATTTAATTTATAATAAATTAATATTTTAAGACTTTCCTAAAGTTCCCCTCTTCTATCTTATAAAAGGGCACCGCCTCCCTCTTCTCTTTACTCCATTTTGAGCCTTCAAGATCGCCCAACCTCTACCCATTTCTTTTCTAAACTTCTCTAGTCACATTATAGAGGTGTTGGACTTCTCAAAATACCAATTCTAGTGCCCTAAGAGGAAATTTAAAGGAGGCATGTCAAAGAGGAGGTAATCTCTTCTTCTGATTCATTCAAATTTATTTCTTATTATACTTCCTATTATTTAGTTGTTTCATTATAAAGTAATAACCTCAGTATAAATCATATACTAATATTCTATTATAAATATGAAACAACCCTATTTCACCTTTTATCCATCCTACGAAAAACGAAATCACCGCGTGTGTGTACGTACAGCTTACCATCTGCACCCTGTGGTGTAATCTTTTTTCACCACCACCTTACTTGGATAGCTATAATGGTGCAAATAATAAATATATATGATTATTATAACATTATTATAATTCTGAGATATTATACACCATCCACTTAAATACCATTCAACAATTATGGGAACGATATCATCATGTGTGCGTACGTACGGCTTAGCATCTCCATGACGCGATGAGATTCATTATCTGTGTTAACCATTCAAGAATGATTATAAAGTATATATAATAAATAACAATTAAATACATTAAATAATAATTCTGATGGAAATATATATATATATATATATATATATATATATATATATATATAATTTTCATTTACTTACTTCCATTCATTTCAATAAGGAAACAAAAACAGCATTCATGCGTATGTACGGCCTACCGTCTCCGTGAACAGTGTTTTCCATTTATTTTGTCTATCTATTATATATATATTTAAATACTCAATATATATAATATATAAATCATGTTTTACATTCTAGAAGTAATTAAATCATGATATAAGTAATAATATCAAGATTAACATTTCAAAACACAACGATTATTACCCAAAACGTTGCTTTAACATGGAATTGACAGATGAACGGGTAATATAAAGTCGTAAGTGAATCATATATGATATAATAAATATTATTATGGTTATTTTACAAGTTAATAATATGTTTAAACCCATTATACAGGATATTTAGATACATATAAAAGAAATAGGACCTAAGGTAAGGGATAACTTTTCTAATCTCATTTTTATACGAGATTGTTTATACATAAGTATTTACTGGGGATATATTTATCATCCATGTACATGTTTTCTAAAATTGTTTTCATAAAATTTTTAATTTTATTATATGTATGTTTAAAGTCATTTTTACCCATTTTGACTTTTATTACATGGTATGAAAGGAATATTTCTTTTTTTTACCATACTAGGTACTTTTTTGACTTTTCCAACAAAGGTATGAGGGGAATGCTTTTTATAAATTATATGGAATGAATGGATTTTTTTAATTTCATGAAGACTTATTTCCACAAATATTCCTCTAAAATATTTCAATTTTATTTTCAACTAAATTATTTTCTTTTAAAATTGCACATCGTTTTGATAAAAGAAAAAAAATTTGAAGAAGAAATGATATTTTCCTCAAGAACTAAGTTCAAGTGTTTTACCAATATTATTTTCCATCTAAGATGATGCTTTTAAATAGATTTGTCTTTATATCCCTATTATTACTATGATTTTACTATGTTAATGATGGAATGATATTTTATATGGATTCTGTTATGATGGAATGATATTTAAGAAACCCATTTTATTTCTTGGGTTATATTATGATGAATGATTTGTGTTTTGTGGCACATGTAAGAATGATTTCATAATGAGATGGGTGGGACCTATATCACCCCCCAATTTATTGGATAAAGATTTATATCTCATGATATATACCTGACTATAACGGAAAGTGAATCCAGTTTAGTAATACATGGTTGGAACATCAAGTAAACACGGTTCAGTAATGGACTTTGTCCACTATGATGGTCTTAGCAGTAATGTCTTGGCTACTATGGAAATCATATTATGTGCTTATTAGTTTTCCAAAATTCCATGTTTTATGCCAATGTTATTCTATCATGGTTAATTTTCCTTTATGATCTATTCCCTATATACTTCCAAGATTTATTTTATGACTCAAGATTTTGATGTTTAAACTTTATGTTCATTTTTTTACGTTCAAATGTATATGGTATGTTTTATTTTCTCCATGTTTACACTTATTGAGAATCAAGACTGGCTCAGAAAACTCTTATAAATTTTGTTTCCCAAGACTAGGAGCATAAGTGTTTCCCCTTCCAATCTGTTATAGTGATTGTACAGTATATTTATAGTAGAAATCTTGTTAGTTTCCCTACCCCAAGGGCATGCTAGGCTTTCCCCAGGGTCGGACCTGCTGAGCATTTGAGCTCACCCTTTTTATGTTTTATTTTCCTCAAGATATAAAGAAAGGTTTTAGTAAGGAAAACAAAAAGGAAAGATCTTTATGGTAGATATTTAAGATCTTTCACCATGATTAAAAGATTATAATCTGAGTTTCCAAAGACGCTAAACTAATATGGTCTTTGGGCATCTGTTTGTTTCATGTATTAAGTATTCTGAAAAATAAATGTATTGTCCATGTACGTAAATCTTGGGTCTCTACCGTTATTCCAAAATTTATTGAAAACATAAATAATAAATTATAAAGTAAAAAAATATATTCATGAGTTTTTATTATAATACATGGTAAATTATGAATAAAAAATTCTCGAAAAACATACATTTCACCCTTAATTAAAGAATAAAAATTCCTTTAAACATAATCTCATAAACTTACCTTATGAAATAAAAAAATTTCCTTTAAAAACCATTGAATGAATATCGTGTTGTTTACATGGGACATTATCTATAAATTCATTCTTATATGAAATCTTACAATATAATCGCCTAACAAGATAATTTTCATATCTCTTAGGAGTATCCTATCACTAGTAAACTCCATCACTTTACCAAATGCATTAGAGATCTATATAGGGATGACCAATCATCATATCTATATCGAGATCACTAGTCCTTCATATAAAATGTAAAATAACCATATAATTATTAAAACACATTAATATTTCTCTTTAATCATAAAAAACACTGTAATTTTCATTCAATCGCATAAGAAATAAAACTTCTAATTATCTCATAAAGATGAGAAAAAAATTATTTCCCTGGAAAAAAAGTTTAAAAATAAAAAATTACCATAATATTGAGAGAAATATTTTATTTTAAAATAAAAATGAAAATTTTTAAAGTGTTATTAAATAAAAATAATGGCCATGACAATAGGAAAATTTCTTTGTTTAATAATCCTTAAAACTTATATTCCTTTCCAAATTTGGTAAAAACGAATCTTATGAAAAATATTAAACATATTCCCTTTTAAACCATTTCATGGAAAGTCAAGAATAATTGAAAATTAACTTTCAAAACATATAAAAAATAAATAAGAACATTCTTGAAACATTTAATATAACCTCAAAATTGAAGAAAAGGGTTTGGAAGAAAGAAATTAAAATAATATTTTTCAATGAAATCTCCTTAACTCATGTCTAACTCGCCACATGCATACTTCGAATCATTTAAATTAATATTTTAACAATTTTATACTTTCTTAATAACTTTTTTCAGCTTTATTTTTTTATTATGATCCCTATTAATTCATTTATTTCCATACCTTACATAGCTATTAAATCAATTGATTTCATGTCAGATGTTTTGAGGACCTTAATTTCATAATCCCAAAACAACATTGGTAGGTTGACCATGTTCAAAGGGGTAATTATCCCATACCCACCAAAAATATTAATAATGAAATTATTATTATATTTATACAATAAATATAATTTTATAATCATCCATTAATTTAGAACATTAGAAATTAATCACATTTTTTATGGAGGTGGTAGTCTACACATACGCATGAACGATATTATCATTTTTCAATGGATGGAAGGTTAAAAAGGTAAGTAATATATTATATTTATATAATAATAATTATATCATGAATATAATATATATTAATTAAATATATTATAATAACCATACTTTTTAAGAAATGATAAAAATGAAAAATGTATCTCCATAGAGGTGGTAGTCCACATTTACGGATGAACAATGTTTTCTTTTCCCATAGGATTTAAAAGGATATTAAAAGGGTTTTTATTGTAACAACCACAAATATAGTGACATAAAGCTATTGTATACATTATTGCATTGGTATAAGATCCAAAAGATCTCATTCTGAAGGAAGTATCAGCTTTGTATTATTGAAGAACCAGATATATAAAATATTCCCATATTACATTGTAAATATTAAATACATACCATAAAGACATTCTTGCATCATTTAGATTTTTCATTATATACTTATATATATATTGGTGAAGATAAAAAAAGGATAATATCAGATTATCAGAAGAGTTTCATATAAAAGAATCTATCATGATCCAATAAGGCATAATCAATATGACAAGGTAAATAACTATAAACATGTTCTATTTATTCAATAACTTAAGAACAAAATAAAATCATAGATAATATCATTAAAATAATATCATGTAAAACAATAACACATTTCTCAATGAAGGAAATTATTAATATTGGATGGAATGATCTCAAAAATTATTATATCTATTACAATCAAGGCCATGTGCCTAGACCGTTTATATAATGGGTAGGCCTACACTAAAAACCCATTTAAATAAGGTTATCCAACTAGTTTGTGTTGTCAGACTTGTCAATGCATCGAGGGTCTATCTATAACTGAGGCCCACCCATCATTGTATGTCTAATGAATTTCTCATATATTGAATTATCAATATAATACATAAAAAATGTGCCTTATGAACTAATGTTTGTATTGAGTAAATAATATGGAATATTAATATTTTCCCAGTAAATCAAATAAATTTAAAAATAAACCACTATATATAGAAATGGTATACAGCTTAGGAAATAATATTATCAATGTTACAAATAATATTGATATTTAATAGAAATGTAATGTATAATTATTGAATGAAATTGAACATTTAAAAATAAAATTTACAATAACAAAATTAATAAAATATACTATATGTCCATTAATTAATCAAAAATATAGGTTTTGTAATAAAATAATGTCCTTTGGATAAATAAAGGAAATGGAGGTAAAATTTTAAAATAAAATTTCATTAGTTATTTATATTTTTAAAACCATTTAAAACTGGTATAATAAGCAAAATATAAAAAATAGTTAGGATAGAGGGAAAATCTATTAATGTAGTATATGTACAAAACACTCCTTTTGACTTTTTATAAAGAAATTTGGAAATGAAACTTTAAAGAAAACATTATAAATATTCATTTAAAATCATATAAAAAGTAAATTTTAACTTAAAATTTCCTTAATAAATCATTTGATTAATGGAAAGTACTTTTGTAAAACAAATTTTAAAAATATGGATATGGGAGAAAAATATACCCAATAAAAAGAGAAGAATGATTTTTCTTTTAAAATATTTTTTGATTGATTCAAGTGAAAAAAGAGATTAAATTTTGGAATATAATATGAAAAATAATTAAATATCAATAGGATAATAAAATAGATAGATTTTAAGAAGGATATATTATAATATTCCTTTAATAAAAATAAGAGCAATCCTAAAATTTGAGATTATAAAATAAATTATTTCTTATTTGGTAACTTCCAAATTATTACCCCTTGGAAGAGTAACCAGATTTGAAACATTAATAATCCTGATTAAATATATATTCATGAAAAATATATAAAATATTCATTATATACACCATATAAAATTAAATAGGTGCATAATACAAAATATGTCTCAATGGAGTGAAAATTGAGACAAAATCTCTTACAAAGATCTTATCATTGAAGTGATAATTAATAAGTGAAGTTATTATGTATAAAAACATTAAATACACCAAATATAAGTTTAGATAAAACGTTATAAAAAAAATTTAACAAACTTGGTATCGATAGAATAATATTTTTTCATATTTTTTAGTATTCTTGAATTAAATAGTTAAATTAATTATAAATATGCTAAGTAGGAAATGATTTTATTAAAATCATTTCGTAAAAGTTTATATTTAAAAGATAAATTTTAAAATTTAATAGTATTAATTTAAAAAAAAACTAATTTCATTTTTTATTTATCGTGTAAAAAATAACTTAGGATTAATTTTTGATAATTTTTTGAAAAGATTAATTTTTTAGTGAATAGTGTAAATTAGTATTTTTTATAGAAATTTCATTTATTTTAAATAAATTTAGAAATTTAACGGTACTGTTATGTTTTTAATATTATTTAAATTAAAATAAATATTATTTATTCATATTTTATCTACTTAAATTATTTTTAATTAACTTTATATTCTATTTTAGAATAAGTTTATTTTTGTGTTTAAAAACAGGATTTTTCTGAAAATTGTTTTAAAGTAAAAAAAATTATCCAATTTAATTAATTAAAATGATCCTTAATATGGAATGTTTTAAATTAAATTTATATATTTTAAATCATTAAATATTAATTTTTTTCATACAATTATTATTATTTTTGATAGAGTAAATATAAAATCATATTTTTCTTAAAAAAATATACTTCTTGAAAACCCGCTTTTTTATCACATCTATGGGTTTTGTTTTTAATTTTTCCAATTATATGAATTGAATTTGGTAAAATAGATTTCATATTTTTAATGATAATTTCCAAATTATATATTATTCTCACTTTAATTTTTAGGCATAAAAATGTTACCGTGGTGAAAAAACTATTTACCACGGTATAGGTAAAATAATGAAATGGGTTAAAGTTAAAAGGTAAAAGAATAAAATACCTAGTAGCTGAAAATTTAAATGGTAATTATTTTACTGATCATAACCTTAATTTAAAACATTAATTATCAATAAACCAAATGTGGTTGTATTTAAATATAAAATAATCATTATTTAATCACTTAAAAACGCTCATTCTCAAGTATAAATACAACTTCTCACCACACCATTTCTCCTAAAAAGAATTGAAAATATCCAAATATCTGAAAAACCCTATCATAAAACTTCTACCCATGTACAAGTTCTACTGGTATCACCCAAATACCAATCCCAAGGTCTTTAAGAGATCATTCAAGTGGGTGATATTCAAGAGGTAATTTTATCAAACCACCTCTCTTAATTTTTTTTCTCCTTCTACCTTATCCTAAAATAATTAATATATAAATAAATAATAAATTAATTATCATTTATATACTGTAATTTTATGTTTCTAATGGAATATATTATATTCGTTTCTTTTATCACCTCCTCTTATTCAAAGAAATGAAACAATTGTCCAAATTATGGCGGTCAATTATCTTAATGATTTTTTGTTTTCAATTACCATCCACAAGTCTAGTCATAAAAGTATTATTCTGGGTAAATAATATTGAAATAGGTATATTATTACTTATTTAATGTTATATAAATAATATATATACATAATATAAAATAAAACAAAACTAGTTTATGATGGTAGGAAAACCTGCTAAATTAAACGAAACATTTATCATTAACATTTTATCAAATGAATAATCCTTATGTAAGAAATGAAATTATATATGGGACAATTTAAACTTATTTAAGTGAATTAATTAAATTTAATTTCACTTATGAAGTTTAATTTCCATTTTACAAGAAAATCCAAAAATATAAACAAATGATCCAACCTTGAAACCATGAAAAAAACGCACAAAAAAATAAAAATGATGAAATATTATTAATTAATGGGTGACAAGATAATATAAAATGATCATATAAGGTATTATACATATGAATATATTATTTTAATAAATTAATAACTTTATTTAAACCATTATAAATTAGGTTTAAACATATTTAAAGAATGTCAAACCTGAGGTAAGGTAATTCTTAACCTAATTTCCATTATTTAGGTTAAACTTCTACTTCTTTGATTATGTCGTGCTGATATTTTTGTGTTAAATGAATTTTTTAACATCTTATATTTTATTTTCACTTTTTTATTTGTATTTACATCAAACACACATTATTGATTCATTTAATTAATGATCACTTAAATGATATGATATTTATAATGGACTTTCCTTCAAAAAACTTATGTTAAAGTTTATTTTTACAAAAGTCAAAAGGGATGTTTTCTTTTTCATACATGGAATGAGATAAATTTACATCCTTTATTTCACCTTAATATTTTGAAAATTACTTTACAATTTTATATGGTTACTTTTGAAGAAAATTATTTCATTGTATGTGCATAGTTTTTAAAATGAGTGATTTCAAAATGGAATGTTTATTTTTTTAAAGAGTGTTTTAAGATGAAATATTCCATTATTTATTTTTATGTTATATTTATTGGGAAATGTTTATGATGATGATTGGTTCCATTATAAACCAATGATGGGTGGTTATGTGATAAACCAATGATAGGTGGTTACATTTTTAACCAATTATGGGTGGTTCATGATAAACCAAGGAAGGGTGATTACATTGTAACCTCTAATACATTAGGTACTATAGATTTAGAGTATGGACATATTGGTTACTCTATTTCAAATAGTGATAAATAAAATGATTTCCCAAGTTACCTAATTATATATTATATTCTTACTTATGAGTTTTTATGAAAATATCTTGATTTTAAAAGGGTAATATAATGATCTTTTTGAAAGATGATTCCTTTTTTGGGGTAAAAATGTATGTTTTTAAGAAAATGTTTTTTATGGTTTTTCACTAGACTAACAGGTTCCTTTCTTTTATTTTCCTTAGTGGGATTTTGTGGTCATCCAAAGTTTTAAAATGTTTTTCACAAGATATAAGGGAGAATAGAGATAATGATGAGATAAAGGGAAAAATTTTAAAAATTAATCATAAAAATAATTCTTGTTTTATTTTTAAGATTTTTTTATGAAAAAAAATTGATATTGGGTATAAGTTTCCATTTGTAATGTAAGGGTTTACTATGGAATAGTTAGTCCTAATTCTCTAAAAAACTAAACTGAAAATATTTTTAAAAATTTAAAAATGTGAATTCTAATTTTCAATCACTAGAATATGTAATTTTTAAGGATTAATTTTTACAATAAAAGGTTATTTCACATATAATCATGGTATAACATGGTGAATAACGTAGAGTTATAGCCCAATGAATAGAAATTGAGTTAACAAACTCCTCACCTCAGTTCTAAATCATCACGTACATTCTTTATCTTCTTGAATAAAAAAAATATGTCAATTATTTACTTTATTAAGAACCATTTTCATTTTTATTATTCATTTTATTTAATTTATTACCATTCTATATTTAATTACTTAAGAAATTAATTTCGCATCAGACTTTTTGACAATATTTGGTTCATATTTCTAAAATGGACTTAGTAGGTTGACTATGGTAAAATTTGTCTTGTTCCATAATATCCCGAATAATAATCATGAAATAATTATCATTTTTATACATAAATTATACTTTTAAAACCGATCAATAAATATGGATATGAAAAATGAACTACATTACAATCATGGAAACCATCGATTGTACGTACGTGTGAGTAACATTTCCATTTTTCAATGGTCATTATGAAAAGAAGTTAAGTGTTAATTTATCATTCCATAATGATAATTATATCATAAATATAATATTATTTCCTTAAATAAACTTATATTTACCATCTATGTTTTATGGTGCTGAAAACGAATCGCATCACTCCGTGGAGGTGGTAATCTACACATATGCACAAATAATGTTATCATTTTCCAATGAATGGAAGGGTAAGAAAAAATTTGATATATTAAATTTATATAATTATAATTATTTCATAAATATAATATATATATATATATATATAAATTAAATCTATCATTATAACCAGTTGTGAGAGGTGATGATGAAAAACGAATTATATTTGTTCGTGTGGCGGTAGTCCACCATACACATAAACGATGGTTTCATTTCCCATTTAATGGAAGAGGATATAGAAATAGATTATCTTGTTAACATAATAATATATAAGTATATGTAATATCATGGATTTATTATTTAATTATGGTTGAATAATATTTTAATGAGGTGGGAAAAAATAAAATGAAAACGCTTGGTTAAAATCTATACCTCTTTTTCGAACAACCTCTTTAAATTTATACATAAATCCTTCCAAGTATTTTTTTTATAAAAATAATTAATCTAGTTAATGGGGATATATTTTAGGTAATTTCTAAAAAAGTCTCTAGAAGTGTGTATTGGATAGGTGACGGGTTGTCTTATTATGAGTGGGGGAAATGACACACTTCTAATTTTAAAAACAAATAAAATATATTAATGTCTTACTCGATAGAAATGGCTCAAAATAGACCATTTATGAATATTAGATTATATAGGGTATAAATATGTCCATAAAATAGAAATAATCTGAGTTTTTAGGTCATTTTAATCCTTATCTCATCAGTTTAACCCATACTAAACCGGTTTTAACATTAACTGTGGTAATAGATTTTTATTGTTTTTACTATTCATTATGAAAAAAAATAAATGTAACTCATTAAATAATATTAATAATTATTATTCCAAATATATAATCGATTTTATCAAATTAAATACATATATATGTAAGAATTTAATATAAAATTAAATCTAAAAAATGTGACGAAAAACTGTTTTTCATAAAACTGACTTTTTAAGTATAAAAATGTTTTTATACCAAATTCAAGTATTAAATTCATTAAAAATAAAATAATTGTATTATTAATAATATAATTGAACAAATTTTGTTCTGAAACCATTTTTAAAACAAAATATAACTATTAAAATATTTGAACTGAAAAGATAGTTTTCGATAAAAATCAATATTGTTAACTATTCATTGAAAAATCAATCTTTTAAAAATCCCAAAGAATCACCCTATTATAATTTGAAATTATGAGTTAAAATTTTAATTTAATTTTTCAAAATTAATTTTCTAATATTGGATGAAATTAATTATATTATCCATGCACAAAAATCAATAAAAACATTATTGAAGAAAAAGTATTTTTGAAGCATAGAATGACTTTACTAAAAATTAAGTACTTAGTTATTATGAATTAATCACTATATTTTGATTTTAAATAATGTTAGAAATATTATTCATAATATTTATACTGATATTCCTACCCTTAAATTCAGTGGCTAGGTCACATTTAAATAATAAAATTTTTATTATATATCTCAATTCGCTTAAAGCTCGGTATTGCATGTTTAGCAAGATATTGAGATTATCATTATTTTAAAATAAATTTTCATGGTGTTGCACTCCACCAACCCCTAAATAAATTTATCCCTAAAAAATTTATCTTAGTCATCAAATGTTTCATATTTTCAAATAACTTCGTAAAAAAATCACATCATAAAAAGGGTTAATAAAACTTTCTTTTGAAAAGAGGGAAAGGGAAACATAAAGGTTACCTAAAATATCAAATATTCGGGTTCCCATATAAGGATAAATTTTTTGGAAGGTAAAATATAGACATGTAAGATAAATTTAATTCCCAATTAATAATAGAGATTGATATATAATATAGGGATCAAAACATAATCACCACAGAACCATTAATCTGCAAGGGGTGAAAAGAAAATTGATTCCTCAGAAATAAAGATAAAACGGTAACATTTTTATTTCAATATCCTTTTATTAAAGAAGATGTATTATTTTAATAACATGATAGATAACTTGATAAAATGTACTTTATTTATTTTCATTACCTAAGAAAAAATTCACCCTTTGGTTTTGCTTCGATCAATTTCACTTTATCTATTATTCCAAGATATGAATATTCTAGATAAATTTTTCATTCCTTAAAAACTAGAATTATATTTTAGCGGTTCATATGATCTATATAATAATAAAAATTTATTCCTTATAAATACTTAACAAAAACCAAAATGGTTCATATAATTTATCGAATATAATTCATTAATCTCTAAAACCACAACAATAACCCCCAAAGTTCAATGTAATTCATTCCATAAATAGATAAACTTAAGACTCCGCCAAAATATTTCTGGCCAAATTCAAAACCCAAAACTCTAAAATATTTTATCAAAAAATTATCTCCATATAACATAAAGTGTCAAATAATGTCACATATCAAACATGTTAATTCTTTGATCACTTATTCTCTTAAAAAATACTAATAAAATAAATCTCCGTAAAACCTCAATGAAAATTTAGATGCATCCAAAAAATAACTTTATCCTTATTCCTTAAATAAGATACCATACTATAAAATATGTTCCATAAATAAATAAAAAATAACACCATCATAAATTACTTCTTAATTAAATCACTAATCATTTTCAAGGTCACTAATCCCATTTACTTCATCAATTTCAATATTCTCTTTATCCCAACTAAATATTATTAACTCTCATCAAAGTCATATTAAAGGTTATCTTTACTATATTATTTTATTATTAAAAAATCACCATACCACTAAATAACTTTTCTTTTTTATCAGTACCATTCATCATAGGATTTCAAATCATTAATGAAAAATGATAGAAAAACAATCCTTATATGGTTAATGATTCTTATAATGAGAATGTCAATGATGAAACACTTCTAAAACATAATTATTGCATCCCAATATATAACCACTTCAATCATTATAGTTTATTTGTATTAATATCATAATCTTGTCCTTCTCCACTTATATTCTTCTTTGGTTATTTCTCTTAATGCATGGGATATTGGTTTGAATAATTCCCCATATCTTTATAGCTAAAGTATTGAAAATCATTTATTTATTTCCTTCCCTTAATTTCATTTTCTAGATGACCTTGATCTCAATAATTTTGAAAAACTCCATGGACCTATAATCATTTTCTAGGATTTTTCTTTCTAAAATATAAATTCAAGTATAAAAAATCCTAATTAGAATAGGATTAAAACATAAATCTCTCACCTCAAGTATTTTCTTTCTTTATCCATGCTAAAACATCATGTATAATAAATATATATTTATTATAGAAGTATCCCAAAACCATAATTATATCAATCATACCATTTATAATTTACTTATGACATCTTATCACCCATTTATTAATAATTTATTATTAAATTCATTATTCTGGGTGATAATTTCTTCGTTTTTCATTCATATTTTGGTTCTTCGGTCTCAATCCTTGTACGTTGATAATCATTCCACCATCTCAAGAATTTTAATCATGATATAAATATCATATATATTTATTATTTATATATATATATATATATTAATTTTTATTCATCCATAAAATTTATAGATATAAAAATGAATTACATCATTCATGGAGATGGTAGGTCATACGTATGCATAAATGTTGTTTCTATTTTTTGACGGATGGAATGAAAAATGGTAAATAATAATTCACCTTTAAAAATAATTATTATATCATATTTATCATATTTATTAACTAAATATATTCTTATTACCATAAATATCAAAATAAAATGAAAAAATAATCGCATCGCTTTGTGGAGGTGGTAGTTCACACATACGCACAAGCGACGTTGTCATTTTCCAATAGAAAGAGAGGATGGTAGATAAGATATTATAATTAAAAAAACATAAATATTTAATAAATATAAAATATAAATATTAAATCCATAATTATAACCATCTATGAAATATGATGATGAAAAAATAATTACACCACTACATGGGGATGGTAAGTCATACGTATGCATGAGTAATGTTTTCATTTTTCATAGGATGGAAAAGAGGTGGAAAAAGGTTGTACCATGATCATAATAAAAATTAAGTATATTTAATATACTAAAGTCATTATTTTATAGTATATACCATTTATTTATAGGAGGTATCATAAGAAATGAAATTGAAAACACTCAGTTAAGATTTATACCTGTTCGTTTAGATACCCTATTTGTATTACACCTTAATCCTTAAAAGGATGTTATTTTGGAAAGAAAATAAGAACTAGGATGTGGTGAAGGAATATAGGATGGTATTAGTGTCATAACCCACATTATTTAATATGAGGTAAGTGATAAAAAGATATTGATACCTTCGTTCCCCAAGATGAAGGAGAGATAATAACCCCCCGAGTCCTGTCTCCAATAGGCCCCAGGCTGGCAACTAGCACCAAGGGTATAGAAATCTCACAAAAGTGGGAGGCATTACCCTTTTATAGTAACCAAGATCCGGAGATAAGATGTATAAACCTCAAATAAATCCAAGATAGATATATATAAGGAAACTAAAATCCATCCCACATGCATGTTTAATGAAAAACTACTAGAAATATAAAGAAAACTCCAAGGTAAGTACCAAAATAAAACTAAGCAGTGACACAAAAACCGTTCCCAATGTCTGAGCTAGTAAGTTCCATCACGGTCCACATAATCTCCCTAGAAACCTGAAAATAGTTTTATATACGTAGGGTAATCATACAAGTATACTCAATAGGAAAAACCAAATTCACCCTGGAACAAGTGGGAGAAGCACACTAATTCCCTGTGAAAAAACAGCAGAAATTCAAAATCACCTAACAAGGTATACTATCCACCCAAACCTCACAAAGGAATGCTCTCCAAATAATGCAAGTCAAGTAAAGTAAAGTAGTAATCACAATGATATTTGGGTACCTGACACCACTTCCCACGGGTTAACTGCTCATCCTTAACGGTGAACGTCCTGACGCTACCACTCTCTTCCACAAGACCCACAATCACAACCTACCCGTACACTCCTAAGCCGCACAACACATACCTCCCACAAACACCTAGGCCACAACCACCACATGACTCACTCAAAAACACCTGGTACTCATCCCATAGACACCTGGGAAACAAACCACCTCTCGCATAACCAATACCATAAATCTGGTATTAATTATCAATACATTACAACCTGCTTGAAGAGTCTTGGGTGGTAAATTCCTAGAATTGGGAGCAGGGTAATGTCTATAACCATCCATCCATCCTCCCACTAGGATGTTGGTAAAGACACTCTCCCTTATAAAAATGGGGGTGTTCGGCACATAGACCTCAAAACAGGTGGGGTGCGTATAGAAAACATAAGGAACTACAAGTTTATACATATAGTTAACAAACACTCATCCCATCCTATGGGATTCCAAACATACAACTATCCCACTCGAAACCACCTTTTCTGCTACCCCTACATGCACATACCACCACGAATGATAGTTACTTGAACACCACTTCACTACAAGCCCCAAATTGTTACATACCCCCATCCAATTCGTGTAACCAATTATTATTATACATTATCAAATAATTCATTCATTTATTTCCATCCATACCTGGGAAACTACCAAACACTACAAACATTATAAGGTGAAGAAACCATACTAATCATTGCCCAAGACAAGTAATAAAAGAAGGGTTAATGGTAAGGGAATCCATTCTAACACACACAAACATGAAATCATGATACAACCCAATCCCGCAACCCTACTACCCCACCACTGCCCAAATGCAGTCCCACTACATAACAAGTACATTCATTCCACAATCAATCAATCTCTCAACCTGAGTTTCGATCACATCTCTTGCACCACCTTATACACAAAGACCATAGTAACCACCACTAAACCACATCCCTACTACACACACACACCCCACCCTTCTCATTAAACTAACTCCTCTTCCCACCCCTATTCCCATAACCATGTTACCAACAACACCACCATATAACCCTCATAAATCAAAAAATCCAACAAGGCCCACACTGCACAGAGCCACACCAAAATAATCTGAGTGTATTTGGATTTATCCAACAAAGGTTCTTTAATTCCACTTTGATAAATAGGGGTAATCACAAATCAAGTTCAATCCTTGGGAATCCTTTTCATTTAACTGGGTATACATAATTAATCAGATTTCATGTTTATAGTCATTTCAAGAGAGAATCAACAATAAGCATGAATCATCATGGGTGTACAAGAAAAAAACACCAATGGCCATGATTTTTAGAGGGATACAACCCATTCAATTCACATTACAAATCAAAGATAACATATTAAATCAAGTGATCATAAAAATCATCCACATACCCATTTATTCCTTCTTATTATCTTCTTTAAATTCGTTTCATCCATATTTAAAAGGGGACAAAATTGCATCCACCCCGCATGACACGCAATTAAAGTAGAGACGAATGAATCCCTACTTGGAACGACAGGTGACCAAAACTCCCTATTGCACCAAAACAAGGGGTCACGTGAGTAGGAGACTCCAAGGAAAAATGAACAGTGGGTAGGCTAGAGCATAGGCTCATGGCTCGTTTGAGAATAAAAGTTCTCCACACACCAAGAGAAAAGAGAGGAGAGGACCTCGACTTTAGAAAAATTCAGATCCTATATCAACAGAATGGGAAACGGCTTCAAGGGTCATTAAAGTCAGATAATGTCCATGACCACGCAGTTCAAATATTTAAAAGTCCCCAAAGTGTTGGGATATTAAAGATATAATTAATATCCTTTGACATGCATTTATAAATGCCCAACCATGGATTTAAACTCGATTTATATCAAATAAAATATAAGAGGGGTGGAAGTGGAAAAATTGAGAAAAACTAGAAATGAGTCATTGATGGGTGAGTCACTGACAACAAGCCACTGATAGTGAGCCATCGACAGTGGGTCACCAACACTGATCTATTGTCATTGAGTCACCAATGATGATCCACCGACGTGACCTATCGACGCCTGTATTACCGATACCCTGACTCACTGACGCCCTAACTCACCGACACCTTGACTCACTAACGCCCTGACTCACTGACGCCCTAACTCACCAACGCCCTCACTCACTGATGCCCTGACTCACTGACACCCTGACTCACTGATGCCCTGTCTCACTGATTCTTTGTCTCATCGACGCCCTAACTCACCGACACCTTCAACCTAACGATGCCCTGACTCACTGATGCCTTGACTTACTGACACCTTAACCTATTGATGCCTTCAACCTACCGATGCCCAAACCTACTGTATCATTTGACCTACCGACGCATGACTCACCGACGCCTCGACCTACTGATGCCTCGACCTACCAACACCTCTAACCTACTGATTCCTTCAACCTACTAATTACCTAAAATATTAATGCTCTAACCTACCAACACCTTCGACCAACTGATGCCTTCAACCTACTGATTCCCTAATCTACAGATGGAAGAATTATAAATTTGGAAAACTCTTAAAATGAGCTATTGTTTCCTCCCAGAACACCCTAAACACTTTATTTTGAAAACGAAATGGACCATAGGGGCCCAATAAATTACAATTATAGTGGGTATTTTTTGATATAGATGGCTAAAATTAGCATAACTAAAATAGAAAAGGGTTGTCTTTTTATATGGTAGGGAAAGGACACACTAAGATTTACAAAAATGATTAAAATCTAATTAATTCATTCTTAAGAAGAATTATTTAAAATTGACATAAATATTCATAAAACATGGATAAGGTAGAAATAACATAATTCAATGAAATTTTTATAGGTTTTTGTTTCATTTTAAACCTTATCTTTTGGTTTAAGCCCTTGGTTAACCTTAACTATGGAAATGATTTTTTCAATATTATAGGGTTAAAATATTACTTATAAGGTGATAATTGACTCATAAATGAACAAAGGATGACATTTTAGACAATATATTATCTACCTTATACTTTTTCATGTTTTTTATTATTTTTAAATAATTTAATAAAATATTGTTTTCATAAAATATCATTAATGTCATTTTTGAAACTTTTCATTTAAATTGAATTTTATGACATCAAGTAAAAGATAGAATTATAATGTAATATTTTAACATGTTAATATTATGTAATGTCTATATTTAAATTTTTTGGTACATAATAAATTACCCAAATTTTATTAATTTTAATATTTTTAAAAAAAATATTATATTTTCTATTATGGGAATAAATACCATGTTGACATTGTGCATGAGTTTCAGCAAATTATTAAATCACTAAAAGTTGAATTAACATGATAAAAAAATTATTCATATTTTAAATAAATATTTAAAACAAGGCTTAATATATTTTTGTCCTTATGAAAAAAAATAAAGATATTAAAGTCAAGAGAGTGAAATTTTGGATTTATTCTTTTCTTAAATTAATATAAAGGTCATAATCAAAGAAATATTGAACCAAATGGCCATATATTTGAGAATTTAATGGAAATGGACAAATAAAACTCATAAAATATGATAAAGGAAATTTTTTTGGTTGATATTGAGACCATATAATATTGGTTTTAACCCTAATTAACCCATTTTATCTTTTTCGTGGTAATAAAAATTTACTATGGTTACAATTCAAAATAACCAAAAGTAAAAGGGACTTATTTAACAAATCTAAAACTGTTGATTCCAAATATGGAATTAATTTTTCAATATTAAATTTCTAGAAGTGGTATAAATTAATTTTAATATTGAAATGAAAAATATAATGAAAAATAGTTTTTCATAAAAGACATTTTTAAGCCAAAAAAGGACTTATACCAAAATCAGGTATAATGATGATTCAGATATAGTTAATTTGATTATATATAATTAAAGTATACTTATGTTACATTGTGATAAAATTTATTTCATAAATTTTTTTAATGAAATGAAATGATAGTTTTAAAAAAATAGTATTCTTCACTATTCATTGAAAAATCATTCTTTTCAGAAAAATCTAAAAATTGTACCCTAAAATTATTTTGATATACTGATTTGAAAAATGAATATAATTTTATAAAATAAATTTTATTAAATTTCTAGAAATAAATTATGATATTCAATCACAAAAATATATAAAATTATTTTGGAAGAAAATTTATTTTTGAAGAATAAAATGACTTTACTAAAAATTGGGTGCTTTTTTCACTATGAATTTATCAATAAATTTGTATCGAGCATGAAATTTATAAAAATATTTCATAATGTGGTTAATCATATTCATACCCTATAATTCAATGTCTAATATATCATGGTTTCTTTAAACTTGGTTTATCTTATAAAGCAAGATATCGAAGAAATCAAATTTATTTATAGAGAACTATATGATAAAATCTTAGGGTGTTAAAATTTATTTAAAAATAATGGATTAATGGAGTTTGAAATATAAGTAGTATTTTAAAAAAAACTAAATATTATTTAAAACTGTTTTAAAATACAAGATTTAGTTCCAAACCAAGGGAAACCACTAACCTCCAATGGTTTTCACTATTTAAGAAGGGTTTTCAAATTAATTGACTAAGAATTATTCAAATGAATGATTTGAAATAAAAAATTAAATTCTTAAAAGTTAACCCTTACCTTAAAACCACATAACACTATGCAATAAAAACATAAAAGATTAAAAATAGTGTTAGATCATTCTTACACTAACGTGTTTTTATAAAAAAATCACTCCTTTTCAACACTTTTTTTAAATCAATTTAGGTTTCCAAAATACCATTTTGAGACATTTCCAGAATACTATTCCATTGAAATACTCATATAAGTAATAAAATAAAAATAATAATATATTGGAATGTTTCAAATAAAAATTTAACAATAATTAATGAAAATTACACACTCATGTATTCAGTACCATTTAAAGTGAGTTTAGAAAGCACTAAACCACTAATATTAGAATTGAATTTTAAAAAAAACTAATCTATTTCCAAAATACTTTTAAGGGAATGATTATCAATAAAAATTTTCAAAATTTAAAGAATACCATATAAGAAAATTCTATACATATGGAAAACAATTTTCTAAGGAAAATATGAAAAACAGTTGGGAATAAATTATTTATAACATATAAATAATTGATTTAATAAATAATAAACAAAATATCCTCATTTTTTTCCAAAATTGGATAATTACAAAAACAACATATAATAAATTAAATAATTTAATTCAATAAATGTTCTAAATACCAAAACACCTCCAATGAATTACAAATATCCACTTAGTGTTAAACAACATGTTCTAAGTTGAGTAGTTTCATCAATATTTTCATCATGGGTTATTTTATAGGTTATGCTTACCATTTTATCCTTTGAGTATGAAATGGTTAAAATTCCCTTGGAAATTCAAAAACTATAAAACTAGGAATTTGAGATCTTTATATTTTTTCATTTTTTATATTAAAAATTCTATTTTAATTTTAATAAAATAGACAAAGAAAACAAATCATATGTTTTTTCTAATGTTTTTTTAGAATACTAGAGTAAGAAAGTTATAATGAATAAATGAACAAAATTTTAAATAAAACATATATTATATTATTAATATAATGGGAAAACATATAAAATATTGATAAATTATAAAACCAAAAAAATAATATTCCAAAAACTAATAAAATAATATATATTCTTTAGAAAATAATAACAGAACATTATATATGATTAATAAATTTTTATAAAAACATAATAATAAAACATTTTTTTATTCAAATAAAATTAAAAAACATAAAAAATTAATATATATATATATATATATAAAACTAAATCGATAATAATTTTTTTTTTATTTTCTATTATAAAAAACATACCTATTTAAACTTAAAAATAATAATACTATCTTGATTCAAACTCAAAAAAATGAGGATAAAAAATTTGTAATCATTACGACAATAAAAATTGAATGAATTTAATCAAAACACTAAAATGGAATATTTATGGTGAACTTATCCTTTTATACATTTTATTACATGATTCTTAAACATAAATATGCATTCATACAACGCAAGGATCGTAAAGTTCTAGTGTATTTAGAATACTATGTTTATATTACATAAAAGGAAACTAAAACATGGCATCTTTATTTTATTCTTCAGAGTGATATCCTAAAACAAAATTGGATAACCTATTGAATTCATAAAGAAATGGGTGAGATAAAAATCCCAATAAGGTAATAACCCTATTAAGGAAACATAACATATGATTCAAAGTTATAACATAATATCATAAAAGAGAAGGCTCATGAGTAATTTCATGGAAGAATATAATAAATAACATGATATCTTAAGATAATTTCATCATAAGAAATTTGTAAAAAACATATAACATGACATAAACATGAGTCAAGGATAACTTCCAAGAGAATATCACATGGTGGACAAAGTCCCGTAATGGATTGTGTTTACACCCTAGTCTCATACATGATGCCTCTTGAAACTAAATCTTTACCCGATGAATTAGAGAACTATATACATAAACCCATAATAACATGTTCATGATATATGTGTATAACATAAATAAAATCAATCATAAGGAATAAAATAATAATTACCAATGGAATGGAAATGGGTTTCATAATCTTTCTTCATATCATAATCAAAGGAAATTTCACAATGAAGGAATTTGAGAAATAGTCATAAGGCATGTATTACCCCATAAAAAGAAGGGATAATAATATAGGTATATATGTGAGATACATATATAAAAAAATTAGAATAATTTTATAACATTAAAGAGAGATATATAAAATTAGTTAGATATAGAAAGTTCATAACCCAACGAAAAGGGTGGTTTAAAGAGATCTCATACCTTGAGCTCGATTTGTCACATGTGTTATTTGTATTCTTGAATAATAAAAATTTAATAATTTTTTACTTTCATAAATACCTTTTTAAATTTTATTATTCCTTTTATTTTTATTTCTACCATGTCATATTCAATTACTTAACCAATTAATTTCATGTCGGACGTCTTAATGATAAATACCTCATATGTCCAAAATAAATTTAGTAAGTTGACTAAGGTAAAATAGATTATTAATTATAATATCCAGAAAGGTAACCATGTTTTAATTATAATTTCTAATCATAAATTATACTTTTTATACCAACCATGAAATATAGTTATGAAAAATGAACAATGTAACAATCATGGAGACAGTAGATCGTACGTATACATGAGTAATGTTTCCATTTTTCAAATATAATGATGGAAGGAAGGTAAGTGTTGTTTTTTCTTTACAAGATTATAATTATTTCATAAGTATCATATTATTTATTTAAATACCTTTATGCATACCATTTATGTTATGCGGTAATAAAACTGAATCACATCACTTCGCGAGGTGGTAGTTCACCGTACACACTAATGACGTTATCATTTATTCAATGGATGATAAGGTAAAAAACTGTATGATATATTAATTTTAAATAATTTTTAATATTTCATTAATATCATATATAAACATAAAATTATTCCTTATTACCTTCTATGTAAATCGTGAGTGAAAAACGAATCGCATCTCTTTGTGAGGCGGTAGTTCGTTGTACAGACGAGCGATGTTATAATGTTCTCTATTGAATGGAATGTAAGAAGTTATATATGATATTATAATATAATAAGTATAATTATATAATAATTATCATATATAACCATTATATACATCATTATATCCATATGTTGGAAGCAGTGATAGAAATGGAATTATGTCGGTTCGCAAGGCGGTAGTCTGTCGTACACACAATCAACAGTTTTGTTTCGATTTGAGGGAGGAGGGGAATGTTTTAGGTCATGAACTTAACATAAAAAAACTCATATTATATGAAATATAATGAGGTTATTGTATCATTATGTTTAATATTATTTTAATTATGTGGAATAATAAATAAAATAAAACACTTGGTTAAGGATGTTACATCTTCTTCAGACAACTTCTTTTGGTTTGCACCAAAATCCTTCTTAGGATGGATTTATGACCAAATGAAATATTAAAAGATGAGGTGATGGAATTAGGTAATATTTTTTTTAGGTATTGGATGAACCAGTGGGTTTTTAAATTGTAAAAATGTGGTGATAGAGGGTATCCTTTTATAAGTAGGGGAGATGACACCCTTGGAATTTTTGAAAATAAAGAATTCAACTCACATTTTTCTCATGACATAAGGATCTAAAATGAACCATTTTTAAACCTTATAAGAGATAAGATTGAAATATTACCATAAAATAGTAATTATAAAAGTTTTGGGTCATCTATAACCCTTATCTTTTTAGTTAAACCACGCGGTAAACCCATTTTTACCTTAACCATGGTAAATAATTTTTACTATTCTCACTACTCGTTATGATCAAAAATTAAGTTTAAATTATTAGAAAATATAAATTACATTGATTATAAATATGGAATACATTTTTTCAAATTCAGGTCACATAATTAGTATAATTTAATTTAAAATTAAGTCAGCAAACATTTTGAAAACATGGTTTTTCAAGAAATGCATTTTTTACGGAAAAGATAATCTTATATTAAGTATATGAAAAGTAATAATAATAAAATTAATTTAAATTAATATATATATATATATAATATAAATTTAATTTAAATAATTCCTCGTTATGGGTTATTTTAATAATATAAAATGGATAAACATTATGCACTTTAAAATAGTTTTCAAGAAAAAAAAAGCATTTGAAAGCCAAAAAATAAAATTATACTAAAATATAGTATAATTATGATTTAAAGATAATTAATTGGATTTAATATAACCAAATTATTATTATTTTTATTTTAACTCAAATTAAAATAATATTGGGACTTGATTTATTAAACGAAATGAAAATTTTATAAAAAACAGTATTTTCACTATTTACTAAAAAATTAATATTTTCTGAAAAATCACAAAATTTCACTATAATTTAATATTTATATTCTGATTTAAAAAATTAATTTTTTTTCAAATACATTTTCTAAAATTGGAAAAAAAAAAATTTAAATTATGTGTGCAAAGTGTGACTAAATTGTCTTTTAGAATAATACAATTTTTCAGAAAATGTTTATTTCTCTTTCAAAAGGTTCTTATTTTATTTATAATCAATAGAAAACCATTGAATTTATTTTATATATTTGTAAAATGTAATTTTTATAATTTATTTATTCTTATTCATACACAAAATTTTAACTAGTTTATAATAGTCATAATAATATGTTAAATAGAGTATCGTGTTTCGATTAAACCCGGTGGTACGTGAATCGCAAGCTATCAAAGATATTGAATGTATTTAAAATGAAATATATTGTAACGTTTCAGGTTTTTACATTCTTCCCCATTTAAATAATTTCAACCTTAAAATTTCATATTACATACTAAGTTGAAAACATGTTAGGGTACTTATGCTTCATAGCCTCTTTTGATTCCCAAGTTACTTCACCAAACTTGTGGTTTATCCACAACACTTTTACCATGTGAGTTGTATTGTTTCATAGAAAATTGTCTCTATGATACAAGATATTAATCATATTCTCCTTATATGAAATGTATTTCTCTAATAGTACCACCTCTAGATTCAGTACTTGTGATGGGTCTGGTATGTACTTCCATAAGAGGGATACATGGAACACACCATGTACTTGAGATATATTAAGTGGGAGTGATAATAGTGGGAAAATAATTCTATGTGATCGAGGATATAAAAGGGTCCAATGTATCTAGGACTAATCTTTTCATTCTTTCTAAACCTCATGACTTTCTTCCACAATGAAATATAGAGAAACACCTTATCTCTAACCTCAAACTCTAGGTATCATAGATGATTGTCTGCATAGATTTTATGTTGAATTTACACATATTTCATGTGTTGCTGAATGGTTTGGACCTTATATATCATATATTGGAAAAGATAAAGTCCCACCAGTTTCTTCTCTCTAACTTCATCCCAACATGTCGGAGTCTGACACTACTTCCCATACAAAGCCTTATAAGGTGTCTTTTGAATGCTATAATGGAAGCTATTGTTATATGACAACTCTTATATGGGGATGTGTTAATACTAACATCCATGGAAATCCATTGAAAAAGACATCATCATATCCTATTGAGTTTGGATGGTTCTCTTAGAGTGACCATCCATATTAGGGTTATAAGCAGTGTTGAAACTGAGTTCTATATCCAATGCTTGTTGAAGGATTCTCCAGAACATTGAAGTAAACCTTAGATCTTGATCTGATACAATAGAGAGTGTAACTACATTAAATCTTACCTCCTCTATTATGTATATATTACCAATTTGGTCAGTAGAGAAATCTTCCTTGATATCAATGAAATGTTCGGACTTTGTAAGGAAATCGACTACCACATAGATGGATTTATTACCTTTAGGTGTCCTACGGATCCCTATGATGAAATATATGGTTATGTTTTCCCATTTACATACTATTATGGGAAATGGTTGCATAATACCCTTATAATTATTTCATTAAACCATGACTTGTTTTCATACCAAGAATCAAGATATAAATTCCACAATACCCCTCTTCATGTTATCCCACCAGAATTTTTTCTTTATATATCTATACAGCTTAGTGCTTCTCAAATGAATAGAGAATGAAGAGAAATGTGAGTCATCCAAAATCACCCACTTTAAATATAGTTTTTATGGGACGCATTTTAGAGTTCCAAACCTTATATCTCTATCTTTAGAAAATTTGAATTCCATAATATTCACTACCTTTTTCTATAGCACCTGATTGTCTTTCTGAACCACCTTGATCCTCTGAATAATGGAAGGTTGAGATGTTATTTTAGAAATTTAGGATAAATATCCTTTTACTACTCCAATATCTATTATTTTCAAATATAATAAGATTGGATCCTTCTCAATTATCATAATTGATAAAATTTTCAGATCATTTCTATATAGAGCATCTTCAGCCTTATTCACTTTCCTAGGATGGTAATGGATTGAACATTTATAGTCCTTGATCAAATATAACTTTATCCATTGGTTCATCTTAAAATACTTTTATGATAATATATATTTTAGTCTCTTGTAGTTCATATATATTTCACACTTCTCAAAATAGAGATAATGTTTCAAGATCTTCAATGCAAAGATCATTACAGCCAACTCCAGGTCATGCATGGGATAGTTCTACTCATGAAATTTCAACTTCCTTGAGGTATAGGACATCACTGTATAATTATTCATTTTTAAATAGCTCAAAACCTTCTTTTAAGTATCACTGTAAACCACAAAAAGTTCTCCACATGAGGGCAGCATAAGTAATGGTTCAATGATAAGCCTATTTTTCATCTCCTTAAATCTCTATTCACATTCACTGTCCCATTAAAATTTTACTCCCTCCTATGTTAGCTTGTTTAGTGAGTTTAATAATCTCAAAAATATTTTTAAAAATCATATATAATACCTAGATAATCCTAGTAAACTATGTATCTCTATTTTAGATGATGGTCTAGGCCAATACACTATTTCCATTATCTTATAAGGGTCTATAGATATATTTTTTTGGTGATAATATTCCCCAATAAGGATAATTTATTCATCCAAATATCCCATTTACTATACTTTTCATATATCTTCCCCTTTCTCAAATCCCTTAGCACATTATTTAAATTCTCCTCCTGATACTCCTTTATTTTGGAGTAAATCCAAATATAATCTATAAGGACTACCAAAAAAATTTTAGGTAATCTTTAAAGACTCAATTCATCAAGTCCATAAATATTGTTAGAGAATTAGTGAGTTTTAAAGGAATCATTATGAACTCATAATGTCCATACCTTGTTCTTTTTTTTGAAATATCTTCCTCCTTCAACCTTAATTGGTGATATCCTGAGAAAAGGTCCACCTTAGAGAAATACTAATCTCTAAGGAGTTGATAGAACAATTCTTATATCCATGGCATGGGATACCTATTATTTTTTGTGATTTTTTTGAGTTCATAATAATAAATATAGATGCAGATTCACCCATCCTTCTTGTTGATGAAGAAGACCGACGCACCCAATGGTGAATCACTCGGGCATATAAAACCCTTTTCTGATTCTTTTATAAATGATTATTTAGTTACTCCAACTCAAAGGTGTAAATTTTATAAGTATTCTTGTATATAGATATAGATATAGGTATAATTTTTATTGATATCTCAAAATCTCAGCTAGGAGGAAGAATAAGAAACTCTTAAGGGAATACATTAGTATAATCCATCATAATGGGCATGCCTTAAAACATGATTCTATCCTTTGTCTCAATCATTTGGATAGATATTATTGATCATAAAGAAATAATATCCATTATTGAATTGAATATTCCAAGGGATATTCATCCTCCTCCATACACTTGTATAGAAATGGAGGGTGACTTTTGATGTCAAGAGTGATCTCCCTCTCCTGATAGTTGATGTTGGATTTATATAAGGACAACCAATCCATCCTGAAAATTGCATAAAACTCCACTAAAAGAATTATTATGAGATTTTATGGAAGATTAATTCCACAATCATTGATTGTGGATGATTTATACACTTGGAATGTAACCATCGATCCATTTTTTATTCTCATAGATAACTCAAACCCCGTGTTTTGAGGTGTTGTTTGAAAATTTATAATAAACTAGAATGGTATAAAAAGAACATATAGAACCAAAATCAAAAAGTATGTTCTCTATTATTGAATAAATAACTAGCATAACTATCACCATATCATTTTTAGTGTCCACCTCAGGCTTAGTGATATAATACACCCTTCATTATTTCCTTAGAGGTTTTTGTCAATGATTTTATCTAATAACCCTTGGGATAGGTAATTGGATTGAAGAATGTTCATGTTTCATATAGTTAAAACACTACATGGTAGGTATAGTGTTGATCTGAACCTTCTTTTCTTCTTCTTCATTAGTGGGATTCTTTATTCCCCTTAATAAATGGTTAACCTAATTCCCCTCTTTTCCACACTTAAAGAATCTTATAGTTCCACTTAGGTAGATTTTGGTATGCTTCTTCCCACACTTTTGACAAGTGGGATGTTGGGTTTTATTTCCTCCATGCGATTTGTCTATTGATGGTTCTGAAGGAAACACCATTTTGTGTTTTTTGTCTCTAATCTCATGAGACCACTCAGAGTCACTAATATTCATCTCAATTTTGAAGACACAACATAAAATCTATTCATAACTATAAAAGTATCAAATTTACAAATCGTTTAATAGACTCAGCTTTAAACCAGTAAATAAATATTCCACCTTACATTCAATGTTGATAATAAATCCAAAGGTGTCCCATGAAAGGCTTATGAATTTTTTCTCATACTCCCTGATAGACTCTTCTTCCTTTTGCTTTAGACTAGGGAACTCCCTATCCATTTTAATATTTAAATTTCATGAAAAATATTTATTAAAAAATATTATCTTGAATTATTCTCATTCCATGGAATAAATATCTTCTTTGTACTTTGTGTTCTTGATCAATGTCCACCAATGATCTGATTCTCCCTCAATGTGATAAACAACCAAACAAATCTCTTTCTCTATGCGTTGGAGGATAGATAATATCTTCATAGTGTAGTTAATCTATTATTCAATGATAATGGGATTAGAAGATCCCCTAAAGTTTGGGGTCCTTTATCACATAAAAAACTTGATCGCAACTTGATCCTTCTTAGGAGTAGGGTGTTCTATATGATTCATGACACTATTAATAACTTGATATAGTTGAACCAATACTAACATAAAGTTATTAGATCCTACACCCATAAGGTTAGGCATATCATTGGGGAAATAATCACATTTTTGATCATGTTGGTGGTGGTCATAGTTTCTTTTAGTTCCCACCATTAAATAAAAGAAAAAAACATGGGAAGATCATACTTTAACATACTAGAGGGAAAATTATAAAATAAAAGGAATAACTCATGAATGATAAGTATGTATTGACTTATTGGCCTTTAGGTTTCAATATAATTTATTCATAGTAATTTTTCTGTTAGGTTTTATATCCTAATAATTTTTTCAAATCCTTCATAATGGTTCATAAAGAGTTTTTGAATTTCTAAAACATATCCCCCTGGGAGTGTCGAACCAGGTTTGAAATAGGGTCTATTATCGTGTATTAAGTAATGATCTATTCAAGGACAAAACATATTTTTATGATTTATTATCCCTTGTTACATTTGTTCCAGAACCACATCTACTTTTAGTATCTAGATAGGGATGTAATTTCTTAGAAACTACGCACTCTATACTTTAACAAGACTCGGGGATATTTTTCTATACTTACTCTTATACTTAAAATTATCCCTTGGGTTATTAATAAAGTTTTATCATCACATTTACAAAGGTTAACTAAACCTTTCCTATGATACCAAATATGGATTCTCAATCCTTTTATACATTTTATTACATGATTCTTAAACATAAATGCCTACTAATACAACACAAGGATCATGACGGTCTAGTATCTTTAGAAGTCTGGGTTCGTATTACATAAAAGGAAACTTAAAAATAGAATATTTATTTTATTATCTATAGTGATATACTAAAACCTCCTAGTATAACCTAGGGAAAACATAAATAATGGGTTGATTTAAAACTCCCAGTAAGGGAATAAACCTGTTAAGGAAATATAGCATGTGATTCAAAGGTATAACATGATATCATAAAATTGAAGGTTCTTGAGTAATTTCATGGAAGGATATCATAAATAACATGGTATAATAAGATCATGGAATCATAGTAAATTTTGAAAAAACATATAAAATGACATAAACATTATTCAAAGACAACTAACTATAAAATATCACATATTGGACAATGTCCCATATTGGATTAGGTTTACTCCCTCATCCCATACGTGATGGCTCATGAAACTAAAGTTTTTTCCAGTGCATTAGAGCACTATCTAGATGCACCCATCATAATATTTTCATGATATATGTGTGCCGCATAAAGGAAATAAATTATGAGGAATAAAATAATAATTACCCATGAAAAAAAATGGGTTGCATAGTCCTGCTTCATATCATAATCAAAGGAAATTTAATAATGAAGGTATTTGAGAAATTGTCATAAGGAATATATTATCCCATTAAAAGTGGGTATAATAAGATAGGTATATATGTTATAGAAATATATAATGAATTTATAATCATTAAATAATATTAAATATAGAGATAAAGTGAGTTAGAGAGAGAAAGTTTATAAGCTGAGGGAAATGGTGGTTTAGAGAGATCCCTTGCCTCGAGCATGATTTTTCACGTGCGTTATTTATCTTCATAAATAATAAAAATATGTTAATTATTTAATTTCTTAAGAACCTTTTCAAGTTTATTATTCATTTTATTTTAATTATTACCATGTCATATTCAATTACTTAACCAATTAATTTCATATCAGATGTTTTAATCATAAACAACTCATATGTCCAAAATCAATTGAGTAAGTTGACTAAGATCAAAGAGATTATTAATTAATAATATCTAGATTTTTAAACATGAAATAATTATAATTTTTATACATAAATTAAACTTTTTAAACCAACCATGAAATATTTTTATGAAAAATGAACTATGTTACAATCATAGAGACGGTATGTCGTACATATGCTTGAGTAACGTTTCCATTTTTTGAAGATAATGATATAAGGAAGATAAGTGTTATTTTACCTTTAAAATATTATAATTATATTAAAAATATCATATTATTTATTTAAATAACCTTACATATGGCATCCATGTGATTCAGTAAAAAAAATGAATCGCTTCGCTTTGTGAGGTGGTAGTCTGCCGTACACACGAATGACGTTATCATTTATTCAATGGAAGATAAGGTAAGAAATTATATGATATATTAATTTTTTTAAAAAATATTTCATTAATATAATATATAAACATAAAATTATTCCTTATTACCTTCCATGTATATCATACGTGAAAAACGAATCACAACACTTTGTTAACTGATAATATACCATACACATGAACGACATTATCGTATTCTCTACGGAATGTAATGTAAGAAGGTATATATGATATTATCATTATATAAGTATAATTATATCATAAATATTATATATAAATATTATATAAATCATTATATCCAACATTTATAAATGGTGATAGAAAATGAATTACGTTGGTTCACGATCCAATAGTCCACCGAACACACGATCAACAGATTTGTTTCTCATTTGAGGTAGGAGGAGATGTTTTTAGCTCATTCACTTAACATAAAAACATATCAATATATGAAATATACTATTTTTATTATATCATCATGTTTTAATAATATTTTAACTAGGTGGAATAGAAAATAAAATAATATGCTCAGTTAAGGATGTTACCTCTTCTCCAGAGAACTTATTTTGGTTTTCACCAAAATCTCGTAAGTGCCTAGTCGGTGTGATTATGTCACTGAGAGGGGGAGGGGGTGAATCAGTGATACTTTTTATTTTTAAAATTCATTGCAATTGAAGCAAACTTTTTCTCCAGTTAAATATTTCAAATCCCTACTAAAACAATTCAAACACACATCCATAGGAACACAAGAATTTACAAGGTTCACTATTCAATAAGAATAGCTACTCCCTTGGTATGGTTTGGAAATGATCCAATACTAAAAAATACACTATAAATAAATCCTTTAAATATAACAAGTAGGATATTTCCTTTCACTCATGTATCACTTTAAAGACAATTCAATAGTGTGTGTGCACCCTCTTAGCACAAATAGGGTAATAAAATGTGTATATAACAATGCATGTTACCTATGATTCTTTTAAACTTTCAAAAATTTATTCAATTGAAAATAAATGATTCAATTTCTTACTTATAATTTGTTAAGAACCTCCTAGAATTCATAATAAAAACTCAATCCAATTTCTCAATCTGATCTTCCCACTCTGATTCTTCAAATCTGATTTGTCAAATATTATTTCCCAATCTGATAGATATAAATTTGTTAGAATAAAATCATGAAAATTCAGAGAACTTTCTTCCTCAGTCTAGAAATACCAATATATAAATCCTTGATAAAATTAATCTAGCCTGATATAATGATCTACTGAATAAGATTACAAGTTGAATATGATAGACAGGTGAATATGATTAGTATTGAATACGATGAACAGCTAACTAACATTGTGATCTTGTCTCTTCTCCTTCACTTCACTCCATCAAAACTTTTTCAACAAGGTCTCAATACAGAAAAACTATTTCCATCCCTATAAAGTTGGAGGTTATCTCTCTTAGGTGAATAGTACATACATCAAATAAAGTAAAAAGTACTTTTTCCTTTTATAGGTGACCCATGTGAGATTTTGGTGGGAATCCCTAAAATTTTCCCACTCAACCAAATTCACCAAAATTTTCATGATACCTGGAATTTAGGGTGAATCTTGACCTTTCCACTCTTCTCAACTCTTCTCGATCCTTCTCTAATCATCTAACATATTTGTCACTTCCTTTAACTTTATATTTAAATTCAAGTCTAATTATGATTTCCCAATATGATTAGATCAGTCTGATCCTGTTTCTCCATTCTGATTGGTGAATACGATTAGCAAGATGAATCAGTACTAGCTCTAATATAATGGATCTTGGACCAATTGAAGAGGAAAAACATCTTATTTTAATTTTATTCTCCCCCTTTATAGAACATTAATCAATATCCTTTACATCTTTTTTATTTCTTCACTTCTTCTCTTGACCCATTTAATTGATAAACAAAGAAATTCAACCCCTTTTAAACGGTTGCCTACATTTTTTATCACATTTTTTTAAACAATTATTTCACTAAATATGATGACTTACTAGATCCGATTAGAATATTCTTTTTATTCTAAATATGATACCACTTGGTAGCTTCTTTCTCTTTTATCATCAAAAAACTTCATCTTGTATCATAACTTCTTTCATAAATTTGAATATATTGAGGATCAGCTTTAGCATTATCATATTTTCCTTATAAAGTATTGTAAATTCCCATTCTTTCATCAACACTCTTCTTTCCTTCTCATCCCAAATCCGATTGTATAGAATAAAATTGCACTGAATATGATCTGGCTGAATACGATCTACAGTACCCTTCTTTCTTTCCATCCAGATCCAATCAATCTGAATATGATTAACAGCATCTCTTTTACTTACTCAAGATTTCATCATAAGTTTCAAAACATACTTATGATTTATGATAACTCTAAGATCAGTAAAGAATCATCACATTTAATTTATTGCAGTCATAAAAACTCTGATCCTCCCATTAAGATCACTTATTCCGTATGAGATTATAATTAAATCAAATGAGCCTTCTATTCCTACCATCTTTTCTTAAATACGATGTACATTTTCAAACATTGTAAGTCCAATTCTTTGAATAGGATGGCCAGAATAAATTTCAAAAAATACAAAGTTGTGTGATTCTCCTTCTTTTATAAAACTTCTTTAACAACAAAAGTAAACACTTTGAATGAAATCACATTCCTCATCAGCTAGGTCCTAACAATCTCCCCCTTTGGATTTTGTTGTCGACCAAGTTTCATAAATCATAAAACTTTTTATCCTCAAGAAATGGATTACTTGTCAAAATTTATAATCCTATGTGAGATATATCATAGTTAGAAACAATAATCGTTGAAAAAAAACCATGTTGTCCAAAAATTAGTGGTTATGAAAACTTTATTCATCTTTCTTCCTCTCTTTTTCTTTATCATCACTTCAATATTCCAGAAATACAAAAAAAATTCTTACAACCACTCCAACAAAAAGTTAGAATAGTTCACACACAATATAATTATGAATTCACATCTTACCCACAACTCCCTCTTGATGCATTCAAAAGGATAGATTTATGAATCAATTCCCCCCCTTGACAATACAATCTAAAATTAATATTATATAGGGGGAAAAACACATACCTCAACCTTGATGAAAAAGAGGTAGGATTCCCATGTTCAAACTCAATTTTGAAAAATATTCCTTTGGTGAAGGTTTTTTGAATATGTCAGCAACTTGTTCTGATATTGGAACATAATAAAACTTCAATTAATTCTTCTCCACATGATCTTTGATGAAATTATATTTGATATCAATATGTTTTGAATGAGAATGTTGAATTGTATTACAAGTGATACTGATTGTACTTTGATTGTCACAACCCAAGAACAAGGGTAACTTCACTTCAACAAGTAAATATTATAATTGAGTTTTCATCCATATAATTTGTGTAGTTTCTTGAGTGGAAGAAACATATGTAGATTCAGTTGTACTGAGAATTACTAAAAAAAAATTCTCTGAATGCCAACTAATACAATTATTTTCTAGAAAGAATACTTCACTATATATGGGTCATTCATCATCAAAATTTCCTTCTCAATCAGAATCTAAATACCCAAACAAATAAATATTTGATGATCTATCATATCTAATTGAAAATCATTTGTTCCTTTGATGTATCTGAGAATTCTTTTTCTAGAAATTAAATGTTATTCTTTTAGATTACTCTGAAATATTACACATAAGGTAATAGCATAAACAATGTCAGGACTTGAGGCAGTCAAATACAAAAAAAATTAATTTAACTTTATGAATTAATTATGATCAACTACTTTTCCTTATCAATATTTATACAATTTTTTCCCACTGAAATTGGTGTGGAAGCAGGTTTTGAGTTTTCCATGCCAAACCTCTTAATAAATTCCTTAGAATACTTTTCTTGAGAAATAAAAAATGTATTTTTCCTTCTAAAAAAATTTGTAACCCAATAATGTATTTAATTTACCCTAGAATGGACATTTAAAATTCCTTTTTCATATATTCATAAAATATTTCACAACTTCTTTCATCATTCCTAGTAAAAAAATCATCAACATAAACAAATATGATGAGAGAATACTCTTGAAATTCTCTGATGTAAATATTATTATCCACTCCTCCTTTCTTAAAACCCATATTTCTTAAGAATGTATCCAATTTGGAATACCATGCCCTTGGATACTTTTTTATCCCATACAAGTCTTTTTTCAATCTACACATATAACTTTTACCTTTCCCAACAACAAATCCATAAGTTTGTTCAATATAAACTTCTCAATCAAGATCACCATTTAAGAATGCAGATTTGGCATCCATTTGAAAGATCTTGTACCCTCATTATGAAGTAATGGAAATAAATTTTTTGATTGTTTCTAACATTTACACTAGATAAAAGGTCTAATAAAAATCAATACCTTCAGTTTTTGAATACCCTTTGCATACCAATCTTTCTTTGTTTCTTATCACTTCACCTTCTTCATTTAGCTTGTTATGGAAAACCCACTTTGTTCCAATAATTTTTTTGTTTTATAGATTGGGTATGATTTATCATGTATAGTTATTTTTAATCTGATTCAATTCTTCATTCATGGATTGAGCCCTTTCCAGATACTCAAAATCTTTATTCACATCATTCGGCTCCACTTTTGAATACAAAGAAGTATGTATAATAGCATTTGTTGTTATTATTGTTTGAACCTTATTATATTGATCACCAACTATATTATGAGCTTACACTTGATTCCTCATACTAGGATTATATTTTTGAGTATCTTCCTCATCACTGGAAATAGCTGATTCTGATTCTTCTTCTTGAATAGGATTATAATTGTCTTTGTCCTTATCAGAATTGTTTTTCTTATCTTTCTCATCTTCCTTGTATGCCTAAGTATGTTTGTATTCCTCATATATTTCAATTAAATTCACATCAATAAAATCAATTATCCTTCATGTTTCTTTTTTGAAACATTTATATCTCCCTCTTTCTAGATCATTTCCAAAAAATATTCCATCTTCACCTTTCTGTTCAAACTTTCCAAAGTTTCCACCTTTCTTCTTTATAATACATGGACTCCTAAAAAATATTAAGTGTTTCAAACATATAGTTTTACCATAAAACAATTTTTATGGAGAAATACCTAATATTGGTCTATAGAATCATCAGTTTTGAATATACATAGCAGTACTCATGGCTTGACTCCAATAGTGATTAGAATGATCATGTTCAAGTAACATAGTTCTTCCCATTTCCACCAAAGTTGTATTCTTTATTTTAGAAACCTCATTTTGTTAAAGAGTGTATAGGGAACTATACTCATGAATAATTACATGCTTCTTAAGATATATTTCAAATTATTCATTTCTATATTCTCCACCATTGTCTGTTCTCAAATTCTTTACTGAATACTCGCATTCTTTCTCTGCTTTCCTTCTAAAACTTTTAAACATTTTTAGAGAATCTGATTTTTCTTAATATAAATAACACAAGTAATGTGCGTAAAATAATCAAAAAAATGTAATGAAGTACTTATATCTATTTTTTTATTGTTTTCTCATTGGCCCACAAATATCAGAATAAATCGTATATAGGGGTTGTCTTGAAAAAATGTCAACTTTATTATACACTGAGTTTGTAATATTTCCTTTATAGAAAATAGTGCAATACCAATCTCTTATTCTTGCAAAATCAGGAATTTCTTGGACACTATATCTATTACATAATTTTCTCATGTTTTGTTGACACATGTATCCCAGCCTTTTATGCCACAATTGATTCTCTTCTACCATACTCATGTAACAAGAGATTTTTATTTCACCAACCTGAAACAAATTTCTTTTTTTTACGTTGGCCTCTTATAACAATCTTTCTATATTCTAAAATTTTCATATAAAACCCATATTTTCTGAAGATAACTTTGTTTCCCTCATCAGAAACTTGTGAAATACTTATAAAATTGTGTTTCAACCCATCAACATATAAGGCTTTCATGGATTAAATCTTTTCATTCCCAATGATGGAAGATTTAACACCTATGATTTTCAAGGATTCATCAATGCCAAATGTCACTATTCATTATTTAAAATATTTCACATTATTGAAAAATTTAAAATCTCTTATCATATGATAAGAACCCCCACTATAAAGAATCCAAGTTCATTATCCTTTTATAGATTTCAATACAGTTTGAAAAAAAATAGATTTGTCCCATTTCTTATGCAACCCTGCTTTTCATTACAACTTAAACATGATTTATTACATAAAAAATCACTTGATACAACAAAGAATATCAAGAGGTTTAGTGTCTTTGGGGCTTAGGATCATTACATAAAAACTTAAAACATGAAATACAACATCTTTATTGAAAACTTCCTTTACATGACCACTACATTCCCTCATACTTAGCATTGCATGGGATAACCTGAGGACATGCATAAGAAAAGGGTGAGCTATAAAGCCCAGTAAGGGAGTACACATGGAATAACATGAGGAGTAAAATACATGTTAGACAATAGGAATATAAATTTAGCATAAGAAAAACATAAACATAAAGTCATGATAAAGCATGATAATCATAACATGGAAATGTGGCAACGTCACTTAACATGGAATTAGCATGAGCCAAGGCTCATTGCACAGAGAGCATGAGTAAATCCTCATTGCACATGAAGCATGAGTAAACCCTCGTTGCACTTGAATTATCATGATTCAACACTCATTACACATGACGTATCATGATACTATACTTTACCCAATGCATTGGAGCGCTATAAGGGTGCACCCTTCTTAAACATTTCATTTCATTCATAAGTGTGCCACATGGATCATAAAACATGGATTCATAAAACATAATAATTTATTCCACAATAAAGGAATGTGGAATTCATAAATGAAACTTTGTAATCAATAAGTAAAGGTGCATAAAGGTGGATACCCTTGATGGAGAAATAGGCATGTTATTCACTACACAATGGCATTGGCTTAGAAAATCGGTGCGATTTCGGCAGCGTAACGGCGTGACATAAGAATTCATAAAAATGGTTGATGAGAGACAAAGGGGTTCCTCATCATATTTACATGTAATGGACAGTAAGGAGGTCATATAGATACATTTACCAACAATTATAATGTAATTTAGATTCATGATACAAAATTATTGCTTGAATGTAAAAGAAGAGAGAGAAGTTCCTTTCGGAATTTCGACATAGTAACGGGTGTACATGGGAGGCATTTAATGAGAGAGAAAGTGGCCTCCCATCATTCAAAAAATAAGAGGTCAGTATGTGGGAGGTGAGAAACCATACCCCAACATTCATAATTGAAATTAAAAGGGCAATACAACTTAAAGAAAATTGACAAAAAAGAGAAAGGAAGAAAAAACCCTTACTTGGAAGTGTGCTTCCAAAGGCTAGAGAGAGGCTTGTGAGAGGATTCATGGGAGCTTGGGGAACCTTGGGAGGATTCTAGAGAGAGTAGGGCAGAGGTTGGACGAACTAAAAGGGCTTTGAGTGAGGAGGAAGTGGTAGCTTGGGTGGGTTTATATAGGAAAGGTGAGGGAAATCTTTATTATTTAGGTTTGGGACCCCTTATATTAAATTAATCCAAACCACAAACCATCCCATGGTTTTTGTCCATGGTTTTTGGAAAAGGGAAGAGGAAAACATTATTTTATAAGGCCAAAGTCCGAACTTCTTAAAATAATAAGTTTGCTTATGTGGAGGTGAATCACACTCTCATGGAAATTAATTAAAAAGGCAAAGTGTTGAATAAGTCTTGAGGGGTCCATTAATGCTTTGAAAAATAAGTCAAACAAACCCAAAATCACTTTATTTTAATGGTAAAATATATATTGGTCGAACATAAATATTATAGTAATTTATTACATCACTATTGGGTCATTATGATGTCATAAAACACATTATATATTTAAACGGTATTTAATTTTTACCCAAAAAATTGACTGTCTCAGAAAATTATGAAAAATTCACCGTTGGATAATTTCGACATCCTGATTCCAAAAATAACATTTATTTTATCTAAATAATTTTCTAAATATGTGAATTTTCACTTCTAAAATAAAAACTGACATTTATCGAAAATTCACGGGTTTTGACAGAAATGGTTTTCAAACCTTAATAAAAATTATAATTTCATTCATAAAATTATAATATCATTTATATTTAATAAAAATTAATTTAATATTAATAATAATATTTTATTAAAATATTATTTAATTCAAAAATCCCTTAATTTAATAAAATAGAATTCTTAATTAAATAATAACTAAAAACACCATTTGTACTTTAAAAACTATTTACAATGTATCAAAAATGACTAGAAATTATATTCATTATTATATACAAAAATAATGTACATGAACATAGTACTACTTATTTGTTACATAACCCCTTAAAACAGCCGCATAAGACCTAAGGGTAAGGTTTTCGATGGTGACAGACTCTTGGGGTGGCTCGGATAACATCGCTCGAGTGGTAATCTCTATCAACTTCCACTTTTCACGTAGACGGTCTCGTTCGAGCTTGACATGGTGAAGATCAACTTGGGCTTGGTCAAGAGCGAAGCCCAAGGATGCCACCTCTTTTCTGAGCTCAGACAAATGGGCTTCGTATGGGTCAATTCTACTGGATGAGGCCATCGCTTCCTTTGTCTGAGTAAATTGGATTTGTTAAAGTCCTATATTTATACTAATCATGTGATTATTGTTCAAAGTCTATATTATCAACGGTCAAAATTCTTAACATAAAACCAAAGAAGTTGAAATTTTATATAAACATAAAGAGACATTTAATTAGATCAAGATATATTTCCATTAATGAAACTTTGGGTCATTACAATATTCCCCCCTTAAGAAATTTCGCCCTAGAAATTTTCCTTTTCCCACACTAAAACAAATGTGGGTAACTCAGCTTCATCATATCCTCTGACTCTCAATTCTCTTCTTCAAATTTGTGATTTCTCCAAAACACCTTGATGAGGGGAATTGTCTTATTTCGTAGAACTTTTTCTCTACGATCTAAGATATTCACTGGTTTCTCCTCATAAGAAAGATCGTCTTCCAATTGTACCACCTCAGAAGAGAGTACATGTGAAGGGTCCAGTATGTACTTCCTTAAGAGGGATACATGAAAGACATCATGTAATTTGGCCATGGTAGGTGGAAGTGTTATTCTATAGGCCACAGCCCTGACACGATCAAGAATCTCTAAGGGGTCGATGTACCTTGGACTTAACTTCCCTTTCCTTCCAAACCTCATGACCTTCTTCCACGGAGATATGTGTAGAAACACCATGTCTCCAACTTTAAACTCAAGGTATCATCGAAAATTATCTGCATAACTCTTCTGTCGACTCTGGGCTACCTTGATATGATGCTGAATGGTTTTTAACTTCTCCACCATTTCCGTGACCATTTCTAGTCCAAGAAGCTTACGTTCACCGACCCCATCCCAACATGTCAGTGTTCTGCACCTTTTCCCATACAGGGATTCATATGGTTCCATTTGGATGATCGAGTGGAAACTATTGTTATAAGAGAGCTCAACCAGAGGAAGATGTTGATCCCATCCTCCTTTAAAGTCCATTGAGAATGATCTCAACATGTCCTCAAGTGTTTGGATAGTCCGCTCAGATTGGCCATCAGTTTGAGGATGATAGGCCGTACTAAAGTTCAGTTCAGTATTTAGAGCATGTTGAAGACTCTTCCAAAACTTAGAGGTGAATCTTGGATCTCGGTCAGACACAATAGATAGTGGTACTCCATGCAACCTTACCACTTCCCTAATATATATCCATGTCAGTTGATCCAAATAGAAATCCTCCCGAATAGAAATGAAGTGTGCAGTCTTTGTAAGACGATCCACAACAACCCAGATTGAATTGTTGCCTTTGGATGTCCTTGGAATTCCAGTGACAAAGTACATGGTGATGTTTTCCCATTTCTATTCTGGTATGGGCAATGGTTGCATCATCTTCTTAGACTTCTGCCTCTCTTACTTCACTTGCTGACACACCAGGAACTTTGATGTATATTCAGCGATCTCCTTCTTCATATTATCCCACCAAAAGTTTTCTCAGAGATCTCGATACATCTTTGTGCTTCCTGGGTGAATAGATAAATTTGAACTATGTGCATCATCCAAAAGTTCCTTCTTCATCTCTGGACTTGATGGAACACATAGTCTTTTCCCAAACCACACAATACCTTATTCATTAACATTAAACTCTGAGGATTTACCCTTTTTGATAGCTTCCAATTTTTCTTGAATTCTCACATCATCCTTTTGAGCATCATTTAACTTTTCCAAAAGAGATGGTTGAGCAATCATTTATGAAAGGATTGATGATTTTCCATTCTTTATGATTCCCACGTCCATCTTCATCAAGTCTAAGAAGATTGGATCCTTATAAATTCTCATCATTGATAGAATTATTGGGTCCTTTCTACTTTGGGCATCTGCCACCTTGTTTGCTTTCCCAGGGTGGTAATGTATTGAACAGTCATAATACTTGATGAGCTCTATCCATATTCTCTGGCACATATTAATCTCCTTCTGTGTGAATATATATTTAAGACTCTTGTGTTCAGTATATATCTCACATTTATCTCCATAGAGATAATGCCGCCATATTTTCAAGGAAAAGATCACAGCCGTCAACTCCAGATCATGTGTTGGATAGTTTCGCTCATGGATTTTCAACTTCCTTGAGGCATAGGATATCACTGTATCATTCTGCATCAGCACACAGCCTAAGCCCTTCTTTGAAGCATCACTGAATACCACAAAAATTTCCCCACTTGTGGGTAAAGTGAGCACGGGTGCAGTGATAAGCCTTCTTTTCAACTCCTTGAAGCTTTATTCGCATTCATCACTCCAAGAAAACTTTACTCCCTTTCGAGTTAGCTTCGTAAGAGGGTTGTACAATAGTGATAAATTCATCACAAATCGTCGATAATATCCAACTAACCCCAAGAAACTACGGATATCTGTTACCGATGTTGGCCTCGGCCATCCCTCAATTGCATCTGTTTTGGAGGGGTCCACAGATATCCCATTGCTTGTGATGATATGGCCCAAGAATGAGACCTCCTTAAACTAGAACTCACACTTTCTGTACTTTTCATAGAGCTTCTCCTTGCACAAAGTCTCTAGTACAGTTTTTAAATGCTCCTCATGATCCTCCTTTGTTTTGGAGTATATTAGAATATCGTCTATAAAGACTACCACAAATTTTTCAAGGTAATCTCTAAAGACTCTATTCATCAATTCCATGAATATTTATGGAGCATTGGTGAGTCCTAAAGGCATTACTATGAATTTATAGTGCCCGTACCTTGTACGAAAATCAGTCTTGGGGATATCTTCCTTATTCACCCTTACTTGATAATATCCCGACCGCAAATCCACCTTGGAGAAGTATTGTGCTCCACGCAGCTGATCAAACAAGTCATCAATTCTTGAGAGAGGATATTTGTTCTTTATCGTGATTTTGTTAAGTTCACGATAATCGATGAAAAGATGCATTGAGACATCCTTCTTCTTGACAAAGAGGACTGGTGCACCCCATGGTGAAGCACTTGGGCGTATAAACCCTTTATCCAGATTCTCCTGTAGTTGTTTCTTCAACTCTTCAAGCTCAAAAACATCCATTCTATAGGGAGTCTTGGATATTGGTAGCGCCCCAGGTATAAGTTCAATTGAGAACTCAACATCTCTTCTTGGAGGAAGACCAGGCAGTTCCTCGGGAAACACTTCAGCAAACTCCCTCACAATAGGCATTTCTTCAAGGATGGTTTCTTCCTTGGACTCAATCATCTGAGCCAGATACGCTTTCTCATAAGGCAGTAATATCAATGCTTGAGATGATGAAGCTAAAGGAGATTCATCTTCTCCCTGACACTTGTAAATAATCGGGGGTCGATTCTCCATATGGAGTGTGATTTCCCTCTCCCAAAAATTTATGTTGGCTCTATATAAAAAAAGCCAATCCATGCCAAGAATTGCATCAAATTCCACCAGAGTAAGTATGACGAGGTTCGCCGGGAAATTCAATCCACAGATTATAACAGGGGAGGACTTATATTCATGGGATGCAATGATTTCCCCATTTTCCGTACCCATCGACATCTTTACTTCCATGATTTTTGGTGGTGCTGGGATTGTTCTACTAAACTTTCGAGATATAAAAGAATGCATAGAACCTGAATCAAAAAGTACATTCGCTATTCTTGAATGAATAACTAGAATACCTGTCACCACTTCATTGTTGGGGTTCACTTCAGTAGAAGTGATGGAAAAATATCTTCCTTGCTGCCTTGGAGGTTGTTGGTCACCTCCGAAAACCCTTGGATTAGGGCACTGATTTGCAAAATGACACAGTTCTTTGCATTTGTAGCATTGAACAACGTGTTGAGGTTCGAACGGAGCGTTCCTCTCCTCTGTCGCAGTCGTGGGTCTTTCTTGCCGACAGTTAACAGCTAGGTGCCCTTCTCTTCCACACCTGAAGCATTTTCTCGTCCCCTTAAGGCAATTTCCAAGGTGCTTCTTTCTGCACTTTTGGAAAGTGGGGTGCTGGATCTTCTTAGCACCGTTGGATTTATCCATCGGACCACCAGCATTGAAGTCCACCTTACGCTTCTTGTCCCCGTGATACCCATGTGATTCCCCGATCTCCATTTTGACCTTGAGGGCACATCGGACAATTTCCTCATAGCTGTCAAAGTTGCGGATCGCTAATGCTTTCCGCAATCTAGGCTTCAGCCCACCAAAGAAGCGGTCAACTTTTCATTCGGGGGTAACGACAAATCCATAATCGTATCATGCAAGCCTTGTGAAGTTTTCCTCATATGCTCTAATAGATTCTTCATCTTTTTGCTTGAGGGAAAGGAAGTCACTTTCCATCTTAAGCTGGAGGGTGCGCGGAAAATATTTATCGAAAAACATCTTCCAGAAATCCTTCCATTCCAACGCCTCGATCTCCTCCCCAGGCTTCGTATTTTTGATCAACGTCCACCATTGATCATATTTACCCTCCATACGATAAGCATCCAGGAGAACCTTCTCTTGTTCAGAACATTGAAGGATGGAGAAGATCTTTTCAATGGAGTTGATCCATTGTTCAGCGATCGTGGGATCGGATGATCCACTAAAAGTAGGAGGCCTTTGCCTCATGAAGCTCTTGATAGCAACTTGTTCCTTCTTAGGGGGGTTTGGACGTTCCTCTTGACTCATGTTTCTATTCAATTCTTGAGTTAGCTGAGAGATAAGCATGACAAAGTTTGCGATTCCCGCTCCCATTGGATTGGGCATCTCATTAGTATAGTCATCACACTGATCTTCACATCGGTTTTTAGCCCGAGTCCTCCTATTACCGGCCATTGGCTGGAATAAAAGGAATGTTAGGGGTAACACATAAAGGGTAATCCAAAGACAAAAGTTGATGACTTATAAATAAACTTTTATTTCATTAACTCATGAGTCTATAGACTTCAATCTAGGTTTTTCATGATCTACTTTCTAATATATATTTGTAGGGGCATTTTTTTTAATTCCCTTAATAAGGGTTCATACTAAGCTTGTGAATTTATCAAAACATATCCCTCGGGAGTGTCGTAACCAAGAGTGCAGCAAGGCCCGTTGTCGTGCACCAATTCCCGTTCGAGTCTAGCTCAAATCGGTGTTTTCGGGTTTTACCCCTAGGATACATCTGTGCCAGAGCCTCCTCAACCAGTTCGTATCTAGAAAGGGATGTATTTGCTTGATAACCGACTTACTCAATACTCACCAAAACTTAGGGACGTTTTTATTGTACTTAGTCTTGTATCTAAGGCTTTACTAGGGTTTTCTAATCCCAAAAATAACTAAACCTAGCCTCTGATACCAACTATGACAACCCTGCTTTTTGTTACAACTTAAACATGATTTATTACATAAAACATCACTTGATACAACAAAAAAGATCGAGAGGTTTAGTGTCTTTGGGGCTTAGGATCATTACATAAAAACTTAAAACATGAAATAAAACATCTTTATTGAAAACTTCCTTTACATGACCACTACATTCCCTCATACTTAGCATTGCATGGGATAACCTGAGGACATGCATAAGAAAAGGGTGAGCTATAAAGCCCAGTAAGGGAATACACATGGAATAACATGGGGAGTAAAATACATGTTAGAAAATAGGAATATCAATAGAGAATAAGAAAAACATGAACATAAATTCATGATAAAGCATGATAATCATAACATGGAAATGTGGCAACATCACTTAACAAGGAATTAGCATGAGCCAAGGCTCATTGCACATAGAGCATGAGTAAATCCTCATTGCACATGAAGCACGAGTAAACCCTCATTGCACTTGAATTAGAATGATTCAACACTCATTGCACATGACGTATCATGATACTATACTTTACCCAATGCATTGGAGCGCTATAAGGGTGCACCCTTCTTAAACATTTCATTTCATGCATAAGTGTGCCACATGGATCATAAAACATGGATTCATAAAACATAATAATTTATTCCACGATAAAGGAATGTGGAATTCATAAATGAAACATTTTAATCAATAATTAGAGGTGCATAAAGGTGGATACCCTTGATGGAGAAATGGGCATGGTATCCACTACACAATGGCATTGGCTTAGAAAATCGGTGCGATTTCGGCATTGTAACGGCATGACATAAGAATTCATAAAAATGGTTGATGAGAGAGAAAGGGGTTCCTCATAATATTTACATGTAATGGGCAGTAAGGAGGTCATATAGATACATGTCCCAACAATTTTAATGGAATTTAGATTCATGATACAAAATTATTTCTTGAATGTAAAAGAAGAGAAAGAAGTTCCTTTCGGAATTTCGGCATAGTAACGGGTGTACATGGGAGGCATTTAATGAGAGAGAAAGGGGCCTCACATAAGTAAAACAATAAGAGGGAAGTATGGGGAGGTGAGAAACCATACCCCAACATTCATAATTGAAATTAAAAGGGTAATACAACTTAAAGAAAATTGACAAAAAAGAGAAAGGAAGAAAAAACCCTTACTTGGAAGTGTGCTTCCAAAGGCTAGAGAGAGGCTTGTGAGAGGCTTCTTGGGAGCTTGGGGAACCTTGGGAGGATTATAGAGAGAGTAAGGTCAGAGGTTGGACGAACTACAAGGGATTTGAGTGAGGAGGAAGTGGGAGCTTGGGTGGGTTTATATAGGAAAGGTGAGGGAATTCTTTATTATTTAGGTTTGGGACCCCTTATATTAAATTAATCCAAACCACAAACCATCCCATGGTTTTTTCCCATGGTTTTTGGAAAAGGGAAGAGGAAAAAATTATTTTATAAGGCCAAAGTCCGAAATTCTTAAAATAATAAGTTTTCTTATGTGGAGTTGAATCACACTCCCATGGAAATTAATTAAAAAGGCAAAGTGTTGAATAAGTCTTGAGGGGTCCATTAATACTTTGAAAAATAATTCAAACAAACCCAAAATCCCTTTATTTTAATGGTAAAACATATATTGGCCAAACATAAAGATTATAGTATTTTATTACATCACTATTGGGTCATTATGATGTCATAAAACACATTATATATTTAAACGGTATTTAATTTTTACCCAAAAATTTGACTGTCTCAGAAAATTATGAAAAATTCACCGTTGGATAATTTCGACGTCCTGATTCCAAAAATAACATTTATTTTATCTAAATAATTTTCTAAATATGTGAATTTTCACTTCTAAAATAAAAACCTACATTTATCGAAAATTCACGGGTTTTGACAGAAATGGTTTTCAAACCTGAATAAAAATTATAATTGCATTCATAAAATTATAAGATAATTTATATTTAATAAAAATTAATTTAATAATAATAATAATATTTTATTAAAATATTATTTAATTCAAAAATCCATTAATTTAATAAAATAGAATTCTTAATTAAATAATAACTAAAAACACCATTTGTACTTTAAAAACTATTTACAATGTATCAAAAATGACTAGAAATTATATTCATTATTATATACAAAAATAATGTACATGAACATAGTACTACTTATTTGTTACATAACCCCCTAAAACAGCCGCATAAGACCTAAGGGTAAGGTGTGTGATGGTGATAGACTCTTGGGGTGGCTCGGATAACATCGCTCGAGTGGTAATCTTTATCAACTTCCACTTTTCACGTAGACGGTCTCATTCGAGCTTGACATGGTGAAGATCAGCTTGGGCTTGGTCAAGAGAGAAGCCCAAGGATGCCAACTCTTTTACGAGCTTCGAAAAATGTGCTTCGTATGGGGAAATTCTGCTGTATGAGGTCATCGCTTCCTTTGTCTGAGTAAATTGGATTTGTTAAAGTCATATATTTATACTAATCATGTGATTACTGTTCAATGGCTATATTAGCAATGGTCAAAATTCTTAACATAAAACCAAAGAATTTGACATTTTATATAAACATAAAGAGACATTTAATTAGATCAAGAGGGATTTCCATTAATGGAACTTTGGGTCGTTACATTTCTTCACCTTCATCTTATGATAATTGTTAAGAAACATTTTTCGTGTCGATAACAAAACAAGGCATCCTTTTTTAAGGTGTACAGTTTGTTCTCATATTTCACAAATAGTTTCCAAAGTTTGTAAGTTATTTTCAATCTTCACTCTAATCTTTTCAGGTTTCTTCAAAACATCCTTCTCAGACTTCTTTCTTTGAGAATATTGACTCCCCCTCAACCTTTAACTTCCATAACTTTTTGGATAATAGAAATATTTTTGGTTGGACCAACATATATTTTTTTTGTGTATGAATCCCCCATAATATTATCAATATCCATAAAAAGAGTTTTTACCTCTAAAACTTCTATTATGACTAGAATTCTGAATGTGTTTCTCAGAAACCTTCTTGTCTTTCTTTTATGAGTCCCTAGCCTTTGTGTTATCAATTGAAGTATCCTTTTTTCAACTTTATAATATCTATAAGTATTGGAAACTTTTCCATATTCATAATGTTTAATAATATTTTTGGACTCAATATATTTTTTAACTTATAAATTCCCAACTTTTTTGATCTTGGACACATACATAGATTTCCCAACTTTCTTCTTTTAAGAAACAATTCCATGTTTCTTCTCACCCTTTGAAGGTAACTTTTATTGAAGCTTATCATTTTTTTCATTTCAAGAACTTTAACCAAATTTATTAATTGATTTCTTGAAACTTTTACTCCTCAATTTATCTTTAGATAACTTTTTCCAAACAAGTTCCAAATATTCTTCTTTTTTCCTTTATTTTAACCACCAGATGCTCATTACGATTCTTTTTCCCCTCAAGAGATTTCTTAAAATCATTAATATCTTTAATTAGACTTACCTTCTCATCTGCAAAACATTCATGATTAATTTTTGAGTAAAATTCATCTTCAAACTTTTTTTTCAAGTATTCTAATATTTCTCAGACATTCTTTCATCTATTCTTTCAAATGAAATTAAAGTTGAATTTATTCTTCTTCATAACTACTGATTCTGAATTCTTCATTATTAACAGTTTCAATAAAAGTATTTTTAATACCATACTCAATAGAATTTTCGGATTCAATATCATTTTCTTCTTCTTCTTCATCTTTAGATAGAAAACTTCTTCTTTTGGATTTCAATAAATTTTTTTCCTTCCCTGTGGAATAAAATTTTCATTTATCTTCTTGTTTTTTCCATGATCTTATTGGGTTTATTTCTTCTTCATCACTTTCATATTATTTATTTCTTTGAGTACAATTGGTTGTAAAGTGACCAATGGATCCACATTCAAAGGATTTCAATAGAAGTTTCCCTTTGTATTACCCTATACCTATTTCCACATTTTTATAAAACAAGGATAAAATACCATTAAAATGTTTACATACATCATTTTTAGAATCAAATTCACTGGATCTATATTCAATAAGAATCTTCTTTGACTTCTCTTTCTTTTCAGACTTGAAATATATTTCTATATTATTATTTTTTATTTTCATAGCTTTTTTCATCCTCATTTCATAAGTGACAAGAGGGATATGAAAATCATCAAGAGATAATGTTTCAGGATCTCTATTTTTCAATGAAGAAACTTTCTCATCAAACTTTTTGAGAAGGAATCTTCAGATATTTTCAAAAACTATAGAATCATATAAATTTTCACCAAGACATCTGATAGTGCTGACAATGTGATTTACCCTGGTAAATAATTCCCTAATAGATTCATATTCACCCATCTTCAAATCTTCATACCTCAATCTTCATAGTTGTAACCATGCCTTCTTCACTTTTTTATTTTCTTTATATATGTTTTTAAATTTATCCCATATACCATTTGCTGTGTAAACACCTATCACCCTTAGGAATTCACTTTCAGAAAGTGAATAGTAAATCATTCTTAGCCCTTCCATCATTCTCAAGATTCTTCTTATCAATAGAGGTTTGAAGAGCTTTATCATCAATAGGAGGAAACCCAACTATTGAAACTTCAATAACATCATATCCAATAGACATAAGATAGGGAAACATTATTTATTTATAGATATGATAATTATTTCTATCGAATACCATAATAACTTTAATATTCACACAATTCAAATTATCCATCAGTAAATAATATGTGAAGGAAACTTGGATTTGATACCAGTTGTAAGTGCCAAGTCAGTGGTATTGTGTCACTGAGAGGGGGAGGGGGTTAATCAGTGATACTTTATCTTTTTAAAATTCCTTGAAAGTGAAACAACCTTTTCCTCCTATTAAATATTTAAATTCTTTGATGAAATAATTCAAACACACATCCATGAGAATGAAATAATTTACAAGTTTCACTATTCAATAAGAATATCTACATCATTCCTATGGTTTGTAAATTATCCAATACAATACAATCCACTAGAAAGAAATCATTAGAATGAAATGAGTATGATATTACCTTTCACTCATATATCACTTTAATGAAAATATAATATTGAGTGTTCACCCTCTTATCACAAATAGGATAATTCAATGTTTTTGTAGAAATGCATGTTCCCTGTGCTTCTATTCAAATTTCAAAAAATTATTTAATTGAAAAACAGTTCACTTTCTTACCCAAAATTTGGTGAGACTATCTTAAAATTTTTAATGAAAATTCAATCTGATTTCTCAATATGATCTTCCCACTCTAATTATTCAAATCAAATTTCCCAATTCAATATGTATAAATATGTCATAATATGATCAGGGAAATTCAAAGCACTTCCTTCCTCAGTCTGGAAATACCAATACGGAAATCCCTGATCTGATTAATCTAGCCCGATATAGTGATATACTAAATACGATGAAAATCCAAATATGATAGACATATGAATATAATGAGTACTGAATATAATGAATAGTTGAGTAATGTTGTGATCTTGTTTCTTCTCCTTCACTTCAATCCTTCAAAAAAATCAAAAAGGGGTCAATATGGAAAAAGTTTGTCTCTCCCTAGAAAGTCGGAGCTTCTCTCTCTTAAATGAATAGTATATCTGTTAGATAAATTACAAAGTACTTTTCACCTTTTATAGGTGACCTGTGAGAGATTTTGGCAGGAAACCCCAAAATTTTCCTGCTCAACCAAATTCACCAAAATTTTCCCGGTACCTGGAATTTAGGGTGAATATTGACCTCATAAACTCTTCTCAACTCTTCTCAATCCTTCTCAAATATTCTATCATCTTAATCTCTTTCTTCTACATTCTATTTAAATTCTAGTCTGATATTGATTTCCCAAACCAATTAGATTAGTTTGATTATGTTTCTCCATTTCAATTATTGAATACAATCAGTAGGATGAATCAGTATCGGCTCTGATATAATGGCTATTAACCTATTTGAATAGGAAAAACATCTTCTTTGAATTTCATGCTCCCCCTTGACATCACATTCATTAATACCATTTATCTCTATTCTTCCTTTTCACTTCTTCTCTTGACCCACTTTATTGATAAACAAAGCAATTCAGCCCCTTTAAAATGGTTGACTACATTATTGATCACATTTTTTTCAAAACAATTCTTTCACATAATATGATGAAATTATGAATCTGATTAGAAAATTATTTTTCTTCTAAATATAACACCACTTGGAATCTTCTTTCTCTTTTCTCATCAAAAAACTTCAGATTGTATCATGACTTATTTCATGAATTTGAATACAATGAGGATCATATTTAGCATCACCATGTTTTCCAAGGAAAGTATTGTAACTTACCTTTCTTTCATGAAAACTCTTATTTCCTTCTTGTCTTGAATCCAATTGTCTAGAATATGATTTCCCTAAATACGATCAGGCTAAATATGATATCCATCACCCTTCTTTCTTTCCATCTAGATACGATCAATCTAAATATGGTTGATAGCATCTCATTCACTTAATCAAGATTGCATCATAAGTTTCACACCTTAAATATGATTTATGGGAACTCTAATATCATAAAATCATCATCACATTTAATTTATCATATCATGCAGACTCTGATTCTCCCATTACAATCACTTCTTCTATACCGAATTCAGAGTCAATCTGATTTCTCTTCTCTTCATGCCAACTTCTTCTGAATATAATGGACCTTTTCAAACATTGTAAGTCTAATTCCCCAAATATGATGGGAAAACTGAATTTAAAAAAAATAGAAAGTGATGTGATTTTCCTTCTTTTATAAGACTTCCTTGACAACAAAAGACAACACTTTGAATACAATCACCTTCCTCATCAGCTGAGTCCTAACAAATCCTTTCTAGGTTGGATTTATGACTAAACCAAGGCTTATAGGATAAGTTTAGGGAGGTAGGGAAGTAATTTGGATAGTTATTTTTTGAAACAATGGGTTTTTTAAGTTTGTAAATGAGAGTATAGGGTGTATCCTTTTATAAGTGGGGGAGAAGAACACTTATAATTTTTGAAAGAAAAAATTACAACCAAATTTTTCTCATGCCAAAAGGATCCAAAATGGGTCATGTTTTAATATTAGAAGTTATGAGGTCGAAATATGACCATAAAATAGTAATTAGACAAGTTTTGGAACATTTTTAATCCTTTTATTTTTAGTTAAACCCTATGGTAAACCTATTTTTACCTTAACCATGGTAAATAATTTTTACTGTTTTCACTATTCATAAAGGTCAAAAATTAAGTTGACCTTGTTAGTTAATATAAATTATTTTGATAACAAAAATGGAACCCAGATTTTCATATACAACTCACAAAAATTGTATAATTTAATTTATAATTATTCTCCCAAAAATGTTGAAAAAACAGTTTTTCAAAAAATGCATTTTTTAAGGAAAAGATGATCTCATATTAACTATATGAAATGTAATAATAATTAAATGAATTTAAATTAATATTTATAGATATATAATATATAAATTTCACTTAAATAAATACTCATTATGGGTTATTTTAATTATTTAAAATGAAGAAACATTATGCACTTTAAAACAGTTTCCAAAATAAAAAAATGTGTTTTAAAGCCTAAAAATAAAATTATACTAACATATAGTATAAAGATGATTTAAATGTGATTGATTAGATTTAATATAAATAAATAATATTTATATTAATTTTAAATCAGATTAAAATAATAATGATACTTAGTTTATTAAATTAAATGATAATTTTGTAAAAAACAGTATTTTTCACTATTCACTAAAAAATTAATACTTTCCAAAAAAATCCCAAAATTTCACCATAAGTTAATATTGATATTATGATTTTAAAAATAATTTTTTTTTCTAAAATATATTTTCTAAAATTGGTAAAAATGATTTTAAATTATGTGTCCAAAGCACGATTAAATCGTCTTTTAGAAGCATACAGTTTTTCAAAAAATGTTTTTTTTTCTTTCAAAAGGTTCTTATTTTATTGATCATTAATATATAACCATTTAATTTATTTTATATATGTGTAAAACATAATTTTTGTAATTTATTTATTCATATTCATACCCACCAATTTAACGACTAGAATATAATGGTCATAATAATATTTTAATAGAGTGTCACATTTCATTTAAACCTGGTGTTGCGTAAATCGCAAGCTATCAAGGATATTGAATTTATTTAAAAATAAAAATATATCATAAAGAATTGGGGTGTTACAATATGGCTCCAAAAAATAATTTAACTGATATATCTTCAAAAAATATACAAATTTCAAGATTGATAGTTCATGATTTATTTTATAAAAATATAGTATATTTTCATTAAAAATTCACCTCTTATAAATATAAAAAGTAATAAGTTTAGGAAAAATTGTTTTATCACTAATTACTAGTTAATATTACATTCTTTAAAGGATTTATGAGTGGTATTATTAAGATGGGAGTGATTACTCCTATAAAATGGGGTTATCCACATGCATTTATACCCACAATTTAGAGAAACTGTGGGGATAGGCCTACTAGCTAAAGTTATACCTACTATTTTATTTGAAATGTGGGTATATGTTGAGCTATACCCACAGTTTTAAAGAAACCATGGGTATACCTCCCTAATTCCTTAATCTTCAATCACGCTCATCTCCCACGTAAACCCACTCTTCTCCCTCACCAACCCTATTCTCCCAGAATTCTTCAATCTTACATTGCACTCATCCCCCACGTGAACCCTATCTTTTCCCCTGATTCCTCTATCATCCATCATGCTCATGCCACTCAAAGATGAAACACTACCTTGATTCTCTGATTCCTTCTAATTTCATCATTCTATTTTTGGGTTTCTTCCTCCTCATTAATGCTCAAATCCTTACCATCAGGTCTGATCATCCTCTGTTGTATCCTCCCATGGCTCCTCCTCCGCCTCCACCTCTACCTTTTATTTCATCTCCATCTCTCATCTCTACATATATCATTCCATTCTATTCTATCTTGGCCTCCACATAGCACTTCCATGGGATATTAAATCTTTGTGTCTCTAGGTATTATACATGTCTATATTTTATTTCATTTTTTATTGCATTTGATTTCATCTACGACTTTTAATTATGAATAAAAATGAATTTTTAGGATTCACTTCTTAATACCTCTTATCTTGAAGCATTTCATGATTATGATTTACCTATTTTTTCATTGTATTTATATATATGATGAGATAACCAGGGTTTTGAGCTTCGATTATCTAATTGGTGTCTCTAACCACAAGTAGTTGTTGAGTTTTGACTATTTCTATTTATTAACACTGTAGTTTCAACCCTTATTCATATTTCTAATTTGAAATGTTTTTTTATTTTATGCTGATTTATATACATTTGATTATTTTATATGATCCTTTATATTTTGTTTCATCACATATTTCACAACAATCGACCCCTTCCTCCTTCAAACAGACTCATTGTCAACATTATCAAGGGACTCTTTTAATGAAAATAAAATTTGCCAAAATATTTTTCAAAACTACTCTACTTTCTTTAAGGTTTTGTTTTTTTAAATGAATTCATACTTAATTTCTATTTTTATACTCTAGAATTTAATAGTGTTGAATATTTTTATACACTTTCATTTAATACTGTATACTATTATAGGTCCCACCCATCTCATAATGAAATCATACATATCACTTGAAAATAATTCTTAAGGAAAATATCATTTCTTCTTTGAAAAAAAAATTCTTTTCTTAAAATTATGAGCAATTTTAAAAGAAAAAATTTTGTTTGAAAATAAGATTATAATATTATAAGGGAATATTCATGGAAATAAGGCATCATGAAATAATAAAAATCTATTCATTCAATATAATTTAAAAGAAAACATTCTCCTCATATATTTGCTGAAAAAGTCACAAAGTACCTTGTTTGGAAAACGATAAAAATATTCCTTTCAAACCATGTATTAAAAATTCAAAAATGGGTAAAAATTAATTTATACATCTATAGTAGAATATTAAAACATTTTATGAAAACATTTTTAGAAAAAATGTATATGGATGATAAAGATTACTCAATGGATTCTTACAACCTCAGATAATAATGAGATTGTGAAATTAACCCTTACCTTATATCTTGATTCTTGTCGTAATCATTACAAAATCATGTATAATAAATAAAATTTTATTATGAATATATAAAAGAACCATATTTATATATATAATACCATTTATTATTTTATTAAGGCTTTATATTACCCATTTATTATTAAATTCTTATTAAAGTTACGTTTCAGGTGATAACAGCCTTGTTAATCATACATGATTTGACTTGATATTCTTGATTACCATACTTAGATCATGATTTACTTAGTTCCATAATATAAAAATGATATAAATACCTTATATATTAATTATATAAGTATTTATAATAACCTTAAAGGATAAACTAAATACACTTTTCTTGGAGACAGTAGGTTGTATATATACATTAATGTTGTTTTCATTTTCATGTTAGGTTAAAATAAAAGAAATTATATGATGTGTTATTATTACAGGATAATTTTAGTTTCATATATAACATATATATTCATAAAATTCATACTTATTACCATCAATATGAAATATAGGTGAATAACGAGTCACATTGCATCGTGGAGATGGTAAGCCATACATACACACGAGCGAGATTATCATTTTCCAAAAATATTAAATGGTAAAAAAATATTAATGATATTATTATTAAATAGATATAATTATATTATAAATATCATATATATAATCATTAAACTCATCATAATTCGCAATCATAAATTATGGTAATTAAAAACATATTGCATCATAGTGCGGAGACGGTAATCCATATGTTTGCACGCATGGTGATATTGTTTTTCATATGATGCATAAAAGGAGGGATATTGTCGTCCCATAATCATAATAACATCTCATTATATATATGATAATATATTTATTACTTTATTATAGAAACAACATAATAATAGTAAGTAAAATAAGAAAAGAAATTGGATTGGATTGTAAAAACAATTACCTCTTCTTCAGTGGACTTGCTTTGGATATCCTCTTAAGGACACTAGGGATGCTCTTTTTGGAATACCAGTACCCCTATAACTTAACTAAGAATTTTTTTAGTATAATTGGTCAGGTTTTGGTTGATCTATAAGTCATAATGTGGTGTGATGAAGTGAGGGGGGATATTCCCTTTTATAAGAGAGAGGAGGGGCACTCTAGGAAACTCTTAAAATATTAAATTGATTTAAATTGATTTTCAATTTCACATAGATCCAAAGTGAGTTATTTAAAATATAAGGTGATTATGGGTCTAAATCTTCTCAACCAATTATTTTTATAAAGTTTTAGGTAACATTATTAACCTTATCTTTTGGTTTTAACCCTTAGTTAAACTCTTTAACACTTTCCATGATAACTTAGATTTTTACTCTTTAGGGTTAATATAACTACTATAAAATGAAAAAAGAACCCCAAGTGGATCATTTATGACATATTAAACCTTATTATATTTATTTGGATGAATTATATAATTTTATGAATTTTATATTATTTAATAAAATATTATTTATTTTAAAGTATCATTTATGTCAATTTTGATACTATTTATAATTTTTCTTTTAAAAAAATATATTTATAACATGATAACTTTGAAATAAAATATATAATATATCTATAAAATATCTAATTTATCTATAAAATTAGTTTTTGTCATTAATTATGTCAAATTATATTTATTTTAATATTTTTAATGTCATTTACTTGATATTTTCATTAATTAAACACTTACAGCATCATTATTTTTTTAAAGAGATGAGACCTTTCCCAAAAAAGAAAGGATCCTTTATTGAACAAAACAACCAAATTACATGAGTATAAAAATATGAGTCTTATCACAATCCCTCTTAATAAGAGGTAATAACTCATCAGGAAGTTTATCACACCAAAGAAAATCAACACCACTGACACCTTTATTTGCAAGGCCATCCACCACCGAGTTAGCTTCTCTATAAGTGTGGGTGATGATATGATGCATGGAATGAAGAGAATATAAGAAATTGATCCAAAAATTAGTGAGATTACATGATAAGTAAAGTGATCCTGACCTGATAAAAGAAATAATAATAGTAGAATCACTCTCAAGCGAGATGTTATTCCACCTATGTATCTTAACTTTCTCCACCACAACAATAACGCCTAGCATATCAACCTCAATTGAAGATTCAATGCCCCAAGAACCATGAAAACCATCAAGAACACCTCCTTGGTTATCTTTTAAGATAGTACCATAGTTGGAGGGACTCGGGTTTCCTTGAGAAGCTCCGTCACAATTTACTTTAATACATAAAAAAAAGTTTGCTTCCATAAAACTTCCAAAGTGCCATAAGGTGGCCGAAAAGAACCCTTTACTCCAATTCAATTTAAAATAGTCAAGTCATGAATTGAATTGGAAAAAAAGTGTTTTCTTGGTATTCTATCCTCACAAAAAGTATCAAGAACACAAGAAAGTGCAATGTGGGCCGAGAAGGATTCACTTGAATGAAGAACCTGGTTGCAGACATACTAGATGTAGTGCAACATCTCTGATATATCAACCCGGAAGAGATAGAATAGTTGTGTGTAAAGTAAGGGGGATCCCCAGCTCTGTATGAAGTCAAGGATGAGTACCATGTGCCGCAGAGATATTTTAAACAATTCTTCAATGGATTTCCACGTCGAATAAGTAGCAACACAACTAAGAAAAATATGATCTGCATCCTCCCTATACTGATGGAAAAGAGCACATGAAAAATATAAATAGATTTCACATGTTTTAAGATAACAATCTATTGGTATTTTTCAATAAGAAACCACCCAAGACAATATAGATTGAGAGAGTCTGATTAATTTCCTATGAAACCCCTTCATTAACAGAAATTCCATGTTGTAGTGCAAGTAGAACTTATAAAGAAGCTTAGTAGAAAGAAAACCATTAATATTAGGTTGACAAGCCCAAAAATCCACCCTATTGGAGAGGCAATACTTGTTGACAATATTAAAAATTTGATTTGGAAGGACCTCCATGTTAGAAAGCTGGTCCTTAATAGAAATATTCAAATCCAATGTAGTGTATTCACCCACCACCAAATAAACAAGGGGAGTACCACACCAGTTGGCTTTCTAAAAATCAAGAGATGAATCCTTGGAAACCAACCATCTCGAATGAGTGTCAATTAAGGAAAAAATGGATTTGAAGGAAGGCCGCATAGAGGAATCAAGATGATTAAAAGCACCAATATTAATCCTATTCATAAATTTAGCTCGAAGGAAATAATGATCCTCGTCATTCCTATTTAAAAGTGTCCACATAAAATAATCTTGAAAATAATCATTGAAGAGTGCAAGATTTTTTATACCTAATCCCCCTGCATCATAAGGTTTACAAAAATTATTCCAAGAAACCGTAGCCAATTTCCTCTCAAGAATGATTCCACTCCAGATGAAGTTCTTGAGAGACACATTAATATTCCTTATGAGAGAAATAGGATATTTATACACCATAAAAGAATAAAAAAAACTTAGAGACAATAACAGATTTGACCAAGAAAACCTGACCAGCTATGGAGAGAGTTTTTCCCTTCCAAGTATCAAGTTTCCTTCTGACCTTACTAAGAATCTATAAGAAATAAAAAGCTTTCGGCCTCCCCCAAAACAAAGGCACTCCCGAATAATTGAAAGTAATGGACCCCTCATGAATGCCCAATTATCTAACAATATCAATCTTCCTAGGAATAGAGATATTCCTTCCAAAGTAAACAAAAGATCTTTCCCAACTTATCTCTAGACCAGAGATAGAAGAATAGTGAGAAAGGGATCATTTTATATTCTTGATATTTCTCTTATGTCCCTAGGTGAAAATTATAATATCATCAGCATAAAATAAGTGAGTAGGAGCTACTGATGTGGCTCATTTTTAATTCTCTTTGCCACATACTTTTTTATATTTTTGTCGACTTTTTAATATCAAACCATTGTATTTTTTGTGATATTTGTCAATTATTGTATTTTGTAAATTACATTATGAAAAATGTGTTTATGTATTAAAAGTGTGTTTTTTTTGTTTTTATTTTTATTTTTCAATAATAAATTTAATTTGTTATTTTAATTTCATTTAATTAATTCTTTATGTTATTAGTTTTCAATAATTTTTTTCATTAATTAAATTGATTAATTCTTTATTCTGAAATTGTAAATAAATAACACATGTTACTTTTTAATTCTTTAAATAATTAAATTAGTTTTAACAATTTAATATTATTCAATTAATATTTTTATTCATTAATTTAATTAATTCTTAAATTAATTGGTTAAATAATTTAAGCAAGTTGCTGTAATTACTTTAATTTGTTCTGAAATTAAAATTGTTTATAATTTTTAATAAAAATAAATTCATTCTTTTAAATAAATCATAATTAATTTTATTATTTAATATTGTTTTATTTATTTAGTATTAAATTATATTCAATTTAATTTAATATATTAATTTATTAATCCATGTTTAGTTGTATTAAAGTTTTAATTTATTTAATTTTTTTTGTCTTTTCATTTATAGGTGTAGCGGTCACACGGTCCTCTTCCACCATTTTCATGCTCATGGTGGCATCGTTTCACCATTACTATCCCACACTCATGGTTCCATAGAAACCACTCACCGTTAGCATCATTCATGGTGCATCAATCACGATCTCACTATTTCCTTTCCACTGTATCCCCCACCTCACGGTGAGATCATAAGCAACACGCACGGTGCCTCCATCACCCTTTCTTCACAGTGGCATCGTCCTCCATTCTTCCACTGGTTCCTTCATCCACTGTTTCACAATTATTGTCCCACTATTTCAATCAAATTATACCTATGTTGCCACCCCTCTGTTTCATTAACTCCACCATTCATCCCTTCACACAGAAAATACCTGCCTCTATTCCGACTGTAAACACACAACATCCATAGAAAATCTTAGTAGCAAAAGAACAAAAATCGAAAATCATCAAATATACAGATTGAATAAATTTTAGAACAAATTACCCAAACCTAACCATATCTGAACCGGGTAGAGGTCGAACCATTCCTGAGGACCTCACCAATCTAGATCTGTTCGAATCAAGCTTCTTTGCTTCGTGTCACCGGCACCACACCATTCTTGAAGAGTCGTGATTCCATCTCGGTCGTGCTTTACCTCTGCTCTGCCATAATGTAGGGTCCACTTTCAATATGGGGTGGCATTTTTCAGCAGGAGATGTTACAGTAGAAGAAGTCTCCTTTGTTGGTAAGGAGACCTCTCCTTTGGCGGGCATCAAGGTGGACAACATGCGGTGGGAGGATGTTCAAGGGTAGATGAGCTACCCTCCAACAACCGGGAGAAAGCTGTTTTTATTCCTCTATTTAAACGGGATTTGAATCCCATGAACCATAGATAAGGTATTTGTGAGATCTGTGTGTGGTGATCCTCCGTGTAGTTTTATCCGGAGAAGAGTGAAATAGAATTGGCCCGTTTCTCTCGTGGATGTAGGCAACTCGCCGAACCACGTAAAAATTGTGTGTTGCTCCGTTCTTGCTCTCGTTTTGTGTGTTTGAGGTACCATGCACCTCCGCTGCGCCCCAACAAGTGGTATCAGAGGGGAGTCGGAGCGAACTGAGGTGAGACGGCGAGGCGGAGACGAATTTTCGGGTGGCCGGAAAATTGAAAGTGTTCGGAAATTTTTTCCAAGGATAGATCCGTGAATAGGGCGGCGAGACGATTCCAACGGCGCAAACGGCGATAAAAACGGAGTTGAAATGAGCCTGGTAGGCTCGGTCAAAGTTCGGTCAAACCCGTGGGTGAACAGTACCACCGTGCCGTAGAAGACGACACTGTTCACGCTGCCGGTAACAATTCCAGTGAAATTCCGGTGGGAATTTCGGCGTGCCACGTCATCGGCACGTCAGCGCCTCGTCAGTGGGTGATCTGGACCGTCGAACGTATTTTGACCATATCTCGGTCAATTGGTGTCCGATTTCGGCGATCCAGAAGTCGATTCCGACTATTTCGACCATTCTAGACACATCCGGATGGTTAGTTTTTGAAAATTCTCACTCTATCAGGTGGTGATTAAGAGGTGCGACATCGACAGTGGTGATTGCGTTTTGCGACAACGACGATGACGGGTGGCGGAGCACTACCAAGATTTGATATTGAGAAGTTCGATGGTCGAAATAATTTTTGCTTGTGGCAAAGCACGATGAAGGATATTTTGGTGCAGCAGGGCATGATCAGACCGTTGATCAGAGAAATTCCCAAGACAACTAGTGCTGATGATTGGGAAGAGCTCGATATGCGGGTCATCAGCACAATTCGGCTATGTCTGGCGAATGAGGTAAAGTACTCGGTGTTGGACGAGACATCACCGAAGGAGATCTGAAAGAAGTTGGAGTAGCAATATATGGCGAAGTCGCTGACCAACAAATTATTCCTGAAAAATAAATTGTACCAGTTGCACATGGAAGAGGGAGCGAACTTGTTGAATCATACCAATGAATTCAACAAGATCCTGACGCGGTTATTGGGGCTCGGTGTGAAGGTTGGAGAGGAAGATAAAGCGCTTTTGATTTTGTCATCCCTACCAAGCTCATTTGATGGGCTTGTGACTTCATTTCTTGTGGGGAAGAAGACATTGAAGCTAGACGAGGTAATGGCATCACTTCAAGATTTAGAGGCATTCCGAAAACCCGTGATGAATTCAGGCGAGAAAATCATGGCGATGCGAGATGATCAGCGTGGGAGGAGCCGACATCGATAGATAGGAAGTAAATAATGGCGGCCAAAATCTAGAGGACGTGATCCTAGAGAAATCACGTGTTTCTGGTGCGAGAAGAAGGGTCACTATAAAAGTGATTGTGGAGAGCGTAAACTGTACATTGCTGGGAATAAGAAAGTTGAAGAGGAGGATGTGAACATCATAGGTTTATCAGCAGATGATGAAATCTGCGTGACAACGGGAATCTCATAATCAGATGAGCGAGTTGATCGGGGAGAAGTGCAATGTCATTACTGCAAAAGATACGGGCACATGAAGCGGGAATGCCGATTTCTGAAGAGGAAGAACGAGTGATCTCAAAATCCAAAGGAAGACGGATGGGTTCTGGATTTGGGAAGCTCGACACACATATGTATAATGAGAGGTTAATTTGATACTTTTCACTAGGTGAGAGACTCAGTGAGACTTGGTGATGGGTCAACATGCGAGGTTTGAGGAGTCGGGACAGTGAAATTGAAGACACCCGATGGAGGATTTCTTAAACTAGATGATGTGAAATTCGTTCTGAGGATGAGACGGAACCTGGTATTATTGAGTAGGCTCAATGAGAGAGGGTTCAAGATTTACATAGTAGGTGGAGTGTTGGAAGTCTCACGTGGGGATGCAGTGATGTTTACTGGGAAGGAGTCCCACAGGTTGTATCATTTGGTGGGGACCACACTCATCCTGAGATCAAGTGAAGATAGTGGAAGTGCCATGTCATCTGGCGTGAAGAAGCGTGTTCGATTTGATGATGAAGTTTTTGAAACCTGCAAGGAGACTGCAGGTCAAGATTCTACCCCAAATTGGTCGTGAGTTGGAGATTTGTAGGGTCCACTCCCAATATGGGGTGGCATTTTTCAGAAGAAGATGTTGCAGCAGAAGAAGTCTCCTTTGTCGGCAAGGAGACCTCTCCTTTGGTGGGTGTCAAGGTGGACAGCAGGCGGCGGGAGGATGTTCAAGGGTAGATTAGCTACACTCCAACAACCAGGAGAAAGCTGTTTTTTATTCCTCAATTTAAACGGTATTTGAATCCCATGAAATATAGAGAAGGTATTTGTGAGATTTGTGTGTGGTGATCCTCTGTGAAGTTTTATCCGGAGAATAGTGAAATAGAATTGGCCCGTTTCTCCCATGGATGTAGGCTATATAGCCGAACCACGTTACATCGTGTGTTTGATCCGTTTGATTCTTATTTTGGTGTGTTTGAGGTACCACGCACCTCCACTGAGCCCCAACACATAACACCTGCATGAACCCTCCTCCCGGTATTCTACCACCTCCCTTGCAGCCGACTGACTCTGTAGCAGACCGCCGCCGCTGAACCACCTTGTCGTCACGAGCCCGCACCACTACTACATCTGATTCCCAGGCCACACCACTGCCTTCAGCGTCCTTCACCGAAACTACTTCCCTCCTGCCCTACTCCAAGCCGAGGCTCTCCCTAATCCTTCCCATTTTACCCCTCCACCCAGCCCAGCGCCGACCCCCCCCCCCCTCTTTTCATTTCTTATTTCTTATTTTTTTAGTTTTTATTCTATTTTATTATATCATATAATATAATATATATATATTATGTATTCTATATCCTATACAATACTATAAAAATTATAGGTATATTAATAAAAGTGTATTAGCTTATACATATGTAATATTAATTTCTGATTAATCATAATAATATATGTTATTAATTAAATACAATAGTTATTATATTAATAATAGCATTAGGTATTACAAAATATATATTCTTATAAGTATTTTTATTTAGTGTATATATATATATATATTAATAAGTATTTTCAAGTATTGATATATATATATATATATATATTTACATATTTGTTTTGGTATTCTTGTATCTGACTCGTGTGCGTTTTTTGCAGAGGGAGGATTGTGGCTCGCCGTATGCACTCATCATTCAATTAGGAGCAACTACTCCAATCACCAGTGCGGAAGATGTGGAACTATGAAAACTTCACGTGAAGGCCAAGGAACACCTCAGGTGAGATTCTAGAGACTTCGACTGGTTCATTAGAATTCATCACTGGCACTAGATTATGGACTGACTAGAGGGCAGCATGAGAGAGAGAGAGTCATCGATCCAGATTGGGGGAGTGGAACAGTAGGAACATACAGCATCACAGTGGCTAGCATACTGGAAGCATTAGATTAGTAGATCGGCATTTCATACCTCAATTCCCAGGGTGGGACAATGAGTGAACTCCAACATTTCATCCACCATCAGAGCAGCGGGAATTTGATCTTTTGAGAGATATAGCAGGGAGACAAACATCTTTATTTTCCTTATGCTCTATTTTTCTGCAACTCATTTCAACATAAACTTTGTTGATTTTAATTATATTTTTTCACTGAATCCAACCATTATGTTCAGCTAAATTCCTTTGGGGTGGGTTAAGCTATCTAATTAGATTTTTTTTACTCTTATTCATGCACTGCATCATTTTCTGGATCGTCTCTCTCACTGTTTGTGGGATGGTTTTTATTTTCAAAACAACAAGGTTGATTGAAAACCAATCTTGTTTGAATCTTAATGAAAACTATTTCAATCTGAGGGACTCCCTGACAAGTGAGTCTTGCTCAAATGAGAGAGACACACTAAACTCAACTAAAAAGTTGATCCCAGTGACATCTGACTTTTTAACACCATTGGATGGAATGAATTTTACTGTCGAAGGACTATAAGGGCTATTTCATCCCAAACTGACCAGATGAAAAATCTGGCTAGTTACTTTAAGTTAGATCCATATTCCTTACATTTTAGTGCATGAATGAGGCTAAGAAATATCTAAATTGTCCAGTGGAATTCCCCCCTACTCGTCTATTGGTTTTTTCACCACAAGTTATCCTGTTGTATTGTCTACACCCTTACACTCACCAGTTCACCTTCACTTCCTCACACACTGATTTTCACTCACTTCACTTCACCACCACCAACTAATTTTGTTTGTTTTTTTTTGTGTGTTTTTTTTGTTTATCTCTTTTTAGATCATCAAGAACAACATTAGGCCTCCCTATGGTTCGACCATATCTTTCCATTGTTCTAAGTAGTAAGTAGGTTATAAATTTTAGTTTGTCGCATGTTCCCAATGGTGTGCGTGCATGCAAATTCTAGTGACGTTGCTAGAGATCCTAGGTGCGATACAAAAAAAACAAAACAAAAATTCACATGTAAAAAAATCAAAAAAAAACTCACTAAAAAATTTTGCAAAAGTAAAATTGAAATTAAAAAAAATGTGAATCTGCTGTATACAAACCAGGTCTAAGTCTGAATACTTAGTACCTGGTAATCCTAAAATTGATAAGTACCTCAAGGAAGTGAAAAAGAACAAAGACAAGATCAAAATGGAAGATAAAAGAAATGAAAACTTGAATAACCCACTTCTTGAGAATTTGAACCAACCTAGAATGATGAACCCACATAAAAATGAGGTAGCTGAGAGGCACAGTTTCAGAGAGTTCTTATTGCGTTTAGTTTCTAGTAACCCTTCATGAATTAGACTCTCTCCTATGTCCTATAATTAAGAAATCAAGAAATCCATGCTTAGTCAGATGCCTACCTTCAATGGAATTCCTATTTAATACTCTCTTGACTTCATTAGAGCCTTCTTTTGTAGTGTCCAGCAGCTACCACTTAGGGGTCTCACTGAGGAAGAGATTAAACTAAGAGTTTTTCCCTTCTGCCTCAAGGGAAATGATAGGTCTTGGTTTCAACAGTTAGAAGAAGAAATATTTGTCACCTGGGATCAAGTTTATAATGATTTCACAATGAAATTCTATCCTAGGAGGTTAACATCTGAAATTAGGCACAAAATAACTGGATTCCTATAGGATGAAGGATAATTGTTTCATGAATCCTCAGATATGTTTAGAGGGTTGTTTAGGCAGTGTCCAAACCATCAATGTACACCCCAATTCATCACTTTCACCTTCTACAATAGTCTCACCCCTTACCACCAAACCTTAGTGGATCAGTCTTCAGGAGGAGACTTTAGTGATAGGACTACTGAGGAGCTAAAACCAATCTTTAATACATTATCTCAAAACTCCCAGCACAAATGCTCTAGGAGGAGAACCACTATGAGAATGGAAATTTTCCCTAGTCCTCAAGCTGAAGCCCAAGCTGCTGGTTTCTTTAATGAGAACCCACATCATACCCTTAAGGAGCAGTGACACCATTGTGGCATGTATGGTCATTCTCAATCCTATTGTCCAAACTTTGATATGCCTATCCAGCCTTATGAGAGTGCCATCATTGTTGTTTATGGACCTCGGATGCAGCCTTGGGAAGATCCTTTTTTCCAACACCTAAAATCAGGGGTATAAGAACCATTTAAACCTTTCATGGAGGGAGCAGGGAGTCCTTCTGCCTACTTCCCCTTATGGATTCTAGCAGCCTTTGAGGCAGCAATTCCAACCCCAAACCCAACCTAAGGCTGAGTCATCCAACTCAAAAGTTGAGGTGAGAGACATGTTCCATTAGTTGATAGGAATGTATGATTAACACATGACCAAAAATGATTATGATAAAGTTCAAATGGATTCTAGAATGAAATATTTAAAAATTCAAATGGGCAGTTGGATAGGGATGCTAGTAATAGAGAAAAGGGTAGGATCTCCGGCACCACTGAAGCCAATCCTAGGGAGAATTCCATGGTTGTGACCACCATAAGTGGTCTCCAAACTCATAAATAACCTAGGAAGGAAACCCAAAATGCTGAAAATGAAAAACTGGATGAAGTTAGAAACTCAAATCTGAAATAACCTGAATCTGGAAAATTGGACAGTACCACTAGAATCCCTCAAGTTCCTACTGTTCCAGCTCATAAACACAAATAAAATGTCTTGAAAAAAAAGACAATAAGGGAAGAAAATTTTTGAAGAGGAAGTTGTAGAGATTCCCCTAATTGTGAGGAATTTTTCCCCTATAATCCCCTTCCCACAAAGAATTAATAAGCTAATTCATGATTCTGGACTATTGAAATTTTTGAAAGTGGTTAAAAAGATGAACATTGATAACCCATTCTTGGAAGCCTTGATTCAAATCCCATCATATCTAAAATCACTCAATAAAAACTATTCAAACAAAAATACATTGAAATAATTTTCCACATATAGATTAACAGAGGAGTGTAGTGCAGTCTTGTAGAATAGGATACCTCCAAAGCTTTAGGTCTCAAGAATATTTTTCATCCCTTGAACCTTTGGTGATAAAGGTGGTAAGTTCAATTGTTTGTGTGATTTGGGTGCTAGTACTAATCTGATTCCCTTTTTACTTTTTTAGCACCTGAGATTAGAAGTTCCCCAACCTACCACTGTTGTGTTACAGTTTTCTAATAGGTCTATTACTCATCCATTGGGTAGGGTTGATGATATGTTAGTGGGAGTAGGAAAACTTTTTTTGCCTGACTTTATTATCCTTGATATGGAGTGTGATCAGAAGGTTCTTATCATTCTCAGTAGTCCCTTCCTGGCCACAGGGGGAGCTGTGATAGATGTGTCTAAGGGGAAACTAATTTTCAATATGGGTGAACAGAAATAAGAATTCAATGTGTTTAAGAAAATACAAGAACCCACCCTCCCAATTTTCCCCAAATATGGGATGTTAGTTGTTGAGACTAGTGTTGATAAGTAGGAAGAAGAGTTTTTGAGGATGATAGCTAAAATCAATAGTGAACCTGAAATCCCTACTGCCGCTTGCATGGGGATCAACTCAAGTAAGGAGATAGAATTTTTTTATGAGTACAAGGAATAATTCTTGGATAACCTAGATGAGTTTGTTTTGGAGAAAATTCTTACCCCGAGAGAGGAGTCTAAGTTTGAGGGGATTTTTTTTTGGAATATCTAGTGACGAGGAAGAAGCCTTCTCTACTGACTTCTTCAAGAGGCAGCATAAAGGCCTTAGGCCACCCAGTCCCAAGTGTCTTCCCTCAAGAAAGTCACCACCCACCCTTGAACTCAATCCCCTCACTGCCTATCTCAAATACTCCTTTTTAGAATATAATTCCATCGTTCTTGTGATCATTTCATCCGTCCTGAAGGTGAGTCAAGAAAAAAATGCGCTTAGTGTTTTGAAGAAATACAAGTCAGTCATAGGTTGTTAGATTGCTGATATCAAGGGGATAAAGAAGTGATTAGGTTTCTTGATGCTGGAATAATTTTTCTCATTTATGATAGCCCCTGGATAATTCCTATCTAGGTGGTACCCAAAAAGACTGGAGTGATAATGGTCACTAATGAAAAGAATGATCAAATATAGACAAGATCGGTGAATAAATGGAAATTATGTATAGACTACAGAAAGTTGAATGCTGCCACAAGAAAGGATCACTTTCCCATGCTGTTTTTAGATCAAATGTTAGAGAGATTGGTAGGAAATGGATTCTTCTGCTTTCTTGATGGTTATTATGGTTACAAAAATACTTCCATTTCACCTGAGGACCAAGAGAAAACCACCTTCACCTATCCATTTGGGACACTTGCCTACCGTCGGATGCCCATTGTCTTGTGTGGTGCTCCTACCACTTTTCAGAGGTGCATGATGGCAATTTTTTTAGAAATTATTGAAAGGATAATTGAAATGTTAATTAGAAAATAAAAACACATATGTTAAATACATTTTAATAGTATTAAATGTTCATTTTTGATCTTATTGGCCTGAGTTAGTGGATTTTAATCTTGAACATTCATTCTCATCATTTGTGCACTTCATGCCTAATGTACACCAATTTGAGCCCAATGATTCATCAAATCTTAAAGAATATAAATATCCATATTTTAATTTTATATTTTTTTAAATAGATTTACACTTCAATATGAACATTTTTCATTTAGGGATCAATGGAGGATTCATAAAGGATGATGGGGATATTTGGAGATGAAAGGAAATAATTCTAGAGAAGGCATATTAGACACCATCCCACTGATGAGAATGTGGGTCCCACTATACAATCCCACTAAAGCCAAAAAATTGGATTATAGGATACATAAAGAGGAACATTTCATCAAATAGTGAAAAGAGATAATTCTGAGTTTTAAATGGAGTTTCATGTGGCACCATTTGGAGATAAAATTATGGGCCAGATTCTGCGGCCCAGAAAAACAGCCACATATTTAATCATATATCACAAAACATAAACTATTGTGGGCTGAAATTTTATAGTATATTAGGGAAGATCCGTATATTCATTTTTTGCTTCTATGGACCACCAAAATTCTATCATCTAGATGCTAGTTTGAACACATCTGTCAAGTCGTGTAAGTTGGCTCGGATTGTTTGTCAAGGATGGAAAAATCAACTCTCCCTAAAATTTCCACCAACTTATGGCCTACCACAATTAATTGAGGAGACTTGGAATATTGTAGGCTTGACCCAAGGCTTAAAAAATTCTTATTTAAGGAAATGTTGGTGGAGGAGTTGGGAATCTTTGGTGCTTAGTTTCATTGTAGTGTTATGCTGCTGCTTTGTGTTTGTAATCGCATTTCTTTCTCATGTAAGTTGTTCAATTCACCTTAGTTATTAATAAAAGCTCTTCCTTTCCTCTTATTATATTATTTTACTTATCACATTAATACTTTTTCCTAAAGTTGTGAATTTATTCACACCATACCTTGTGCAATTTATCACACAACGGTGGAGTGATCGTTATTTTGTTGTTTTTACTTCTTCAATTCCACCCTCATAAGTCTACTTCATGCTTCCGTTGAGAACATGTCATCAATGGAGAGATAACTCTTTATGGTTTGATCCAAGGGAGTATAAAGGTTATGGATTGAATGTTATTTCTCACTCTCTAAATGATTATTAACTTTTTTTATTTGAGTTTCTTTTATTCAATGATTTTATCACTTTCTCTTCCATATTGAATTTATTCACCCCACTTTTATGTGATAATAAGATCCTTTACCTTGGAGTGCTCATGAAAATGATCCTACAAGTATATAGGTGATTAGCATGTGTTTGTGAAGGTGTTTAACCAATAATTGATGAGGTCAGTTTGAATTCATTGAATGAATCCTTCTCGAGTAAATGAAATTGAAATCATTAAAAATGAATTCATCCAATCCACCCCAAGTGATAACCTTGGATCAACTCATTCTTTTAAATTGAATTCACTTAAGTCTCTTAGTGTTCTTTAAACCATATAAAATCAAAAACAAGTTGTCCACTTCATATCCAAAAATCAATCTCATAGGTTTTGTATCTTAGGTAACTTCTTAGGTCTCAGTGGATTCGACAACCCAAGCTAGACTATAAGGACTGTTCTACCTTCATCTCTTAGGTAAATTTGAGCGTGAATCAAATTTTGTCATTGTTTTCGGGGACCAAGTAAGTACCTTAGACCAAGTCCTTATTTTCTCACCCCCATTATTCTATTCTCACCCAAGATCTCTTATCTTGTCCCTTTCTTGCTTTTTTTCCTTTTGGCGCATGTCCGCCTACACCCACGATAATTCAAATAGACTAGTTAGGGTGGAAAGTCCTAGGATAAGGGAGTAAAGTAAACCTAGGGGATTGTTTATATTAGATCATAATCTCTTTGATACTCTAGAGTCAAAAATTGAGCCTATTTCAATGGAAGGTCTTTAAAGGAACCAACTCATAAACCTGGGTGGAAACCAAAATAGAAATCCAAATGAGGCAGCCCCAAACTTGGGGAATGCAGTTGATCAAACCATGAATGACTACCTCACACCTGCATGGACCAATGCCCCCTCATTCATTAGAAACAATTCTATAGGAGATTCCAACTACATCTTTAAACCCCATGTCCTAAAACACCTTCCCACATCCCATGTAATGGAGTTTGAGATTCCCTACCTTCACGTTAAGGAGTTCAATGCCATTGTAGAAACCATGTGTCGCCCACATCAACTAGAATCAGAAAAGATGAGGATAGTTACTTTTTCTTTAAAGGATAGATATAAAAATTGGATAAACAATTTGAGACCATCATCCATCAACTCTTGGGACCAATTATAAGGATAATTCAAAAATAATAATTTCCCCAACATAAAACAATTTCACTTAAAAAGAACATCCAAAACTTTTTTGAAAAAAGAGGGAGAGTCATTCTATGAAATATGGGAGAGGTTAAAAGACACCATAAACATGGTTCCACACCATGGTTTTTTTATTCCTAAATAACTGAGAATTTTCTATGAAGGGTTGGGTCTAGAGAAAAAACAATTCATTGACATGATGTGTAATGTAACCTTTAAAAACAAAGCCCCAAATGATGCTTACGAGTGTCTAGAAAGCCTTACTAGACAAAACCAAACATGGGGAACTTCACCTTATTCTGAAAAGCCACAATGAACTACTGGAATTCATACACTTAGATAAGAGGAAAGCTTTAGGGATAAACTCACACCACTCTCTAGGAAGGTTGAAGAGGTATACCTTAAGAAAGTCCATGAAATCCAAACTATAGACCCTGTTTGCACAATTTGTGACAAACATGAATATAAGATAGAAAATTTCCCAACCATTCCATCCATCAAGGATGTTCTTTTAGGAGGACTCCCATCGGAAGTAAATGCTTTGAAATTTCAAAAGCCTCAATACCAAAACACATTCAACCCAAGGTATAATGACCACCCAGGCTTCCGCTCCCTATTAGAACTACCAAACCCATAACCAGTTCTAAACCCAACTTATCCAATACCAATAGCCACCGGTCCATTTTCAAAAAACTATCCCACCTCCAAAATATCCCCTTGGGATAAACCAATCTTCTCAAGCACCAACCCAAATTATTCCACAAAGACTACTAAAACAACTGTGCAAACAAATGTAAAGGATGAAATCAGAAGTCTCTTTCCTAAAAAAAGAACTTTAAACCATCAAAACTATAAAGGAACCCATGCCTACACAAGCCATTCCACAACAAATAGTAAGGGGAGAGTCAATTTGCACTCAAACAACTCATGAAAAACTACAGGTTGTGACTATTTTAAGAAGTGGGAAATAAATTGAGAAACCTGAACAACTAATTCATAACCCATATGAAGATTCAAACTTGTATGAAAAATAAAATGAACCAAATGATCAAACTAAAAAACATGATAACATTTTCAAAGAAACAAATCTTCAACAAACAACCCCACAACCTGCACCATTTCCTCAATGCATAAGGGGGAAAACCAAGCCTAAATTGAATGAAACATTGAGGGAAATATTCTCACAAGTCAAGTTGAACATTCCTCTCCTCGATGTTATTAAAACCATTCCTACATACTCAAAATACCTTAAGGACCTATGCACATTTAAAAGGAAATTGTCACATAATAACCAAGTCCTTCTAGCAGCAAATGTTAGCACAACAATCCAAGGAACCCTTCCACCAAAGATGAAAGACTCGGGATGTCCTTACATCAATGTTGAACTAGGAGAGAACAAAGTTGTCAAACCCTTGTGTGACCTATGTGCCAGTTTAAATCTCATTACCTATGTTGTGTACTTCCAGTTAGGCCTGGAAGAGCTCCAACCCACATCTTTCACACTTCAACTTGTTGATCGTAGCATTAGGGTTCCATAGGGGATTTTAAAGGACATTCTGGTAAAAGTAGAAAACTTTATCTACCCTGCTGACTTCATTGTCATTGACAATAATCCTAACTTAGGCAATAAGGAACAAACCCCAATCATCCTTGGTCGTCCCTTCCTTGAAACAATCAACTCTGTTATTCGAGTCTGAAATGGGAACATGACCATCACCTTTGGAAACATGAGTATAGACTTGAACATATATAATGAAAGATCAAAAATAGGGGATGATGAGGACATTCATGAAGTAAACATGATAGGAAGCATTGATAATGAATCCATAGAACATCAAGGAATATTTGATGGATGTTTAAGTCAGGATGAGATTGATTTTCTTTGTTCACATGAAAGAAGTTTATCTCCTTGGCCTGAATCATTTTTAAATTGCTCCTATGATGATGTATTAGGTCCAATAATCAGTGAAACCTTTTAGGAAACCAATTTCATGGAGACCAATCAAACTTACTTCCCTAAATATGATCAAACCAATCTTGTAGCTGAAACTTCTACACATGGGGATTCAATTATATCTAAAACTCTAGGAAACAAAATAGATCTTGATCCAATGTCCCAATCTTCTATTGAAATTATGAACCAACCTGATCTTGAATTGAAGGAACTTCCCACTGCACTCAAGTATGCCTTCTTAGGGGACAATCAAACACATCCTATTGTCATATCTTATTCTCTTGAATCCAATAATGAGAGGATGCTTCTAGATGTCCTTAAAAACATAAGAAAACCATTGGTTGGACCCTATCTGATATTCCTGGGATTATCCCACTTATTGGTACTCATAGGATTGTTCTGGAATCTAATTCAAAGCCATGTATTCAACCTCAACAGAGTCTGAATCCTAATCTCATAGAGGTATTAAGGAAGGGACTTCTGAAATTTTTAAAATATAGTATCATCTATCCCATAGATGAGAGGGAGTGGGTGAGGCCAATCCAAGTGATTCCCAAGAAAGAAGGAATCACAGTGATAACCAATAAGGATGGAGAGATTCTTCCAACTAGGGTGAGTAGTGGATGGAGGGTCTGAATTGACTATAGGAAGCTAAACTCATTCACCAAGAAGGACCATTTCCCCTTACCATTCATTGACCAAGTCTTTGAGAGAGTGGCAGGTCATGCCTTCTACTATTTCTTATATGGGTACTCAGGGTATAATCAAAATGAGGTATCCCTAGAGGATTAGGTGAAAACTACATCCACATGTCCATTCGGAACCTTTTATTTCAAACACATTCCCTTCGGGTTATGCAATGCCCCTGGAACCTTGCAGTGGTGCATGATGGGAATATTCTCAGACATGGTAGGGGATTTTCTAGAGGTCTCCATGGATGACTTCTCTATGTTTGGGGATACATTTGAGGGATGTCTGAGGAATGTGGAGAGACTCTTTTCAAGATGTGAAGAAAAGAATCTAGTCCTAAACTGGGAAAAATGTCATTTCATGGTTAAAGAGGGACTAGTCCTTGTCCATCTAGTCTCGAGTAGGGGGGTTGATGTTGATAAAGAAAAGGTTGACATAATTTGTCACCTTCCATCACCCAGAACTGTTAAGGAAGTGAGGTATTTCTTAGGAAATGCTGGTTTCTATAGAAGATTCATCAAGGACTTTAGTTCAATCTCTTGTCCCCTTTGTGCTCTCCTAGTAAAGGATGCTCCATTTGTTTGGACAGAAAGCTGTGAGGGTTCATTATCAACTATAAAATCCTCTCTCACATCTCCTCCCATTATGAAATCTTCAAATTGGAACCTTCCTTTCTAATTTATGTGTGATGCCAGTGACTTTTCTATAGGATTTGTGTTAGGAAAACATTGTGATAAAACTCCTTATGTCATTGATTATGCAATAAAATCCTTAAATTATGCCCAAATAAACTACACCAACACTAAGAAGGAGTTACTTGTTGTTGTGTTTGATTTAGAAAAGTTTAGGTCCTACCTCTTTGGATCCCCCATCACTATGTTCACTGACTATTCTGCACTAAAATACCTCTTGAAAAAACAAGATTCTAAGGCTAGACTGATTAGGTGGGTCCTTCTCTTATAAGAATTTGACCTCATAATCAAGGACCAAAAGGGTGTTGAAAATTTTTTGGCTGATCACATCTCTATCATGGAATTCAAAGATAGATCAAATCACCTTTCTATGTCTGATTCATTCCCTGATGAACACCTATACTCTGTGAGTGACTGCCCTTGGTATGCCGACATAGCCAACTTCTTAGTTATAGGAGTCATTCTAAAATTCTTAGGGACTCAAGCTCGAAGGAAATTCCTTTATTATGTTAGGCACTATGTGTTTTATGATCCATACCTCTATAAGTTCTTCCCTAACCAAGTCATTAGGAGGTGTGTCCCAGAATCTGAACAAGATTCCATCCTTAAATTATGTCACATTGAGGCATGTGGAGGTCACTTTTCCTATAATAAAACTTCTACTAAGGTTCTTCAGTGTGGTCTCTTCTGGCCCACCATCTCAAGGGACTCCTACACATTTTGTCAAAGTTGTCCTAAGTATCAACAAGTAGGGTCCATCATAAAAATGAATCAAATTCCACCCACTCCCATCTTAGTGGTTGAAATCTTTGATTGTTGGGGAATCGATTTCATGGGTCCCTTCCCAAACTCTAGGGGATATTTGTACATTCTTTTAGCTGTCGATTATGTCTCCAAATGGGTTGATTCCATTCCTAAAAAATCCAATTATCATCAAATTGTGATTAGATTTCTCAAGGAAAACATCCTCTCTAGATTTGGAATTCCTAGGGCTATCATTAGTGATCGTGGAACTCATTTTTGCAATCTTCCATTCTCAGCACTCATGGAAAATTATGGAATTTATCAAAAAGCGTGCACTGCTTACCACCCACAGACCAATGTTCAAGCTGAGTTAGCCAATAGAGAAATCAAACAAATTCTTGAGAAAACTATTAATCCATCTAGGAAAGATTGGTAGAGAAAACTCTTAGATGCTCTTTGGGCCTATTGAACCACATATAAAACCATTTTAGGAATGTCCCCATATAGGTTGGTTTATGGTAAATCATGCCATTTTCTAGTGGAGATTGAACATAAGGGTTTTTGGGCAATTAATAAAATGAATTATGACCTCTCATTGGCCGAAACAAAAAATAAATTAGATCTCAATGAACTTAAGGAACTTAGGATGGAGGCTTATGAAAATTCAAGGATCAATAAAGCTAAAGTACAAGCCTACCAATCTCGAAATATTAAAACCAAACACATTGTACTAGGTAAACCTATTCTTTTGTATAGTTCTAAACTTCATTTACACCCAGGAAAGTTGAGGTTTAGATGGTCAGGTCCATACATAGTTCATACGGTGTACCCCCATGGGGCTATAGAAATTCAAGATCCCACCAATGGTCAAACCTTTAAAGTTAATGGTCATTGAGTCAAACCATTCATTGAACCATTACAACAAAATGAAGTTGATGAAAACTTGTGTGAACCAACCTTATATGAGGAAAATACTTAAATAATTAAGGGTTTAAGTCGAGCTATTGAAATTAAACCAAAGCGCTGCACGAGAGGAAACTCGTGGTTTTCATCTTTGTAAATCATTTTTTAAAAACAATAGTCTTAATGAATCATTTTGATATTTAAAAATAAAAAAAATAGATTGTTGACCTATTCTTCTATTATGAGTATGGGTGGATATGAAAGGGGAGTTCCATATTCATCTGTGTCACATGGTGTGATCCTTGAGTAATACCTTACCCAGAAATTTAAAAAGAATACAATGTATCATTAGTTCATTTTATTTTTATGTGTTTTTAGGTTAAAAAAATAGTAATAAAATTGAAAGGCCACATTGTAGGTATTGGCGAAAACCCTATCACAATCAGTGAAGCCTCAAGGAATCGAACCCGGGACCTAAGGGAGACAGGGGTGTGCGCTTACCACTAACCTACGGCTTATAGTGCTTCCGTATTCTATATTTTTTGTATATATACTTATATGTTACTTTTTTTATTACATGAATAAATATATATATCTATATATATATATATATATATATATTTGTTTTCTTTTCTTTTTGTTCCACTAGGGAATTTTTAGAGTGACATAGAGATCAAGGGATTAAAAGGGAGCAATAAGAATTTCAACTTCAACCACCAGGTGACTTCATTCCATGATCCTCATTTTCAATTTCCTTTTTGAACTCCCATTCTCTGCCTCTACCCCCTTCTAAAATTTATTTTCTTTAAACACTGGATACAGTGTTATTTTAAGTTGGGGGGAGATAAAATTAAAAAAAAATTGATTTTGTGTAAAAAAAATGAATGATTTGAAAAAAAAAGTGTGCCTTAATGGAAGGAAAATTTTCTTTAACTTTGAACATGATAATAGACATTGTACACTTTGAAACTGAATATCAAATAATTTAGCATTCCCTAATTCTGATTCTAATCCATGTATAAATTCATGAGCATAGATTTTGGAAAGTGTGGCTGTCTAATGTGAAATTTAATCGTTTATATTTTCATCCAAATAAAAAAAGATCACAACACACGTCCTTTGGATATTGGGTTATTAGTTTGAGTTCATTGAGTCCCCCAAATAAATAGCATAGGTTTGGTGATCATTTTAGTTTTAATATGAGTATTCAATAATAATAAAAATAAAAAAAACAATAAATTTGCGCATAGAGCAATGAAATGACCTAATGTGTGGATTTCGACACTTGGGGATCATGACTCCATAGTTGTCTGGACCAGAGTTAGTGATTTTATCTTTACTTGTGGTAATTTGACTTTGTTTTTGACTGAGTTGACTCGAGATGATGCCAGATTATGTGGGCTTCACTTGGTGCCCTAAGATCTTTGAGGCTGGGAGTTATCGGCAAAGTCTCGCTACAGGGGTTGACTCTTTTGAGTGAAATTTCAATTACCATGGAAAAATTACAAAAAAATACAATAAATTTTTTTTAATACTCATCTTAATATTGAAATGTGATTTGACCTAGCACTTCCATCATTTCCCCCTTGAATAAATATGAACCCCTGTGTCTAATGTGATGCACAACATATCATCACTCTTAATCGATATTGGATGAAATTTGGCGATGAATTTGAACAAAGGAATGGTCTTGGGATTGGGATATACTTGTGAAACTATCTTGTATTAAAATATTTTTATGGGTTTCATGATTTTTTGGTATAAGGGTTTTTTGTGATCATTGTTTATTAAAAAAAATTGGAAAAGGGAATTCGAATTTCATATTGTTGAGATACATTTTGTTCGGGACTAGAAAATATCAAGTTGGGGGTGTGATTAGACAATAAAAACACATATGTTAAACACATTTTAATGGTATTAAATGTTCATTTTTAATCTTATGGTCCTGAGTTAGTGCACTTCATGCCTAATGTACACCAATTTAGGCCCAATGATTCATCTGATTTTAAGGAATATAATTATCCATATTTTAATTTTATATTTTTATAAATAGATATAAACTTCAATATGAACATTTTTTATTCAGGGTTCAATGGAGGATTCATAAAGGATGATGGGGATATTTGGAGATGAAAGGAAACAATTATAGAGAAGGCATATTGGACACCATCCCACTGATGAGAATCTAGGGCCCATTATACAGGCCCACTAAAGCCTAAATTTTGTGTAATTATAGAATACATAAAGAGGAACATTTCATCCCACAGTTACAAGAGTTAATTCAGAGTTTTAAATGGAGTTTCATGTGGCCCAATTTGGAGATAAATTTATGGTCCAAATTCTGCGGCCCAGAAAAATAGCCCACACATTTAATCATATATCGAAAACCATAAACTATTGTGGTCTTAAATTTTATAATATATCAGGGTACATCCGTATATTTATTTTTTTCTTCTATGGCCTACCAAAATTCAGCCATCTAAATGCTCGTTTGAACACATATTTTGAGTCCTGCAAGTTGGCTCAGATTGTTTTTCAACGATGGAAAAATCAACTCTCCCTAAACTTTCCACCAACTTATGGCCTACCACAATTAATTTAGGAGACTTGGACTATTGTAGGCTAGACTAAAGGCTTAAAATTTCCTATTTAAGGCAGTGGTGGTGGAGGAGTTGGGCATCTTTGGTGCTTAGTTTCATTGTAGTGATATACTACCGCTTTGTGTTTGTAATCGCATTTCTTTATCGTGTAAGTAGTTAAATTCACCTTAGTTATTAATTAAATCTCTTCCTTTCCACTTATTCTATTCTTTTACTTATCACGTTGATACTATTTCCTAATGTTGTGAATTTATTCACACCATACCTTGTGAAATTTATCACACAACGGTGGAGTGATCGTTATTTTTTTTGCTTTTTACTTCTTCAATTCTACCCTCATAAGTCTACTTCCTGCTTCCATTGAGAACATGTCATAAATGGAGATCTAACTACTTTATGGGTTAATCCAAGGGAGTAGTAAGGGGCTGGATTGAATGTTATTTCTCACTCTCCAAATTATTATTAACTTCTTTTATTTGAGTTTCTTTTATTCAATGATTTTCTCACTTCCTCTTCCATATTGAATTTATTCACCCCACTTTAATGTGATAATAATATACTTAAACTTGGAGAGATCATGAAAATTATCCTACACGTGTATATGTGATTATCATGTGTTTGTTAAGGTGTTTAACTAGTAAGTGATGAGGTCAATTTGAATTCATTGAATGAATCCTTCTCGAGTTAATGAAATTGAAATCATTAAAAAGGGAATTCATCCAATCCACCCCAAGTGATAACCTAGGATCAAATCATTCTTTTAAATTGAATTCACTTAAGTATCTTATTGTTCTTTAAAACCATATAAAATCAAAACCAATTTGGCCACTTCATAGCCAAAAATCCATCTCATAGGTTGTGTATCTTAAAAAACTTCTTAGGTCTCAGTGGATTAGATAACCCCAGCTAGACTACAAGGACCGTTATACCTTTATCTTTTGGGTAAATATGAGCATGAATCAAGTGTTCATGTATGATTTTTCTATTGTGGGAAATAACTTTTAAAACTATCTAAAAAATATGGACCTAGTGTTAGAAAGGTGTCAAGAGACCAATTTAGTATTAAATTGGGAAAAGTGCCAATTCATGGCCACTGAAGGCATAGTCTTAGGGCACAAAGTTTCTAAGAAGGGGCTAGAGGTCGATAATGCTAAAGTTGAGGTCATACAAAAGTTTCCCCCACCTAAAAATGTCAAAGGAATCAGAAGTTTCTTGGGTCATGTTGGGTTCTAAAGGAGGTTCATTAAGGACTTTTCTAAGATTACTAGACCACTGTGCTCCCTGTGGGTTAAGGGCACACCCTTTGTCTTCGATGAGAAATGTCTAGAGGCCTTTAATTTGCTCAAGGAGAAGTTTACTACTTCACCTATAATTACTGCTACTGACTGGCAGCTTCCCTTTGAGGTGATGTGTGATGCTAGTGACTTTGCAGTAGGATTTGTGTTAGGGCAGAGGAAGGATAAGAAACTTCATGTTATTTACTATGCAAGAAAGCTGCTAGATGATTCCCATAAGAATTATTCTACCCCTGAAAAGGAGTTGGATGTTGTAATGTTTGCTTTGGAAAAGTTCAAGCAGTACTTGATAGGATCAAGGATAATAATTTTCACAGATCATTCAGCCTTAAAGTACTTTCTGGATAAAAAGAACTCAAAACCTAGACTCATGAGGTGGACCTTGTAGTTACAGGAGTTTGATTTAGTGATTAAGGATAATAAAGGGGCTGAGAATTTAGTTGCAGATCACTTGTCTCGATTTCCCAATACCCAAAGTAAGGAACCAAGAGAGATCAACACTTATTTCCATGATGCACAATTGTTTGCTGCCTCTGTACAACAGTCTGCTTGGTTCATAGACTATGAAAACTTTCTGGCAGCTGGAGTCATTCCCAAGGATCTCTCACACAACTAGAGGAAGAGGTTTATATCTGAGTTGAAATATTATATTTGGGATGACCTTCTTCTCTTTAGAAGATGTGCTGATGAGATTTTGAGAAGATGTGTGGTTGAGGATGAGATTTTTCCCATACTTCAAAGCTTTCATTCATCACCTTGGGGTGACCACCATGGAGGAGAAAGGACCGCTCAAAAGGTCCCACTGGCTGGTTTCTACTATCCAACATTTTTTAAAGATGCTAGGAGTCAGGTTATTAGCTGTGAGAAATTTCAAATGTTGGGAAATGTTGGAAGGAGGTAGGAACTATCCCAAAAAGGTTTTTTTGAGGTTGAAATATTTGATGTGTGGGGATTGGACTTCATGGGACCATTCCCATCCTCTTATGGGGATGATTACATTTTTTTGTTGTGGACTATGAGTCCAAGTGGGTTGAGGTAGTAGCTCTGCCCGATAATTCATCTTCTAGTGTTGTGAAATTCATCAAGAAAAACATCTTTTTTAGGTATCACTGATAATGGGATTCACTTCAAGAATTATAATTTCAAAAGTTTTACGGAGAATTATGGGTGCTCACATAGGATAAGCACCAATTACCACCCAAAGTCTAGTGGGCAAGAAGAAGTTTCAAACAGAGAGCTCAAATTTTTTTTAGAGAAAACAGTGTCTAGCTCTAGAAAGGACTGGTCAAGAAAGTTGGATGAGGCCCTTTGGGCCTATAGAAGTACTTATAATACTCCTATATGAATGTCACCATATAGGCTACTCTTTGGGAAAACATGTAATCTACCTGTTGAGTTACAGCAGAGATCTTATTGGGCAGTGAAGGCTCTTAACTTTGATTTCAAGTATGTTGGTGAGAGGAGACTATTAGAGCTGAGTGAGCCTGAGGAGATTCGAAGAGAGTCTTATCAGAATGATGAAATTTATAAATAAAGAAAAAAAGGATTTTCATGACTCAATCATTCAAAATAGGAATTTCAAGGTTGGTGAGAGATTCTTTCTTTTCAATTCTAGATTAAAGTTGTTTCCAGTAAAGTTGAAGTCCAAGTGGTCAGGACCCTTTACCATTGTTAGAGTCTTGGTTAATGGAGCTATTGATCTAGTTAGAGAAGTGAATCTACCTTTATTAGTCAATGGTTAAAGGATAAATCACTTCTTTGAAGGGTAGTCAAAGGTATTGGCTAGTTTCAAGTCTAACTGAGGACTATAAACGCAGTGTTGCATGGGAACTAACCCATGGTTACATAGTTGCTTTCTTTTTATTTTTGTTCTTCAATAAAGCTAACCCCTACTGCTTGTTCTCCAGTTTAACCTCTTAACATCTTGATGGTACCTCATGATCTGTTTTTGTTTTAGAGAGAGTTGTTGCTGCCATAAACTTGGCCAAGAAACCCCAAAGGAGAAATCCACTGCATCATGTGGATAACATTTTTTTCCACTCACTCCCTTGGGTTACTTATCTTAAACTTAAAAACTCTGCAATCTTATTTTACTTATTTGAACTTGCAGGTTACTGAAGAGGAGTAACAACCCAGTGCTTCTGTAGAGGATCTATCTATAGAAATCAATGTTAAAGGTCTAATAATTGAGGGAAGTGTTGTTCTTCCTTTACCACTTTTAATTACCTTCTTAATTTTAATGTGAATTAAGTGTGGGTGACTTCCCCTGACCTGTGAAAAATGAATATTTTATCTTTCATGGGGTTTTATCTACTATTATCTAGAGAGTTGAACATTTATTTTGAGCTGATTTGTGAAACATGCTTGCACCCACTACATTCAACTTCATTATGTTGTTGTTGCACATCATTGTTAATCATAATACTATTTGAAGTACATTGATAAAATATTTTGTCTTCTCTTTAAAAATTCAAAGCATGAACAGTTTAGGAATACAATTTCACTTGTTGTTGGTGATGATTGGTGGGGTTTGGTTATTCTCTTTGTTTGAGTTTTTCTTTTATGTCTCTTTTTGTGTGGAAAATAAATTTTTTTAACCTCATTGATACCCCTCCATATCCTTTTTTAGCTTAAATTTCAATCTGTTTTGAACATAAACTATCTCCCACCTTGAGGGTCAATATTGGGGAAAATGTTTGGTTTTATGTGTGGGGGAGAGTGTTCATTTAAGTGTCATTTCAAATTCCTCCTTCTTGAACCTGAGTTTGTGTTTGTTTAAAAAAAATGGTCAAATTTTTTTCAAAACAAATGGTTCAAAATTCATTCCAAAAAAATTCGAATTCTTTCATCACTTTATGGCCATTTGAGGATCAATGATATTTCAATTATGTCCTGTTAGTGGATAACTGCTCACTGGATAATGAGAGTGGAACTTAGTCAGAAACTGTTAATCATGAATAATTTCTGAGTGAAATTGTTCATTGTCTCTATGAACCTTTCTGTTTAGGAACTGAGGATGGGAGTGTGACAGGATAGGTTTTTTAGAATAAGGATCGTGAATTAGAGTAACTAGAAGTTCTCACTAGAACCTAGGGGACTCACATTTTTATTAAATAATATTCAATCACTTTAGGAAGTCAACTCAAATGATTATTGGTTAAGTCATTTGTAACTGGAGTAAAATGGAAAAATGGGATCCCACGGTGAGTATCTGAGACAAGGTGCATTGGGTGCATTTCTGTGAATAAATAAAGCCAATTTCAATTTAATAAGTGTTATGCACAGAGCTCTGCACATGGAATATGGCTGAGAAAAATAGAAATAAAGTGTCCTCAAAATGGATTCATTTAGGTGAAGGGAATTTTGAACCCAGATGAAGAAGGGAGCAATTGACTTGGTTAATTTTCATTTTGAGTTGAATCAGTAAAGTGAAAAAATTAATGGACTTTAATTTTTGGAACTTGAGAGAAGGTGAGAATGAAATGTTCACTTGGTTAAGTTTTGAGTTCCACTTTATCAAACCTTTCAACACTCCTTGAATTAGAACTTGAAATGGAATGTGAAGTAGGACAGTTAATAAGTACACATAGGAGGCATGACATACTTGATAGTGTATGATTTTGTGAGGCTTCTAACTTCTAGTGAGTTTTTGAAGCTAGGTAGGACATCATTTTTTAACACCTTTGAAAATCCAGACCCACTGTTTGGTCTTTCTCCTCTTAAGTATTAAAGTTTAATCATTCACTTTTTGAACTGAAACACACAAATCATCTTTCTATTTTAAAGTCAAAGACATGCAATTGTTTGAGGACAACCAAAGATTTAAGTGTGGGGGAGTTTGATGTGGCTCATTTTTAATTCTCTTTGCCACATCCTTTTTTATATTTTTGTTAACTTTTTAATATCAAACCATTGTATTTTGTGTAATATTTATCAATTCTTGTATTTTTTTTAAATTACATTATGAAAAATGTATTTATGTATTAAAAGTGTGTTTTTGTTGTTTGTTTTTTATTGTTTTTCAATAATAAAATCAAGTTGTTATTTTTAATTTCATTCAATTAATTCTTTATGTTATTAGTTTTCAATAATTTTTTTCATTAATTAAATTGATTAATTATTTATTCTTAAATTGTAAATAAATAACACATGTTACTTTTTAAGTATTTAAATAATTAAATTAGTTTTAAAAATTTAATCTTACTCAATTAATATTTTTATTCTTTAATTTAATTAATTAATTAATTAATTGGTTATATAATTTAAGCAAGTAGCCGTAATTACTTTAATTTGTTTTGAAATTAAAATTGGTTATGATTTTTAATACAAATAAATTCATTCTTTTAAATAAATCATAATTAATTTTATTATTTAAGCTTGTTTTAATTATTTAGTATTTAATTATATTCTATTTAATTTATTTTATTTATTTATTAATACATGTTTAGTTGTATTAAAGTTCTAATTTATTTAATTTTTGTTGTGTTTTCATTTACAGGTGTAGCAGTCGCACGGTCCTCTGCCACCGTTTCCACGCTCACGGTGGCACCGTTTCACCATTACTGTCTCACGCTCACGGTGCCACAGAGCATTTGCCTCAGTCACGGTCTCACTGTTTCCTTGCCATCGTATCCCCACCTCACGGTGAGACCGTAATCAACACGCACGGTGCCTCCGTCACCCTTTCTACATGGTGGCACCGTCCTCCATTCTGCCACCGGTTCCTTTATAGCCACCGTTTCACAATTACTGTCCCACTGTTTCAATCAAACGGTACCTCCATCGCCACCCCTCTGTTTCCTTACCTCCACCATTCATCCCTTCACACAGTAAATCCATACCTCTATTCCGACCGCAAACACATAGCATCCATAGAAAGTATCAGCAGAAAAAGAACTACAATCGAAAATCATCAAATGTCCATATTGAATAAATTTTAGAACAAATTCCCAAACCTAACCAGATCTGAACTGGGCAGAGGCCGAACCATCCCTGAGGACCTCACCAATCCAGATCTGTTCGGCTCGAGCTTCTTTGCTTCGTGTCACCAGCAGCACACCATTCTTGAAGAGCCGTGATTCCATCTCGACTGCGCTCCACCTCTACTCCACCATAACACCCGCACGAACCCTCCGCCCGGTATTCGACCACCTCCCTTGCAGCCGACTGACTCCGTAGCAGACTGTCGCCGCTGAACCGCCTTCCCGTCGCGACCCCGCACCGCCACTGCATCTGAATCCCAGGCCACGTCGCTGCCTTCAGCGTCCTTCACTGAAGCTGATTCCCTCCTTCTCTACTCCAACCCAAGGCTCGCCCTGCGCCTTCCCCTTCTACCCCTCTTCCCAGCCCAGTGTCAAACACCCGCCACCCCTCTCTTTTAGTTGGATTTTTTTTTTTTTACGTTTTTCTTAAAAAATATTTCTGAAAAACGGCCTAGGTCAAAAAAAATTTTAAAAATACACTACAAAGGCGGCATCTGCGATGCCACCTTTTCTCCCCCGCGCCGCCTTTGGCCCGGATCGATGACATGGCAAAGACGGTCGGGAGGAGGCCACCTTTCGCCTCAGGGTAAGGCGAAAGGCGGCATCGCGGAAGCCGCCTTTGGCCATACGCAGAGGCAAAAGGCGGCTTCCATGATGCCGCCTTCGCCTGAACTCCTTATAAAAGGGCAGCCACCCCCCCCCCCCCCCCCTCTCCTCACTTGTTCATTGCAACTTCATCTCTCCTATTTTCTCTCTCTCTCTAAAAAATTTCTTTGCTGTGCGAGCTTTTACGAAGCTTCATTTAGAGGTATGTTTCTTTATTTAATTTAATGTTTTTATTTAATTAATTTAATTTTGTTTAGTTTTAAATCTTTCATTTGTTAAGCAGTTTAGGTAGTTCTTAATATTTGGTTATTTAGTTTTTGTAATTAGTTATATATAGTTTTAAATAATTACTGTTAGGTAGTATAGATTAAGTATAGATTAACTTAAGATTAAGTATTTAGAAATTTTGGTAGCTTAAAGATTATGTGGTTATCTACGCAATTAAATTCCTGTCTGGATACAAACAAGTGGATGTGGCTCTGGCACAGATGTACATAGGGGTAAAACCCGAAAACACCGCTTCGAGCTAGACTCGAACGGGAACTAGTGCACGATAATGGGCCTTGCTGCATCCTGGTTTGACACTCCTGGGGAATATGCTTAAGATGATTCATATTTTCTTTATAAACTACTAAAATTTCTAAGAGAAGAAAAAGCAAATCAGTATATTTATCAATGATAAATGATAAATATAATTTTATAGAATGAAATAAGGACATAAGAATTAACGAATTAAAGTTATTATTATTTAATTATAAAATAATAGAATAATTAATGATTAGTTGTTATTAGTTAATTTTAGAATAATTAATAAATAACATAGGATTAAAACATGAATTCATATAATGATTAGCTAACGATACTAATGATCAGTATATTTATCAATGATAAATGATAAATATAATGTTATAGAATCAAAAAAGGACATAAGAATTAACAAATTAAAGTTATTATTAGTTAATTATAGAATAATAGAATAATTAACGATTAGTTATTATTAGTTAATTTTAGAATAATTAATAAATAACATAGGATTAAAACATGAATTCATATAATGATTAGCTAACGATACTAATGAACATATAAAGTGAAATGAAGAAGAACAAAAAAACTAAATAAAAAGGCACTCTAAAATTACATTCTAATAAATATCATATGGTCAAACATCAGTAGCATAGTTTATGGTATAGAAAGGCGCAATAAAATTACATTATAATAAACATCATATCGTCAAACATAATTGTTAATATTTTGTTACACTATCATAATTTTGATGAAAGAAAACATTTTTGACGTAGAGAGCCATGTATGCCTGTGTGTACTGTTATGGGGAGATTATTCAAACTGAGCAAGGAGCTTCTTACAGTACACAACCAATTACGGTGGTTAGTACAATTGATTGTGTTACCATAATTGACCTTCAAGAGAGAATTCATGTTTCCTTAAATCTGGGACCCGATCAAGAGATAATGTCTATGAGCTATAGACATTTTCAATTTCCAAAAACACTGTGGCATATAGCTTGTCCATTGGTTGCTGATGCACAGTGGGTCCAAGCAATTAATTTATTTTCTCAACGGTTAGATGGTACCATGATGGAGTTATACGTTGTTGTTGCTATTGTACAACAACAACGTCCACTTGTACAAAGACGTAGAAATACAAGAGTGGTTGAAGACAGTCTACCCCATGACATTGAGCCTATTCCAAATGATGCAGCAGAAGAGGAAAACCTATATGATCTTCCGGATATACATGTCAATCCGACTTCTGATGAGGAGTTTCGTAATGATGGATCAGATGGCGACAACAGTGCTGATGAGGAGGGACCAACAAAAGATAGAGAGGAGGTTTTGAGAAATGCAATTGTTGTACATCAACCTCGGTCAATAAATCATCCACCATTATTTTCATCTTGGTCAGAATCAATGACACGCGTTCCTGAATTCGATAATACTGTTCTCACACCGACAACTGAGTTCCCTGGAGTTGTACCAGATAGGTTTAGTGAGGTGGAAAAAACATTATATATTGGAAGGAATTTTCCCAGTAAAGATGCCTTAAAAAGCACGTTAAAGAGATTTCATATTGAGAGAAACTTCAACTATGTAGTTCACGAATCATGTCGTAGTAAATATGTTATACGGTGTGTGAAGTATGGGGATGATTGTAGATTTCGCTTAAGGGCTATTCCAGACATTACATTTGGAGGTTAGAGAATCTCAAGGATTGAGGCGGCTCATAGTTGCGTTCAGCCAAGTCTCACACAAGATCATACTTCATTGGATGCCGAATTTGTGTCATCTATTGTTGTTGAGATGATTAGGACATGCCAAGATGTTCCAATATCCCTTGTGCAAGAGAGGATTCTACAGACATTCGGTTATAAGATTTCCTATAATAAGGCATGGATGGCGAAACAGAAGGCAATTTTGAAGGTATATGGTGATTGGGATGACTCATATCGAGTATTGCCGCAATTGCTAGCCATACTGAGGCATCATAACCAAGTTGTCTTCCATCTGGATACAAACGAACATGTGTCTCCTGATAATCTACTTGATCCATCTCGTGTTCAATTTCATCGGTTGTTCTGGGCATTCCTTCCTTGTATATCTGCATTTCGTTTTTGCAAACAATTTATTCAGATTGATGGAACATTTCTGTAAGGAAAATACAAGGGCGTATTGTTGATTGCGGCAACCCAAGATAGAAACCGTTCACCTCTTCCGCTTGCCTTTGCCATTGTAGAGAAAGAAAACTATGAATCATGGAGTTGGTTTCTGGCATGTATCAGCAACCATTTCACCAACATTCAGGGAGTTTGTTTGATATCTGATCGCCATCGAGCAATTAATGAGGCAATCAATGCAGATCCTGATACATGGAGATACCCAAATGCACATCATCGGTTCTGCATTAGACACATTGCTAGCAATGTACATAAAAAATTCCACAACGAACCGATGAATAAGGCAATCACGAGGCTTGGTACGTATTTTATTCATTCTGTTTTACTATTTCAATATAAATATAAAATCAATTTATGTGAAATATCATCTACGTTTTGTAGCATATGAGTCGGACCAACGACGATTTGAAGAACGTTTTGAACAAATTTGTCAGGCTAATCAAGAAGTTTATGATTATATGATGCGGATTCCAAAAGAGAAATGGACATTGGCATACGACGGGGGAAAGAGGTACGAACACATGACAACAAACATTGTGGAGTGCATCAATGGTATCTTCAAAGGACTTCGCAAGCTACCTATAACCGCATTAGTTCAGGAGACATTATATCGATGCGTGAAGTACTTTGTGGATAGACAAAAACTAGCATCAGACAGAATACATCAAGGGATAATATATGGAATACACTTTCAACGAGAGATTGAAAAAAATATTGAAGAAACTTCTGGTTATCACGTATGTCTCTTTCGAAGAGAAGACTCCCGATTTGAAGTTCAAGAGCGTTCAGACCCTATCACAAATCACGTCGGTGAAAAAATGGTGGTATTACTGGAAACAAGGCAATGCCAATGTGGAAAATTTCAGGCCTTACGGTTTCCATGTACACACGTCATCGCAGCATGTGCCTCTGTGAACATCTCATGGGAAGAATATGTTGATCCAATGTACCAGATGGATATCATTTCCAACTGTTATGCTCCACCATGGACACCTATTGGGGAGTATCGTTATTTCCCAATGCCTGAAGGCCAGCCGATAGTGATACCTGACATGAATCGGTTACGTCCTCGTGGGAGACCAAAGGCGAGTAGGATGCGTAATGAGATGGATTGGCCTCAAGAACAAGGGCAGAGTTTGTGATGCACAATATGTCATAAAGAAGGTCATAACCGGAAGCGATGCCCTAACGTTGTTGGGTTGACTTCACAGTCTCATTCATAATGATGTATTGTCTTCATTGTGACATTCCCATATTGTAAACTAAATGTTGTTATCTCTTTTTTATTCCTTGGTTTTCTAAACCCCAAACATCTGAGATAAGTTTTCATATTAATATTCATGCTTTCAAGAAATAACTTTAAATGTGAAATAATAGAATTTATTTCAAAACTCTGAAAGCGGAACACTTAACCCATTTTGAAAAGTGTATGTCAGTTAACCCATTAACATGTTTCATGGACGTTAATATTAAAAATTTTAACCCTAAACCCTCCAACCTAAACCCCAATCTAAACATGCAGGATATTTTAGCAAACTGTTCTATAACAAATTTATAGTATAATAATAATTAGCATAAGATATTGAATAAATACAATTATATAAATTCTAAAAACATCATTACTAATTGACATGGTTTATCTTAATCCAATCCATAAGTAGTTAATCAAAAAGCTCCCCCAAAATATGTGTAACCAAATTCAAGACTCAATATTTTAGATAACATAACTTATTTCATATTAATATTCATGCTTTCAAGAAATAACTTTAAATATGAAATAATAGAATTTATTTCAAAACTCTGAAAGCGGAACACTTAATCCATTTTGAAAAGTGTATGTCAGTTAACCCATTAACATGTTTCATGGACGTTAATATTAAAAATTTTAACCCTAAACCCTCCAACCTAAACCCCAATCTAAACATGCAGGATATTTTAGCAAACTGTTCTATAACAAATTTATAGTATCATAATAATTAGCATAAGATATTGAATAAATACAATTAGATAAATTCTAAAAACATCATTACTAATTGACATGGTTTATCTTAATCCAATCCTTAAGTAGTTAATCACAAAGCTCCCCCAAAATATGTGTAACCAAATTCAAGACTCAATATTTTAGATAACATAACTTATTTCATATTAATATTCATGCTTTCAAGAAATAACTTTAAATATGAAATAATAGAATTTATTTCAAAACTCTGAAAGCGGAACACTTAACCCATTTTGAAAAGTGTATGTCAGTTAACCCATTAACATGTTTCATGGACGTTAACATTAAAAAATTTAACCCTAAACCCTCCAACCTAAACCCCAATCTAAACATGCAGGATATTTTAGCAAACTGTTCTATAACAAATTTATAGTATCATAATAATTAGCATAAGATGTTGAATAAATACAATTAGATAAATTCTAAAAACATCATTACTAATTGACATGGTTTATCTTAATCCAATCCATAAGTAGTTAATCACAAAGCTCCCCCAAAATATGTGTAACCAAATTCAAGACTCAATATTTTAGATAACATAACTTATTTCATATTAATATTCATGCTTTCAAGAAATAACTTTAAATATGAAATAATATAATTTATTTCAAAACTCTGAAAGCGGAACACTTAACCCATTTTGAAAAGTGTATGTCAGTTAACCCATTAATGTTATATTTACATTTTACACTTACGACTCATTTTCTTTGTTTATATGCAGATGGATGATACCATACTACTCACTCAGCAGCCTACCCATATTTCGTAGGTCATGTTAGAGGGTCATCCAGATCGATTTGTGAAGGTGCGTCGAGCGGACCATTTTCATCACATGGAGCCTCCACATTCCATTAGACCTTACTTGCGCCGTGCTGGCTTCTATGGACTTGCCGTATCAGATTTCACATTTGTAGATCATTATCTACTTGCTGCCCTCGTTGAGAGATGGAGACCAGAGACACACACATTCCACTTGCCTGAGGGGGAGATGACCATCACCCTCGAGGATGTCGCAGTTCTTCTCGGTCTTCCTATCCAGGGGAGACCCGTTATTGGACCCACTCGTGCAGCTTGGCCAGACCTTGCTCAATGCTTGTTAGGCGTTGATATTTTGTCCGACCGTAGGGCTACAGATGGATCGTCCATATCTATGCGTTGGTTGGAGTCACAGATTCCACATTTACAGGATGATGATGATGAGCAGACCGTCATGCGTTACGCCCGTGCATATATCTTACGACTCATTGGTGGGACCATGTGTACTGATCACTCGGGGATGCACGTGCATATGATGTATCTACCCCTACAAGAGGACTTTGATCGGGCTGGGACGTACAGTTGGGGATCAGCCTGCTTGGCATACACGTACAGATCATTATGCAGACTATCCCATAGGGACCGTACAGGTCTTGGAGGATGCGTCATCCTTATTCAGATGTGGGCATGGGAGCGCATCCCATCATTCCGCCCTGACCTTGCTGGTCCACCAGTCGAGATGGAGGTGCTGCATGACGCTCCGCGTGGACGCTGGTATGATAAGTCATTTCTATTGGTTTTTTATTCTACTATGAGTTATTGACTATAATTTCTCATTATTTGTCATTATCGTTGTATTTTACAGGTGGTGTCAGCGACACAATTTTGACGTGGTTCCGAGACAGCATTTGGGCGTATATCAGCTACAGTTGGACTGTCTCTTACCTGATCAGGTATGTATATACAATCTATCACTGTCTAACATTTTTAATAATAACATCAATTTTGGTTTTTAGTTGGGTGTTTTTTTGACAAAATCACTTGTCATTTCAGATTTCATGGCTTCCATACTAGAGTATTATGGACCAGTTGCCAGCATACTGCACTGTTGGTCTTGAGGATTCTATGGTTGTAGTGCCCCTCATTCACTTTCATATTATTGAGTGGCAGCAGCCTGACAGGGTCATGCGCCAATTTTTTCGTACTCAGCCGATTCCATTACCATCTAGACAGACAGACAAGCTTCATGGGATGAAGCTGACAGGGAGGCAGGATGATGACTGGTCCCAAGTACATGCGAGTTTTATCGACTGCTGGCACAGACGTGCAGAGTTACGTATTCAAGGTGTTCCTACAAATCGATTCTCTCTTTCAGAGCAGGTTGACTATGCGCCATGGTATAGACTGGAGTCTATACTGTATCTTACCCAAGATGGCATAGAGATGCAGAGGATGGTAAGTTAATAAATTCCTATTAGTTTTTTTATTGAATTATTTTCTAATTCCATTTGAATCTACTTACAGGGAAGTCACACAGAGCATCTTGTTCGCATGAGCGATGAAGAGGAGGAGGGGGTCTTTAGCCGGGCAGTCGTCCATGCTACAGTGCTGGAGGCGAGGGCATCTTTTCATGCGCTTTCCGAGAGCATCTTCACGCGTCTGGCTCGGAGGCAGGAGGTTCCTGCCCCAGAGGAACATCCTGCAGCTGCTGCTGGTGCTGAGGAGCCACGACCACGACGACGTAGACAGCGTCGTGCTGCACGTGAGGCATCGCCTGTTCCACAGGCAGAGGTCGGGCCTCTAGTAGTCCAGGATCAGCCTATTCAGGATGTGCCTCAGGTGGCATGGGATCCATCTTTCCTGACAGGATATCCGCAGTTCTCTCCATCTTGGGTTCCAGACCCTTCACAACCTTGGATTCTAGAGCCGTCGTCGTCTTGGGGTATAGCTCCATCACAGGCTTCGTTCCCCTCTGCGATGGAGGCAGGTCCTTCTACCACCCTAGTGGGAGAAGGATCCGAATGGCAGTACGAGATGCAGTTTACAGCTCCTCCAACTGACACATAGATGGAGGATGCGACGGTCGACGTTTCAGTGCCCGAGGATCAGCCTTCTCCAGGTCATCAGACTCCACTGCGCACTCGACGCGGAGATCCTATTCGCAGACCACCATGTGGGACAGAATCTCCTCACCATAGACATATGCATTGATTGTACATTATTGTTTACATGTTTTATGTGTACTGAAATCAAAATACTATTTTTACTTGTTGGTCAGAGTGGAATCTCAGGAGGGGGTAAATTACGTTTTATTTATATATATTTATATAACCATACGAACATAATAATAAAACATTAATAATTACTAATTACCTAATTACAAATTATATAATTAATAATTCTATTACTAATTAACTATTTAATTAGTATATAATTAATATTTATATTACGAAATAACTAATTAATTAGAATATAATTTGTAATTTGGTAATTAGTGTTTATTAATCATTAATTATATAATAACTAATTAGTTAATTAGTAATAAAATTATCAATTATATAATACTTAATTATTACATATATAATAAATATTTAGTTAATTAGAAATATAATTAATAATTATAACTAATTAATTAGTAATTGGTAATTATTAATTAGTTAATCAGCAATATAAATATTTATTATAATTATTCATTATAAGAGGGTTTGCCCTGAAAATCATTCTGCATTTTCGATGTGGGATTCAGGTTCTACCTTTACTATGCAGTACATTCTGCATTTCCGATGTGGGATTCTGTTTCAAGTACGTGACTTTGAAATACAATAAAAGATAAACTATAAGGCCAATATAAATGAAATTTTAAAAATTGATTAAACATATAATAAATAGTTGAAAACAAAAAGAATTTCCTCAAAAATGTTGATGAAAAATAATCTATAACCTTTCAAAACCGCCTACTTGAAACTTAAAAATGTTTCAAGTACGTGAATTTGAAAGACTGTAAAATATAAACTATAAAATGAATATATTTGAAACTTTAAAAATTGATTAAACATATAATAAATAGTTGAAAACAAAAGAAATTTCCAAAAAAATGTTGATGAAAAGTAATTTATAAGCTTTCAAAACCGCATACTTGAAACTTAAAATTTTTCAAGTACGTGACTTTGAAAGACCATAAAACATAATATAGAAGACCAATATAAATGAAACTTAAAAAATGGATTAAACATATAAAAAATAGTTTAAAACAAAAGCAATTTACAAAAAAATGTTAATGAAAAATAATTTATAAGCTTTCAAAACCGCCTACTTGAAACGTAAAAATGTTTCAAGTACGTGAATTTGAAAGATTATAATTATATTACTAATTAACTAATTAATTATTATATAATTAATAATTAATGAGTAATAATTAATAATTAATAATTTAATGAATAGCTATAATTAATATTTATATTACTAATTAACTAATTACTAATTACTAATTACTTATTAATAATTATTAATTACTAATTACTAATTATAATGAATAATTATATTAAATATTTATATTACTAATTATCTAATTAATAATTAATAATTACTAATTAATTAGTTATAATTATTAATTGTATTTCTAATTAACTAAATATTTATTATATATGTAATAATTATATTACTAATTAATTATTATATAATTAATGATAATATTACTAATTAACTAATTAATTATGACATATTTAATTATTAATAATTACTAATTAATAATTAAAAATTATAATGAATAAATGTAATTAAAAATTGTATTACTAATTTACTAATTAATTGTTATATAATTAATAATTATATAACTAATGAACTAACTAACTATTATATAATTAATTATTAATAATTACTAATTAATAATTATAATGACTAATTATAAATAATATTTATATTACTAATTAACTAATTAATAATTACTAATTACTAATTACTAATTACTAATTACTAATTACTAATAATTAGTAAGTGAAACCGAAAGCTTATAAATTATTTTTTATCATCATTTTTTATGATTTTTTTTTTGTTTTCAACTATTTTTTATATGTTTAATCCATGTTTTAAGTTTCATTTATATTGGCCTTATAGTTTATATTTTATGGTCTTTTAAAGTCACGTACTTGAAAAATTTTAAGTTTCAAGTATGCGGTTTTGAAAGCTTATAAATTACTTTTCATCAACATTTTTTTGGAAATTTCTTTTGTTTTCAACTATTTATTATATGTTTAATCAATTTTTAAAGTTTCAATTATATTCATTTTATAGTTTATATTTTACAGTCTTTCAAATTCACGTACTTGAAACATTTTTAAGTTTCAAGTAGGCGGTTTTGAAAGGTTATAGATTATTTTTCATCAACATTTTTGAGGAAATTCTTTTTGTTTTCAACTATTTATTATATGTTTAATCAATTTTTAAAATTTCATTTATATTGGTCTTCTATTTTATGTTTTATGGTCTTTCAAAGTCACGTACTTGAAAAATTTTAAGTTTCAAGTATGCGGTTTTGAAAGCTTATAAATTACTTTTCATCAAAATTTTTTTGGAAATTTCATTTGTTTTCAACTATTTATTATATGTTTATTCAATTTTTAAAGTTTTAATTATATTCGTTTTATAGTTTATATTTTACAGTCTTTCAAATTCACTTATTTGAAACATTTTTAAGTTCCAAGTAGGCGGTTTTGAAAGGTTATAAATTATTTTTCATCAACATTTTTGAGGAAATTCTTTTTGTTTTCAACTATTTATTATATGTTTAATCAATGTTTAAAATTTCATTTATATTGGCCTTATAGTTTATATTTTATTGTATTTCAAAGTCACGTACTTGTAACAGAATCCCACATCGGAAATGCAGAATCTACTGCACAGTAAAAGTAGAACCTAAATCCCACATCGAAAATGCAGAATGATTTTCAGGGCAAACCCTCTTATAAAAGGGAGGCCTGAGTAAGAGTTTCTGTCAGAATACAGACTACTGTAATGGCTGTAGCGCTGGATCTTTAATAGCAGAGAAATTCTGCTGAATTTTTTTGTTTTGTTTATATATATATATATATATATATATATATATATATATATATATATAAACAAAACAAAACAAAACAAAAATAAAAATAAAAATTTTCAAAAAAAATACTTTTTTAGGAGAAAGGCGGCATCGCGGATGCCGCCTTTCACCCACAGTGCAAAGGCGGCATCGCGGATGCCGCCTTGCCCCCGAAATGAAAAGGCGGCATCCCGGATGCCGCCTTTAAGGTGCATTTTTAAAAAATAATTTGCTGGAGGCGTTTTCTGGAAAATATTTTTTTTTAAACGTAAAAAAAAATCCCTTTTAGTTTCTTCTTTCTTATTTTTTAGTTTTTATTCTATTTTATTTTATCATGTGATATAATATATATATTATGTATTATATATCCTATACACTACTATAATAATTATTGGTATATTAATAAAAGTATATTATCTTATACATATGTAATATTAATTTCTGATTAATCATAATAATATATGTTATTAATTAAATACAATAGTTATTATATTAATAATAGCATTAGGTATTACAAAATATATATTCTTATAAGTATTTTTATTTAGTGTATATATATATATATACATATATACATATTTGTTTCATTATTCTTGTATCTGACTCACGATCGTTTTTTGAAGAGGGAGGATTGTGGCTCGCCGTGCGCACTCATCATTCAGTTAGGAGCAACTGCTCTAGTGACCAGCGCGGGAGACGTGGAACTTTGAAAGCTCCCCTTGGAGGCCAGGGAACACCTCAGGTGAGATTTCAGAGACTTCGACTGATTCATTAGCATTCATCACGGGCACTAGATCATGGACTAACTAGAGGTTAGGACGAGAGAGATAGATTCATCGATCCAGACCGGGGGAGTGGAAAAGTAGGAACATATAGCATCACAATGGATAGAAGATTGGAAGCATTAGAGCAGCAGATTGTCATTTCATACCTCGATTCCCAGGGTGGGACATCGAGTGAACTCCATCAATGCATCCACCATCGGAGCAACAGGAATTGGAGCTTTCAAGAGATCTAGCAGGGAGATAAACACCTTTATTTTCCTTATGCTCTATTTTTCTATAACTCATTTCAACGTGAACTTCATCGATTTTAATTCTGTTTTTGCACTGAATCCAACCATTATGTCCAGCTAAATTCCTTTGAGGGTGGGGTAAGCTAGCTGGTTAGATTTTGTATACTCTTATTCATGCGCCGCATCATTTTCTAGATCATCTCTCTCACTGTTTGCGGGGCGATTTTTATTTTCAAAACAACAAGGTTGAGTGAAAAAACAATATTGTTTGTATCTTAATGAAAACTGCTTCAATCTGAGGGACTCCCTGACAAGTGATTCATGCTCAAATGAGAGAGACACACTGAACTCAACTGACAAGCTGAGCCCAATGACATCTGACTTTTTAACACCATTGGATGGAATGACTTTTACAGTCGATAGACTGTAAGGTCTATTTCATCGCAAACTGACCAGACGACAAATCTGGCCAGTTACTTTAAGTCAGATCCATATTCCTTAAATTTCAGTTCATGAAAGAAGCTAAGAAATATCAAAATTGTCCAGTGGAATTCCCCCTACTCATTTATTGGTTGTTTTCACCACAAGCTCTCTTGTTATCTTGTCTACCCCCTTGCACTCACCAGTTCACCTTCAATTCCTCACACACTGATTTTCATTCACTCCGCTTCACCACCACCAAATAATTTTGTTTGTTTTTTTGTGTGTTTTTTGTTTAGTTTATCTCTTTTTAGATCATCAATCACAACATTAGGCATCCCTGTGGTTCGACCCTATCTTTCCACTGTTCTAAGTAGTAAGTAGGTTATAAATTTTACTTTGTTGCTCGTGCCCAACGATGCACGTGTGTGCATCTACTAGGCCTAGACCAGCATTAATAGCCTTTATTTTCCCATTGTCTACCATGAAAGAGATAATTCTTCTAAGGTAATTATCCATGATAGAAAAAAATAATAGCATAAAGGAGTTCACATTGTTTGACCCCTCTAGAGCAATCAAAAAACTCCTCAAGGGACCCATTAAGAAGGAAAGAGAAGCGGGAAGGGCTGAAAATGGTATTGATCCAATCAATAAAGACACCATTAAACCCAAACATATATAGAACCTTACAAATCAATCTCCAATACATTGTGTAAAAATATTTCCTAACATCAATCTTGAGGGCAATATTGCCACCCCTAGTGTATTTCTTTAACAAGTTAACACATTTTAACGCAGTGATGAGATAATCCTGGATTGATCCCCCTTTAATAAAACCAAACTAATTGGGAGAAACAATATTGCTTGCAATCAAGGCCAAAATTGTAGCCAGGATTTTACAAATGATTTTTTAGATAGTGTTAACCAAAGAAACCGACCTGAAGAGATGTATTTTGTTGGCATTCTCTACCTTTGGAATCAGAGCCAAAAACTGAGCATTCAAACCACGAGGAAGAGAACCCCCTTTAAAAAAATGTGTGACAAGCCTGCAGACATCAGTTTGAATAATGTCCCAGTGATTTTGGAAAAATAAATTACCAAATCTATATGGGCTCAGGGAACTTTCATATTTAAGACTTAAGGTCACTTCTTTAATCAAAACATTCAATGGAATATCGGTAAGATTGATGTTATCTTCATGATTCACAAGTCAGGGAATGATACCCTCCAATGGATCATTAGGAAGGGAAGTCCCATTGAAAAGATATCTAAAATAATAAATCACATGATCTGATAGATCTCCCATATTATCAATAATATGATCCCCATTTTTTAACAAAGATAAAGGCTCGGAGACCTTCCTGATTTTCTGAAGTGAATTGAAAAGGTTTGAATTCCTGTCATTGTCCTTCAACCACATCGACTTAAAAATATCATAATTTTTACCTAAGGTTTATTTTGGTCAAAACCCACTCATCCAATGAAATTAGTACAAGTGTTAGGGTAACTTTATAATATTATAATATTATTTTTACCATTAATTACCTGATTTACCCTTAACCATGATAAATAAAAATAAAAAATTACTAAAGTTTATATTGACAAAAAATTTACTTTGATCCCATTAGACTCTAAATATCTCACTGATTTCAACCATGTATGTCTATCTTTTGAAATTCAATTCATGGAAGCGACAAAATTATGTTTAATGCTAATCTCACAAATATGGCAAGAAGATGGGTAAAAGGAACATTCAAAGGTTCAATAAGTTTTTATATATAATTTTAATATAAAAAAAAGAATCCAATGACCTAAAATATATTAATATATGTATAATTGATCTATTTTGAATTTAAAATTAATTTAAATTATAATAATTATTTAAATGAAAATGCAGTTTTTAACTACGATGCAGTATTTTTCACTATTCATCAAAAAATGAAACTTTATAGAAAAATACTAAAAATTAACCCTAAGTTAATTTTGACATTATAAATTCAAAAATTATGTTTATTTTATCAAATTAAATTTCTATTATTTTCTAAAATTAATTTTATTATTATTCATAGAAGGACATAAAAATTTGTTCTTTTAAGAACATAGTATTTCTAAACATATAAAGGCTTTTCCAAAATTTATACACTTCATTGTCAATGTGTTTTATTTATATAAAACCAATATAAATAATATTTAAAAATATTTATTACTATTCATATCACTAGGTTTAACATCTAGGTTATAATCATCTCATTTTAATAATTATAAAAAAATATATGTTTCATGGAAACTTAGTGTTGCATGTAACGTAATCCAAGTCAGTTTTGTATATAGAGCAAGATAAGTTGTTGTCATGTAGAAGGAACATTTGACTCGGTACAGTGAAATACATTAAAAATAATAATTTATTTGAAAAAAAAGTTCACAAAAACTCCGAGTGTTACATTCTACCCCCCTTAAAATGAATTTCTCCCCCAAAATTCATCATTCTAATACAAAAAAATGAGGATAATTTTGCTTCATCGTATCCTCAAGTTCCCACGTAGCTTACTCTAACTGTTTATTCATCTAAAAAACTTTTACCAGGTGATTGGTCTTGTTTTGGAGTAATATATCTATATGATTCATCATTTAGATTGGGTTTTCCTCATAATAAAGATCCTTCTCTAATGGTATGACCTCTAAGTTTAGTACATTTGAAGGGTCGAGTATATAATTCCTTAAGAGAGATACATGGAATATATCACTTGAGAGAGATTTGGAGGAACTACCAAGCGATAAAATATTTTCCCAATATGATCAATAATTTCAAAGGGACTGATATATCTAGGGATTATTTTACCTTTCTTCCCAAACCTCATAACCTTCTTCCCTAGAGAAATCCATAGAAAATTAATCTCACTAAATTCAAATTCTATATCACGTTGTTGGTTATCAGTATAAATTTTCTACTAACTTTTTCTAGAATTTATATGTTTCTAAATGGTTATAACCTTCTCAACCATCCATTCAGTGATATCAAGTCCCAATAGTTTTCTTTCCCCAACTTCATCCCAGCATGTTGGAGCTCTAAATTTATTCCCATAGAGGGATTTATAAGGAGCCATATGAATTCTTGAGTGAAATATATTATTGTAAGAAAAATCAACCAGAGGAAGGTTTTGATCCCAACCACCTTTGAAATATAGAGAATAAGATATCAACATATCCTCTAGTGTTTGAATTGTTCTTTTAGACTAAAAATCTGTCTGATGATGATAAGTAGTGATGGAACTCAATTCTATATCAAGTGCTTGCTGAATACTTTACCTTAATTTTGAGGTAAACCTCAGGTCCCAATCAGATACAATAGAATGTAGTACTCCATGCAACCTTACCACTTATTTAATGTATATCATGTAAACTTAATCCAGAGATAATTCTTATCTAATAGCAATAAAGTGTGATGACCTAGTAAGGAAATCAACTACCACCCATACAACATTAAACCCTTTAGAGGTTTTGGGGAGTCCAATGAAAAAATCCATTATGATGTTCTTCTATTTCCATTATGGTATGGGTAATGGATACAGCATCCCTTTATATTTTTGTCTTTTATACTTAACTTTCTGGCATACCAAGCACCGAGATACAAAATCTACAATATCTCTCTTTATTCCATCCAACTATAAGTATTCTTTTAAGTCTCTATACATTTTAGTACTTCCAGGATGAATAGATAATGAAGTTCTATGAGCCTCCTCTAATAGATCCCTCTTCAAATATAGTATAAAAGAAACACATGAATAGTTCCTAAACCTTATCATTCCATCATGATCATGGTTAAACTTAGAAACATCTATGACCTTCTTTTGTAGCTCCACATATTCCTTTTTTTCATCTTTAATCTTTACAAGGATTGAGAGCTAGACATTCAATTGATAAAGATAAGGGTTTTCCCCTTCCTTCAGGATTTCTAGGTCCAACATTTTCAAATATAGAAATATTTGATATTTTATTATCCTCATAAAAAATCTAGCATGATCCCTTCCACTCAAAGCATCAACAGCCTTGTTTTCTTTCCTAGGGTGGTAATGTATTGAGCAATCATAATCCTTTATCAATTCTAACCATCTTCTCTGGTTCATGTTCAACTCCTTCTGTGTGAATACATATTTTATACTTTTATGATTGGTATATATATCACACTTTTTACCATAAATATAATGTCATAAGTGATAACCATTTTGTTCTATATAAGAAAACATCCCAATCCTTTCTTGGATGCATCGCAATAGATTACAAACCCTTCACCACTACAAAGTAGGGTAAGCACAGGTGCACTAACTAACCTTCTCTTAAGTTCTTTGAAATTATCCTCACATTAATTTTTATAGAGGAACTTGGAACCCTTCTTAGTTAACCTGGTTAGAGGACTAGACTATCGTGATAAATTCTCCACAAACCATTGATAATATCTATTTAAACCAAGAGAACTGAGGATCTCATTCACTATGGTTGGTCTAGGCCAGCATTCAATTGCCTCTGTCTTTGATGGATCTACTTATATAACCTCTCTTAAGATTATGTAACCCAAAAATGAAATACTTTTCAGCCAAAATTCACACTTTGTAAATTTTTACATACAGTTTCTCCTTCCTTAGGGTCTTTAGCACAATTCTCAAGTGATCTTGATGCTCTTCCTTTCTCTTTAAATAGATAAGAATATCATCTATAAAGACTACCACATACTAATAGTGGTAATCTCTAAAGACTCTATTCATCAAATCCATGATTATAGAAGGATAATTAGTGAGACCAAAAGGAATTAATATATATTAATAGTGACTATACCTTGTACAGAATGTCTTCTTGGGTATATTCTATTTCTTGAAACTTAATTGATGATATCCAAAATTAAGGTCGATCTTGGAAAAGTATTGAGCTCCACACAATTTATCAAAAAAATCACCAATATGGGGAAGAGGATACTTGTTCTTGATTATGATCTTGTTTAACTCTCAATATTCATTGAAGAGTCCCATTAATCCATATTTATTCTTCATAAAAAGAACTGGCGCACCCCAAGGTGACACACTTGGCCAAATGAATCCCTTATCAAGGTTTTATTGGAGTTTCTTCTTCAATTCCTGCAACTAAATGGGTTTATTATATAAGGAGTCTTTGAAATTGGTATAGAACTAGATATGAGATCTATAGAGAACTCCAATTCAATTTTTGGTGGAAGACTAGGTAATTCTTCTAGAAATACATCCACAAAACCAAGATCAATAGGCATATCATCGATGTCAATTTTCTCCCCAACCATTTGAGATAAAAATACCTTATGAATGGAAATTAATACCCATACACTAGATGTAATCTCCATAGGAATTTCATAATTATCATCACATTGATAGATGATCATAGGTTGGTTTGAAACATCAAACATAACTTCCCTTCCTTGAAAACTGGCGTGGGATTTATACATAGAAAGTCAATTTATGCCTAATATGACATCAAATTCAACAAGAGGAAGAATTTTAATAATTGAAAGAAACACATTCCTACAAACTTCAACCATAGAGAAATCATATACTTGAGATTCAATCATCATACCATTAGGAGTTTTCACTTCTAAGTACAAATATAATCGTTTGGGTGGGATCTTAACACCCTTATCAAATTATCTTGATATGAAAGAGTGGGTAGATCCAAAATCAAATAAGACATTAGCAGTTCTAGAGTGGATGGTAAGTGTACATTTCACCACGTCGTTATTACATCCCTCATTAGAAATAGTGATCGCATGAGATTTCCCCTTATACCTCAGCTTAAGAGGTTTTTGACATTGATCATCATCACTGGCCTTTGGGTTTGGGAATTGGTTAGAATAATTCCCATTCTCCTTACACTTGTAGCACTGAAGCATGGGAGGTGCATTTTGTGCCGCTTTCTCTCCATTTTCACCATAAGTTGACTTTTTCCCATCACTTCAACAATCAAAATCCCGAGGACCTTTCTTTCCATACTTAAAAAATTTATTATACCCCATAAGACAATTTCCTCCATGCTTCTTCCCACACTTAGATCATAAAGGAAAGATCATCTTTTTCTCTTCATGGTTTTTAGATTTCCCTTTAAAATCTATATTCCTATTATTTTCAAAACCATGAGATTGTTACGTGACTCCAACGTCTATTTCAAACCTGATTTCATAGAGCACAATCTATTCGTATCTACTAAAATATCTTATGGCCAATTCCCTTCTAAGAGTTGGATTTAATCCACTAAAGAACCTATCGACTTTAATTTCATGTTGAATGATAATTCCTAAATTATACCTCACCAGTCTCATAAAATTAGCCCTATAGGTATCGATATATTCATCATTCCATTGCTTCAACTCAAGAAAAACTTTCTCCACCTTGGTATGAAGAATCCAAGGAATATACTTATTGAAAAATAAGTTCTTGAACTCGTCCCAATCTTTGGATTCAATTTCATCTTGTTGCCTCATATTATTAATTAGAGACCACCACTGGTTTTCATCACTTTATAACTGATAAAAATCTAGAATAAACTTATCATTCTCTAAACAGTGGAGAATGAGGAATATATTTTCAGTAGTACATATCCATTTTTTAGCAATAAGTGGATCAGACGACCAACTAAAATAAGGTGGATGTTTCATCATGAAGGACTCAATAGAATTTTGTTCCCTCCATTTCTCATTTAAAAGTCCAACATGATTCATAGCTTGAGAAATATGGGTGAGAATAGAAGAAAGATTTTTCATTCTAACTTCCATATCATTCGGTTTCTCAGGAATATAATCATTTAATTTTCCATCACAATTTCCATTAACGTGGTTCCTTCAGGTTCCATACATTGACTAAAACCAAAAATTACAGAGTAAGAAACATTTTTTCATAGTTAAGAACCACATAATCATTAAAAGTCACTTATAGGATGTATAAATTATGATACCTTCCTTAATCTATAACACCTTAGGTTCATCCTATGTTATTTATATCCAACTTATATTCAAATACTTAATGATGGTTCATAAAGAGTTTGTGAATATCCAAATAATATCCCCAGAAAGTGTAAAACCAGGTTTGCAGTAAGACTCATTGTCATGTACCATGTTACGCCGAGTCAGGCCTGATGCACCTTGTCAGAGTTCTTACCCCTAGGTACATCTGTTCTAGAGCCACATTCACTTATAGTATCCAAACATGGATGTATTTCTAGGAAACAAATATCTCAATCCATTACCAAAATTTTAGGACACTTTCTTATACTTTTCCTTGTCCTAATACATATCCTTAGACATTTCCTTAGGGTTCTCACTAAGGTTTTATCATCCTAGTTTCCAATTTTTAACTAAAAATTTTCTCTGATTCCAACTATAACAACCCTCTCTTTTCATATATTAACATTACATTACTTTTATAGAATTACTTAATACATTACACAAACAAAACCCAAAGACTGTATTAGTCTAGTGCCTTTAGAAACATGGAAACATAAACACTGGTACATAAGTGAGAAAAATTATCTCCCACTTGGTTCTTCTTGACTATCACCCTTCTTAGACACATAAAACATAATGAATATCTTCATAACCTGGGTGAAAGGAAAACATAAATAGGGGTGAGGTTAGATACTCAATAATGGTAAACAAGGTAGATATGTAAATATAATAATCATCATAAGGGTATGATAACATGATAATGAAATTAGAAAATCATACCCTGCATATCAAAGATCATAAATAGGAATCATGGTATAAATATTGGAATTTCATAAGACATGAATCATAAGGAAATAAATATCATGATCCATGAAATCATAACATAAGAATAAAACATAAAACTATGGAAGACACATAACCATATAATAATGATTTCTATGATAGTCAGGGCATCACTACCAAGGCCATCTTGGTAGTATGGGTTCACTTCCCAAACCATCTTGGTATTCATGGTTCACTCCCATGACCATCTTAGTGGATAGAGTCCCTTATGTTTATATCATGAGATATAAATCTTTACCCAATGCACTGAAGGGAGATATAGATCACACCCATATCATAATGAAATCATACATACATGTGCCACAAGATCATAAAAAATCATATCATAAACCATGAAATTAAATGGGTATCATAAAATTTTAATCATATCATAACTTGTGGAAATGATATAGGTTTAATAATCATTTCATCAAAGCATAACCCATGAAAAAAGCGGGTTTCATAAGCATATAACCCATGGAAGAGAAACGAATTTCATAAACATCATTCCATATAATCCATTTATAGAAATAATATGAATGGAAACTTGGAACATTTCCCAGAAATCCATGAGTAGCACCAACAAATTTCATCTTATATTAGAAATAATTTTGAAATATCACTTGAAAATAATTCTTGAGGAAAATATCCATTCTTCTTTGAAAAAATTTTATTTTCTTAAAATGATGAGCAATTTTAAAAAAAATTATTTCAAAATAAGATTATAATATTATAAGTTAAGATTCATGTAAATAAGGCATCATGAAAGTGTAAAAATCTATTCATTCTATATAAGTTAAAATAAAACATTCTCCTCGTACATTTTCTAAAAAATCACAAAGTACCTTATTTGGAAAATAATAAAAAGAATAATTTAAAACCATGTATTGAAAATTAAAAATGGGTAAAAATAAATTTAAAAATCCATAGAAGAATATTAAAACATTTTATGAAAAAATAGAAAATATGGACGTGGATGATAAATATTCCCTAATAGATTCTTACAACCTCAAATAATAATGAGACCACAAAATTAACCCTTGCCTTATATCTTGACTCTTGTAATAATAATTAAAACCTCATGTATAATAAATAAAACTTTATTATAAATATATCACAGAACCATATTCATATATGTAATACCATATATGATTTTCTTAAGACTTTATATTATCTGTTTATTATTAACTTCTTATTAAAGTTACATTTCGGGTGATAATCGCCTTATTAATCGAATGTGATTTGAAATGGTATTATTGAATATCATAATTAGATAATGATTTAATTATTTCCTGAATATTAAACATGATATAAATATATTATATATTCAGTATATAATTATTGATAATAATCTTTAATGATAAACGAAATACACCGTTCATGGAGACGGTAGGTTGTACGTACGCACGAATGATGTTTTCATTTTATTGTCAGGTTAAAAGAAAAGAAATTAAATGATGTATTATTATTATAGGATCATTTTTGTTTCATATATAACATATATATTTATAAAATTCATCCTTATTACCATCCATGTGAAATATAGGTGAATAATGAGTCACATCGCATCGTGGAGATGGTAAGTCATACATACGCACGAGCGACATTATCATTCTTCCAAAATATTATATAGTAAAAAGGTAGGCATGATATTATTATTAAATAGATATAATTATATTATAAATATAATATATAATTATTAAACTCATCATAATTCTCATTTATAAAATATGGTGATGAAAAACATATTACACCACAGTGTGGAGACAGTAAGTCGTTCGTACGCACGCATGGTGATATTGTTTTTCATATGATGGATAAAAGAATGGATATGGTTGTACCATAATCATAATAACATATAATTATATATATTATACTTTATTTATTAATTTATTATGCAAACAACATAATAATATAAAGTAAAAGAAGAAAATAAATTGAATTGGATTGGTAAAACAATTACCTCTTCTTTGGTGGACTTGCTTTGGATCTCCTCTTAGGGACACCAGGGATGGTCTTTTTGGAAGACCAAGACATCTAGAACTTAAATAATAATGTTTATTGGATAATTTTTCAGGGTTTTGTTGAGCTATAATTCTCAAGGTGGTGTGAGGAATTGAGGGAGGAGGTGCCCTTTTATAAGAGAGGGGAGGAGTACTCTAGGAAACTCTAAAAATATTAAATTAATATAAATTGATTTTCAATTTAAAATAGCTAAAAAGTGAGTTATTTAAAATATAATATGATTATGGGTATAAATACCCTTAAATAATGATTTTAGATAGGTTTATGTAACATTATTAACCTTATCTTTTGGTTTTATCCCTTAGTTAAACTCTTTAACTCTTACCATGACAACTTAGTTTTTTACTCTTTTGGGTTAATATAATTACTATAAAATTCTAAACAAACCCCAAGTGGTTCATTGATGACATATTTAACCTTATTATAGTTATTTTTATGAATTATATATTTTTATTAATTTTATATCATTTAATAAAATATTATGTATTTTAATGTATCATATATGTCAATTTTGTTACTATTTATAATTTTTCTTTTAATAAATGTATTAAAAACATTATAACTTATAAATAACACATATAATATATCTATAACATGTCTAATTTATCTATAAAATTATTTTTTGTTGTTAATTATGTAAAATTATATTTATTTTAATATTTTTAATATCATTTACTTGATATTTCCATTAATTAAACAATTATTGCATCATTATTATACAAGCCTTTAATTAAATTATATATTATATAAAAAAATCATGATTAATATATATTTATTATATTTTAAATTAATATTTATAGTTGGATTTATCATATGTATCATCCTATATAAAAAATTATTTACTTATTAAAATTATGAGTGTGACATTTTTTACTTATCTTTAAATAAAATATAATAAATATCTTATTCTTACCCAAGTGGCTAAAAAAGATCATAATTTATACCTGAGGTTTATTTTGGTAGAAAATCACTCATCCAATTAAATTAGGACAAGTATTAGGAAAACTTTATAATATTATAATATTATTTTTACCTTTAATTACCCGATTAACCCTTAACTGTGGTAAATAAAAATAAAAAATTACTAAAGTTAATATTCACCAAAAATTTAATTTTATATTATTAGAATATAAATATCATAATTATTTCAACCATGTATGTCCATTTTTATAATTTACAGAAGCGGAAAAAATAAGTTCGATGTTAATCCCACAAATGCGGCAAGAAGGCGGGTAAAATGACCATTCAAAAGTTCAATAAGTTTTTTTATATAATTTTAATATAAAAAATATCCCAATGAAAAAAATGTATTAATATATGTATAATTAATATACTGTGAATTTAAAATAAATTTAAATTATAATAATTATTTAAATGAAAAAACATAGTTTTTAACTACGGTGCAGTATTTTTCACTATTCATCAAAAAATGAAACTTCATGGAAAAATACTAAAAATTAAACCAATGTTAATTTTTACATTATGAATTCAAAAATTATGTTTATTTTACTAAATTCAATTACTATGAGTGACTAAAATTAATTTTATTATTATTCACAAAAGGACATAAAAATTAGTTCCTTTAAGAAAATAGTATTTCTAAACATAAAAAGGCTTTACCAAAATTTATACACTTCATTTTCAATGTGTTTTATTTATATAAAACCAATATAAATAATATTTAAACATTATTTATTACTATTCATATAACTAAGTTTAATGGATAGGTTATGATCTTCTCATTTTAATAATTATAAAAAAAAATTAATGTTTTATAGAAACTCAGTATTGTGTATAACACAAGCCAAGTTGGTGTTACGTATAGCTCAAGCTAAGTCATTGTCATGTGGAAGAAACATTTGACTCGATACAATGAAATAAATTAAAAAATAATAATTTATTTAGAAAAAAAAGTTCACAATAACTCAGGGTGTTACATATATTCACTCATGGTGATATGAATATATATATATATATATATATATATATATATTGGGGATAGGTGTGCTTATGTATATATATAAAAAATTCATAAATGTGTAAGGTAAAGGGGTATATGAAAGTATACGCACATATGTAAGGATCCCCTTGTACATATTTGTCCATCAAAATATGTACATAGGATCTAGGTGTTCTTATATATATATATATATGTGTGTGTGTGTGAAAGTGCATATGCATGCAAGCGGTAAAGGGAAGATTTGAGTTGTCGTCATCATAAGCAGAGCGCCTTGAGTTTGAGGTAAATTCCCTTATGAGTTGCCCGTTAAATTTAAATAATCGTCGATTGCTTGTATTTCACACCATGTTTTTTTATAAAATAGTGATATAGATCTCTTAGAATAATTTTCCATAATAGACTCAATGAAAACAAAATTAACCTATATCAAATTTAGCAACACTAAATTATACTAAATTGAATAAAATATGACATAATATAAGCAGAAAAACCCAAAATAAAATGAATTGTATTAACCCATAAATATTAAAACTGAATATTATTAAATGATTATATAAAAAAATTAAATTAGCCTATACTGAACAGATTAATTAAAACTAACCAAATCTAAAACAAATCATATCATGTTTCACCAAAGTGAATCAAACATAATTAGTATAATCCAATTAGACCTCTCCTGGCCTACCTCAATTTGGATTTCATCAAACATAATGAACCAAGATGAACCACAGAAAACCAAACCAAATAATATTAAGAAGAGTAAACCCAAAACGAGTTGAACTAAATAAAGTGGAACTGTACAAACCCATAATGGATATAATAAAACCAAATAAAAAATAGAATATAACATTTTAAAAAAACATTCACAAACTAACCAAACCATACTAGTATAAATGTAAATTAGATCAACCAAAATATGATCAAAATCAAGTAAATAGAATTAAAATTGAAAAAAATGGATGAAACTAAATTGGACCAATTCAAACTAATATAACTTGAACTAATATGATATTACAAATGATGAATAAAATTGGACCAAATAAAATGAATTAAAACCAATATGACCGTAACTGACATGAACTAAACTAAACTTAACCAAATTAATATGAACCAAATATAATCAAACTGAATTGATTAGAACCCAAATAAATGAAATTTTCCAAGATAATATAAACAAAAACAAAATAAACTAAATATAATGAAAATTCCCCAAACAAACTTGTATCAAACAAAACCAACCCAATATTTCATGGTTTAGGATAATTCAATCCAAACTAAAATTAATGTAAAAACCCTAAAATTGACCATAGATTTAAAATTCATAACTAAAATAAATCATAACTGAATTTAATTGAACGTAATAAATTGGAATTGGCATGAAATAAATAAAACAAAATTTAAGTGTACAAAACTAAAGTAATGTGAACTAGACCAAAAATAAATAACCCGTATCAATAAAATTAAATTATACATAAAATAACTAACAAAAATATAACCTATCCAAAAAAATAGAGGGAACCCCGTCCTCTTGAACTAATCTAATTTGTTTCCCCTTGTATGCAGAAACATGTTTTGACCCATGAGGAATTGTGGTTCTTATATGTTGGGTGGTGACTTTTATAGTCATAAAAGAAATGTATTCCATAGTTTAGTTTTTATTTTATTTTCTTTATCGCATCGTCCACTTATGACATTTACCAATTTCTATGGATAGAGGGTAGTAATATTCTGTTAAGGGGGCTAGAAGGGAACTGGAGGTGGCTACGTAGTTTTCTTTACAAGGAAGGGAGATTGGTAGTGGATAGAATAATTAGTGTGTTTCATTTTTTTCTTCCATTTTAATATTTTTCTTATATTTATTTTATTTTCCTTCGGCATGTATATCCAATGTATGGATGGGTTATGCTGAAATTTTATTTATTTTCCACTGTTGTTTCAATTAATTTTTTGTGGGAGAAATAATTCCCAAGTGGTGATTCCTTGATTCCTAGACACTTGTGCCATCCTGTGGGAATAGTCCATCCACCTTAGACCATCATAGTCATTCCTATATTATAGTATAACTAGGTCATTACTATGTTTGAACCATGGGAGGGCCTAGGACACTTGGAATAATTAGGGAGGGATTGGGAATGTCTAATAATGAATTGTAAATTCCCAAGAATAAGGATTGAGGACATTGTAATTTACAATGATGATATGTGGGAGACCATGAAATATATATTGATTATGGAAATGGTATGGGTATAAAAGTTGGTGAAATGGTAATGTGTTGAGACTACTAAATGGAAATTTTCATTCATAACCAATTTGATAATGTAATACCAGATGATGATCTATTGTATATTATTGGATTTGATGATTATAATCCATACCAATGCAACAATAGAAATACCTTGATTCCAAAAATACTCTATCATGCACTAGATAGTTTGGTTTGAAATTCAAAGTAAAACCTTAATTAACCTCCCATAGGTTTTAGCGGAAAAAAATTTAATTATTTCAATTTAAATCATCATTCATCAATTACAAGCACTAATATGACCATTAATCATCTAGAAATATCACTCTACTATTTTAGGTGGATAGACTGGTTTAGAAGGATAACGATGGGAAGAAACTCAACCACTATGATGGGTCGAGTACTATAATTGATTTCTCATCATCTAGGTGGGTTTAAAATGAGTGTATTGAGATATTAGTTTCTTTTGATGTCGATAATTATTAAACACCTATGTTTAGATTATGAAATTGGACTACTATAACAACTTGATTATTTTAAAATGATGATGTGATTTCATACAATATCTTATCATTAATATGAGTATGAGTTTCCCAAGTAAATCTTGTGTTCTCAATTGGCATTTTTGTTTCTTAATAGTTTTTTACAGACAGTATTGAGAGCATGGTGGAAGTATAGCATTCCATATAAATAAGATGTTTCATACCAATTTCTCAGTTAATGAGAAGACCATATAGGCAACATATATTTGAGGCCCCCTATGATCTGATATAAGGACATTTAAATCCTAAAAAATGTTTAAGTGAAAGAATAACCATTTTAGGGTTGAAATCAAAGGGAGTTACATGCATCAACTTTAATAGATGCATTTGTGCATTTATTCTAAACCTTTTTTACTATTATTCTTTACTAAATTTCTTGAAAAATTTTCATTTTCAGCCAAACTAATTATAAACCATTAATAAGAAGAGTAATTATTAATTAATAGGAATATGCTATTTGACAATATCATTTTTGAAACTTTGATCTATTTCCCCCTTGCTTGTTGGAACATGTTTCTGATTGAATTGATTTATTACTGGTTGTTAACTTGTGTAATATGATTATATGTACACAATATGTTTCTAATTTTTAGTAAATAATTCATAAATTAATCTTATTATTTGTAATTTCTGATTTTTTAGATAGTTTATAAAACGAGTTTTGGTTAGACTATTTCAGGTTGATAGGTTAAATAGGTTTGTTTTTTACCCATGTTTATATGTAAAATAATTCCTATAAAAGTTGGTCTGTCAATTTTTTCCACTCACTCATGATATCTACCATGTAATGTGGTTTGTATGTGGTTTTTACTTTTTTATAGGTTTAGGACTACAGATTTAGGATGGTAGGAAGGTAACTACTGCCTGTTTGGGATAGGTATCTATACCCATGGTTCAATGAACTTTGGGTATATTATTTTTGGTGATATAATCTATACCCATGGTTTTTTTAACTTTGGGTATAGATATATGACCATATTTTAACTAAAATCATGGGTATTGTGGAAATCTCTAAGGATATACACACAGTTTCTACAGAAACTGTGGGTATAGCTCTATATCGACGCCTCCACAAGCCACTGTTTTAGGGGCTATACCCACGGTTCCAAACCATGGGTATATGTGATTTTTCTAGTATTGAATTGAGCTTCTAATATAAATATTATATTTAAGAATTATTAATTTAAAATTCCCTCAATTTGAAAATTGGACCAGTTTACAAATATAGTAGGTATATATATAATAAGATACTTTAAAATAGTTTTTCAAAGGTATGATCAATACCTAGTTAAATTAATCAAAATCTATTTAAATTTTGAAATAATTTTACTCACACCAAACAAATTATATATATCACTTATAAATGAAAACTATCCGCATTTATTTTCTAAATAATAGTTTGAAAATATTTGGTAAAAACCCATGTAGTAATGGAAAGAATAAAAAATAGTGGAATTAAAAAAGAGGTTTTCTCTAAGATAGAACTTATTCTTATACACATAACAATAATCCACATAAAAAAATTTATTAAAACATAATAAATAGATCCACAACCTGGATCAGGTTTTACAAAGACAACTACACACATAGCAGTTCAAGTTCAACCAATCCTCTTCCATAGTTATTTTTTGGATAAAAGAGGTACAGAAATAAATGATAGATTATCACATTGCTTATATTTATATTATAGGAGAAGTTATTTGTAAATGTGAAAGAAACATAAGCACAACTCAAAATGTAAAATAAATAGAGATAGTGAAGAAATTGTGAGAAGTTCAATGCATCTCAATATCTGATCTAGTTTCATTGATTGTTGAGGTTCTTCTCCTTGAATGATTATCTAGTGAGTTTACGAGTGAGATTTGTAGTCCGTTAGACTATCATATTTTTTTTGATATCACTTAGAAAATCGATTTTCATAGTGGAGGAGAATGTAAGCACTGAGATCATAAAAAATAACACACCTTTATTACTTATACACATGTGAAAATCCCTCTAATTTATAGAAGTTCCTTCTCAAAATTAGTTATTGACACATAATCATCCTCAGATGGAAACATCTCGACTACTCTAAAAAGTCTTGTTAAATTCTAAAAATAGTCATTTAATTTTTTTTACTTATACGTGGTTGCTTTTAATACTCATGGTCAATGCATACACATTTCATATGGTAGTTTTACCCTTACATAAGTCAATTTGTGGTACCTTTACCCTTATTTAAATAGAATGATCAATCAAACTGTTCAATGTATAATTTTTCCATGTGATCGGTTGAAATCATCGTGTGTTAGATCGATTTTCTTCATGTGGGAAGTCCAACACTTGAAAATACATTTGAAATTAATAAATAGCTGATCTTATCAAACCAAGCGCTATGAGATTTTTTTAAACCATAAACTGCTTTTAAAGTTTAAAAACATGATTTGGTGGATGAGGGTTTGAAAAAATCAGGGATTTTAAACAAAAACATCCTAAATAATATAATAATTTAGAAATTCACTCTTAATAACCATTTGATGTAATTTGAAATTTATATATATGGAATAATCTAGCAGTATCCCAATGGCTTCATGTCTAGCTAGTGATGAAAATGTATCTTTAGAATTACTACCTTCTTTTTTACTATAAATGTGTGCAACTAATCTAGAATTATTTCTAACTATTGTTCTATATTCAACAATCTTGAATCAATACACTCCTTTTAGGTCAATATTCTGGTATTCTTTATGTCTATAAACTAATTTACATACTTTATTTATTTTAAACTAATTTAATTCTTCTTACATAGATCATACCCAGTGTTCATAATTTATTTCTTATATGGTGTTCTTAGGTTCTAGTTGGGACATGTAATCTTGATGTTAAACCTTGCTTCTAAAAGAGGATCATGTTTGAGTTTCCTTGTTTATATCACCAAATAAAACACCTGAAGGATAGTACTTATAAGTCTTAATAGTTCTAGGAATTGAAGTTCTTGGATATTCTAATTCTTCTACAAGGTCTGAGTGGTCTAGTGGGTCTATTTTGGGAGATTTATTAGGTAAATTAATAGCTCATTCAGAAATCTTAGGGGAATTATTAATATTTATATTTGACATATCATCTTCAAGGTACTCTAGGAATAACTTGGGTTAAAGTGGATTTATCTCATAAAAAGTGACATGAAAAGGTACTTCCACAACATTGGTTATTTTATTAAAGACTATATATGATTTAATAGAGGTTAAATAACCTAAAATATTCCTTCAAAACTCTTTGGTGATAACTTATCCAGATAATATTTTGTATTCGGAATAAATCCTTTACATCAAAAAACTTTGAAGTAATTTACCATTAGTTCTCTATCATTCCATAATATATAAGGATTCTTCTTTAATATAGGTCTTATTAGAACCTTATTGATAATATAACAAGCTATATTCATAACTTCTTCCCATATATAAATAGGTATATCTTATTCACTAGGCATAGTCCAAGAAATTTCATCAAAAAACTCTAAAGTAATTTACTATTATTTCTCTATAATTCCAAAATTTATTAGGATTATTCTTTAAGATAGGCCTTATTAGAACCCTATTGATGATATTACAAGCTATATTCATAACTTAATCCTATATATAAATAGGTATTTTATATTCAATAATCATATTCCAATAAATTTCTTTGAGAGTTATATTTCTCTTTTCAACAACCCCATTTTGTTAAGGTGTTTAGAGGGTAGAGAAATTGTGATTATATCCATGTTGTGAGAATAAAGTCTTGATTATAAAATCAATGGCTATGATCACTTCTCAAGGTTTTAATGGTAAGTCTGTAATTCTTATCTATAGAATTTACATATTTTTCAAAATGGTATAAAGCCTCACTTTTGTAAGCTAAGAAAAATACCCATGAAAAACTTGAACAGTCATCAACAATCACATAAGCATAAAGATTTCCACCTAGACCAGAATATAAATCATGTCCAAATAAATCCTTGTGAACCAATTCTATGGGTTTAGAGGTAGACACCTCTATATTTTTTTTGAAATAAATTTTGTGTTGTTTTTTCATTTGATAGGTATTGCATGATTTATCTTTTGATAATTTAGGTTTAGATAGATATTTGAATAATCCTTTATTATCTATATTTCTATATGAGTTTATATTATAGTGACCAAGTCTCATATTCCACAACCAAGATCCTCTATGAAAGTTACTTAAGAAAGAAACACTTTGAGAAAAAAAAATTAATTGCATGAAAATTATCATTTCATAAAGCAGCAAAAATTAAATAATGATTATAATAATAATACAAGAATTATTCTAAAATTCAACATGATAACCATCATCACAAAAATGATAAATACTAAGTCATTTATATTTTTAACCATTAACAAATAAAAATTTACAAATAAGAATAGTTTCATAAATATAGATTTGTCCAAGAACAATTATTTTTAATTTTTCATTATCACCAAATGTGATATGTTTGTCATCCACTTTTACTAAACACTTTTATCGTGATTAGTCTAAATTCATATGTTTAGAACATCCACATTCTAGAAACCATAGTATTTTACTAGATCTCTTTAAGAAGGTTCCCTACACAATCATACAATAAATGATTTTGGATCCTAAACTTTCTTTGGTCCATATAAGTTATCAAACAATGTTTCTGGAATCCACATTTGTTTTACAGGTTTGTTAGAAACTGTATTAATATATTTTTATAATAAAGTATTATCTGGTCCAATATAGTGAGAATTATTTCCATATCAATAAGTATATTTATTTTCTTAGATAAAAGTCTTTTTTAGAACTAGGACCAAAGTATTTTTTGTACAAATTCATTTATTGTCTATAATTATAACCTAAACCTATATATCATTTCCAGATATAGGTGGTTTTTGACATCCCAATATCATATTCAAAGTATTTTTTCCATTTATAAAATTTATCTTTCATTTTCTAATTTTAATTCATTATTTTTTTAACAAGTTTCTATTTTTCTCTTTTTTAGTAAAAACATCACTTGTATCATTAGCATATAAATCATGTGCCTTTTTCATATTCTTGTAATTATATTTTTAGTTCACACGTATTATCTTTAACCATAGAATAATAATCAAATAATTCTTCATTGAACATTTCAGATTCATCTAAAACATCATTACCATAAAAACTATATATAATAATTTGTACCTCAGATGTTGTTATCATAGAATCAGATGATATTTTTCACATACATTATGTTTTTTTGAATCACTGGAGCTATCCTCTAAAGTTCTCCAGGTAATGTTCATTTCTTTTATTTGTTTCTTTTCTCTGTCATCATATTATAAATTAGATAATAGGATTATAAATATATAAATTTATATATGAACTATATTTAATGTATTTAAATATTTATTTATGTGGTTCATATCATTATATTTTATAATATATATATATATATACATGTGTCACTACAAAAAAATACTAAAATTAGAATGGGATATTTTTTAGATTAGATGAGGTTATAGCCCTTTCTAAACATGTTGGTGATGTTCATAGAAACCACTACTAATATGAAAGCCTATGGATCATAAGTAATAGTTTATGGTATGCACTGATATAATAAAATTAGTAGTGGTTATATTTTAGATGGTTGAAAACCTCTCTAAATTGAGGATTTTTTTGAAGGTGTTTAAAACCACCAGTAATCAGGAAAAAATGTAAAATAAAATAAAATAAAAATATTACTATAGGTTTAAAACTGATGTTAATCTAAATAAAATTAAAACAATGTAATGGGTTTTAAACCACCATTGATCTAAAAAATTAGTGTTTATTTCTATTTTAAAAAGAAAAAGGAAAAATATTATTGATAAATTAATATTTACATAATACTTAAAAATAAAATTCAAATATATATATATATTCCAAAAAATAAAAATACATTATTGATAAAACTCGATTACATCAATTATGAAAAAATTTCATAAAATAGTGAAAGATACAAAGACTTTATAAAAAAAGTCACATCATTATACTAGTCAACCAAAAACAACGATGTATTAAATCATAATCCATTAAATGCCACTGCATCATGTGATATCACCAAAATAAAATGTTTTCAAAACAAATATCAAGGCCTTCATCAAAATATAATCATTAAGGAATTCACTTAATGAGAAGAAGCATCCTCATCTCTAGATAAAAATCAGTAGCCTCATCACAAAAAACACAACAACCTGATCATCTAAAAAATAGCACCAGCCTCATCTCTACAAACACAACAGCAACATCATCAACAAAAAAACATATCAAAGAACGTATATGTAGAATAATTAGAAAAAATATCAAAATTAATTTATTTATGTTAGGAATCAAAATAAAAAATGCATATTAATAAACATCAACTATATATAACAGTAATAAACCCCAATAATAACTCAATAAAAGCCCAAAATTAAGATTTGAAACAAATGAAGGGTTGTTTGGGAATAAAGGATTGTGGGGTGGGGTTTCCAGATGTTAATGCATAGTGGATATCCTCTAATAGAGCTAGTAAAGAAGATTGTGCAACAAAATGAATCTTTGAAACAAATAAAGCAACATCAGGTAACATTGAATAAGCATGCATTCATTATCTAAAGAAAAAAATAGCTCATATAAGAATCTTTGAAATTGTTAATATTGAAAAGGTAATTTCTTGTGACATGGTACGTGCTTGAACAAGAAGGGTATTGTAGGTAGCAATAAATACATGTTTCTACCCACAACAACATAATCAGTTACGGCACAAAGACATTTTAGGCAGCGTAAGATATCTTCTAAAACACCTAGATATCATCATTTGTGATACCCACTTTTTTAAGCTACAAATGGGATCATAAATTATGATATTGAAAAATCTTATGGATCTATATTTTAATTTATGAATAATTTTATATCTTGTAAAATAATAGGTAATTTAAGACTTGAGTATGATGGATGATATATTTGTATCATTGGGAAGGATAAGTGATAGTATCTTTGATTATAGTATCACTGATTATAGCTTCCATAATATGGAGGCTCAGACTATGAAATCTAAAGGTAAATATCCTATAATAATTTATGACACAAGAATATAGAGATATACTATGCATTAATAGGCATTGAAAATAACAAGCTGCTACCAAGTAGCTTTTCATTGTCATTCCCCACAATATATATCTTTTAATAAATCTATAAACACTTTTACAGAAGCATTTTTTAACTGATTAGTTCTCTATGAAGTTTAAAGTGAGTGTGATTATATAGGTCATTAGTAAAAGTTATTGGTGCCGATAGAATTGAAATGAAAAATATAAAAAGTGACATTGGAAACAGTATATAATATTTAAACAAAATTCATTCATTGGGAATAAATCGGGTGAAGTAACAGTAATGTAGATTATTGGATAAAATACCTAAATAGAATGAGCATGTGCAGATTTCTCATTAACATTACTTCCTCTAGGTTAACCTCTATGATATAGTGGTTGTTTATCTACCATATGTCCTCCATCAACTTGATTAATGAAATCTTAAATAATATTTGAAAAAATAATGTTTTATCGTGTATAAAGAATAAAAATCACTAAACATATATTAAAAAGTTATGTTTCAAGTTAATAATAAAAATCATAACACCATATAAATGGAAATGGTGAATATGAATTGTTTGAAGTTAAACATACACTACAAAAATCTAATGAAAAAATATATGTATATAATTAGCAGTTGTGTTAATATCATTTGACAAAATATTGGCCCCCATCCATTTTAGAACATCAATAATTGTATGGATTTTCTTTCATTCATTAGTAATTTTAGTTCAATTTGAATCATCTTTGATATCAATTTATCAAATTATTTTTTATATGTGAGATTAATAATAGATATGGTTTCATTGATACATCTAAAACATTGGGAGATAGAGTCAAATAAACTTGTTACACATGCTCCCAACCCAAGACAATGTACATGACCTGAATGGTCTAATCTAAATACTTTTCTAAAATAATCACTTAGAGAAAATACTAAATGTTATAAAGATGAATAATCCCCTTTAATTAAAGTCACTCTCAATATTTCCTACATGAATATGAAATAAATTAATATACATAAAAAATTAATATAGATTTATTATAAATTCTCACTCCCTTTTTTTCATCATTTACGTATGATCCATCATTATTTTGATATACCACATCCCATAGATTGGCCCTACTAACAAAATTTCTAGAGTTCCTCTCTAATAAAAATTTCTCAAACAAATAAAAAATATTTGGATTCATCCTCAATGTTATTCCCTTGAGATCTCTTTCCTTTACCATTCTGTGTTATTTCCTTTATAAATGAGATATTTATGTTTTGTACTTGTTTGAAAATCTCAGTGTCATAAAATGCTCTTGGGGGTCTTCAAAAATCCAAATTTATATCAAAATGTAATTTTATCAATCGAAATTTATAACTACCACCAAGAAATCAATGCCCCAAAATCATCACTTTCTACTGTGAGGCAAACACAATGTACTTTTATCAAAGCTACAAGTTGGGAAAGCTAATATGGTATTAGTATTCCATCCAAATAGGAACCAAGTTTGGGGAAGCCACTAATTTTCACCATTAAGGTTGCTCACATTCTATATTTTTTAGACATGGATACATTATGTGTCAACACCATCCACCCACAACTCTTTTAACTTCTTAAAAATAGGTTTCAAACACACATTTTATGCACGTATGTCATAGGGTGGGGAAAAAGAAAATTATTTCCCTAGTGCAACACAGTGGATGACTAGGATCGTTTCACTTGAGGAGCTTATACATTTGTTAACCTACTTAATCTAATTCACCTAAAATGTTTATTTTTATTATTTTGATTATTTTATAAAAATAATGATAAATATTTTTGGGTTTTGATGTTTATTTCTTTATAATAATGAAATGAAATTCAAAATTATAATTTAAACTAAACTAATATGTAATGTTAAACAGAATGAGTTAAGAAATAAAGAACTGGGTTTTGGATTTGGTTTTGGTTTTGGGTTCAATATTTATTCTTCTTTATTTGTTTTAATTTAGTTTGATAATCCAAACATGAAATCTCATGATGAATTACAATTATTTTTATTTATAAATTGTGAAATATAAAATACTTAAAGAAATATAAATTTCACCTCCTCCAATAATCAAGGTTGATGAAACACCTTGGTCGAGGGTGTTCCATCTTCCAAGACTCAGTTCTATCAATTTCATTTCATTTATTGATTTTCTCAACTTCATCATTTGAATAGATAGTCAATAATGAGAAGGAAAAAAGATTAAAAAAAATTTAAATATATTTATTTGAATGTTATGGGGGACAATCACCACACCTAAGACATTCACCATAATAATTAATGCTACTCATATCTACCACAAATGTAAAATATACTTTAAGAAAAAATCAAGAACACCTTGAACTCCCCCAGGCCAAGCCTTGGGTCAGCCTCCCATTATTGAGAGTAAGAGATCACTTTAGTGGAATGAGAGAAGAGAAGATGATAAATAAGATAAAAATAAAATAAGATAAAATAAAAATGATTAGGATGAAAGAAATAAACTAAAAAATGGGATGAGAGAGAGAGAGTTTGTAAAGGAGAAGAATAAAATAAGAAAATAAATAGATAAAATATAAATAAGAATGTTAAAATAATAATATTAGTAATAATAATAATAAAAGAATAAGAATAAAAGAATATGTATGGGTGAAAAACATTAAATAAAATCATATATGTGGTTCTATTTAGAAAATAAAATTATAATTAAAAGAAATTTAAAATAAAAGAAATAAAATAAAATAAAGAAAAATAAAAAAAACACAAATGCGGCAACATGGTTAATCCTCCTTGGTGGATTACCTTCTTGGATGTGAAGATCTCCCCTTCAGTGTGGGTGAACTCCTCATTATATAGTCTGAGGGGTTTCCACCCTTTGGTATTATAATTCATGATCTTCCACATCTCCCTTTAAGATCTCCTCCAAATTTTTTCCAATGAATGTTTTCTCATAGTAGAACCCATTTAATTACCGAATTAGGGAATCCGTTTTTTTGAAAGTTGTTAAAAAAATCCTTATCTCTCTACCCAATAAATTTCATCTTAATCAGGATTTTTTATAAAAATTTATATCACATTTACTTTGAAACATTTATTCTAACCAAGAAAAATATTTGAATTTCCAAAATCTGATTTCTCATAAATTTATGGCCTTGATATTGGCATAATCAAGTGGGTACATAGTTATGAAAGTTGATCCTCCAAATATTATATTTATAATTTTATAATTTCTACTTCATTTTCTCATCCATTTACAATATAAAGGCCCATCTTATAAAATCTCCAAATCTATACACATATTTTGAGGCCTGAATTGTGAGCTTCGTTGGGGCCTTCAAATGATAGATTCAGATTTGGGTCCAGAAGAATACAATTAAGAACAAGATATAGTTAATCTTACAGAAAAGTAATTTCATAAATTAAATTAGTGTATGAGAATTTATGACTAAAATACTTAAATAAATTAAAACAGTTAAATTCCAAAAATTATTCCATTTTTCCAATTAAGTCCAAAACACACCAAAAAAACAAAAATTATGCAAATGATCTCAAATTGTTTTTTTGTAGGTATTAAATCATTATAATACATATGAAAAGCTATGAAAATATTATCTCTATCAATTCCCCCACACTTAAAACATACTTTTCCTCAAACTTAAAATTTAAACATTAAAAATTAGAGGGCACCAATGCTACCATTGTTCAAATTTCAAGGTAATAAAACTAAACAATAATCAATGTAAAATAAAATTATCAAATGACACAAAAATTTTCAATTCAATTTCCAATTTTTCAAAGAAACAATCAATTCATGTATTTTACTTTTATCCTTTGAAAAATGATGGAACTTATTCTTTCGTTCATTCAAGCTCCTCAATTCATTATTATTAAACATGTCAAATCATGATCTACCTCAATTTTGAATCTTTTCTCTCATCACTCATGATATAATTTAAGTAGAGTAATGCTCATATCATGAGAAAATGATTCTTATCAATAGGCTTATAAAGAAACTACTTTATCCACTTTGTAATGATAAAATTCACATAAAATCATGAGGGCTTTCATTAAAGGTTCAAATGACTCTGAGGCTTAAGGTTGGTAGGAATAAAAATTTAAAACTCAACAAAGGAGGAACTCTAAAGTAAAGTTCATAATATCAAAATTAATATCTAAATGAAATTTACCCCTTAAAATTGTAAAAAACCAACTTCTATAAATTAAAATTAAGTTCATGATCAAAGTAATTCATAATGAATAATTTATGCACCCTATTGATTTTTTTTACATCTACACTTTTTTTTATTTTTCAAAGAACTTTTTAATTTTTTTAATTTTTGAAATTATTTCTTAGAATAAACCTCGCATCCACCACCTAACCATATATGATCAAAATCATCATTCTGGTAATGGTGATTTTTTATTCTCCCAATTCAAAACACATTTTTTCATTTTTTTGTTCTTTTTTTCATTTTCTCTTTTTTTCAAGAGGAGAAAACAATAAAGGGTACCAATGAATGAATTATATGACCTTTCTAAATTCTGATATATAGAACCCCCACACTTTTTCATTACAATGTATTTCATCACTTCTACCATTACTCACTTCACCCCCACACTTCAACTTAATAATATCGTACAAATACTAAGAGGAGGGTATGAATGTTTAAAAATGGATTGAAACATGCCTCATCCTTAACAAGGTCATTCATGGTTTCTATGGTCCAAACAAGGATTAATGTAAATGTTGTATTTTAAGGATAAGGGATTTTTAAAAGGTTCCTCCATAATTTTAAATGTGTTTTTGCATAGTCATATCTTTGATAAGTTTCAATTCATGCTAAAGTAGATGGCATGTCCCAAGATCACTCCTGAAATATGATGAAGATAAAATTGAAAATATTTGGTTAATAAATCCTATCGGGAATGGGAATATGATATTGGATAATAAATCAAGACATGATTAATAATAATTATAGTGACTCAGTTTTTTCCTTGTTAGGCTTTGGAATATTACTACGAATAATACCAGAGTTAGGCGTGGAGACGGTGTGTGATTCTAAGACCCGGTGTGCCTAGAATAAATTTTATAAAAATATTAAGTGTTTCTATACTATACACATGGTAGAAACGGGTTATCTCTCAAAAGGTAGCTCAGATCATAAATATGAGGGCATAGTTGCGTTCGGAGTGTGTCGTTTACCCTAGGCATGGTATAAGATATGTCAGAGTGGGCCTGCTGTAGAAAAAGTTATCGAGGGCGTTTTCATAAATAAATTAATTTATTTATTTATGGGCGTCAACTTGAATAACTTCTAAACGGAGTCTCGTATCAAAATTATGAACTCGCGGTTGGGTTTAGAATGTCATGTTTAACCTAAGCATGACATTATATTTTTTAGTGTGAGGTGTCGGGTCAGAGGTGAGTCATTGGCAGGGTGTTAAGATGATATTTGTTTTAATAAAAATTAAAACAAATAATCATCCCCCCCCACCTTGGTGTGTGCAGGAGATGGTATAAATCCCTCCTCCCCTTATCCTTTGATAAATCAAGGTGTTTTAGGATGACTTTTTCGATGCCCGTCATCGATAGATCGAGCTTCAGCGCGTCACAGGCGTCGTTCTGCACTCGAATCTTCGACGATCTGCCACGAGGTAGGTGAGTTTGCGTTTTAAGACTGTTCCCCTATTTAAGATTTTTTTTTGTTTGATTGTGTTTTCAGATCATTTTTTTAAGTCTATTTATGTGTATATAGGGTCTCAAGCTTTCCGAAACATATTTTGGATTAGTTTTTGGAACACCAGAGTGGTCCTGGTGGTCCGCAGAAGTTTTCAGGCAGAGAGGGCGGATTCTGGTGGCGGCGATGGTGGTTTCCAGTGGGTGGCACTAAATAGTTTGGATGGGGCACGAAGGAGGCCGGTTGGGTAGTGGAAGAGCCTGGTGAGCAGGTGGCGGTGCAGTAGACCGGGCCGGTGAGCGAGACCGGTAGGTCCAGGTCGGTCTGCATATTTCGGGTCGGGGTTTTATTTAAAACCTCGTAAGTTGGAATCTTGGGTTCTGTTTTCTATGACGTATGCAGCCACGCAACCCTTGTTTCAAGGCAGACCTTTTGAGGCTAATTGGAAAACTTTTTGTGTTGGTATTGATGTTCAAAGTCACGAAACATCTAAAAAATAATAATATATTATTATTATTATTATTATTTAGCGAACTTTGAATCGGACATATCTTTTGCATCTGATATCTGTTTGACATGTCGTCAGTGGGGTTGTGACCCTAGAATTAATGAAGAAGTTTGCAGACTGATTTTTGGAGATTATAATAAAATTCAAGGTGTGGTCCCCATGAATCCTGGTTTGGGTATTTGTGGTGAAATGTGTCTTTTTCACCGGGTGTCCATTTTGGACGAATGATTAGTTGATCCCGTGTGCTTTTCCAAAAGTATCATAATGGAATGATTCATTTGATGAGTTTTGATATTGAGGATTGGGCCCCATGAGGACCCATTCAGGCTTGTTTCATTGAATCGTACCTTTTTCACCCTTTTTCCATTTTGGGCGAGTAAATAGTCTATCCTGCATGTTTTTCTACATATAAAGCGATGGTGGCCACGGTTTGGACCTAAGAGACATGGAATGAATGAGATGTTGTGTGGGTATCTTGGGTTAGCGACGTTGACTAGCTGGGTTGAGTGGATCCCCTTGGTCTCTTTGGTGATGTTACTACTAACTAGGTTGAGTGGTTCCCCCGAGTCTCGGATGACAACATTACGATTAGCTAGGTTGAGTGGGTCCCCCTAGTTCTTTAGCTACAAGGGTTTTTGGTATCACATCCCCTTCACTGTATTGTTACCCCTCTTCGACTACTATGAGGGTTTTCAGTATCACGTCCCCTTCATCAGACTGTGACCCCTCTTCATCTTCTTTGCGTACGTACAACGCGGATGTGTTCCCGCTTTCTAGAGTTGTCTCAATCCGCTTCAACTGTAGATTAAGAGGACTTGGATCATGTATCACCCAAATAGGCCCGACATGATCCTCACATCCCTTCGTGTTTCCTGGGTAGGTTTTTTGGTGTTGGCATGACCAATATTTACCCGGGCACTGATCCTCTACCTAGGATGTTCCAATAGGGTACAGAACCCCCCAGTGAGTCTTGGGTGCAGACTCCCTATCTATGTAACGAGATGTGTTTCTTCCTTCTGTGATATTTCTTGATGTTTTCATCGACAGAGTTCTCAGAATCATTGTGACCAACACTACACAGGATTTAATCCTTTACGAGATGGGTTGTACCAAATTCAGGTTGTTATGCGATACCCCTTTATGTGTTCAGTTTTCCAGTTAGGGTTTTAGTGTCCCACAAAAGACCCTGGGTGGGACCCCTACCTGAGGAGTTGGTGGTAATTTAGTCACCGGGTGACTTCTTCCATGGCACTATCCATCGATCATGCCCTTGTGTACATGTATCATGAGAGTTGTTCGGGGTGTTGTTTGTTCATTTTACTGATGGAGTGGCATCTATCGGTGGAGTTCCATCTGGGATGGTGTGATTGGATCATCAAATTTGAGTTTTCAATGCTTTCCCCCTTTTGTTTTGCAAGTTATAGGGGATGTCTTAGATCTTGTTTTAGTCTATGAGGTCAGAACCTCATGAGATCATTGTGAGGGTTTCATTGATACCTTGAGTTTTTCACCATGGTTAGTCTATGGTAGGGAGAAAGAGACTTGGTGGTGGTACTGAGTATATCTAGGTATGTTCTCGGAGTCCTTGTGGTATGTGTTGTTTTGTTGAAATTCCAGGGATGTCGAGCTTCCTAGTTGGGTATTGTTGAGGATGATCTTGAGATGGCACTTCTCTCTCGTTTGGGTTCCCTCAGGCTGGGTCGAGTTAATTTATGCCTATCAGTCTCTCCCTTTTTGTTTTGGGGTTTTTGGGGTTCCTACTGAGTATTCTTATACTCACCCCTGCACGGGCTTTTCTCGCACATGTCTTGTGTCTTGTTCAGACCATAGGTCCTTCGACGGAGTCCCAGTTGGACCTAGAGTAGGCAGAGCATAGTAGATGGATTGACCAGGGTTTTCACTAGAGTTTGGATGAGGATCTTCTGACGGGTGTTTGACAGTGATCCCCTCCTTCAGATCTGGTTGGATGCTTTAGTGGTTTTCCTTTGGTGGGACAAATTTTTTCCCTTTAGTAATTTTGTTGTACTCTGGTTGGGATAGATATATTCATGCATTTCTTTTCAATTTTCATATGTATCTACATTGTTGCATGGAGGTGTTTGTGGGTGTGTGTGTACATGTACTTTATGCTAAGGTCTCCTTGTGTGTGATATCCTACTTAGCGCTGGTCTCTAGTCCCTGACCTATGGAGGTGGGATTGGGGAGTCACAGATTGATCCCTGTTGGATTGGTTCGTGAAAGAGTGGTATTAGTGCAGGTTCCACCTTTGGAACCTCAGAGCATAGTTAGTCTAGTTGTGATCTTGGTTTGGGTTTCGTAACATCAGTGTTAGGATGTTTCGAGTTTGGATTTTAGGACAGAGACTCTAGTATTGGTATGGGTGGACAATGTATCCATACACTAGGACTCTGATAACCTACCTTTTGACTCGGTGCATTAGGATACTGGTCACAAGGGTATAATTATACATGCATCATATAGTATGGGTTTTTGGATTTTTTGTCCTTCTTAATTCAGCTCCCCAGATATACTTTTTGACTATGGAGTGTCTTGAATTTTTTCAAGATGTTTCCATGATGACTGTCTTCAAGGGTTCCACGTCATGGTTTTGGTCAGCAGTGGGAGATATGATTTAGTAAGACCCTAGGTTGGTGTTCTTTGACATAGATTTGACTATACAAGTAAGAGGGATCGTTCCCCCACTGAGAATCATTTTTTGTGATGCGATGAAAACCGTGTGGGTAAGTCAGTGCTGCCCAAAGTGAAAAATATCAATGTGTGGTGGTTGAGTCCCTTTGACTTGGGTACATGAGGCTTGGCAGCGTTTTGGTATCTAAGGGCCCAATAAGACCTAGTGTGAGTGTCTAGGCAGACCTTTGTTGTTTTTTGGTCCCCTCACATGCTTGACGTCAACTAGTACACAGGATGTTTAAGGAGGTTTTGGTGTGGTTTGTTGTGGCTTCGAATTCGTAGGAAGGATTGAAACTTCCCCTACTAAGATGCATCCTTAAGGCATGATCCAAAACCATGCATTCAAGTCAGTGCTTCCCAAAGCAGATAGTGTCGAGGTGCGGTGGGTGAGTTCATTCGACCTATGAGTTCAAGTTCAGTTATGTGTGTTGGAGGTGGTATCGTAAGGGATTGTAAGACCTAGTGTGTACACTTGGGAAACCCTGTTTGTTCTCCAAGTGGCAGAGATGTTTTCCGTGAGGTTTTGTTGCGAAGTCTCGCGTCATGGTATATCTAGAGGGTGATGGCTTGTTCTTAAGGTGAGGAGTACGTCAACCTTCTGAGCTTTGGCATTGGCACCAGTCACATGGAGATATGGGGTTCTGAGGTTGTATTTTCCTTGGCAGTGTGTTGGTGTTGTAGTTCTTCTTAGTGTGTGTTTTTTATAGCATATGAGCCTCTATTGAGCTCGTTGGCATGGGAGTCCCAGCAGAGAACTCAAGTCATTTCCCTTGTTCCTAGGGCTTTGCTTTTTGGGGACCAAAAGCCTTAAAGTGGGGAGGATGTACAGACTTGTATTTTTCCTTGTTAGACTTTGTAATATAACTAAGAATAATTCTATAGTCAGACGTGGAGACGACGTGTGATTCTGAGGCCCGGTGTGCCTGGAATAATTTTTATAAATATATTAAGTGTTTTTATACTATGCATGTGGCAGAAACGGGTTATATCTTAAATAGTAACTCAGATCAGAAATAAGAGGGCATGTTTGAGTCCAGATTTTGTTGTTTACCCTAGGTGAGGTATACATTTTTTCAGCACATGCCAACTATAGAAAAAGTTATTGAGTTCATTTTCTTAAATAAATAAATTAATTAATTTATGGGTGTCAGCTCGAATAACTTATGAACAGAGTCTTAGATCAAAATTCGGAACTCGTGGTGGGGTTCATAACCCCATGTTTACCCTAAGAGTGACATAATATTTGTTAGCTCATGGTGTTGGGTCAGTGTAGAGTCATTGGTGGGGTGTTAAGATGATATTTGTTTTAATAAAAATTAAAACAAATAATCATCCCCCCTTTGGTGTGTGCAGGATATCATAGATAGGCCTTCTCCCCTATTCCTTAGATGAATCAAGGTTCTACAGGAAGCCGTTTTCGACGTCATTCATCGGCAGATCGAGTTTCAGTGCGTCACAGGCATCATTCTGCACCCGAAACTTTGGCGATCCTCCATGAGGTAGGTGATTTTTCATTTTAATCCCATTCCCCCTCTTTAAGCTTATTTTTTGTTCAATTGTTCCATCAGATCATCATTTGGAGGTTGTTTCTGTATATATCAGGTCCCAAGATTTCTGAAACATCTTTTGGATTGATTTTTGGACCACCGGAGTGGTCTCAGTAGTCTACGGAAGTTTTCCAACAGAGAGGACGGATTCTGGCGGCGGCAATGGCAGTTTCCATTGTGCGACGCTATGGAGTCCGGCTGGGGTGTGATGGAGGCCAGTTGGGGCATGACGGAGCCTGGATGGGGCACGACAGAGCACGGCTGGTGGGAGACAGTGGCCTGGGCCAGTGCTACGGGCCGGACCGCATGGGCTGGACCGTGGGTCGGCGTGCCGGACCAACCGGTCCGGGTGTTTCGGGTCGAGGTTTTCTTTAAAACCTCATAAGTTGAAATCCAGGGATTTGTTAGGTGTTTCATCTATGTCCATGTGACCCTTGTTTCTAGGTGGACCTTTTGAGTCTAGTTGGAGAACTTTTTGTGTCTGGATCAATGCCTGGGGGTATGAAACGTCCAAATAATAGTAATAATATATTATTATTATTATTTTGTGAACTTTGAATCGGGCGTATCTTCTGCATCTGATATCAGTTTTATGCACCTTCAGTGGCATTGTGACCCTAAAATTAATGTGAATGTTTCGAGACTAATTTTGTGTGCTTAGACCGAAATCCAAGGTGTGGGACCCATGAGGCCCGGTTGGGGCGTTTGCGGTGAAATGTGACTTTTTCACCGGGTGTCCGTTTTGGATGAATGAGTAGTAGATCCCATGTGTTTTTTAGAGAGGATCGCAATAGAATGATCTATTTGATGAGTTCTAGGATCAAGGAGTGTGACCCACAAGGACCCATTTGATCTTGTTGCGGTGAATTGTACCTTTTTCACCAGTTGTCCATTTTGGATGAGTAAATAACCTATCATACGTGTTTTTTCATGTAGAATGTGATAGTGGACATGGTTTGGGCCTAGTAGACATGGTATATAGGAAATTTTGTGTGTATCTCTTGGGTTAGCGATGCTAAGTAGTTGGGTTGAGTGGATCCCCTGGTCTCTTTGGGAATGTTACTACTAGCTAGGTTGAGTGGTTCCCCCTAGTCCTAGATGACGGTGTTAAGATCAACTAGGTTGAGTGGGTCCCCCTAGTACTTTAAATACGAGGTTTTTTGGTATCACATCCCCTTAGCTAGACTATGACCCCTCTTTTTCTACTATGAGGGTTTTCGGTATCACGTCCCCTTCATTACAATGTGACCCCTCTTCGGATACTTTGCGTACGTGCAACGCGGATGTGTTTCCTCTTTCTGGAGTGAGTTGTCTCAATTCGCTTCGACTATAAACTCAGCGAACTTGGAGCATGTATCACCCTGAGAGGCTTGACATGATCCTCACATCCCTTCGTGTTTCCCTGGTAGGGTTTTTGGTGTCAGCATGACCAATATTTACTCAGGTGTTGATCCTATACCCAAGATGTTACAGTAGGGTATGGATCCCCCAGTGAGCCCTGGGTGTAGACTCCCTATCTGTGTATCGAGATGTGAAACTTCATTCTACGATCTATCGTGACATTTTCCTCGGTAGAGTTCTCAGTATCGACGTGACCAACACGAGCATTGATCCTCAGCGATACAGGTTGTACCAAATTTGGGTTGTTACGTGATACCCCTTTCTATGTTTGGTTTTTCATTTAGGGTTTTAGTATCCCCCAGCGAACCCTAGGTGGGATCCCCTACCTAAGGAGTTAGTGGTAGTTTAGTCACTGGGATATTCTTCTGTGGCACTGTCTGTCGAGTGTTCCCTCACAGACATGTATCACGAGAGTTGGTTGGGGTGTCGTTTGTTCGTTTTACCGATGGAGTGGAATCTCTTGGTGGAGTTCCATCTAGGATGGTGTGGTTGGATGAACGACTTTGAGTTATCGATGCTTGACCCCTTTCATTTTGTGAGCTATTAGGTATGGCTTGGCTCTTGTTGTAATATATGAGGTCGGTACCTCATGAGATCATTGTGAGGGTTGTGTAGGAACCTCGGGTTGTTCATCGTGGCTAGTCTATGGTCGGGACCATGAGACTTGGTGATGGTGCTAAGTATATTTGGGTATGTTCTAGGAGTCCCTGTGGTGTGTGTTGTTTTGTTGACATGCTAGGGACGTCGAGCTGACTAGTCGGGTATTGTCGAGGATGGTCTCGAGATGGAGCTTCTCTCTTGTTTGGGTTCCCTCAGGCTGGGTCGAGTTAACTGATGCCTATCAGTTTATCCTTTTTTGGTTTGGGGTTTTTTGGGTGCCTATTTAGTATTCTTATAATCACCCCTACATGGGATTTTCCCACACATGTCTTGTGTCTTGTGCAGACCACATGTACTTTACAGAGTCCTAGTTGTACCCGAAGTAGGTAGAGCGTAGTAGCTGTATTGACCAGGGTTTTCATGGGAGTATAGACAAGGATCTTGTTGATGGGTGTTTGACAGTGATCCCCTCCTTCAGAGAAGGTTGGATGCTTTAGTAGTTTTCTTTTGGTGGGCCCTATTTTTTCCATTTTGTACTTCTACTGTACTCCGGTTGAGATAGATGTATGCATGCATTTATTTTTTGTTTTTATATATCTCTACATTGTTTCATGGAGGTTTTTTGGGTGTGTACGTAAAGGTACTTTAGGCTAAGGCCTCCATGTGTGTGATATCCTACTCGGTGCTGGTCACGAGCCCCTGGCCTATGGAGGTGGGCTTGGGGAGTTGCAGTTTGAGCCCCATTGGGTCGGGTCGTGACAATAACAAATCAATTAACATGAATTTTGAAAAATGTTTTGGAAATTTCATTTTCATGAATCAACTAATTCCCTTAAATCATGATTCCTCATTTGAATATTTATGCTTCACTTTAATCATCCAATTTTCCATTTTAATCATTCGATATCATTAACATTGAAATCTAAAACATGTCATCACAAGATTCCTAAGAAACTCATGTCTCCTAGATAAGTCAAGTAAAGTATAAATCCAAGTGTGGACATGAAATTTCTAGTTTAAAACTCAAAATATGTCATCGGAAAAAAAAAATAGATTTTGAAAGTTAAACAATAAAAGTGAACTCTCTTTTTGAGGGGCTACCTTGGGTCATCATGAACTTATAAAATAGAATTAATCAATTAAGCACTAAGATCATGTCATTTAAGCTCAACAAGATAAGAGGGAGTGGGATGCTTGATAGACTAATAAAATTGAAATCCTAGAAAGAAAGTAAAGATAAATCTTGGTATAATCCCCTAAGCGGGCCCTGAATTTTTACTGCCTCCAAATGGAAGTACCAACTATTATTCGAAGTTAGTTGGGGAATGAAACTTCTTTGATTTGAACCACCACATATGGCTTTTCCCAGCTGGTGCTTCTTCCTTCTTAGTGAGGAATGATTCATTGATAGAGTATATTGAATCCTCCCCCTTCACAATTAGGTATAGCATGCATGGTGGGGGTAGGATAAAGTATGAATCATCCTCTTTTTGGTTTCTATGTGTGAAACCTTCTCTTCCTTGTATAGTATTGGCTTTACATAGGCTGCATGAATTGAATAATCAAAGTAAGAATAAGCATGTATTTTTACTAGAACAAAATTTGAATTTGAATTTTTAATAACTAATATATCTCTTTCAATATGAGCATCCTCTATCTTAATTTCCTCATACTCAGCAACATTTACTTCTTCATGGACCTCCTCAAATGTATGTTCATCAAAATTAGGAACCTTCATGTGTTCCTCAACAGGTGCATTTTCTTTTTCATCGTCTTCCTTTAAGGCTTGGAAAGAATTGACCATATCTGAAAATTAAAAATGATAAAGATAAATACTCAAATCATATTTAATAAAATCACAAAAAAAAGAGTTAAAAGAAATATCATCTCCTTGAATTGGTTTTGGTTCAATAACTACCTCAGTGGTAAGTTCCTTTTGAAGTTAGATCTCAACGGATAGGGGCAGGTAGTCGGGCTCCTCCATCCTTTCTTCAAATTCCATCACTGTTGTGGCTTCCTCATCCTTCGTATCTAGAGTGACATACAATGGTATTAGATCTTATACTTTGTAGGGATCAGGGATATAAATTTTTACCTCATATTAATTCCATAAGTCATCCATATCTTGTTGATCTCCCGTGGTTAGCTCAAAAGGAAATTTTTCGTCATCATGAATCTACTCTAGCTCATCATAGTCTTTTTAGATTTGGATCTTCAGATGGTTGGGCTGTGGATACTCCTAAATCTGGTCTTTTACCTCTTTGATGTCTTCATTAAAATTGGGTACCTCTAGTGGCACTTCTTGGATTTTAGTCTTTGATAATCAATTTTTACTTCAGCAACCAAATATGTCAGTTCATGTAATGAAATTTTGGGGCTATTCCCATTTATCAAAAGCTTTCCTAGGTTAGTGAGTTCATAAATCTTTTTTAGTAGAGAAACCTCTACAACATTTTTAAATAATAGTTCTTTCACTTAAGAGTAGTTGTTCCATGAATTAAAAAAATGGTCATTTGAAAACATAATGGAAAATTTTTTTAGAGAAAAGAATGAAATCTATCTAAATTGTGAAAATAGAAAAAGAAAATAATTGATTGGATCCCCAGAAAAGGTGCTAGTTTTAATGGACGCTTGTTGTGGGGTGTTAAAAAAGAAAATTATTTTAGTAGTGCAGCACAGTGGATAACCATGGTCATCTCACTTGAGGAGCTTCTCAGTTTATTCACCTACTTGATCTAATTCACCTAAACTGTTTCTTTTTTTATTATTATTTTATGAAAACAATGATAATTTTTTTTGGGTTTTGATGTTTATTTTTCTAAGATATTGAAATGAAATTCAAAATGAGAATTTAAACTAAACTAACATGCAATGCTAAACAGAATGAGTTAAGGAAGAAAGAACTTTGTTTTGGGTTTGGTTTTGGGTTCAATATTTATTATCCTTTATTTATTTGATTTCAGTTTGATAATTCAAACATGAAATCTCGTGATGAATTTCTATTCTTTTTATTTATAAATTTTGAAATATCAAATACTTAAATAAATCTATATTTCACCTCCTCTTGTAATCAAGGTTGATGAGACACCTTGATGGAGGGTGTTCCATCTTCTAGGATAGGGCTCTATTGATTTAATTTCATATATTGATTCACTCAACTTCATCATGTGAAGAGATAGTTAATGAAGATAGGGAAAATAGATTAAAAAAATAGAAATGGATTGAGTTTCATGTCATGGGGGACATTCACCACATCGAGGACATTCAACACACTCAAACTCTAAGAAAAATTCAAGAAAACCTTGACCTCACCCAGACCAATACTTGGGTCAGCCTCCCATTATCAGGAGTAAAAGGTCACAATGGTGGATTATGGAATAGAATAAGAAAATAGAAATAAAATAAAATAGAGGGGGGATAGATAAGAATAAAATAAAATGATAAAATAAAAGAAAAGAAATTTAAAAAATAAGAAATAAATATAATAGATAAAGAATGTTAAAAGAAGAGACGAAGAGATAAAAATGAAAATAAGAATATAATAATAAGAATATTGAATAAGGGGGTGAATCAAACTTTGATAAACAATACATGGATTTTATTTTAATAAAATAAAATTACAATTAAAAGGAAAGTAAAAAAAAGAAATAAAAGAAAAGAAAAGAAAAACATAAATGCAGCAGATTGGTCAAGAATCCTTGGTGTATTTTCTCCTTGGATGTGTAGATCTCTCATTCAGAATGGGTGAACTCCTCCTTATATAGGCCAAGGGGTTACCACCCTTCGGTATTAAAATTCAAGATCTTCCAAATCGCCCTTTAAGATCTCCTCAATTTTTTTCCACCGAATGTTTACTAATGGTATACCAATTTAATGGAAGAATTTGGGAAATAATTATTCTTGAAATTTGTTCTCAAATGTATCCTCTATCTACCCACGAAATTTCATCGCCATATGACTTATATAGAAAAAGTTATATCCCGTTTACTCTGAAAATTTATTCTGTCCAGTCAGAATATTTGAATTTACAAAATCTGAATTCTCATACATTTATGGAATTTATATCAGTAAAATAAACTGGTATATAGTTATTAAATTTGGTCCTACAGATATTTTATTTATAATTGTTTAATTTTAGCTCCATTTGTTCATCCATTTATGAGATATAGGCTCATCTTCGAAAACCTCTAAATCAGTACACATGTTTTGAGGCCTGACTTGTGAAGTTCTTTGGGGCCTTCAAATGATGGATTCATATTTGGGTCCAGAAAAATTAAATTAATCCCAAGATGTATTTAATCCTACAAAAAATTAATTTTATAAATTAAATCAGTTTATGAAAAGTTATGGTTGAAAATCTTAAATAAATTAAAATAGTTAAATTCCAAAATTAGGCATTTTTTCAATTAAGCCCAAACCACATCAAAAATCCAAAAAAGATGAAAATTAGCTCAAATTGTTTTATTGGTATGTATTAAATCATTATAATACATAATAAAAATGATGAAAATATTATATATATCAATATATAGGCCATTTACTAGCATATGTTTCCTAGGAATAATCAATAAAAGAATCATAGATGCTTGTTTCATACACATCCACACGGGAAGATTGTATGGTATCAATATTATAGTCCAAATGCTGTAATTTGAAATCATACTATAAAAAGAATTATAACCATCAACAATAAGACTTTAGTGAAAATTTAAAGGATCTAAATCAAATTGAGGATGTCTGATATTAAAATTCTTACATGCTTCATAATCTATAGGATATCTCATAAATTCATCATTAAATTGTGCACTTCCATACAACTACATATGCTTGGAATTTTTACTAGACATAAACAATCATTGAAACCTTTCTTGAAGTGGAAAATAACATAAAATTTTTACTATTTATTTCTTTTTTCCAAAAACTCTTTACTTCCACCTAGATGATTGACAATTATAACATATTTCCTTGACCTCATCCTCCCCCTAATGAAATAGGCAGTCATTCGAACAAGTATATATCTTAGTATAATTACACCCACATTTATTGATGATTTCAATGGACTCATAAAAAGAGTAGGGGATTTGGGCATGCTCAAAATCATCTCTCGATAAATCCAACATCATTGTCATTGTCTGACCAGTCATTCCATATAAACACTTTATTTCACATAGTTTTATTATAAAATTCAATTCAGAATACTTATTACAACCCTATACAATTCTAGATTTCCATCATTAAATATCTCATATTTTATAGATATTTCTTCCATATTTACACATAACAAGTCACTATTATTTATATCTTCAAGAGATGAGTATGTTTAATTTTCACCAGTCATATTACCAAACCCAAATAGATCATTCATCATTTCCTCTATAAAATATAGATGACCAATCTTACAGGGAGGATTCTGACTATCTTATGATCTACTAGATGGTAGTTCAACTTCATTAAATTCTCAATGTCATACCCTCATAGTATATTTAAACAGATTTTTTTTTTACTAAAATGGGAATATGCTTCAACTTTGGTCAACCATTTCTTGAATTTACAAATACAAAAGAGATATATTATTCTTCTCTCAATGGATTAATGCTCAATCAAAAAATCAATAATTTATTTAATCCTTATACTCATCAATTTTTCATGACTAGAAAATCCATGATTTATACATTTTATTACATTAATGGAAATAGAATATATCAATTAGTTATGTTCAAATTAACATGGTAAAAAATAATAAACATATAAATAAATTTTATACAATAAAAAACTACATAAATTTTTTGGATAAAACACTATCATCAAATAAATATAAAATGAAAATCTCATTTCTATTTAAGAAAATAAAAAACTACTCTTTTTAAAAGTGAATTTTTTTCCTTTAAAAATTGAATAAAAAATATTTTTCCATTCAAAAAATTCAAGAAAAAACATGGGATGTGTGTTCAAGAAAAAAATCATACATAGGGTTCTTTTGGAATTGGTTATTGAAAATTTTTCAAAGCCCTTGTCATTTATGATAAATAGTAATAAAAATAAGCAATGTTTGATCAGTTACTAAAAAATAATGCACTTGCATTTCAGAATAAGACCACTTCAACAGGTAGCACTTTTTATAACTAATATGACTTATTATAAGCAATTAACAATATGGGAGGCCAAATATCAGATACTTAAAATATAATAAAAATGAAATCCAATAATGACGCATAGATATCAAATTGAATGGACTTACTTTTATAAATAAGTAGTGAATCCTACTATTATAATCAAGAGAATAATATTGATGCAAAAAATCCTTGTTGACCACCATCAGGGACACAATTTAGTGAAGATTTTCTAAATCAATTAAAAGGAATCTAAGACCAAAATCGAGATCCCATTACCTGGTTCGGGTCACCCTTTAGTCTAACATTATCATCCTTAAGGTCCATAGTATCTTTGTACACATTAAAAAAGGGAAAAAATTGGCAACAACTTCATTGAATTTACTTCCAACCAAGGTTTTGGTAGGATCTTGTCTATTGAGGGTTTTGTTGAGGGTATTAGGAGGAAGAAGAAAAAGATTGATGATTTAGCAACAGATAATCCCTAAATACTAACTGAATGGTTTCCAACGAGTGTGGGTTTCGGGAGGGTGATGTCAAGGAAACGGGTTATGCAATGGATCTATGATGCGTATAAGGTTCCAATGAGGATAAATACATGATTTTGTTGGATTTCCATGGATACATCTGCACACGAGGAGTAGAAGACTCAATCCAGGGGTCGTCGTGATTTGAGAGATATGGGTGACCTCATGGGTTGAGGAAGGGGGAGCCATCACGATCATGAGGGGGTGCACCATCTATATCTAAGAGAAGGGGTGCTACCACGATCAGAGGCTGGGAAGCCATCAAGGTGGGATGGGTGGGGGTGGGGGTGGGGTTACCAAGGTTGGTGTGGGGAGGGGAGCGCTAGGTGGGAGTTTCAATTGATAAAGTATAAAGGAAAAAATTAGGTTTTCTTGGGAAATAATATTCATTAGGGGAAGGTATATAGTAAAACAAACAAAATTTGAGGGGATTATTTTAATCCCCTTATAGTTTTTTATTTATAGGGGGTTTAGAATAAACCCCTCTACATTTTTTTCACTAAATAACAGTTTTTTTTCCTTGGATAGAAACCTCACCCACACTTAAGAATCCATGCTATTCTCGGCATATCCCATCCCCACCAGTGATATACCAAACTCCGGGGCTCGAATGCGAACTGCAACCCAAGTGAGTAAAATCGCCCCCCTCCCCCCACCCAGGACTGTCGAGTCGTTAAATCCCCGATGGTACCAAATTAAAATGCAAGCACAACCAGCAAGAATCAAACATGGGATCTCAAGGATCCCACCCTCAACCCTCACCACTAGGCCACCCCCGGAGGGGGGGGGGTGTAGTGTTTGTGATCATAATTTTATATATAATTATAAATATGTGTGAAAGAATAAACAAAACTATACATGATTAAATATATATATATATATATATATATAATATTTATGTAAATATATATATTTATGGTTATATAAATCATATTTAAGAATATATAATATAATATTTATATATATATGTATGTATTAATATATATATATATATGTATTAATATATATATGATGAAAAATGTAAATGTATATAAATATATATAATTATAAATATATATGTATATTATAAACACACACTTATATAATTACAAATTTATATGCATGTTATAAATTTTATGTAATTGGGGGGCTTAGCTGAGTGGTAAAAATTTTCGTGGAACTATAGCAGGTATTGTAGCACTGTAGGAGAGTGGGTAATGTAGCAGGGCACTGCAATAGTGATATTATTCATAAAAAATGGTCTTTTATTCCATGAAATTGGGCCTTCAAACCAAACAAATATTGGGACTTTGGGTAACGTATTGAAATATATTTTGATCGATGGAGTGATGGTGCAAGGGTGGTCTCTACGAAGTCAGTTTTACACAGGATGGGTATTAGAACAGTGATCGAGAATTCTTGACAAAGACCGCACAGATCTATGTGTGGGACGATGATGGAAAAATGAGGACAATACCTCAGGGTGATAAGGATTTTCATCTGCAGAAAGGTGGGAGGAGTTGCAATTTAGGGCCTTTAGACCATTTCTCAAGGACTTTGTGCCTTTGGGACATATTTTGGGGCATTCGGGCCATGTAAGGGTTCCCTAAACCTAGTTAAAAGAACGGTTTATCCAGAAAATGAAATAAAAATGAAATCAATAATATATTATAAATTATATAATAGGTAAATAAATATATAAATTTAAATATTTACTATAATTAATGTATTTATATATTTATTTATATAGCTCATGTTACTATTTTTTATAATATATATATATATATATATTGTATTTATATAAATATATGTACTTATTGTTATATAAATCATATTTAAAAACATATAAATGTGTATATATAAATTAAATTATTCACGGTGACCTTTATCAGTGGTAAGAAAGTGTTGATAAAGGGAAGTCTTTATCATCGCTAAATAAAGTGTTGATAAAGGGTGATCATTATCGGTGCTAAAAAATACTGATATAAGGTTTAGCATTGATAAATGTTGCATTTATAAGTTATTTCAGTTATCACTGAAAAAATATAACCTTTATTAACATTTTTTATCACTAATATGGGATATAGTTAAATATATGAAAATCTATAGTGATGATGTCGAATGAATGTTTGGTATGACATTAACCTAGTGGTGAGTTGTGGACTATTGTGAGTTGGATGGTGCACCGCGTAGGGAGGAGCTATGGATGGATGGTGATGTGTGGCGTTAGGCTCAGATCCTTCATGATAAAGATCCCTCAAAGAAGAAGGAAGAATAAGGTGATACCTAGAAAACAGGGTGTGTGATGCTCGGGCAACATGAGTTTCAGACATCTGAACGAACCCCATTTTATTCACAATTTAAAAAATCAAATGAAAAATCTATTAAGTATAATTACAAGTAGTAGTAATAATAATAATTCGATGGTAATAATAATAATGTGTATAATAATCGAAACAGGAAAAGTCGAGAGTCTAAGGATTCTAGCCTCATTTTATAGAAAAGTGATAAAAAAATATAAAAGGATAGGGTCATACATGATTTGAATCTTCACCAAAGAATCATCCCAAGAAAAAACAAAAAATAGGTAAAAGGCCTTCAGTTAGGTACCCATGATAGGGGGTTAGCTAGGGGGTTAGGGGAATATGCTGGGAATAATTAGAATATGTTGGAGGAGGGGACCACGTTCTATTAGGGAAATACTTATATAAGGATTGAAGGAGTAGAGAAAAGGGGGAAAAGAATTCAATTTAGAGTTGGAAGTTGGCCTCTGGTTTTGGGCGAGTGGTCATGGGGGCCCTCGAGTATTCTTCTCCATCTCTCTCCATCTCTCTTCTTCCTCGTTTCTTCCATCCATTGTATGTGTCCGCTGCTGGTAATACAAAGGGATTATGTTCTGGGAGGACTGAGTCTTAACATTTGGTCTGACCTACCTATTCGCCTCGTCTGTTCTCCCTGAGTTTCACTGCATTTCTCCTTCATTTCTTTAGGATGAGCAACATATTGTGCATCTTCTACGGCAGGCTCCTCTTCTCTTATATGCAGTGCTCTGCTCTATTGTGCTCTTCGAAAGGGCGTGCACTGTGAGCCATGACGAATGAAGTCTGCCATCCATTTCAGCAGAAGATCTCTTCTAGTTTGTGAGAGGAAGCTTACACACGCTACTGTTCCTCGGTCGGCTCAAGTCCCACGTGCCGAGGCCTCCGGCCTCAATCGCACAGCCGTGAAGTGCCTCGAACGACCAGACGCACATTCTCTCCTCTTCCCTTTGTTTGACGATGACACCTTCTATCGGCTAACTCTCCATCAGCGGTCTCCGATGTAAGGGTTGGTGTCCAAAGAACCAACTATTTTGTACTTTGATTACATGAATGTTCACTTATTATATATTTTTCATTGTTCTGCATGACTATAATATAATAATGTCCTGGAATATTTTTTTCATTAATAAGGTCATGGAAGATCTCCGCTATGATGAGAACCTTGAAATGATATAACAATATTCTTAAATAAAGTTCTATGGTTGGATGACATGCTATGATAAGACACATAGTATACAGACCGTCATGTGCGAGTACTCGTAAGAAGACGAGACTCTCTCTCATGTAGTTCGCACTTGGTAATCTTCAAGATGGGAGATTATGAGAAAAGACCCACCAGTAGTAATTCTGCATGTCTTGGTGTCATCGGACATTACTATCTGTGAGCGTGTGTAATGGTCCTTAGACTGGAAGATTATCATTAACTCATGTCATGACTTAGCACTTAGATTTACTGATGAAAACCGTCATGCAGACAGTTGGCGGGAAGTAGGGTACGTTGGGTGCGTCACGAGTGACATGTTGTTAATGGATAATTCGAGGAAGGATTTGTCCCTTCCATTTATGGAAGTTTATATCTCGTCCCTTTGATTGAAATAGAACTGTCACATTAAATTCCATGGCCATGGTGTAAACAATGAGTTTATTTCAGGTAGTCAAAGAACGACGGATCAAGCATATAGGTTTATGACACTACCATGAAACCTGCTTGATGAGATATCGAGACAAAGGGATTAAATTACACAGTAAGCGTTCTTATGTGGTGATACATCAATGCGACGTCAACTTCTTTCTCTTGGGTGCCTTGACCCGTTGCTAGACAGTAATCTTGGACTTTAGGCAAGCCTGCCTAATGCCAACGAGAAAGAGGTCTAGAGGGTCACACACTAAGTGTATTCAAGTATCTCAAGTAGAATAAAGATTATTCTTGTACGTGGTTTAATAATTATTCAAGGAATCCTAAATTTTTTTAATGATGGAGGAAGAATAAAATAAAACAAGTACACGCCGTGTATCAATGATTACACGCCGTGTAGTTTTATTTTGAAAACAAGCACACGCCGTGTATTATTAAATGTACACGCCATTTTGTTTTCATTTTGGAAAATAAATGAATAAATGAAAACAAGATATACACGTCGTGTACATTGAATGTACACATCGTGTAGTTTTCAATGAAAAAAAAGTACACGCCATGTATTTATTAATACACGCCGTGTAGTTTTTCCAGTCGGTATTTTGAGGAAATATTGTTTTATTAAATGATATTTATTATAATCAGTGTGAGCGCATGTCAAGGAATTAATTATTCGACATGGGGGGTTTTCAATAAGAGTTAATGAAATAAATGAAACGCGTAACACGTTTATTTATTGTCATAACTCTACAACCTAAAACTCGATTATAAATATCCTCACAACCCCAACTCATTTTGAACACAATAGTTTCATTGTGCACAACAATTCTGGAGAATTATTTCAAGGCCGAAAGAACCTCTTCCTCCAAGAACACTCTCAAGACCGAGAGAGATCCTCTTCCATTGGATCAAGACGATCTAAGGTGGACAACGCAAGCAAAGGTTTCTCCATGCTAGCACCTAGAGACTCCTTTGGTGACGTCCCGAGATATGAGGTACATGTGTGGATCACCGCTAGAGGAAGTCTACACTTGGCTTCTGTGACGCAATGACGAATCACATCAGAACGTGATCAAGAACATCAATGAAGAAAGAACGCCCAAAAGGTATTTCTTTTTCAATTGATTAAATTAATTATAATCAACCTATAACAATCCTACTTTTTGGTTCCGGGACTTTCCTTTTCTTTGTCCATTTCTGTGATTCGATCCATGGAGACTGGCTTTTATCGTCGTATTGATCCCAGATTGATCATTGTTAATGACAAAAAGCCAAGTGGGCACATCCACCCACGCGCTTCCACTGCGCCTGGAACCTTCAAATGGTATCAGAGGGAGGTTACAACGTCGATTATAATTATTTAATTTTCGTTGATAATTTACGCATTTATATTTGATTCAATTCGAAATAAATCGTTCTATAAATCTGAATAAACGAGATCTATTCTTCCTCCTTCGTTTCTCGATTCATATCATAGAAACGACCTTTTAATTTTAATTTTGATTAAAATAAAAACGAGGAACTCATCTGGAGGAGCCGCTCTTTATGTCTGTACAACACGGGAGTACACGACGTGTAATGAAAACTACACGTCGTGTACTTAGGTTCAACGAACCGGCACTGGTCCGCCAAACCACACCGTGTGAATTGAGTATTCCTAAGTATTGATTATGTCATGTTGACCAGAAATGAACGGTGTGTGGAAAATAGGAATACACGGCATGTATGTTGGAGCAACACGCCGTGTAGCCTGATCCAGCCCAAGTGAAACCATGTACAAAGGAGAAGTCTTGTACTGCATACACAGGATTTCCAAGCCGATTACCGCATAACAAGGAAGTACACGCCGTGTATGGTTTCATTTAAATTTATTTAAATTTGTTGGCTTGCGAGCCTTCTTCCAATAAAATGTAGGGCCTGCGTGCCCATGGTTTCTTTAATGTAAACCCATGTAATAGAGGATCTCCCAAGCCAGAGGAGATGGTTCAAAACCCAAAGCTGAGGTGAAACCAACCCAAGAAGATACAAAGATGGACAGGTGGGAGCTGCAAAACACAAACCATCGGTTCAAGGTGTTTTTCCCTAGGTCAGGGTTATCTTATCAAACCTCTAGATAAGCTAACCAATAGAAGCTCATGATCATACCATCTTATTTTATTTCTGTCTGATTGCATGGTTTATTTATTATGTATGTGTTGTCGTGATCACATAATTAATGAAATAAACAAGCATGCAAAGATGGAATAAAATAAAAACCAAACTATGCGTAAACATTATCGGAACATGGTTAATCACTTAAGCAAACAGCACTTAATATTAACAAGCATGTGATAATGTGAAACTACGCATAAAGATTAAAATCCATCAATACCATATTAAGTCAGACCAAGCCTTCCGTTACTTGATTAAGGCCAAGACTCAATAAAACTATGTGTTTGACCAACCCTTGTTGGGACACTTACTTTTATAAAGGAATCCCTTATGAAAATTTTCGAGTTGACTTAACCATATTACATCAAGAGAATTAGCCCTTTCTAGACTTGATGTAATATTGGAGGCAAGAGTTGATGAAATCCAATTCAGGATTTCAGGATTGGGGAGTCCACTCAACAGATCAAGGAACTGTAAGCTCACAGTTGGCAAAGACCTACCTACCTAAATACCTTCAAATAGCTTGACCAACCCTTGTTGGGGTTATGCGAAGGGGAATATGGATCCTTACCACTAGAATGTGAAAGCAACTGGACATTCCGAGTTCAATGGTGAGGGCCATTGGGACTTGATAAAATAGTGGGAGACTTAATAAAATTTATTATTTCTCATAAAATGTAATCAAGAAAGTACTAATAAATCTGCTCTTTTAAATTGTAGAATCAAGATGACAAACTCGTCAACCACATTTTCTCTGTGATCAATACTGGACAAAGAAAATATCCTCACCAGCAGTAACTTTTAGGAATGGTTTAGGTGCCTTCAGGTTGTCCTATGACATGAACGAAAGTATTACGTGCTGGAGTCCTCACTTCCTGATCCTCCTACCCAAGGGGAAAGTGATGAAGATTTCCTAGTCTATGATCAACATTTGAGTGATGCACTCGACGTTCAATGTTTGAAGCTATCATCAATGTCAAGTGATCTCATGAAGTCTCATGAGGACATGGATGCCTATAGCATGCTCGAGCACCTCCGTGGTCTATACTAGGAGAGAGAAAGACAGGAAAGGTTTGAGATCTCCAAGGCTCTATTCCAGAGCAATCTTGGAGAGGGTGCCTCAGCTGGGCCTCATGTAGTCAAGCTCATTGGCTACATTGAGTGCTTGGAGGTTCTAGGGTTTAAACTCCCCAAAGAATTGGGTACCGATCTCATTCTCACATCACTTCCCCAAAGCTTCTCAAACTTTGTTGTGAACTTCAACATGAACAACATTGAGAAGTCTATGTCTGATCTTCTTATCCTTATTCGCCAAGGGGAAAATGACATGAAGCGTGAAAATCCTTCTGTCCTCATGGTGAATAAAAGGAAAGGGAAGGCAAATAGCTTTAAGCCCAAAGCTTCTTCAAGGCCTTACAAGAAAAGGAAGATCAAAGGGGAGGCAAGGGAATAGGATGATGTTTGTTTCGCATGTGGTAAGAAGGGCCACTGGAAGAAAAACTGCACCCATCCAAGGAAGAAAGGGGAAGCTTCAGGTGCGTTTGTTATCGAATGCAATCTATCTGTTTCTAATAATTGGGTATTAGATACTGCATGTGGTGCTCACATATGTATCCAAATACAGGAACCAAGTAGATTCAGGAAGATTAATCGAGGGGAAGTGGATCTACGAGCAGCCAACGGAGCCAGACTTGTTGTTGTAGCTGTCGGGGACTACCACCTCACATTGCCAACTGGAATGATCTTGGTGTTAAAGGGTTGTTATTATGTGCCTTCTGTTACTAAAAACATTATTTTAGTATCCAGATTAGATACTGATGGATTCATATTCAAGTTTGGAAATGAATTTTGCTACTTTTATAAAGATAACATTTTTTTTGGTAGGGCACATTTATATAACGGCCTTTATGTGTTAGACTACACAAACCAAGTAATGGCAATCGATGACAAAGTAAATTCACATGAATCATACCACACCCAACTTTGGCATCACCGGCTAGGTCATGTCAATGAGAAACATTTGAAAAAATTACATCAAGATGGGTATTTAGATTCCTTCAAACTAAAATCACTTGGTGTATATCATGCGTGTCTACATGGCAAAATAACCAAATCCCCATTTAGTGGGAAAGGCGAAAGAGATATAGAGCTTCTAGAATTAGTTCACACAGATGTGTGTGGACCATTTCTAGTTGAAGAAAGGGGTGGGTTCTCGTACTTCATAACTTTTACTTATGATTCTAGTAGATATGGATATATCTACTTAATGAGGTATAAGTCAGATTCTTTTGATCGGTTCAAAGAATACAAGAATGAAGTTGAGAACCAGCTTGGTAAGAAGATTAAGAAACTCCTCTCAGACAGAGGAGGAGAATATATTAATCAGGACTTCATTGATTTCTTACGGGAGTTTGGGATTCTATCTCAACTCACTTCTCCTTACACACCTCAGTGGAATGGTGTAAGTGAAAGGAGGAACCACACCCTATTGGACATGGTGAGATCAATGATAAGTCATGCAAGTCTTCCATTATCCTTTTGGGGATATGCATTACAAACAGCAGCACACATACTAAACCAAGTACCAACTAAATCGATAAATGGTATTCCATACGAGTTATCGAGTGGACGCAAATCCATGTTATCGAATTTACATGTATGGGGTAGTGAAGAATTTGTTAAGGCCTCTTCAGGTAACAAACTTGCACCCCGAGACACAAAGTGTATCTTTATAGGATATCCCAAGGAAACAAGGGGGTATTACATATACAACCCCCCAGACAAAAAGGTTACAGTGGAAAGACACGCCATATTCCTTGAGAGGGAGCACATATCCAAAAGAGATAGTGGGAGCGAGATAGACTTCGATGAAGTCAAGGCTCAAGATACACAGGAGTTGGTACAAGAACAGATTCCACAAAGCCCCGTGGAAGAACAATCTGTTCCAGAGACACAAGAACTGCGTAGGAGCATGAGAGAGGTGAGAGAACCAGAACGATATGGTTTTCTTGTCACCAAGGATGTTGACTCATTATTGGTTGACAATGATGATCCTCTTACCTACAAGGAATTAGTTGAAGGAAGAGACGTTGCCAAGTAGAAAGAAGCCATGAATTCTGAAATGGATTTCATGTACCAAAACCAAGTCTGGATTTTGGTAGATCCTCCAGTTGATGTAAAGCCTATTGGTAATAAATGGGTAATCAAGAAGAAACTGGACATTGAGGGGAAAGTCAGCACCTATAAGGCACAACTGGTTGCAAAAGGTTTTAGACAACATCAAGGAATTGAATATGATGAAACTTTTTCACTGGTTGCGATGCTAAAATCCATCAAAATCCTATTGTCCATTGCCTCTTACCATGAATTTGAAATTTGGAAAATGGATGTCAAAACAACATTCCTTAATGGGAACCTACAGGAAGATGTCTACATGACACAACCTGAAGGGTTTGTGACTCCAAAGGATGCCAACAAGGTATGCAAGTTGCAGAAATCCATTTATGGATTAAAGAAAGCATCAAGGTCATGGAACATTCGTTTTGATGAAGCTGTAACGGAATTTGGATTTGTTAAGAATGAATCTTAGCCTTGTGTCTACAAGAGGTTTTGTGGAAGTGCAATCGTTTTTCTAATAGTATATGTTGATGACATATTACTAATTGGAAATGAAATACTTGTCTTACAGTCAGTTAAGGCATGGTTGCATAAATGTTTCTCCATGAAAGACTTGGGCGAGGCAACATATATTCTTGGGATCAAGATCCATCGTGATAGATCCACGAGAATGCTGGGCCTGAGTTAAAGTACATACATTGACAAGATACTGAAGAGATTCAGTATGGAACATTCCAAGAGGGGATTGTTTCCAGTGTCACATGGCATTCATCTTTCCAATAAATTGTGTCCTCAGAAACATGAGGAAAGAAAGAGAATGACAAGGATCCCTTACGCATCCGCGATTGGGTCAGTCATGTATGCTATGCTATGTACGAGGCTAGATGTTGCTTACACATTAAGTGCGGTAGGTAGATATCAAGCTGATCCAGGAGACCGCCATTAGATGGCAGTCAAGACTACCCTTAAGTATCTGAGGCATACTAAGGATATGTTCCTGGTTTATGGAGGAGATGAGGAACTATTCATCAGAGGACATGTAGATTCTAGTTTCCAGACTGATCAAGATGACATGAAGTCGCAGACTGGATACATCTTCAGTTTGAATGGAGGTGTAGTGAGCTGGAAGAGCTCAAAGCAAAGTGTGGTGGTAGATTCTACAGCGGAGTCCGAGTATATCGTAGCTTCTGAGGTAGCTAAAGAAGTAGTATGGATGCGAAGCTTAGTCTAAGAGTAGGATGTAGTACCGAGCAGTAAAGATCCTATCACACTCTATTGTGATAATACAGCAGTGGTGGCACTTGCAAAAGAGCCAAGGTCACATCTGCGGACAAAGCACATACATTGGAAGTATCATCTCTTGAGGGATTTTTCTCAAAGAGATGAAGTTGTAGTGAGCAGTATTTCCACGGAAGACAACATGGCGGACCCCTTGACTAAAGCCTTGACTCAACAAAAACATGATCATCATGTGAGGTCTAGCGGACTAAAAGTTGTAGGCAGTTGGCTCTAGTCCAAGTGGGAGTTTTTAAGGGTTGGTGTCCTAAGAACCAACTGTTTTGTACTTTGATTACATGAATGTTCACTTATTATATATTGTTCATTGTTCTGCATGACTATAATATAATAATGTCCTAGAATATTTGTTGCATTAATAAGGTCATGGCAGATCCCCGCTATGATGAGAACCTTGAAATGCTATAAAAATATTCTTAAATAAAGTTTCGCGGTTGGATGACATACTATGATAGGACACATAGTATACAAACCGTCATGTGCGAGTACTCGTAAGAAGACGAGACTCTCTCTCATGGAGTTCGCACTTGGTAATCTCCAAGATGGGAGATTATGAGAAAAGACCAGCCAGTAGTAATTCCGCATGTCTTGGTGTCATCGGACATTACTATCTGGGAGCGTGTGTAATGGTCCTTAGACTAGCAGATTATCATTAACTCATGTCATGACTCATGCACTTAGATTTACTGACGAAAACCGTCATGCAGGTAGTTGGCAGGAAGTAGGGTACGTTGGGTGCGTCACGAGTGACATGTTGTTAATGGATAAGTCGAGGAAGGATTTGTCCCTTCCATTTATGGAAGTTGATATCTCGGACCTTTGATTGAAATAGAACTGTCACATTAAATTCCATGGCCATGGTGTAAATGACGAGTTTATTTCAGGTAGTCAAAGAACGACGGATCAAGCATATAGGTTTATGACACTACCATGAAACCTGCTTGATGAGATATCAAGAAAAAGGGATTAAATTACACAGTAAGCATTTGTATGTGGTGATACGTCAATGCGGCGTCAACTTCTTTCTCTTGGGTGCCTTGACCCGTTGCTAGAAAATAATCTTGTACTTTAGGCAAGTCAGCCTAATGTCAATGAGAAAGAGGCCTAGAGGGTCACACACTAAGTGTATTAAAGTATCTCAAGTAGAATAAAGATTATTCTCATACGTGGTTTAATAATTATTCAAGGAAGCCTAAATTATTTTAATGATGGAGGAAGAATAAAATAAAACAAGTACACTCCGGGTATCAATGATTACACACCGTGTAGTTTTATTTTGAAAACAAGTACACGTCGTGTATTATTAAATGTACACGTCATGTAGTTTTCATTTTGGAAAGGAAATGAATAAATGAAAACAAGATATACACAGTGTGTACATTGAATGAACACACCATGTAGTTTTCAATGAAAAACAAGTACACTTCGTGTATTTATTAATACACACCGTGTAGTTTTTCCAGTTGGGATTTTGAGGAAATATCGCTTTATTAAATGATATTTATTATAATCAGTGTGAGCGCATGTCAATGAATTAATTATTAGACATGGGGGGTTTTCAATAAGAGTTAATGAAATAAATGAAACGCGTAACACGTTTATTTATTGTCATAACTCTACAACCTCAAACTCGATTATAAATATCCTCACAACCCCAACTCATTTCGAACACAAGAGAATCATTGTGCACAACAATTATGGAGAATTCTTTCAAGGCCGAAAGAACCTCTTCCTCCAAGAACGCTCTCAAGACCGAGAGAGATCCTCTTCCATCAGATCAAGATGATCTAAGGCGGACAACGCAAGAAAAGGTTTCTCCATGCTAGCACCCGGAGACTCCTTTGGCGACGTCCTGAGATATGAGGTACACATGTGGATCACCGATAGAGGAAGTCTACACATGGATTCTGTGATGCAACGAAGAATCACATCGGAACATGATCAAGAACATCAATGAAGAAAGAACACCCTAAAGGTATTTCTTTTTCAATTGATTAAATTAATTATAATCAACTTGTAACGATCCTACTTTGTGGTTCCGGGACTTTCATTTTCTTTGTCCATTTCTGTGATTCGATCCATGGAGACTGGAATTTATCGTCGTATTGATCCTGGATTGATCATTGTTAATGACAAAAAGCGAAGTGGGCACATCCACCCATGCACTTCTCCTGCGCCTGGAACCTTCATCCGACTCACCTGTACAACACCCAACCAACTCCAGGATCATCCATGGGAGAAAACACGTCCAATCGACTCTTTTTTTTAGGGTGGGCATACATTGTCCGTTTACACAGACACTGAGCTCAGTTGGGGGTGGCTTTTGACGCCCTCGCTGCAACGTCTTTTGGAGGAATAGGCGCATCACCGACTCGTTTTTCCTCGGTGAAAGTTTTGGCCGGACCACGTCTGACGGTACACGCATAGCCTGGTGACGTGTACAGTGGCACGTGACCTGTTACGCTCTCTGGGGGTGAAGCGGACCACCAGTAATGTGTTTCACTTTCCTACCTCAGAAGGGACACATAACAAAAAAAAAGAGAAAAAAAGAAAAGAAAATGAGTCAGAGGTTGTGCCCTGCGCCTCCAGTTTTGCAGTAGGGGACACACCACAAAAATATTTTTGGAAGGGGGCGTGACTGGATTTTCGGTTGACAGAGGAAAACACTTCCAATGAAGGTGCGATTGGACATCACGGAACATTGCATAGGGCGTGTGGAAGGTGCGTTGGCAAAATTGATTTCATCGGTTGGGGAGATAACCATGATGCTTGACACCTTGAAGCAATGCCAACAACACCGGGACCAAGAAGCATTAGATCATGCAACATTTCGTAAGTATTTCATTGCAAAAATATGTCACTCAGGGAAGCAATCATTTTTGGATGGCGGGCAGCTTTCCCTCGTCCCAAAGGAGTTGTTGGTGTTTGATGGGAAGGATCCTCAGGGCTGGATCACATGAACATAATGGTATTTCTTTATCCATCGAACTACGGAGGAATCAAAGATTCTTCTTGCTCAGGTATCTATGACAGGAATTGTGACATACTGGTGTAACGTGGTGTTGAAGTCTACCAAGATGTATTATGATCCAGGTTCAAAGATGAATTAATGGAGATATTCTATGAAACGGAGTTTCAAAATCCTTTCGTGGAGTCGAAAGTTCCCACTAGTGACATGCTACCACCAGAAATCATCATGGAATCAGCCTGGGTGTCAATCAGTGTCAAACAAATAGGAAATCAAAATTAGACACGAATAAGTTCGATTCCAAATTCATCAACTTCATGATTTTCAAAAGAATAGGAGCATGAGAAATCACTTGCTCAAGAGTTTGTGTTGCTTGTGGCATATATTACAGCGCCTGGCACAATTGCGGCACAAGGGCGCGCCATGGGGGCTCCGACTGGACTCGCAGCGACGGTAGACTTGTCTCTCGCCTACGGCGCAGGACATCTGGCAGCTGGGGAACTGCACCACCAGGAGGCGGGGCACTACAAGGGGACGAGCTGGTCGTACACACCCCTCTTTCAGATATTGGGAGCAAGGGGGCCTCCAAAGCAATGGCGCCAACGGTGGTGTCTAGTGCTGTGCAGGTGAAGGGATACGCCATGAGGGTGGCAACACATTCGCTCGACCACATTGATAGTCTAGTGATTTTGGTGAGGACCATTGAGAGTTGTAGTAAGACCATGGTGACTTGCGAACCATCACACCGAAAGGCACAACATCACAAACCACTAACAAACTTTCTATGACCTGCTCATCGACAGCTACTACACCAAAACCTCACCCCCTGTCTCATCTTGAGGACAAGGTGATTTTCAAGGGTGGGGTAGTGTTAGGTACCCAGGATAGTGGGTTAGCCAAGGGGGTTGGGGGAGTATTCTGGGAATAATTAGAATATGTAACACCCCGCCCCTACCTCATTGGCTTGAGGAGGAGGTGAGGTCTACTTGGCCTTAAGCGACGTTCCCAAGACGCTAAAGGCTAGAAATAAATGCCGAGGGCTTCAAGATCAAGTTGGGGAACGATTTTCCCTTAAGACAAAACCAACCAAACCATCCACTAACAGCCACTATATGATGCATGTCAATTAAACATTCAAACATGTATTCTCAAAGGACAACCAAGTTGTTCCACAATACATCCCAAAACCAATACAACTAGACATGTACACACCACATCAGAGTACAAGCGGAAACCAAACAACAAACACTACGAGCCATGACACCACCACAGCTCCACACCAAGCTCCAAGCTCCAAGCTCCACCAAGGAATCAAAATGCTCCACTAAAGGAGGGTGATTCCTTATATTTGCCCATGTCACGATACACAACATCTGCAAAGACACCAAGGTGCCAAAGCAGGGGGTGAGTACTAAAACTCAGTAGGTTTTCCCCAAATGACTTCCCTACACACGCCACTAGGATAAAACCGTTAGCACATTTATATAAAATATTTTATATAAATTAAATCACAAGTGAAATGATTTTCATAAGCCGAACATGCCCTTACCAAGCCATCACACCCAAACCAAGCAACCAAGGGAAGCCAACCAAACATGCCTCAATCCATTTCATCCTTTACACACTAGCACAACAATTTCCAACTCGCAAATCCATGCACAACAAACAACTAAAACAATGGGACTTCCGCCTAACCCGTTCATCCATTCACACCAAAACAATCAAACTAGTGGGACTTCCGCCCAACCCGTTCACCCATTCACAACTAGCGGTACTTCCCGACCACTACTCATATGGTGGTTCTTCTGGCCACTTTCCATCCCCTTTTTATAGTAAGACTTCCCTCCCACTTCCATACAACATTTCAATCAAACTAAACCAAGCATAAACCCACCAAGGTCACAACAACATGCAATCAACCAATTCCATTGCATATTAATCCACTTCAATAAATCACCCATTTATTGAAAACCATTTTCCATGCCAAACAACATTTCAAAAAAACAACCCTTTTATTGAAAACCCTTTCCATCAATCATTTTCACAAATCAACCATATCATCCCATTTTAAAATCTCCATTTTAAAATCCACAAGAATAACATTTCACCATAAAACACCCTTTTTCCCAAAAATCCCCAAAACATCACCCAAGGGATTTCCAACCAATTTCGCATAACAATTCACAATTAATTTTCAGCACAACAATTAATTGTAACAAGGAACCACTAGTTCTAACCAAGTGCAGTCAAGAGAGAAGCCACCTACCTTTAGGGTTCCCGAGAAATCGACCCACGAACAACCACGCCTCAAATCCGGCGAACGCACCACCAAAACCTCTCTAGATCCCCTTCCCTAACATTCACAAGTCTTCAAAACATCATCCAAGGAAACCAAAACCCTAGATCTACACACAAAAAGTGTAGATCTAGAAAACCAGGAAATAGGGAAGATCATATCTAGAGGAAAACACAAAGAAACCATAAGAGAAGACTTACCCGGGAGCAATCACCTTAAAAAGACCAAGAACCCTCTTCAAAATGCTTCCAAAATGAGTTGGAAAGCTCCTCCACCCCCTGAGAACCGAAGAACCCGAGTGATCCACGATTGGGAGGAAGTTTGGAGTGAAATAGGTTAAGCCCGAGGGTGCCCGAAACTTATAACCCTATTTTTAAGTGGTCGCATGGTTAGCCCGCACGGTTTGGAAAACCGTGCGCACGCTACTGCCTCAGGAGCAAGGGTCTGCACGGTTGCCTCACATGGTTTGGAAAACCGTGCGCAGGTCGTGCGAAGCCTACTGTCTCCCCTGCATGGTTTCCTGGAGAATCCGCACGGTTTCCACTAACCGTGCTCAAACCGTGCACCCCTTTAAAAGCCTCAAAACTCATTCAAAACCATTCCAAACTCTCCCAACCTCTTCCCAACTCATCCCATGCACTTTAAACGCATAAAAATGCATAAAAAAAGGCCACATACCTCAAAATGAGGGTAATACATTCTCCCCACCATTGGAATTTCCGTCCTCGGAAAGTAGTGAACCTGCCCTTTGCCGAAAGAGCTCGGGCCACTGCTCGACCATCTCTTTCTCCCACTCCCAAGTCTCCTCTTGAATCTGACCATGTTGCCACAAAACACGAACTAGACCGATGCTTTTACCACGCAAGACTTTCTCTTTCCTATCCACAACCCGCACCGGCACGTGCACCAACGAAGCATCCAGTTATAGCTCAACATGATCCCATCGAATCACATGGTCACGATCCGGTTGATACTTTTTCAACTGCGACACATGAAACACATTGTGCACCACACTGAACCTAGGTGGAAAAGACAAACGATAAGACACCTCACCAACCCGCTCAAGAATCTCAAAAGGTCCAATATACCTTGGAGATAACTTTCCCTACTTCCCAAACTGACGATGTCCCAACCTAGGAGAGATCCTCAAGAACACATGATCACTCACCTCGAACGACAACGGCCGTCGACAATGATCCGCATATGATTTCTGAAAACTCTGAGCTGTCTCCATTCTCTTCCTGATCAACTTGATCTTCTCCGTAGTCTCCTGGACAAGGCTCGGTCCAACCATCGAGGACTCACCTATTTCCACCCAACATAGTGGAGAACGACATGTCTGCCCATACAACGCTTCAAACGGATCCATCTGTATGGATGCGTGATAACTGCTATTGTATGAGAACTCAACAAACGACAAGTGATCCTCCCATGAGCCACCAAAATCCATGACACAAGCCCGCAATATATCCTCCAGAGTTTGTATCGTCCTCTCGGATTGACCATCCATCTGAGGGTGATACGCTGTGCTCATAGCCAACTGTGTCCCAAGGGCTTGTTGTAAGGATTTCCAGAAACGAGATGTAAACCTCAGATATCTATCTGATACAATCGAAACTGGAACACCATGCCTCTTTACCACCTCCTGGATATAGATTTTGGACAGATCCTCCACCGTATGAGATTCACGAATCGGGATGAAATGGGCCGACTTCGTTAGCTGATCCACTATCACCCAAATGGCATCGTGCTTTCTGACCGTTCTTGGGAGACCTATGACAAAATCCATCGCTATATGCTCCCACTTCCAAACAGGGATTGTTAAATACTGCAACATCCCCGCTGGCCTCTGATGCTCTGCCTTGACTTGCTGGCAAGTCAAGCATCTCGAAACAAACTTAGCCACTCTTCTTTTCATGCCAGCCCACCAGAACTGCGCTTTCAATGCTTTATACATTTTCTAAATTCCAGGATGAATAGCCCACCTAGAATGATGATACGCCCTGAGAAGATCCTCCTGACAAGCAACTGGTACAACAATCTGATTTCGAAAACACAAAACTGAATCTCCATTCAGTTGCCAACCCTCAATGGTCTCCCCACCATTGAGTCTCGACCCCATGGTCACACACTCAGAATCAGATATTTGTGCCTCTATAACTAGGCCATCCAAGTTAGGAATCAACAAAACTGGAAAGAAGACCGCTCTATCACCCTGGTCCTCATATTCCAACCGCATATCAGCTATAACCGACATCAACTACCACTGGTCTGATGCCTATTTCACCACCTGAGCATATGATTTTATACTTAATGCATCTGCCACCGAATTTCCCTTACCCGGTGTGTACATCAAGTCAAAATCAAACATCTGGAGATATTCCATCCATCTCCTTTACCTCAAGTTCAAATCCCTTTGTGATAAAATTTGTTTCAAGCTCTTATGATCTGTATATACTGTGAATTTCTCACCAAAGAGATAATGACGCCACACTTTCAAAGCATGGACCACTGCTGCTAACTCCAAATCATGAGTTGGGTAGTTCTTCTCATGCACCCTCAACTGTCGTGAGTCATACGCAACCACATGATTCCCTTGCATGAGAACACACCCCAACCCTGATCCTGATGCATCACAATACACCACGTACCCTTTTCCTAGTTCTAGAAAAACCAAGATTGGTGCTGATGTAAGGCGACCCTTTATCTCTTCGAAACACTGTTGACACTGTTCATTCCACTGGAATGGAACATCCTTTCTTGTCAAAGCTATCATCGGCGAAGCCAAACGTGAAAAATCACGAACAAAATACCGATAATACCCAGCTAGACCAAGAAAACTCTGTATCTCAAACACATTCTTTGGCGGTTGCCACGAGACAACAGTCTCTATCTTTTCTGGATCCACTGAAACACCTCTTTCAGAAATCACATGTCCAAGAAAACAAACTTCCTGTATCCAAAAGTCACACTTTGACAATTTGTCATACAACCAATGATCCCTCAAGATCCCCAGCATTGTCGCCAAGTGCTGCTCATGCTCCACCCTTGTCTTTGAATAAACCAGAATATCGTCTACAAACATCACTACAAATAAATCCAGATATCTCTGAAATATCTGATTCATTAATGCCATAAACATCGCTGGCGCATTCGTTAGACCAAAGGGCATAACCACATATTCATAATGGCCATATCTACTTCTAAAAGCTGTTTTAGGAATATCCTCCTTCCTCACCCGCAATTGATGATATCCCGACCTCAGGTCGATCTTGGAGAACCACTAGGCTCCCCTCAACTGGTCGAACAAATCATCAATTCATGGAAGTGGATATCTATTCTTTATCGTAACTTGGTTAAGTCTACGATAATCAGCACATAGCCTCAAAGTTCCATCCGCCTTTTTCATAAACAACACCGATGCTGCCCACAGAGACGTGCTAGGCCGGATAAACCCTTTGTTTTCTAACTCTTCCAACTGGATTTTCAATTCCCGTAATTCAGCTGGTGTCATCCGATAAGACGGAAGTGAGATAGGACTGGTCCCCGGAAGAAGATCAATCATAAACTCCACTTCTCTTACGGGAGGTAACCCAGAGAATACTTCAGGAAAAACATCCATGAACTGATCCACCACTGTCGGAGGAACACTCTGCTCAACACCCTCTACCGATTCCAACGACAAAATCATCAACTGATATGATAACGTATCCACTCCTAGTGCCAAAAAACCTGTTGCACCCTGCCTTTCATGCTTCTCTCCTCTAAAGAGATGTCTAACGCCATCGTGTGTTGTAAAATCCATTGTACGCGCATTACAGTCGATGTGGGACTTAAACGCCACTAGTCAATTCGTTCCCAGGATTACATCATACCCATATATCTCAAGCACTGAGAAATTACAGGTTATCTCAACCTCGCCCACAACAATACAACATGCTCTACACAAGAAGGCTCGACACTCTCTTCGACCCAGAGGAGTTTGAAGTTTCAAAACCAAGGGCATCATTTCTACCCTTAAACCCAGTAAATCAACCACACGTGCAGCAATAAAAGAGTGTGAAGCACCCATATCAAACAACACTTGCATTAAGGTAGAATTTGAAAGAATAGTACCTTGCACCGTGGATGGTCCCGACTGATCATCCACCACAACCTGCTCAGCTCTAAACACATGTTTTCTTGCCACACTCTACTCTTTATTGCTCTGTTGAGGCATCGTGGTATTCTGAGAATCACCATGACCCACTTTACTCTGCTGATGAGGGGTATGTTGTTGTCCCCGTCCCGTCGAAGCATACGACGTCTGCGATCCCTGAGGAGTGTCACGCGCACCCGACCTTGGAGCATTCCGTCAATAACGTTGCAGATGCCCCATCTGCTTACAATTATGACATGCTCGAGGTTGTGTCATACAATCCCACTTGATGTGGCTCGTAGAACCAAACTGAAAACATCCCGGCTTGCTCTGGGGATTCAGAGGAAGATTTACCGATCCTGCCGTCAGATTATATGCCTTATTCCCACCCTGGGAATAAGTTTCCCTCCTTCTCTTGAACCCAGTGTTAGAGTTCTCACTATTCCCCATGGGTACCACCATGCTTCCCCCACCCGGAGCTCCCAACAGATCACGCTCATCCACCGAGGCTCTATTCACCATCTCTGTGTAATCATCTATACACAACACCGCTATCTTTGAATGGATTTCTTGCCTTAACCTTGCTTCAAAGATACTTGCCTTCAACGACGTGCTACCCGCCACCTCGGGTGCAAACCGCACTAAGTTCATAAACTTAGCTGCATACTCCGTCACAGACATAAGCTCTTGCTTCAAACTGAAGAAATCAGTCGTGTGCTAAATCCTAAACGTATGTGGGTAGAATTGTTTGTTAAAAAATTCCTCAAAGCCTTCCCACATCATACCCCGGTCCGTCCCCGCTTGGACTACCAACTCCCACCACTGAAGAGCAAGATCTTCCAACATATACGTGGCCAACTTCACTTTTAACTCTACCGGAGTTCCCAAGAACGCGAAGATCCTGTTCACTCTATTCAACCATGATTTTGCCCTCTCTGGCTCTGAATCACCCCTGAAGATGGGTGGATTCTGCTTTTGAAACTAAACTGCATGATCCATATGCCTTGGTTCATCCACTTTGTTTCCACTTTCCACAGCTTGGAAAGCTTGCACTATGCTTTGCACTAGCTGCTGGTTCACCTGAGGCTCAGGTGCTACCACATTCTCAGCAGCCTCCTCTAGTTGGTCTCTACGACGCCTACCCGGTGTCATTTCTATAAACAAAAAACAAACAACCATGAGTCTCACTTCTGTAGACATCACGAAATCCCTTTTCAAATCACATTACACAACACTTTCACAACAAGGCTTTCCAGAAGTTCACATTTCCCATGTTTCACCATTTTCAAAATATCAAATTTATTCACATTACAGTTTCACACAAAAACCATTTTTCAATTCATCCCATAGATCATTATACCCCAATGAAATATGCATCCTAGTGGGAAGTCATTTCTACCATGCATGCATGCTCATCTCATTGGCTACACCCACGACCATGAGATTTCCAATGCCTATAAGTGTCTCCAAAACACTTATGTACCCAACTCCCTGGTAACTTGAATTTCAGCATAAAAGGGTTAGCTACGTACTTTTATACTATACATTCCAAGTTCCGACAATCCTATACCTTGCTACCATCCCGACTCAAGGAATGTAACAGAACGAATGTCAACACCAAATCTGAGAATCAACTCCAAAGGACCGAACAAACTGATACCACTTGTAACACCCCGCCCCTACCTCATTGGCTTGAGGAGGCGGTGAGGGCTAATTGGCCTTAAGCGACGTTCCGAAGACGCCAAAGGCTGGAAATAAATGTCGAGGGCTTCACGATCAAGTTGGGGAACGATTTTCCCTTAAGACAAAACCAACCAAACCATCCATTAACAGCCACTATATGATGCATGTCAATTAAACATTCAAACATGGATTCTCAAAGGACAACCAAGTTGTTCCACAATACATCCCAAAACCAATACAACTAGACATGTCCACACCACATCAGAGTACAAGCGGAAACCAAACAACAAACACTACGAGCCATGACACCACCACAGCTCCACACCAAGCTCCAAGATCCAAGCTCAACCAAGGAATCACAATGCTCCACTAAAGGAGGGTGATGCCTTACCTTTTCCTACGTCATGATACACAACATCTGCAAAGACACCAATGTGCCAAAGCAGGGGGTGAGTACTAAAACTCGGTAGGTTTTCCCTAAATGACTTCCCAACACACGGCACTAGGATAAAACCGTTAGCACATTTATATAAAATAATTTATATAAATTAAATCACAAGTGCAACCATTTTCATAAGCCAAACATACCCTTACCAAGCCATCACACCCAAACCAAGCAACCAAGGGAAGCCAACCAAACATGCCTCAAGCCATTTCATACTTTACACACTAGCACAACAATTTCCAACTTGCAAAGTCATGCACAACAAACAACCAAACGGTGGGACTTCCGCCCAACCCGTTCACCCAATCACAACTAGCGGTACTTCCCGACCACTACTCATATGGTGGTTCTTCCGACCACTATCCATCCCCTTTTTATAGTGAGACTTCCCGCCCACTTCCATACACTATTTCAATCAAACCAAACCAAGCATAAACCCACCAAGGTCACAACAACATGCAATCAACCAATTTCATTGCATATCAATCCACTTCAATAAATCGCCCATTTATTGAAAACCATTTTCCATGCCAAACAACTTTTCAATAAAACAACCCTTTTATTGAAAACCCTTTCCATCAATCATTTTCACAAATCAACCATATCGTCCCATTTTAAAATCTCCATTTTAAAATCCACAAGAATAGCATTTCACCATAAAACACCCTTTTCCCCAAAAATCCCCAAAACATCACCCAAGGCATTTCCAACCAATTTCGCATAACAATTCACAATTAATTTTCAACACAACAATTAATTGTAACAAGGAACCACTAGTTATAACCAAGTGGAGTCGAGAGAGAAGCCACCTACCTTTAGGGTTCCCAAGAAATCGACCCACAAACAATCGCGCCTCAAATCCGGCGAACGCACCACCGAAACCTCTCTAGATCCCCTTCCCTAACATTCACAAGCCTTCAAAACATCATCCAAGGCAACCACAACCCTAGATCTACACACAACAAGTGTAGATCTAGAAAACCAAGGAAGAGGGAAGAGCAGATCTAGAGGAAAACACAAAGAAACCATGAGAGAAGACCTACTCGGGAGCAATCACCTTCAAAACACCAAGAACCCTCTTCAAAATGCTTCCAAAATGAGTGGGAAAGCTCCTCCACCCCCTTGAGAACTGAAAAACCCGAGTGATCCACGAGTGGGAGAAAGTTTGGAGTGAAATAGGTTAAGCCCGAGGGTGCCCAGAACTTATAACCCTATTTTTAAGTGGCTGCACGGTTAGCCCGCACGGTTTTCCAAACTGTGCGCTAACCGTGCGCACGCTACTGCCTCGGGAGCAAGGGTCTGCACGGTTGCCTCGCACGGTTTGGCAAACCGTGTGCAAGCCGTGCGAAGCCTACTGTCTCCCCTGTACGGTTTCCTGGAGAATCTGCACGGTTTCCACTAACCGTGCTCAAACCGTGCACCCCTTTAAAAGCCTCCAAACTCATCCAAAATCATTCCAAACTCTCCTAACCTCTTCCCAACTCATCCCATGCACTTTAAACACATAAAAAATGCATAAACAAAGGCCGCATACCTCAAACCGGGGGTACTACAGAATATGTCGGGGGAGGGGCCCACGTTCTGTTAGGAAAATACTTATATAAGGGTCGGAGGAGTAGAGAAAAGAGGGACGAGAATTCAGTTTAGAGCTAGGAGTCGGCCTCTGGGTTTGGGCGAGTGGTCCTGGGGGCCCTTGAGTATTCTTCTCCATCTCTCTCTATCTCTCTTCTTCCACGTTTCTTCCATCCGTTGTATGTGTCTGCTGCTAGTAATACAAAGGGATTCTGTTTTGGAAGGGCTGAGTCTTAACACCTTCATTACGGGATCAATATCCCATGCACAATAAAAACCAAATGAAAAGTATCACCATCCAAAGCTTCGTGTCGACTTCACCTATGAAGAAATCTACAACCATGGGTTCAAGCCATATTCAAACACCAATGACCAATATTTATCAACTCCATCTATTTATCCAATTTAGGATTACTAATAGCTTCGAATTTAGATCCTTTACACATATGATGATAGGAACTCCGACATCTTGAGTGTCGGCCTCTTGGATGTCAACCAGCCTCCATGGCACAGTTTTCCAAGGAACATCGTTGTCATCATCTGAGGGCACTTAAGTGTTAAGGGAAATAGGTTAATTATCCACAACTTATACAATTGTATATTCAACATTGCCCCTGTAAATTCCAGCTGAGCTACAACCTTTACATTAGAAACAGACCCAGTACTCTCATTCATATTATCCTGAGCCCGATTGGAATCTTCAGGACCCAAACCTCGATTAACTTGATCCACCCTCTTATTACCTGTTGGGGCGCAGCGGAGGTGAGTGGTACCTCAAACACACTAAACGGAAGCAGAACGGAGCAACACAAGAATTTAACGTGGTTCGTCTTTGAAGCCTACGTCCACGGGAGAAACATGGGGTGTTTTATTCTCTCTGTTCTCGTCGGAGGATCGCTCAAGGATTACAGATACACACACCTTGGTTCATGGGATTCAATCCCGTTTAAATAGATGGAGGAAAACCATCTTCCTTTGGTTGTTGGAGGGTAGCTCATCTACCCTTGAGAAGTCCTCCCGCCGCCTGCTGCAGTCCACCGCGTCGGCTGCCAACCTTTGAACGAAGCTGTTGCCGACAGTTTCTCCTCCGCTGGAAAATGTCACCCCATATTGGGAGTGGCCCCCACAAATCTCCCTCTCACGACCAATTTGGGGTAGAAGTTTGACCTGCAGTCTCCTTACAGGTGTCGAAAACATCATCAGCAAATCGAACACGCTTCTTCACGCCATATGACGTGGCACTTCCACCATCTTCACTCAAGCATGGGCTGACTACGGTCCTCATCAAATGATACAACCATTGGGACTCCTTCCCAATAAGCTTCGCTGCATTCCCGCGTGAGACTTCCAACACTCCACCTACTATGGAAATCTTGAACCCTTTCGCATCGAGCATACTTAATGATATCAAGTTCCGTCTCATCCTCAGAATGAATTTCACGTTAGCCAATTTACGAACTCCGCCATCAGGTGTCTTCAATTTCACTGTCATGACTCCTTGAACCTCGCATGTTGACCCATCAGCAAGTCTCACCGAGTCTCGCACCAGTTGAAAAGTATCAAATGTACCTCTCGTCGTACATATGTGTGCCGAGCTCCCCGAATCCAAAACTCATCTGTCTTCCTTTGGATTTTGAGCTCGCTCGTTCTTCCTCTTTAGAAATCGGCATTCCCGCTTCATGTGTCTGAATCTTTTGCAGTAATGACATGGCACTTCTCCCCGTTCAACTCTCTCATCTGAGTATGAGCTTCCCGTTGTCATGCAAATTTCATCATTTGTTGTTAAACCTGTGATGTTCACATCCCTCTCTTCAACTTTCTTCTTCCCAGCAACGTACCGTTTGCGCTCTCCACAATCACTTTTATAGTGACCCTTTTTCTCGCACCAAAAACAGGTGATTTCGCTAGGATCACGCCCCCTGGATTTTGGTTGCCATTCTTTACCTCCTGAATCCCGATGTCGGCTCCTTCCACGTTGATCATCTCGCATCACCATGATTTGCTCGCCTGAATGCGTCACGGGTCTTCGAAATGCTTCTGAATCTTGAAGCGACGTCATCACCTCGTCCAACTTCAATGTCTCCTTCCCCACAAGCAATGCAGTCACAAACTCATCAAATGAGCTTGGTAGGGATGATAAAAGAAAAAGCGTTTTATCTTCCTCTCCAACCTTCACGCCGAGCCCCAATAATTGCGTCAAGATTTTGTTGAATTCATTGGTATGATCCAACAAATTTGTTCCTTCGTCCATGCGCAACTGATACAATTTCTTCTTTAAGAATAATTTGTTGGTGAGCGACTTCGCCATATACCGTTGCTCCAACTTCTTCCAGATCTCCTTCGATGAAGTCTCGTCCAACACAGAGTATTTTACCTCATTCGCCAGACACAGTCGAATTGTGCTGACGACCCGCATCTCGAGCTCTTCTCAATCATCGGCACTAGTTGTCTCGGGCTTTTCTCCGATCAACGGTTTGATCATGCACTGCTGCACCAAAAGATCTTTCACTGTGCTTTGCCACAAGCCGAAATTGTTTCGACCATCGAACTTCTCGATATCAAATCTTGATAGTGCTCCACCACCTGTCATCGTCGTTGTCGCAAAACGTGATCACCACCGTCGATATCGCACCCTTTTGAAACCAACTGATAGAGTACGAATTTTGAAAAACTAAAAGTACGGATGCGTCCGGAACGGTCGAAATAGTTGGAATCGACTCCTGAATCGCTGAAATCGAACACCAATTGACCGAGATATGGTCAAAACACGTTCAACGGTCCAGATCACCCGCTGACGTGGCGCTGACGTGGCACGCCGGAGCTCCTGCCGGAATCTCGCCGGAATTTTCGCCAGCGGCGTGAACATTGCCGTCTTCTTCGGTACGGGGTACTGTTCACCCGTAGGTTTGACCAAACTTTGACCGAGTTTGCCGGGCTCGTTTCAACTCCGTTTTTATCGTCGCTTGCGCCGTTGGAATCGCCTCGCCGTCCTCTTCACAGATCTGGCCTCAGAAAAATTTTCCGACCACTTTCAATTTTCCGGTCATCGGAAAAATCATCGTCGCTTCACCGGTTCAACTCCGTTCGCTTCGACTCGCCTCTGATACCACTTGTTGGGGCGCAGCGGAGGTGCGTGGTACCTCAAACACACTAAACGGAAGCAGAACGGAGCAACACAAGAATTTAACGTGGTTCGGCTTTGAAGCCTACATCCACGGGAGAAACAGGGGGTGTTTTATTATCTCTGTTCTCGTCGGAGGATCACTCAAGGATTACAGATACACACACCTTGGTTCATGGGATTCAATCCCGTTTAAATAGATGGAGGAAAACCATCTTTCTTTGGTTGTTGGAGGATAGCTCATCTACCCTTGAGAAGTCATCCCGCCGCCTGCTGCAGTCCACCGCGTCGGCTGCCAACCTTTGAACGAAGCTGTTGCCAACAGTTTCTCCTCCGCTGGAAAATTCCACCCCATATTGGGAGTGGCCCCCACATTACCCATCCCCATACCCTCATCTGGAGATACTTTCACATTTTGTGTATCATGAATTTCTTCACCCTGAGATGTAGAAGCATGTTTAGGGCCCCCTTGGGAAACCTCCACTGCAACAGTGGCCTCAGCTGTCCTAAGTGAAACACCAAGCTAATCCAGTGGTGATGGGGAAATAGGTCCAATAGAAATGTTTTTCGCAATATCCCCTTGAAGCCGCTCCATCACCACACTCTTAGTAGGCCCCTTAGACTTCAGAAACGTAGATAGAGCATGTGTCATTTTCTTCTCCCCCTTTTGGGAGCTATAGGCAATCAAATTCCTCTCCTGAAGTAAATGACTAACAATAACAACTTTCAAAGCCTCTTCAAAATCAAATTAGCTTTCTTGAACATCTCCATTACTTTCCACTTCCATGTTAATATCTTTATCTTCAGAATCTGCCCATGACCCTTGTATCCTACTGCACTTCTGGTAGTACAAAATAAATTTGCTCTTAAGTCTAAGAGGGGGGGACTCCGCTACCCCTATGAAATAACTAGCCCGAGAGGAACATCCAAGCACTACTGACCTACTGGGTTCTCACCTAAAAGAGACTTATGTCATCTTGAATCCAAGCTTGTTCCCTGCATTAAAGCATAAGCATAACCCCTCAAGAAGGATCCCCCCCCCCCATCAGTAGACTGACCATGCATAGCTGAGTCTTATAAACTCAGGTCCCCCCTAGTTGGCCCTTACCTGAGGCAGCAGTCCCCACTAAAACTGGAAGCCTCGTATCAGTCTCTTGACCAGCAGACTGATTCATAAATTCATACCTAGCCATGTCTTCAGGCACCATCCCTGAGCCCTTGGATAATGAATCCTATAGGTATTCATCTTGTTGATCAAACCCAACTAGAACAATAAAAACAACATGACTCTGTTTTGATCCAGGAGCGGCACTAACTGCATTACCTGCAGATATTCTGACTTGTCCATCCTGACCAGGTTGAGAGTCTCCAACCTCTTGTAAAATAGTCCCATCAGTTCCTTGAGGATTCCCATTCTAAGCAACGGCCTTATTTTCTTTGTTCCTGTCACAATTCTAAGCCACATGACCCTATGAAGAACATGCCTCACATTTCATAGACACGCAACTTTAGAGTGTCTTATCACATCACAGCTTGCACAGAGAGTAGGAAATTTTTCGTACTCAATCCTTAGATTGATAGCACCATTTTCTGTTGACAAGCCTAACTTATAAATTAGGGTTGAACTCAGAATAAATTCTACTAAAATCCTAGAAAAAATTCCAAACCAAACCATCTCGGTCTCCTTATCCATTTGAATAGGGACCCCAAAGCAGTAACGATGTCATGTAATATTTTGGGATGCAAAAGAATCCCATTGAATCCATGAATTCTGATCCATACCTGTACATATGTATTTCTTTAGTGAATGGGTTGAAATCAATCGCCATTCAGGAATATAAAGAGATCCTGGTCTCAAATACAGAGAGCCAAAGCTCCAAGCACGTTGCTTTAATTCGTCAGATTAAAAAATTCTATGGAAAAAAATCCTTTCCCTAAAGCAATACACCACCAATCCAAGAATCCCCAAACACCAGAAATGCGACTAACAAATTTCTCAAACTCTCAATGTTTCACACCTTTCATAAGATCCAAGCGAGCTACGATCGGGTACTGTCACATATCCAGTCATTCTGAAATTGGTTCTAAATTTACTGCTAAAAGTGTTGAGGGACCTCTCCTGATAATAAGACCCTTAAAAGAATCCCTGAAAGAGACAAGTAGTCGACCCGCTTTCATTACGATATCTGACCTAGATTCATTTTCCTTGGAATCATCATTCGCATCAATTGAAACCATTCAAGGACTCCAATTTCCACCAGCAAGAATTCCTTCCACATCAAAATCAAAGTCTCGCGGAAAATCCATCGACAAGCAGGAAGCCATAGAAAGAAAAAATTCCTCCATTGGCGCCCAGGGTTCGCACCACCATCGTCTCCCATCGTAAGTATAATAATAATAATGTCAATAATAACAATAACTAATTTGATATATATATATATATATAGTTATAATTAGATATACTAAGAAAATACCTAAAATTAAATAATTATATGAAATTATTATTATACAAATAACAATAATATATTACTACTATTACAAATAAATGTTGATATAATTTAATCATAATACTAATACTTATACTAATATAATGTAATGTAATGTATAATAATGTATATAAGTTAATATATACCGATAATTATGAAAATAACTAATATTAATACTTAATTAACTAAAATTATAAAAGTAACTTAAAAATATATAAAACAACAAAAATAAACTAGAACACTCAAAATGGATAAACTCATTAATTAAAAATGAGTCAAAATTTTATATAAATGTTAGTAATTTCTATGTGCATCAAATCCACCAAACTTATTCTTTTTCACTCCTAGAAAAAAAAAAGAAACAACACATGAATGCATCCATAGTCAAATAAAAATAACACAGTCACAAGGAAAAGGTTCAATCCTTTTACCCACAAAATATCATGATTCGTTTAAAATCTCATTTTTCAAAAAAAAAAATCTCTTCTACTTGCATTTTTTTCAAAACAAATATCTATACTCATACATCAATGTGACTAACATCAGCATCACTCTCATCAAAATTACATATTTATTAAAAGAAGGTGAAAGCCTACTAGTCCAAACCTCAAGGATGTATGAAATGGTGAAGTCTGAGGGAATCCACTCTTAAAATAACTAAACTATATGAGGTTAAAGTCCCAGTACAGGAGTAAATGACAAGTGGTTCGTCCTGACTTCCTTTGGCTACTAGAATATCAACTACCATATTCCCCATTTGTCACGTGTGATATATCTCCACTTAATGATCTAGAGTATTCTTGCAAGCTCTGATCTGATAAGAAACAGATTAGCGAGTAGTTGAATGACTTAGTAGAAAGTTACGCACCATTTTTGGAATTCATTTACACCTCAACCAAACTGATTTTGTAAAGTTTATATAAGGAAGGACCATTAAATATAGCCATCACTTTAGCTAAAAGAGAATTTCCATGTAACATATTGAGATTTTATGAAATATCTTCTTTCAAATTAATTTAAATTATTTAATAGATTGCGTTATACGAAATACATAGTTTAACTTCTATTACACGCAACAACAAGTTTATCTTGTTTTACACATGAGGTCAGTCTTACCGGACAACAATTTACTGTTAACATTATTATTTATCATGATAGTTATCACCTAACCTTTGGAATGAAGAGAATGAATAAGATTGACTAAATTATTAATACATGGTTTACACATGTTTATATAATGAATTCTTTGGTGACCAATTGATTATAAATGAAAATTAAAAAACAATTGAATATAAAGGATGTGTTTTTATGAAAAAACTATTTTTATGCCCTCAATTGCATTTTATCTTAATAAATTAAATGAATCACTATTAGTGAGAGATCATAATGAAATTTATATGTTTTATATAATAAATCAAATATTTTCAATTCATCAAATAAGTTTTATAGGCATAAAATAAGAATAAATCTAATTTTAAACATAAAAAGTTGTATTTTTCTAAAAGGTAGTTTTGACGCCTTTTAATGGAAGACTTATTTTAAAAATAATTTTTGACACTTATAATTTTTATTTTAAAAAATAGAATTCATTTTTGAAAGCAGGACATCAAATTTTTCTTTGGGTGAATTTTTTGCATTTTTCTAAGAAGTTTCATTTTTTGATGAATAGTGAAAAATGCTGAATTTTAATTGAAAACTGTTTTTCATCTAATTTATTTATATAGTTAAATTATATTTTGAATTGGTTTTAAAGTCACATTAGGTCAGTTATACACATATTAATCAAATTTAGGTCATTAAAATTATTTTTAAAATGAATTTAGATATAAAAACTTAGTAATCTTTTTAACTTTTCACTTTAAAAACTCATTTTCTTGCCAAGTCTGCGGGATTAGCTTTAAATTTAATTTTTTCACTAATGTGAATTGAATTTGGAAAAATAGATATAGGTATTTGGAATCATTATAATATTTATATTCTAATAAGTTCAACTTAATTTTTGACCATAATAATTAGTGATGATAATTAGAATTAATTAACACAATTAAGGTTAAAACTGGGTTTTGCGCATGACATGCGTTTGTATTAAAATTAATTTTACACACATGATATTTTTATTTAATGGATTGGTCTTAATATCTATAATCAATAGTTAAAAATTATCTAATAAATATCTTTTTAATTACAGTCTTAAATGATAAGTTACCTAAGTAAATAAAAAGATATAAGTTACCTTAGTAAAAACTATAAAGATAAAATTGAGTAAACTTAAAGGCTAAGGAACAAAATGACAAATATTCTTTTCTTTTTGCGTGGTGTAAGTTTGGATCGACCATAATTTCCCTCTAATCCATTAGTTGTCAATTTTTGAAGCACATGAGGTATAAGAGACCTCCCAATAGTGTTTACTTTTTGGTATTTACAATAATACTACTCATTTTCCACTATAAAAAGACGTTCACCCTCCTCACTTCATCAGATTGAAGGTTCCGGGCATAGCGGAATTGCGGTTGGGCCGACACCCAACTTAAATTTTTACCATGATCAATGATTATTCTAGGATCAATACGACGATGAATGTCAATCTCCATAGAATAGAATCAAAGATTTAGATAAAGAAAGAAGATGTCTGAAACCTTTAGAGAGAATCTTGCACACCATGTTTATAATTAATTTAATTAATTTCATAAAGAAAAGAATACCTGGATCTTCGGTATTTTCTTCATTGATGATGTTGATCGTCCGAAATGACCCTTCCAGATTATCTCGTTGCGCTTGTGAGGATCCAAACTAGAATCCCTCTAGCGGTGATCCACACGTGCTCTGATGGCCTCCGATCAACACCACTAGTTATCTGGGTGCTAGCGTGGGGAAGCGAGTGTTTTGTGTTAGTTGTTCTTGATCGCTTGTTCTTCAGCCTTGAAGAACATCTCTTGTTCTTGAGAGGGGCAGGAAGATGATTCGAGAGAGAAATTTTTTAGCTCAACAATTCTCAATTCCCTGAGTGTGCAGTTCGGTACATGGCATAATAGGTGAACATGTCTATTTATCGACATGGGGTTTTAGTTACAATATTTAATTGCATAACAGTAATTAAATACATTCATAACCTTAGAGAAAACTCATGTTTTTAATAATAATACCATGTCATTATTTATGATGCGCCAACTTGCGCAAAATGGAATTATAAATAAAATTATGCATCACAAAATAATAGCAACGTTATTATTATTTAACTTGTGTCAACTAGTTAAATAATTATTTATCATCTTGCAAATAATTATTTTACTACCAGACCGGCCTTGGTCCGCTTGAACTCCATTTCCATTTATTGAACACCCGAATAAATAAATAAATAATTTATTCTCTTAAATAAATATTTTATTTACAAACTAGTAAATATTTATTAAATGTTCAATAAAATAAATAAATATATTTTACCCACAATCCAGTGAATAAATATTTATTTAATTTATGAAATCATTTTAACTTGAATAAAATTATTCCACTGTCTTGAGAATAATATTTATTCCATTAATTAAATTCAAATAGAATTTAACTAAGACCACCAAAAACACTTAGTGTGTGACCCTCTAGGATTCTTTCTCGTTAGTATTAGGCTGACTTGCCTAAAGTCTAAGAGTACTATTTAGCAACGGGTCAAGGTACCCAAGAAAAAGAACTTAAAGTCGCAACAACGGTATCCACATATAAACGTTCACTTTGTAATATAATCCCTTTGTCTCAATATCTCATCAAGCTGGTTTCATGATAGTGTGTCATCAACATTTATGCTTGATACGTCATTCTTTCACTACAGCAGAATAGGCATCTAGCGGTGGTTTTCAGAAACCGCCGCCTAATACGGCGTCGCCAATCTTTTCACGACGGTTATTTTCGTTTAGCGGCGGTTTTAGGGAAGCGTCGCAGCTGCCTCATTTCGCGGCGGTTTTAGTGGCGGTTATAACCGCCGCTAATAAATTCAAATCCAGCGCCATAAAACCGCCGCTAAATCCAGAAGAACCGCTGCAAGATGAGACTGCCACGATGCGACTATTTCGCGGCGGTTATAACCGCCGCTAAACGTATATTTTATTTTACGTTTAGCGGCGGTTTTGAACGTTTAACGGCAGTTTAAACCGCCGTGAAATAGCCGCCGGCTTTCATTTAGCGGCGGTTTAAACCGCCGCTAAAAAGTTGCCCAGAAAAAAAAATACCTGATTCTGCTGCCCCATAGCCTGAAAACCAAACCAAAACACATATAACAGAGAGATCAAGTATAATACATGAAAACAATGTTAGGGAAAGAGGTGAATCTAGAGGTTGAAGTGATTCAATGGGTAGGAGAAAAGATAGGGGATAGTTCAAGAAATATAGAATTTAATCTAGAAACAAGGTAATCAAATGTTTTAAATGTAAACAACATGGACAAGGGTGACTTTAAAGATAGTAATAATGACCATTCCCTATTAGTTGAACAAGACTTCGACACTACTAATGTGTTAAATGTCACTGATATAGCCATCTTATATGAATAGAACCAGGATTCATGATGCTCATTCCACATGTGCCCAAATAAGGAATTCTTTACTGAATTAAGGGAATTGAATAATGGTGAGGTATTTATAGGGAATAATATGAGCGGTCACATCATGGGCATAGGCTCAATTTTACTAGACTTCATGATGGGTCTGTTAAAACTCTTGAATAATTTAGGTGGGTACCTGAATTAAAAATAAACCTAATATCCCTAGGAACCCTTGACCAGAAAGGGCACGACTTTAAGTCTGGATCTGGAAGCCTTAGAGTTTCCCAAGGATCCCTCACTGTAATAAAGGGAACCCTTCGCAATGGTCTGTTTGTGTTAGATGGAAAAGTGTATAGAAATCAGTTGAATAGTTATTCTGGTTCATAATGTGATTCCACCACCTTATGGCATAGGATACTAGGGCATGTTAGTGCCATGGGTCTTAGTGAGCTTAAGAAACAATGCCTTCTAAGTAATATCACTCCTAACAGTTTACCTTTTTGTGAATACTGTGTATATGGGAATTCTAGGAGAATCAGCTTCAGTAGATCCATGTTTAAGGCTAAGGAACCTCTTGAATGTGTACATTCTAACTTGTGGGGTCCTTCCAGGGTTACCTCCCATGGTGGTGGTTTATACTTTGTAACCTTTATTGATGATTTCTCTAGGAGAGTGTGGATTTATATTATTAAGCACAAGTCAGATGCCTTTCAGACTTTTATGAAATGGAAAGTTGCGGTAGAGAGTGAGACTAATAAGAAACTTAAGGCCTTAAGAACTGATAATGGTTTATAATATATATCCAATGAATTCATTGAATATTTTGAATCTGAAGGAATTAAGATATATCAGACTGTTTTGGAAACTCCATAACAGAATGGGTTAGCAGAGAGAATGAATAGGAATGTTGCAACTATTCATAAACATCAAGACATATCAATCTATCATGAAATCCATTTCTAAGAAATTTGAAAATATAGAGTCATGAATAAAGGGATAGAAATCTTCTGGGAGGCTTACCGTTTGCATCTGTGTACTCCTATTTCCATAAAAATTCAATCTTCTATCATCTGGTTTCTCCATGCAACCATGTTACGACAACCTGAAATCATATTGAAACAAAATATTGATGCATAAAAAGGGAATATAAGTGGATAAAATATGAACACCATTAAAATACATGAAATCTTATTAATACCCTAATTGAATTGATTATTTAATCTGAATACATGTATAACCTGAATGTTGTTCATACGTTGACATCATCCTTGCCAAAGGGGACATCATATTATGCATTGCCTTGCGGTCTCTGAGTAATCTTGCTACATATCAAATTTACAACATCAATATACAAGAAAGAAAGCAAAGAACAATGAACACCTTAATGCAAAGATCAAACATACTTCAAATAGGCTCACTTCTGGATAAGAGAGTCCTAAACTTCAATTGTAAAACAGAGTAGTCCGGTGCATGCTGTAAATCCAGAGCCATGCATCAATCAAAGCCAAATAGGTAGAAGTCCGAAAGAATCAAGTGAGATGGATTTGATCCATCCTTGAAGCACTCAGGATCCTCAGCAAACCCGGACAACCATGAATATAGCAGATTCAATGGGAAATGAGGCCGCAAAACCATCCAAATAGAGGAAACCCAAAACAGTCAGATATGTTCAAACAATAAACATGCCAACTGAAAACTCAACTGACCATAATCTAGGAAGATATTGAATAGGATGATAGCTTCAATCCAGATCAAATTGTTAATCAGCTTTATGTACATCCTTCTTCTCTATGTATAACTATCCTATGTGCACATGACTTGTGTGACATTAATAGTAGGTAAATCTTATATGTGTTAAATGGGCATGTCTCGCATACACGTTAAATGGGAATGTCTCTCATACACTTTAAATATTAATATGTATCCCATGTACCCCCCCAACCCCCTTGCATCATACCCCCCTGCACCATCCCCCCACCCCAACCAAAAAATCATTGTCTCATGAAAATAAAAAAACAGTCCGGTGCATGCTATAAATCCAGAGTAATATAATATTATTCAGCCTCATGCAATATAATATTATTCAGCCTCATGCAATATAATATTATCAAACTTTTATAAACATAGTTAGTTAAAATCTACATGTATTTCAATGCCTCATGCAATATAATATTATTCAGCCAAAGCAATATGATTTCCCAAGCATAATCACAAAAATGTTTCCACTTCACAGAGAATAATCTAAAAGCTCAATTTTAGTTTACAACATAACCAAATCATAGAAAGAAGAAAATAAATCTGCAAGGCACATACAATTCATAAAAATGATCATAACCATGATTTATAAAGTAGTCATAACCAAACACATAAAAATAATAATATAGAACCCTTGGAAAAGTTCTTAGTAGGCTAATCAAAAAATTTATTCCTAAATGATGTATATGACACTCGATAAATCAAGACATAAAAAGAAATATCAGAAATCAATAAAATGAATAAAAGGAAAATGAGAAATCAAGGAAATTTTAGGACATGAAAATGTGTGGTGGCAACTATGTGCCACAAATGTTACATATACAAACCAACTGTTTTCATATTACAAATCAACAATACAACTACTCAGGGTCTGATGATGCATCATCACCCTATCCACATTCATCTCCAATTTGTGCTGTCACCTGTAAGAACATTATATTGAAAATTAAATATGATTGCATATTTATATTAAAACTTTAAACCAATGAAAGTTAGCAAACTAAATGATTTTGATTTTTTGTGATTTACCTGCATACCACCAGTCGATGCACTACCACCGGGGGCATATCTGCTCATCTGCTGACGTATTTCAATCAACTCTTTCTGCAATACAGATATCTGATCCCCCTACTGGTGAACTGTGTTTCGTAAAGAAACAATCTCTCTCTTATCATCTCCGGGTATGGGCTGACTAAAGTCAGGAGTAGATGCAGCTGCTATCCCCGATGGCCTGCTAAAAATCTCAGATGGTACGGGTCCCAAACCCATCCCGCGCACTCTCCCAGCATGCTCCTTCCCAAGGACCTTAGCAACCGGGTTATCCTGGGAGACTGAGTAGGACTGCACAAGATTGGCATCCCATAACTCTTTAATTTTTACCTATAAATCAAATATCAAAATATATTAACACAGTAAAAACTGATAATAATTTATTATGATGAAAAATTGACTTCATACCCTAACTTCTTTAGCAGAATCGTTAACAAAACTTCCATCTGATTTCTTATGAACATCCAACCACAGTTCAGTCCTGGATGCTTCATGCCCTAAACTCTGTGACTGCATTAAACAAAGATAAATCAACAATTCAATATATTAAACAGATAATATTGTCTTATAAATATTTAAACTAATTAAAATATTACCAATGTCGTTCGGCTTCTAGAAAAACTTTTTGAGACCGCAGTGTGCGGGATGACTTGCTTTGCCCGGTTTGATGCATTTTGTCTTGAAAGATCCTGAAATAAATAAAAGGAAATTTAATACTGATGTATTGAATGTCATGTCCTTTTCATATACATGTATAAATGTAAAATGAGGATAATATAATAATATATATTTCAATACCATCCGCTTCTGATCACGATGTCTGTCAACAAACACTTTCCACTGCTCTTTCGGTACCCCACTGGGTAGCTTCTCATACATTTGCTGCGTGGTCAACGAAGTATCGTTGAAATCACACCATAATCTCCATTTTAAATCTTTCCACTTCTTACCTAGATTTTTCAACGTCCACTTCCGTGCTATCACATCAGCAACAGTAAAGTGGAAGAACATCTGTATACAGAAATTAATTTTGAACATATTAGTAACATGACATTCAATTAAACCATAATGTAATAAATTTACCTTTATTTGAGAATCAAACACTTCATTTTTCTAGCTTGAAGGCATATGTCTCCAATCGTAATATGAAATGGGAAGGGAAATGGGCTCCGCTGCCAGCTGACCTATAATCTGGCCAAGTAACCCCGCGACATCATCCGTAGGGACCCCGTAAGAATCAAATGGCACAACAATCTTCTCGCCATTCAGATTCCAAACATCTGAACTTTTTATATTTTTCTTCATGGTTTCATTTTTTTCATCTTCAATGAGAAAACAATTAGTATAAACAAAATGCAATAAATTTATTTAATTAAAATTTGTACCTATGATAGTGACACTCCAGTGTGTCCGGGATGAACTGGAAGAGGCACGACGCTGCCCCACTGCTGAGCCTCCTAAAAGGGGAGTCGATGACTCAACCTCTACTGGGACATCCACGGAAGGTGTGAGAGATGGTGCAGGGGGGGATGGTGCAGGGGTGTCGGCACCTGGCATCTCAGATGTCATGGGGAGGGAGACAAATGGATCACCATCTATCGCGGAACTAGATGAAACAATATACCGCTTCTTCCTTGGAATTCCTGTCATTTAATCAAATAAAATTAAGTTCAGAATATATATTTCAAAAAAAGTATGCAGAAAAAAAATTAAAATTGATAATAGATGCCCAGTACTAACAAACAAAATATATATACCAATGATAATGAATGACTGCATAAATGAAACAACTGGTTGCTGAATAAATAAATAACTGTACATACAATCATTTTCTCCTTCAATCATGTCGGTTTCCTGCTCCATTTCTTCATCCACTTCATTCATCCTTGCTAGACTAATATTTTCAATATCATGATCGACAACTAATTCTGCTTCCTGTTGCTGATTAAATTCAATTTCAGAGGTCAAATTTTCCACTTCATCACCCATATCATACAAATCTCTTTGTATTACATGATAAACTACACTCCACCCTTCATCAGAAACACCATTCACATAATATACCATTTTTGCTTTTGATGCTAAGATATATGGATCATGCAGTTCACGATCACCAACATCCATCAAGCGAGAGAAGTTCACAGAAGTAAATTGAAAGGAATCTCTTTTAACACCTCTGATAATATCGACCCATTTGCATTTGAATAAAACAACCGAAAAATGTCCGTGGTAGTTTAATTCAATAATATCATACAACTTTCCATAGTATTCCACTTCAGAAAATGTAAATATACCACTATTCTATGTTTTCAAACCCACTTCTCGATCGACTGTACGAAATCTAAAGCCGTTCACATTATAAGCGTCGAACTTTCTAACTTCTTTTAGATGACCTCTAGCAAGAAACTTCAAATCATCTGACACCTCTGCTCGAGTATCAGTATTCATGATCTGAAAAAAGAAATATACTTTATTAGATTCACAAAATGTATGTGTCAAACTAATATTCGTATTTATTGTAATATTTATGAACTTACACGTCATGCAAACCATTCTACAAGCTCTTTATCAATAGCTTTCATTATATATTTCTCATTTCGTGTTCGGACTCTCATTCATCTATTTGTTTGTATCCTCAACTCTTCAATAAATGGATCCGCAATGTCACTATTCAGCAGCACATATCTATGTGCCTGTAATAATTCCAATTCAGTTAGTGTCGCATTTGAGGTCCTCCCAACTGATCGGCCAATAAAAGGAAATATTTTGGATTTCTGATGTATTTGAGATTGAGTCGATGTGTCGTCAACACGTCTAACTCGATTAAATCTTTTCTCAATATCATCCAAGTATCGAGAACAAAAGGTAAGCCACTCCTCAGCCAAATAGACTTCAACAATTGAGCCTTCTGGTTGAGATTTATTTCTCACGTATGATTTCAAATGTCCAAGATATCTGTGAAATAAAATAAACATAATTATGCATTTAATTAAGTACCAAAAATTGTTTAATTAACTGGAAAACATATAAATAAAGTACCTCTCAATTGGATACATCCATCGATAATGAACGGGGCCTCCTAATTTAGCTTCCTCAACCAAATGCACAGTTAAATGCATCATTACAGTAAAAAAGGACGGAGGAAAGATCATCTATATTGCAAAAAGGGTCAATACAAACCTCTTCTGGAGGTTCTCAAGCTGAAATGGATGTAGAAATTTCTCACATAGTTGTCTGAAAAATGTGCAGAACTGCAGTACAACAACAGTAATTTTTTCAGGTAATAATGTACGCAATGCCAATGGTAGTAACTGTTGTAACAAAATATGTGAATCGTGAATTTTCAATCCATGTAACATACGATTCTTCAAGTCAACACACCTCGAGATATTACTTGAATACCCATCAGATACCTTAACATTCTTTAATATTTGAAGGAATGTATCTTTATCCCTATTTTTCATTGCAAAAATTGCCGGAGGATACTTTTCATTCTCATCTGGCCAGAGATCGCGTTTTATGTTCATTGCTTGTAAGTCTTTGCGAGCATTGAGATGATATTTTGACTTTCCATGCTCATTAAGAAATGTGAAAATCAAATTGTCACAGACATTCTTCTCAATGTGCATCACATCAAGATTATGCCGCAACAAATTAAATTCCCAATACGGAAGTTTGAAGAATATACTTTTTTCTTCCATTGTTGCGTTCCAGTTTCGCTTGACGATGCACTTTGGACCCGTTTTCTGCTATCATTCAAATGATGAACCTTCCCAAATTCTATTTCAACATTTTTAAGCTGTTTCAATATTTAAAAACCATTTAATAACTTTGGAGGTGGTCTACGATCAATGGAACCATTAAATTTTGATCTGTTCAGCCGAAATCTATGAGATGCATCGAGAAATCTTCGATGACACAAGAAGCACCATTTTCTACTATGAGGTAGCCATTTGGGCTCAAAATCAAAGTTACAAACGGGAAAATCCAAACCCGTGTAAGTGTTCCAACCAGATAAATTCCCAAGCCCAGGGAAGTCACTAATGATCCACATTAAAGAAGCATGCATTGTGAACATTGTTTTAGAAGAAGCATCAAATGTCTCAACACCGTTGCTCCATAACTCCTGCAATTCGTCAATAAAAGGCTGCAAGTATACATCAATATCATTTCCAGACATTTGTTTTCCAGGAATAATCATCGAAAGGATAAAAGATGTTTGTTGCATACACATCCACAGAGGCAAATTATAAGGGATCAAAATAACTGGCCAAATGCTATAATTGGTACTCAAAGTCCCAAATGGGTTGAATCCATTGGCAGCCAATCCCAATCGAACATTCCTAGGATCAGCTGAGAAATTGAGATGTAATGAATCAAATGTCTTCCATGATTGAGAATCTCGTGGATGTCTCATTAACCCATCATTGTTATTATCTACAGAATGCCACTTCATGTGTTTGGCGGTTTTCGATGACATGAATAATCTTTTCAATTAAGGTTTCAAAGGAAAGTAACGCAAAACCTTTGCAGGTGTGCTCCTTTTCTTCTTCTTCTCCATGAAATTATGTTCATTCAGACTTCCAACATCACTCTTTGCCTTCCATCTAGAAGAAGAAAATTTCTTGCAATTCTGTCTACTTGAATCCTCTCCCCAATAAAGCATACAATCATTGGGACACGCATGTATTTTTGTATGATTCAGACCAAGCTTGTTAACAACTTTTTTCATATCATAAAAAGATTCTGGGATTTTTTCTTCAGGAAATGCATCACGTATCAATTCCAATATCATGGACATTTCCTTATTTGTAATTACATATAGACATTTGATGTGATACAACTTCAGAAGAAATGAAAGTTTTGAATATTTAAAACACCCACAATACAACTCTTGATTTCCATCGTCAACTAAATCATGAAACACATTTTCCTCAGTGAAGTTTTCTCTTACATTTGGCTCCACAAAATCAAGAGGAGGATCCAATGATATGTGACAATCTTGATCTGCCTGTGTTACAGTCTCAAAAACATCACTTGTCACGTTGCAATTTGTAGCACCCTCTTCTGGTTGTTCTGATATGTTTTGATGCTGATAGTGGTGCCTTGAAGTGCCGAATGCATCATTTATTAGGTTTTTCATTTCATTTTCCATTGTCGACGAACTTGGGACCTCATTCTGTGGATTAACATCAGTGCTCAATCTTTCTGTAACGTTCGATTCTCCATGCCAAATCCAACACAAATATTGATTAGGGAATTACTTCAGTATTAAATGTTCATAAACATCATCTCTATTCAACCATGTTCTCAATTTACATTTAGGACATGAACATTTTTTTCTCCCTTCAACGGATCGATTAGAAATTGCAAAATCTAAAAACTCATTCAAACCCTTAACATACTGAGGTGTGTTCCTCGGTAATGTGATCCAACTTTTATCCATGTATATCACAATGTGCCTACACAATAATAAAAAAAATTAGAACACATAGTTACTACTAAATAGAGAAAAAGATTCATATATACAATAGTATAAGATTACATAAACATAATATAATAAAGATGATCCCCTGAGTTAGATATGAACCCTTAGTGTTTGGGATAGGGGAAGTTTCTTTGGTAAAGAGAAACAGTGTGCTAACAACATGGTAGCTACTTTACCATGAAAACCAAAACACATTGTTAATTTGGAATAACCCCAATAATTGTGAGAAACACTTTTACAAAGGTGTGGATTCACATTTTTAAGCTGAATTGGATTTACTAGAATCCTAGAATATAGTGGGATATTGCTTATGCAGTGGGTTCCCCTATTTGAATTGACAGAGAAACTGATAACCCAAGGTATGGGCACTATGCAAGAGTCATCGTCAAGATTGACCTAGCAAGAACTCTGGTTGAGGTGGTGGTCCTCACCACCTTTAATGATACGTTGAATCTAGAAATTATGTATGAGAGAAGGCCCAGGTTCGGTGGAAATTGTAACATTATTGATCATTTGATTTATGAATGTAGAATATTAACAACCTATGACAGGTGTAATCAATGAGGCCATCATAATAGAGACTTCCAAAAGATGAGGGGGAAGGGAAAAAATAATTTGATCCACCCTCTGAGAAGCATCCCTCTATCAAGTCACTCATCACTGAGCTGATACTTTCCCCTGCTATGAAAACTCACAATGAGGTGGCCACCACATCCCCCCAGGATGATCACTCAGGTCACGAGTCAAGACCTACTCGTACTTTAGGCTCTACCTCAGGGGGAACAAATCTTGACTTAATTGTTGGCCCTGGTCCAGGCCAGACCAATCTCTTGGAGGCTGACAGGGATGGATCAACATCAGATGATGGTGGCACCAAATTCCTCTTACCTGTTCCTGCTATAACTATTAATGTACAGGTTGGTGAGGGGCTAGAATTCCTCATTGCTATGGAAGCACTACAATGATCCTTGGCTCACCCAAGTCACCGAAGGCACCAGCCCTCCAGGTACATTCTCAGGTTGCACCTACAGTTGACTCGGCGCTTGCCTTCTGTGGAGGTGGATAGGGTATTGATAGGAAGTAGGAGGGGGATTTATAACAGGTTTTTGCGGCTCCGGAACTTGCTTCCGCCCTGCATGATGTAGGGTTTTTGAAAACCACTACACACTTGGCAAATAAGGGCATGCAGGTGGTCAGCAATCAACCTTCTATTAATAAACAGACCGATGTAGCTCTTATCACCTCTTGTGCCAATAAAAATCCTTTCCCAATGCTGTAGTATACTTATTGAATTGAATTTTCTATTCAAAATACACCAACAAAAATTCTGGGTGTCCCTCCAATTCAGTTCAGAGACCTCAGGATGTCATAGTGGGCTCCCCTTGGCGGGGACCTCAAAATCACTCATCTGGGGAGTCTGGCACACTGGGAGACCTTTTAACTAAGTTCACCTCCCTGAAGGATAGGAAGTGTGTGAAAAGGAATCCTGATGGAATGTCCCCAAAGGTTGATACATGTGTTCTAAAAAAATTCTCACCCCTCTAAAGTAAATACTAGGCAGATGATGGTGATGACAATCATGAGAAGGTGGATGATGATGTTACAAGAAAATCGAATCCTGATAAAATATCCATTTTCCAAACACACAAGAAGAAGGGTGGGAAAGGTAAAAAGAAGAAGATTAATCAATGAAGACCCTATTTTAAAACTGTCAAGGGCTTGGGAACTCTCCTACTGCCTCTTCCCTCAATAATTTTCATTCACATAATAGGCCGATGCTAGTTGCAGTTGCTGAACCCAAAATGAACTTTGGGAAATGGAAAGGGTTTAGTTGGGATTCTCTTAAATACTAACTGTTTGCACACAATGAAGATCTCAAGGGCTCTGAAACCCTATGGGTTCTCAAGTATGATGATATTCAGATTACTTTTTATGAGATTTGTTCCCAAGTCATCACTATCTCTACTGTTCTAGGTGGTGTTGTCACCACATTTTCATTTGTATATGCATCCTATGCCTACACCAGGAGAAGAGAGCTTTGGAGAGATCTAAAACAAATTAATGACCAAACAAAAAGTAATTGGGATATTGTGGGGGATTTTAATACTGTCCTAAGGTCGCATGAAAGGTTGGTTCCTCATTTTTCTCATAATTCTGCAGAGGAATTTGAAAGATTATTAGATAAGTGAAACCTAATAGAGGTCCATATTACACGGGATAAATTCACATGGGGAAGGATTACAGGAAACAGAAGACAAGAAAGTAGGATTTACAGGTGTTATTTCTGGATTAATGATCATTACGCTATCACTTAAATTTCCAAACATACACTTGAAAAGTCCCACTTGGATCACAATCCTCTTGTCATCAAGATTCTGGAAGGCCCCACAAGGTCGTACCCCTTACCATTCAAGTGTAATAATGCATGGCCTACCATTCATGGATGTAGGAAAATTGTCATTAGTGGATGTAATAGTGTCATTCATGGCGGTCCCTTTTTCACTATCACGTCTATACTCAAGTGCATTAATGCCCAGAAGAGGGAATGAAGCAGATGATCCTTCTCCATGTTAGATGATGACATTAAGGAGGCCGAATCGTGGCTTGAACATTATCTAATTGTCAATCAATAACATAATTTACCATAAAGATGTATGAGATTTCTATAAAGCAGTTGTATTTAATTTTAGTGATAATAAGGATCTATTTCCAACAATAGTAAACTAGAATAATTTTTTGATGTCATCTTTAATAATGGTTGAAGTCTTTGAATGTACTTATGATGGAAATTATGATTTCAACACTTCCTCAATGGAAATCAATTAAGTAAGCCCTACAGAAATAATTATGTCTCTTTTGAAAATCCAAAAGTGGTAGAGATGGTAGAGTAGTAGGAGGAGTTTCAGTTAGTGGATGGTACTATGAGGTCCTTTAACCACAACCCCTAGGAGGCCCACGTCAGGCATAAAGAGCTGGGGGCTAGGGCAATGGACAACTTCATGCTTTGGATGTCTACGATCCAATGGCACACGAGATGATTTGAGTTATTATTTGTGTTTATTATGATCTTTCCTTAGTATTATGAAACATAGGTTCTACCCATTATTTTATCCCTCGACTCCTTGTGTGATAGTTAGAGATCAAAGTTGAGAAATTATCAAAATAATGTCGTCTTGAGGTTCCTACCGGGAACACTTCATTTGAAATTTCATTTACTTGTAGTGAGAGGTATAAATTATCCCATAATGGTTAATGTGAGATCATTTAGTCATCACAATGGATCCCTATGATGTCATCATGGGCACATATTGACCTTTCATGGTCTAGGAATAGATCGACTTTCACTATAGACTAGTCAGATGCCTATAAACTAATTGGATGAGGTTCTCCTTTTATGTGATAGATATATCAAGGAAGTTTTGGTGGATGTTGTGAATAATAGGTTTCAACCTATCACCCATTAGTTGGAAGGGGCATCCCTTGGATCCATAAGAAATTCAGGCATCTAGGTTCCTTCAATTCTGGTTGATTATTTGAAATTTTTTTCTGATGTTATTTCAGGAATACCTCCAAGATGGGAGATGGAGATTTTCAATTTATTGGATCATGGTATTTCCCTAATATTTTTTGTGGCATATCAGATGGTACCTACTACGCTTCATAATCAATGGTTGCATTTTGAAGACCTTTGTGGGAATTGTTTCATCAGACTGAGTATTTAACCCTAGTCAACTCCATTCATGTTCAAGAAAATGTTTGAAGAGATCATATGGCTTTGTGTGTATTGTCGTTTCCAGAACCCGAAAATGATAAACATGAATTACCCCTTTTCAAGGATTGATAAATTTTTTCACCAGTTTTGAAGCGTGATATGGTTCTAGAATATTAATTTCAGTAACATATATCACTAGTAGAGGGTTTGAATGTCTGATATTCCAAAGTTTGAATTATGATGTCACTTTAAACACTTTGAGTTCCAATGATTCCATTTTCTGTGATGAATTACCACTATATGTTTATGTATTTGATGAACCAGTTTCTGTATCCATACATGGACCACTTCCATGATTTCTTTATCGACGACATACTTTTCTACTCTACGTTATTGTAAGAGCATGTAGAGAACTAGAGGACGGTTAATTATTTTCTTCGAGACAATTAGATTTACATAAATCTCTCGAAGTGAATGTTCTGGATAAGTGATGTTCACTCTCTAGGGAATGCCATTTCTGAACGAGTTTTACCCATTAATCTAGAATATATCAAATAAGTTCATTCGTGGGATCCATCCAAGGATGTGTCATAGTTAAAGAGTTTTCTTGTCTTGGCGGGGTACTATATCAAGTGTGTGGAAAACATCCCAAGAATCACAACCCATTAGACCACCCTGACACATAATTGAAATTTTTTTACCTGGTTTGAGTAATGCCACAGGTCCTTTGGTGAGTTTAATTTGCTGTTTCAAAGTTTCAAAGTTTAATTTGCCGCTATAGATACAGTGACTAGTCTCATAAATAAATCAACTCCTCACACAAGCAAAGAGTACCAGTTATCCAAGAAACAATAATAAAAAAAAACTAATATCAAAACAAGTAAATAATTAGAAATCAAACCCTAGGGTTTGTATAGGTTGCCGGGGAAGCCAGGTCGCCGGGGTCGCGGGGGGCCGGGGTTGCCGGTGTCGCGGGGGGCCGGGGTCACAGGGAAAGCAGGGGGCTGGGGGAGCGTGGGGTGAGAATGAGGGTCGGGGTGGGGGAAGGGTCGGGGTCATGTAAAAAAAAATGTTTTGCGGCGGTTTATTATAAACCGCTGCAAAACCTTTTTAAAAAAAGGTTTAGCGGCGGTTCTTAGAACCACCGCTACAAAACCGCCGCTAAACGACAGTTTTGTTGTAGTGTTTGACTACCTGAAATAAACTCGTCATTACAAAATGGCCATGAAATTTCATGCGACGGTTCTTTTTCAATCAAATGGCCGAGATATCAACTTCCATAAATGGAAGGGACACATCCTTCCTCGACTTATCCATTGATAACATGCCACTCATGATGCACCCAACATACCATACTTCCCGCCAACTGTTTGCATGACAGTTTTTGTCAGTAAATCAAATTGTGCGAGTTGTGACACGTATTAATGATAATCTTAAAGTCTAAGGATCATTATACATGCTTGCAGATAGGAATATCCGATGACTCCAAAACATGAAGAATTCTACTGACGGGACTATTCTTATAATCTACCGTCTTAGAGATTACTAAGTATGAAATTCATGAGAGGAAGTCTCATCTGCTTAAGAGTACTCACATCTGACGATCTGTATACTATGTGTCCCATTAAAGCATGTCATCCAACCCCATAACTATATTTAAGAATATTTTCATAGCACTTCAAGGTTCTCATTATAGCTGAGAACTGCTATGACCTTGTCAATGCGAAAAATACTCCAGAACATTATTACACTATAGTCATGTAGAACAATGAACAATATGTAATAAGATGTTTAATATTTAAATATATTAAATATTAATGTAATCAAAGTACAACTATTTGGTTATAGGACACCAACTCTTACAAACTCCCACTTGGACCAGAGCCAACTACCTACGACTTTCAGTATACTAGACCTTACATAATGATCATGGTTCTGCTGAGTCAAGGCTTTAGTCAAGGGGTTCGCCACGTTGTATTATGTGGAAATAATTCTCACTGCAACTTAAACTCTTTGAGAAAAATCCCTTATGAGATGATACTTCTGAATTATGTGCTTTTTCTGCTGATGTGACCTTGGATCTTTTGCGAGAGCCACCAATATAGTATTATCATTGTACAATGTGATGAGATATTTACTTCTAGGCATCACATCCATCTCTTGGATGAAGATTCCCATCCAAACTGCTTCTTTAGATGCCTTAGAAGCTGCAATATACTCAGACTCTACTATAGAATTTGCGACCACACTCTGCTTTGAGCTCTTCCAGCTCATTGCACCTCCATTAAAAGTGAAGATGTATCCCATTTGTGACTTCATGTCATCTTGATCAGTCTAGAAGCTAGAATCTGTATATCCTCTGATAACTAGTTCCTCATATCCTCCATAAACCAGGAACATATCCTTAGTATGCCGCATATACTTTAAGATAGTCTTGACTTACATCCAATGTCGTTCACCTGGGTCATCTTGATATCCGCCTACCGCACTCAATGCGTAGGTGACATCTAGCCTAGTACATATCATGACATACATGACTAACCTAATCGCTGATGTTTATGGATTCCTTACTATTATATTTCTTTCCTTATGTGTCTGAGGACATATTTTCTTGGAAAGATGAATTCCATGTGATGCTGGTAATAATCCTCTCTTGTATTTTTCTATACTGAATCTCTTCATTATCATATCAATGTATGTACTTTGACTTAGGCCCATCAATATTTTGGATTTATCACGATGGATCTTGATTTCAAGAATATATGATGCCTCGCCCAAGTCCTTAATGGAGAAGCATTGATTGAACCATGCCTTAATAAACTGTAATATTGGTATCTTGTTTCCTATAAGTAATATGTCATCAAAATATACTATTAGAAAAATAACTGCACTCCTAAACCATGTGTAGACACAAGGATCACATTCATTCTTGATAAAACCAAATTTCATTATGGCTTCATCAAAATATATGTTCTATGACCTGGATGCTTTACTTAATCCATAAATGAATTTTTGAAACTTTCATACCTTATTGGCTTCCTTTGGAGTCATAAAACCTTCATGCTGTGTCATATAGACATCTTTCTAAAGGTTCCCGTTAAGGATGTATGTTTTGAAATCCATTTTCCAAATCTCATAGTCATGTTAAGAGGTAATGAACAATATAATTCTGATAGATTTCAGCATTGTAACTGGTGAAAATGTTTCATCATAATCAATTCCTTGATGCTTCTTAAACCCTTTTGCAACCAGTCATTCCTTATAGGTATTGACTTGTCCTTATATGTCCAATTTCCTACGCAGTTCTTGTGTCTCTAGAATAGTTATTTCTTCTATAGGTCTTTGTGGAACCTGTTCCTATACCAACTCTTGTGTACCTTGATCCTTGACTTCATCGAAGTCTATCTCGCTCCCACTATCTATTTTGAATATGTGATCCCTCTCAAGGAATATGATGTGTCTTTCCACTATAAACTTTTTTTCTGAGAGGTTGTATAGGTAATATCCCCTTATTTCCTTGAGGTATCCTATAAAGGTTCACTTTGTTCCTCAGGTGCAAGTTTGTTACCTGAAGAGGCCTTAACAAACACATCGCTTCCCCACACATGTAAATTCAATAACATGGATTTATTTCCACTCCAGAACTCATATGGAATACCATTTATTGATTTAGTTGGTACTTGGTTTAGTATGTGCACCACTGTTTGTAATTTATATCCCCAAAAGGATAGTGGAAGAATCACATGACTCATCATTGATCTCACCATGTCCAACAAGGTGTGGTTCCTCCATTCACTCACACTATTCCACTAGGGCATATAATGAAGAGTGAGTTGGGATAGTATCCCAAACTCCCATAAGTAATCAATGAAGTCTTGATTAAGATATTCTCCACCTCAGTCTAAGAAGTGTTTCTTAATCTTCTTACCAAGCCGGTTCTCAACTTCATTATTGTATTCTTTGAACTTATCAAAAGAATCTGACTTATACCGCATTAAGCAGATATATCCATATCTACTAAAATAATCAGTAAAAGTTATGAAGTATGAGTACCCTCCTCTTGCTTCAACTAGAAATGGTCTACACACATCGGTATGAACCAATTAAAGAATCTCTTTAGCCCTTTCACATTTCCCACTAAATGGGGCTTTAGTCATTTTTCCTTGTAAACATGCATGACATACACTAAGTGGTTTTAGTTTGAAAGAATCTAAATATACACATTGATGTAAATTTGGAAACCATTTCTCATTTACATAACCTAGCCGGTGATGCCAAATTTGGGTGTGGTATGAGTCATGTGAAGTATCTTTTTTATTGATTTCCACTACTGGAAATATGACTTTTACCAACAGTTTTGGACAAACCGTTAGTATAGGTCCATTATAGAGACCCTATACCAACGGTTTGGCCAAAACCATTGGTATATGTCTCAAAATCGAAGGACCTATACCAATGGTTTTGAGAACCGTTGGTATAGGTCCTTCGATTTTTTATCGAATGTTCTTAACGAGAACATTATATAAATAAAAATTTAAAATAATTATAACAATACATATATATATTTATGAAATTATGTTCACAAAAGTCATGTTAGGTTAGTGGTTAAGTCATTCAATTATAAACTAGAGGTCCTGGGATCAAATCCCACCAATTTTTTTTTCAAATACATATTCCAACGGTTTTGAGAACCGTTGGTATAGATTTTAATCTTACTTATACCAACGGTTTTCCCAAAACCGTTGGTATAAACCTATTGTCACGGATTACTTGCCAACGGTCTTCCAAACCATTGGTATAGCCTATACCAACGGTTTGGGGGCCTATACCAACAGTTCAAAACTGTTGGTATAGGGTATTTTTCCAGTAGTGTTCCATTACTTGGTTTGTGTAATCAAACACGTAAAGACCATTGTATAAATGTGCCCTACCAAAACAAATGTTATCTTTGTAAAAGAATCAACATTCATTTCGAAACTTGAAAAAAATCCATCTATATTTAATTTGGATACAGAAATAATGTTTTTAGTAATAGAAAACACATAATAACAACCCTTTAACCCCAAGATCATACCAGTTGGCAACATGAGGTGGTAGTCCCCGACAACTACAACAACGAGTTTGGCTCCGTTGGCTGCTTGTAGATCTACCTCCCCTCTGTTAATCTTCTTAAATATAATTGGTTCCTATATTTGGATACATATATGAGCACCACAAGCTATATATAATACCCAATTTGTAAAAATATATAGATTTCATTCGATAACAAACACACCTGAATCTTCCCCTTTTCTCTTAGGTTGGGTGCAGTTTTTCTTCCAGTGGCCCTTCTTGCCACATGCAAAACAAACAACCTCATGTTCCCTTGACTCCCCTTTGATCTTATTTTTCTTGGAATGGCATGAGGAATATTTGGGCTTAAATATCTTTTCCTTCCATTTATTCTTATTCACTATTAGGACAGAAGGCTTGTCATGATTCATATCTTAGTCCACTTAGCGAATGAGGAAAAGAAGATCATATAGAGACTTATCAATGTTGTTCATATTAAAATTAACAACAGAGCTAGAGAATATCTAATAGAGTGATGCGAGAATGAGATCAGTGCCCAGTTCTTTAGGTAGTTTAAACCCTAAAACCTATGGGTGCTCAATTTAGCCAATGAGCTTGACTACATGAGGCCCAACTGGGGCACCCTCTCCAAGCTTACTCTGAAAAAGTGCCTTGGAGATCTCAAACCTTTCCTATCTTGATATGTAACATCCCAATTAAGTAAAGAATAATATATTTTCATATCTATGTCTATTTATGAATTAGATAGTGTTTTAGAGGCTTAAAATGAGAATAAATCCAATCTTAGGCATAGAATACTCTAATATTTTTAAAAGATTGTTTTACCGCCTTTTGATGGAAAACCATTTTTTAAATATAACTTTTGACAATTTTATAAGCTATATTTGTAAAAATAAACTTATTATTTAGAATTGGGACATTTAAATTTACTTTGGATAAATTTTTGGTATTTTTCTGACAATGTTCATTTTTTAATGAATAGTGAAAAATACTACATTTTACTTCAAATTTTCCTTTTTCATCTAATTTAATTATATAGTTATATTGTCCTTTTGATTGTTTTTAAAGTGTAATTAGAATATATTTTTACCATTTAATTTAATGGTGTTAATTATAATTAATTTCACTTATAAATTGGATATAAACAATTGTCAATCTTTTGATAGATATTGTTTCTTAAAAACACGCTATTTGTTTTGACAACGAGAATTATTTTTATATTAATTATTGCAATTTCTGTGTTTGGAATTTGGTAAAATTAATTACATATTTGGAATCGGAAGGTCCAAATTATGTAATTAAGACTCTTGTTTTTGGACATTATGAATAATAACGACGGTAATTATCTTTAATTATCGTGATTAATTAGTAATCGGGTAGTTAAGGGTAATAAAATAATATCATAATAATATAAAATGACCCCAAAATATGTTCACATCCTCTTTTTTGAGTCATGGACGACTATGGGAATATTTTTACCGAACTTGAGGGCCCATGGAGTCACATGGGTGTAATAGTGACATTTATGACATTTTTTTTAAAAATAAGAGAAATATAACAACGGTTTATATATCCTAAGTAAAACAATTTTAATTTTGTTTACATAAATTATCTCTTAGACCATAAATAGTCATTGGAAATCTAAAAATATATCCTACATCATGGTATTTTTTTTATAATTTTTAGACATTAAATAAATAAATTTATTTATGACACCATGATGATGCAGTGATTACCTCATTAATGAATGATTTAAATAAAATGAAAAGATAAGGTAAAATATAATACTTAAACTAGTATAAAACCTATTGGATGGGTGGATTTATAAACCTTATCGCCTTATCCTCAAAATATATCATTGTGGGACCTTTAAAATTCAAAAATCATTTTATAATAAAGTAACATTTCAAGACTTTCCAAAAGTGACCCTCCCCCCTCTTATAAAAGGCCCCCACCTCTACCCCATTAACCACACCTCTAAAGACCTTGACTCATCCAAAATCTGATCACATTATCTCTCCAAATCCCTCTATTAATCCTAAAATCCTCACTTTGGGCAGAAGTCTTTCCAAGGAAGCCTTTGGCTCAAATCAAAAAGAGTTACCTGATATAGAGGTAATGTCTTCTCTCGAGTTTCTTCCTTTTATTTTCCTTCTTCACTCACCACTATCTTCTTATTATTTGATTCCATAATAACACCAGAATACTCAATATAATATTATTTTGTTATGATAATTATTCTACCTACACTTACACACACCTCCATCTAATGGTTAAAAAACATACTGTTTCTGTGGGTGGCGAATTACTGCCTCACGAAACGATGATTGTTCAATCTTCTTTTAACACCTTTCATGGTGGAAATTATGATGTAACTGTATTTATATATGATATATATGGTATTTATTTTTTCTATATGCTTCTGAATTTTATTTTTAAATCACATCGTTATGCTTTTCATGTTGTGGAACTGCGATAATTTCATCTGAGGAAGTGTGGACTACCGCCCCCTCAAGTGATGTGAATCATTCATGCCAAACATGAAATTTATAAATAATTTAATTAATGAACTTATGTTATATATATAACATATATATTATAATGGAATTATAATATAAATATGTATCATTTTGTTTTAATTCCATTAATATGACAAAGAAATGAAAGTAGCATTCATGCGTACGTACGACCTACCGTCTCCATGAACAATGCATTTCATTTTTTATCTCCAAATGTTATGGAATAGTATAAAATGAATATATACTGGATATATATGATATTTAAATCATTAATACCATTCTGGAGATTATTTACTTATAACTACATGGGAAATTCTTTTCAAACAAGTTTATTTTTGACTCATGTACCAAACATCGACAAAACGTATGATATGAACTCACATAATTAACAAATTATAATAATATGATAATATATGATATGAATTGAATAATAAAATTTAAATTAAGTCTGTAAGCAATTATAAATTGACCAAAGTTTATTATTCAGGAATATAAAGAAACAAACAAGACAAGTTGGGATTGAGGTAAGGGACTTCGTCTCAATCTCCTTTCGTTGATGCATACTTCAATTTATATACGACCTTATTTTATTAGTTGTATAATAAACCCTTTTGAATTTTAATTTCATTTAAAATGAATCTTTTTACACGAAGCGTTTTACTAAATAACAAAAGAGAATGTTTTTTTCTTACGTATGCGACGACAACGACTTCTTCACCGCCGTGACCATTATTTGAGTTTTGGATTCCTCTACAAGCCATAACTTTTTTTAAATGAAAAATAAATACCATGTTTTACTTTCATTTTATTTTGGTATTGAAAATGGTTTTGATGATGTTTTGATTATATCAATGTGTTGTATTGATATGTTGTGATTGAAATGTGGAAATGTTATGTTTCCTTTATGCATGTTTTATTTGATACGATTATGTTATGGTTATTGGAAATTGTTTATGAAGTCGGGTGGTTCCGTGATAAACTAAGGGCGGGTGAGCCCGAGATATCTCTCCAATGCACTGAGTAACGTTAAGGAGTTAAACGCTAAGGTTTCTCTGAAGAGATTTACGGAATATACTGTGATGGGTATTCCAAACGTAACCATGAGGGTTACTCCCTACGTAATAATGTTATGAATGACTCAAGTTACCTTTATGTATTATGATTTCTATGAGTTATTCATAAATATTATGATTTCATAAGGTATATTAAAGTGCTTATGTTTTATGAGTAAAGTATGATTTCATTTATTCTTATGTATACATGGACTAATGTTTTCTTTACCTATTTTTATATCCCTTACTGATCTTTTTATGCTCATCCCAAGTTTTTGAAATTTTTTTCACAGGTCAAGGGAAAATTACATGATATGATGATAGTGTCGAGGAAGTGTCAAGAAAGAAACCATGTTTTATTTTAAATATGTTTCATTTGGTGGAAAAAATGAATACTATCTTTGATGTAACAACCTTGTTTAAATGTGGAATGTAATGCATGATTTATGATATAATTATCTAAAACTCTAAACCTAAAAAGATCCTCAATGTGAATTCTTGAAATAACTCAAGATTAAGTAATGTTTAAGGCTGGGGCCTTATAGTTGGTATCAAAGGTCGGTTTAGATAACTTTAGGAGTTATAATTCTATTAAATGATTATCCAAAAATACTTTTTTACACATTATGGTCAAATTGAAATGATATAGCATTTGAATATTACCATGTTGCTTCATCTAAGACATGTTTGTTCAGAATGGTTTTCCGCAGAGGAAATAGGGAAGTAGTGCTAGGAAGGAATACAGAAGGAAATGACCTTCCAAATTAGCATCCTGAGATGGTCAGAATTGGAAATGAATAGTTTGTTGCAGTAATGGCATAGTTGAATCAAGCGATAAATGATGGTGGTATCCATTCACAAGATCAGCGAGATCAACCGCAGAGGACCATGTTAGTGGTGGAACATTTCATGAGGCAACATCCCTCATCATTCAGAGGATCATCTGACCCTGTGCTAGCTGAAGGGTGGATTAAAGCACTGGAGAATATTTTTGATGTCATGGGGTGTTCAAAAAATCAAAAGGTTAGTCTTGTTGTTTACCGTTTGGAGGGTGAAGCAAATCAGTGGTGGTCGATGGTTAAAAATATCAGGGATACTAATGAGATTGATGCTCTTGACTGGGATGAATTCAAAGGTATGTTTCCTGAGAAATATTTTCCTAAGGCTGTTCGACTTAGGATGGAAAAAAATTATTGGAATTGAGGCAAGAAGACTACTCATTGGCTACTTATGAAGAAAAGTTCACTCGATTGGCAAGGTATGCTCCAAAATTATCAGAGACCTTAATAGTAAAATCAATCATTTTTACACAGGATTAAATCCAAAATATCGAAGGGAATTAGCTTCTCGTGACTTAAAAAGTTATGAAAAGCTTGTTTGATGTGCTGAGAAGGTAGAAATAGAGTTTTCTGATGAGAAAGTGTTCTATGACAACCAACAGAAGAAGAGACCGAGGTGGCAGGAGAAAGGGAATAATCCTTCAAAAAGGTTTGATGGTAAGAAAACTAAGTTTGTAGTTTGTGATAAATGTGGTAAAAATCATGCTGGGGAATGTCTTTTTAATTATCTAAAGTGCTTATGATGTGGTAATATGGGACATAAGGCTCTTGATTACACTAGAAAAGATAAGGGTAATGGTAAGACCAAATTTGATTTACAATTAGTGAAATGTTTCAAGTGCAATGAGATGGGTCATTATGCAAACGACTGTTCGACAAAGAGCTCGAATGATGGGAAGCAGTCAGACTACAAGCAGAAAGGTGTGGTGAAATCCTTTGCAACTACTTCAGAAGATGTTGATCCATCAAAAGAAGTGGTATCAGGTAATTTGTTTGTTTTCTCAGATTATGACAATGTGTTGTTTGATTTATGGTCTACACATTCTTTCATATCTGAAAAATTTTCTAGTAAATTGGGAATTCCATCTCAAGAAATGACTCCTGAAATTGTGGTAAAAACACCTGGGGGAAATTTTGAGGCAAAAAGAATTTATAATAATCTTCCTATCCTTATCTGTGGAAAGAACCTACTTAAAAACCTTATTATTTTAACTCTTGTAGAGTTTGATGCTATCCTGGGTATGGATTGGCTCTCTATTTACCATGCTAAGATTGACTGTAGAGCTAAAGAAGTTTCTTTTCAGAAAGACTTTCATTTTGTGTACAAGAATGAAACCTTACTATTGATAACATATCAAGAGGATGAGAAACTTGTAAAAGATGGAAATGAATGTTACCTTGCACATATTGTTGAAAACAAAGGAACCATTCAGATTAATGATATGCTAGTGGTAAATGAGTATCCAAATGTTTTTCCTGATGAGTTTCCTGGAATAATACCAGACCGGGAAGTTGAATTTACTATTGACTTAGTTTCTGATGCTAAGCCAATTTCAAAACCACCTTATCGAATGGCTCAAATTGAACTTTTAGAGTTAAAGGAGAAATTGCAATATTTATTAGAGAAAGGTTTCATTCAACCTAGCACATAACCATGGGGTGCTCCTGTCTTATTTGTTAAAAATAAAGATGGTTCAATGAGACTTTTCATTGATTATAGAGCCTTTAATAACATCACTGTTAAGAAAAAATATCCTTTGCCTCATATCGATGATTTGTTTGATCAGCTCTAGGGAGCTCAATATTTTTCAAAGATTGACTTGAGATCGGGGTACCATCAGTTGAAGGTAAAGGAATCAGTTATTCCGAAGACCGGGTTTTGTACAAGATATGGCCATTATTAATTTGTAGTTATACCTTTTGGGTTAACCAATGTACCTGCTGTATTCATGGACCTTATGAATAGAATTTTCCATGAGTTCTTGTATAAGTTTGTGGTTGTTTTCATTGATGATATTTTGGTGTTTTCTAAAAGTAAATAGGAGCATCAAAGTCATTTAAGGGTTATTTTTAAAACCTTAAAAGAAAATAAATTGTATGGGAAATTTATCAAGTGTGAGTTTTGGTTGCAACAAATTTCTTTCCTTGGTCACATTGTTTCTAAATATGGAATAACTATTGATCCTGCAAAAACAAAGGTTGTTGAAGAATGTCCAAGACCCACAAATGTAACCAAGATTCGTAGTTTTCTTAGTTTGGTAGGCTATTACCGAAGGTTTGTTAAAATTTTTGCACTGTTTTCCAGCCCAATGACTAAGCTAACTCGGAAGGGTGTTAAGTTTATCTGGAAAAAAGAATTTGATGATTATTTTCAGTAATTGAAAAGAAGATTGGTGAATGCTCTAGTATTGGAACTACCTTCCAAGAATGGTTAGTTTGTTATCTACAGTTATGTTTCATTGAAAGGAATTGGTTGCATCCTAATGCAGAATGATCAGGTAATTGCTTATGCTTCACGTTAGTTGAAAACTCATGAGATAAATTACCCTACACATGATTTGGAATTATCTACTATTGTTTTCACTTTAAAAATTTGGAGGCATCATTTGTATGGTGAAAAGTGGGAAATATATACTGATCACAAAAGTTTAAAGTATATATTCACTTAGAAATAATTGAACAAGAGATAGAGTAGATGGCTAGAATTAATCAAGGATTATGATTTCACGATTCACTACCACCCAGGAAAAGAAAATAAAGTGGCAGATGCTTTGAGTCGAAAAATTAATGCCTCATTAACCATGTTATGTTTGGAACGTGATCCTTTGGTTAAGGATTTGATGAATTTTAGTTTGGAAGTTGTTGGTGCAAGAAATTATTCTATTTTGTTTCAGGTATCAATGAAATCTTCTCTATCAGATAGAATTAAGAAAGCACAAAAGCAAGATAGTGAGTTGCAGAAAAAGGTAGAGCTGGTTTAGAAGGGTATGTTACCTGAATTCAACATTGATAATGATCGTGTTTAGAGATTTGGGAAGATATTGTGTGTGCCTTTTGATTCATAGTTGAAGAGAGAGTTGTTATGTGAAGCTCATAGTTCTCCATTTTCAGTTCATCCAGGCAGTACTAATATGTATAGAGATCTTCAGGAGTATTACTAGTGGGATGGAATGAAAAGAGATATTGCTGATTTAACTGTGAAGTGTTTAAATTGTCAACAGGTTAAGGCAGAGCAACAGTTATCGAAAGGGATGCTTCATCCTTTACCAGTGCCAGAGTGGAAATGGGAGAATATATCCATGGACTTCGTTGTGTGATTACCAAAGAAACCTCGAGGTAATAATGCAATCTGGGTTATTATTGATCGCTTGACTAAATCTTCTCATTTCCTTACTATACAAGATACTTTTTCCCTAGATCAACTTTATCGATTGTATCTTAAAGAGATAGTCAGGTTACACAGAGTTCCCCTCTCCATTGTATCTGATCGTGATCCCAGGTTCACTTCTAACTTTTGGAAAGGCCTTCAGAAGTCGTTGGGAACTGAATTAAATTTTAGTACAACTTTTCATCCTCAATCAGATGAGTAGTCAGAACGAACAATTCAGACTTTGGAGGATATTCTACGTTCTTGTTCGATGGATTATCAGGGAAGTTGGGACCAACATCTTTCATTGGATGAGTTTTATTATAATAACAGTTTTAATTCCAGTATACAGATGACACCATTTGAGGCATTATATGGGAAGCGGTGTCGAACTCCAGCTTTTTGGGATGAAGTGGGTGAAAGGAATTTTATGGTACCATAATTGGTAAAAGAGTTAGAAGAAAATTTTCAGTTGATACAGAAACATATGAGAACAGCTCAGAGCAGGAAGAAAAGTTATGCGGACAACAGGAGAAAGGATCTTTCTTTTGAGGTAGGTGATCATGTCTTCCTCAAAGTTTCACCATGGAAAAGTGTGATGTGATTTGGTAAGAAAGTAAAACTGAGTCCAAGGTTCATTGGACCACATGAAATTCTTAAGAGAGTTGTATTAGTTGCATACCAAGTGGCTTTACCTCTGAGTTTATCTCAGGTACATAATGTTTTTCATGTTTCAATGTTAAGGAAGTACATGCCAGATCCATCTCATGTTTTGAGTCCAGAGGTAGTTTAGCTGGAAGAGAATCTATCTTATGAGGAACAATTGGTCTAAATTCTTGATCATAAGGAGCAAGTGTTGCGGAATAAGGTGATTCATCAAGTAAATGTTTTGTGAAAAAACCACATGATTGAAGAGGAAACATGAGAATCTGAAAATGCAATGAGGGATAAATACCCACACTTATTCGATAAGTAAATAAATTGCGGGGAAACAATTTCCTAAAGGGGGGAAAGATATAACATCCCAAGTAAGTAAAGAATAATATATTTTCATATCTATGTCTATTTATGAATTAGATAGTGTTTTAGAGGCTTTAAATGAGAATAAATCCAATCTTAGGCATATAATACTCTAATATTTTTAAAAGATTGTTTTACCGCCTTTTGATAGAAAACCATTTTTTAAATCTAAATTTTGACAATTTTATAAGCTCTATTTGTCAAAATAAACTTATTCTTTAGAATTGGGACATTGAAATTTACTTTAGATAAATTTTTGGTATTTTTCTTACAATGTTCATTTTTTTAATGAATAGTGAAAAATACTGCATTTTACTTCAAAACTGCTTTTTCATCTAATTTAATTATATAGTTAAATTATCATTTTAATTGGTTTTAAAGTGTATTTAGAAAATATTTTTACCATTTAATTCAATGGTGGTCATTAAAATTAATTTCACTTTGAAATTGGATATAAACAATTGTCAATCTTTTGATAGATATTGTTTCTTAAAAACACGCTATTTGTTTTGACAATGAGAATTATTTTTAAATTAATTACTGCAATTTCTGTGTTCAGAATTTAGTAAAATGGGTTCCATATTTGAAATCAGAAGGTCCAAATTATGTAATTAAGACTCTTTTTTTGGACATTATGAATAGTAACGATGGTAATTATCTTTAATTATCGTGATTAATTAGTAATTGGGTAGTTAAGGGTAATAAAATAATATCATAATAATATAAGATGACCCCAACATGTGTCCACATTCTCTTTTTTGATTCATGGCCTACCATGGGAAGATTTTTTCCAAACTTGAGGGCCCATGGAGTCACATGGGTGTAATAGTGACATTTATGAAATTATTTTTAAAAAGAAGAGAAATATAACAAAGGTTGGTATATCCTTAGTAAAACAATTTTAATTTTTTTTACATAAATTATCTCTTAGACTATAAATAGTCATTGAAAATATAAAAATATATACTACATCATGGTAGTTTTTTTTTTATAATTTTGAGATATTAAATAAATAAATTTATTTATAACATAATGATGATGCAGTGATTACCTCATTAATGAACGATTTAAATAAAATGAAAAGATAAGGTAAAATCTAAGACTTACACTTGTTGAAAACCTATTGTATGGGTGGATTTCGAACCCTTATCACCTTATCCTAAAAATATATCATTTTTGGACCTTTAAAATCCAAAAATCATTTTATAATAAAGTAACATTTCAAGACTTTCCAAAAGTGACCCTCCCCCCTCTTATAAAAGGCCCCCACCTCTACCCCTTACACACACCTCTCAAGCCCTTTTATAGTCCAAACTATACTCACATTATCTCTCCACATCCCTCTATTACTCCTAGAAGCTTCACTTTGGGCAGAAGTCTTTCCAAGGAAGCCTTTGGCTCAACTCAAAAAGAGTTACTCGATTTAGAGGTAATGTCTTCTCTCGAGTTTCTTCCTTTTATTTTCCTTCTTCACTCACCACTATCTTCTTATTATTTGATCCCATAATAAAACTAGTATTCTAAATATACTAGTATGTTTTTATGATAAATATTCTACCTACACTTACACACACCTCCGTCTAATGGTTAAAGAACATACTGTTTCTGTGGGTGGTGAATTACTGGCTCACGAAATGATGATTGTTCAATATTTTTTAACACCTTTAATAGTGGAAATTATGATGTCAATGTATTTATATATGATATATATGGTATTTATTTTTTCTATATGCTTCTGAATTTTATTTTTAAATCACATCGTTATGCTTTTCATGTTGTGGAACTGCGATAATTTCATCTAAGGAAGTGTGGACTACCGCCCCCTCAAGTGATGTGACTCGTTCATGCCAAACATGGAATTCATAAAGAATATAATTAATGAACTTATGTTACCTATATAACATATATATTATACTATAATTGTAATATATATATGTCTCATTTAGTTTTAATTCCTTTAATATGACAAAGAAATGAAAGTAGCGTTCATGCGTACATACAGCCTACCGTCTCCATGAACGGTGCATTTCATTTTTTATCTCCAAATGTTATGGAATAATATAAAATGAATATATACTGGATATATATGATATTTAAATCATTAATACCATTCTGGAGATGATGTACTTATAACTACATGGGAAATTCTTTTCAAACAAGTTCATTTTTGACTCATGTACCGAACATCGAAAAAACGTATGATATGAACTCACATCATTAACTAATTATTATAACAAAATAATATGTGATATGAATTGAATAATAAAATTTAAAGTAATTACTTAAGAAATTATAAATTTACCAAAGTCTATTATTCAGGAATATAAAGAAACGAACAAGACAAGTCTGACTTGAGGTAAGGTACTTCGTCTCAATCTCCTTTCGTTGAGACATACTTCAATTTATATAGGAACTTATTTTATTAGTTGTATAATAAACCCTTTTGACTTTTAATTTCATTCAAAAAGAATCTTTTTACATGAAATGTTTTACTAAATGACAAAAGGGAATGTTTTTGTCTTACGTATGCGGTGACAACGACTTCTCCACCGCCGTGACCATTATTTGAGTTTCAGCTTCCTCTAAAAGCCATAACTTTTTTTAAATAAAAAATAAATACCATGTTTTAATTTCCTTTTATTTTGGTATTGAAAATGGTTTTGATAATGTTTTTATTATATCAATGTGTTGTATTGATATCTTGTGATTGAAATGTGGAAATTTTATGTTTCCTTTATGCATGTTTTATTTGATACGATTATGTTATAGTTCTTGGGCATTGTTTATGAAGTCAGGTGGTTCCATGATAAACTAAGGGAGGTTGAGGCCGAGATAGATCTCCAATGCATTGGGTAACGCGAAGGAGTTAAATTCTAAGGTTTATACAAAGTTATTTAGGGAATATACTGTGATGGGTATTCCAAACGTAACCATGAGGGTTACTCCCTACGTGAGAATGTTATGAATGCCTCAAGTTACCTTTATGTCTTATGATTTCTATGATTTATTCATAAATCTTATGATTTCATGAGGTATGTTAAAGTGCTTATGTTTTATGAGTAAAGTATAATGTCATTGATTCTTATGTATACATGGACTAATGTTTTATTTCCGTATTTTTATATCCCTTACTGATCTTTTTATGCTCATCCCAAGTTTTTGAAATGTTTTTCACAGGTCAAGGGAAAAGTAAATGATGTGATGATAATGTCAAGGAAGTGTCAAGAAAGAAACCATGTTTTATTTTAAATATGTTTCCTTTGGTGTAAAAAATGAATACTGTCTTTGATGTAACCACCTTGTTTAAATGTGGAATTTAATGCATGATTTATAATCTAATTCTCTAAAAATATAAACCTGAAAAGATCCTCAATGTGAATTATTGAAATAAATAAAGATTAAGTAATGTTTAAGGTTGGGGCCTTATATAATCTCTCCTAGTAAAGACCACAGAGGTGCTCAAACATGCTATAAGCATCCATGTTTTTGTGATACTTCATGAGATCACTAGACATTGATGATAGCATAAAACATTTAACATCGACCGTATCATTCATATGTTTCTCATATACTAGGAAATCCTCATCACTAGCCTCTTTAGAAAGAGGATCAGGTAATGCTGAATCTAACATATAAGACTTCCATTCATGGCGTAGGATAAACCGAAGGCATCTAAACCATTCCTTGAAGTTGATGTCGGTGGGGATGTTGTATTTATCCAGAATTGATCGCAAGGATAGCGTGGTTGATGAGATTTTCATTTTTATTATCTAATTAAAATATCAGATCATTAGTACTTTCTTGATTACATTTTATGAGAAATAATAAATTAATTTTATTAAGTCTCTCACTATTTTATCAAGTCCCAATGTCCCTCACCATTGAACTCTAAATATCCAGTTTCTATGACATTCTAGTGGAAAGGATCCATATTTAACTTTGCATAACCCCAACAAGGGTTGGTCAAGATATTTGAAGGTATTTAGGTAGGCAGGTCTTTTCCAACTGTGGGCTTGTAGTTCCTTGATCTGTTGAGTGAATTACCTAATCCTGAAATTCTGAATTTGGATTTCCTCAACTCTTGCCTCCAATATTACACCAGGAATATAAAGGGATACTCCTCTTGATATAATATGGTTAAGTCAACCTAAAACCTTTCACAAGGTATTCTTGTATAAAAGTAAGTGTCCCAACAAGGGTTGGTCAAACACATAGTTTTATTGATTTTTTCCCTTAATTAAGCAGCGAAAGGATTAGTTTGACTTAATATTTTATCTGAGGGATTTTTTATCTCTTATGTGTGAATTTCTTATTATCATTATCACATGATTGTTAATATTAAGTAGGACTTAATTAAGTGATTAACCATGTCTTGATAATATTTATGAATAAGCTTAGTTTATTTTAGTTCCATCTTATATGCTTGTTTAATTCATTAATTATGTGATCATGACAACTTATCCATAATGATAAACCATGCAACTGAAAAGAATAAAATAAATAAAAGGGCATGATCGTGAGATTTTTTAATGGTTAGTTTATCTATATGTTGATAATCTAACCCTGAACTAGGGGAGAAACACCTCGAACCTTTTGGGTTAGTGTTTATAGCCTTTCACCTGTCCACCTCTGTATCTCTTTGGATTGGTTTTATCTCGGATCCATCTTGAACTTTCTCCTATATATTGGGAGTTACATCCATTACATATAATTTTTTTAACTCACATGCATGTGAGGGGTAAAAAGGGGGGTTTATATAAAAGAAATCATGGGCACACAGACCCTACAGATTAATGAGGAGAGATGGATCGCAAGCCAACAATTAATTTAATAAATAAATTATAAGGAAACCAATCACATAAAAAGGACTTGGTCTATCTCATTATCACCCACATGCATGAAACGAGTTACGTATTTAATAAAACTAGTATTCAATTCTTTAATTTTTATTTTTTAAGATAAATTATGCTTGAATTAATTAATTATCATATTTAATTAATCAATCCTTTTATATTAAACCCTTTTTCTGAATTTCCTTGTCATTCTCATCCATCATAATTTTAAACAAATAAATTCATTTAAAATTATCTTTGTATGTAACTTGTACCTTGGAGTCAGCCTGATAAATTCATGTTCATAAATACCCAATGAGTAGGAATGAATATTACGCAAATGTTAAATTAAACACATACATATATAAAACACCTATCATGTGTTGTGACCTAGATTTACACCCACACCATGGTATATGCCTTAAGGGTTTGTATAATATAATAATAAATTTTAATAAATCTACGTAATTTGGATGAGTACATGGCATTTAGTTCATACTACATGGTGTGTACTATCATTGACCTTCCATTCGAAGTACGTGCCTGGGGATACAATGTGTATATTTACTTAGGAAATCCTCAGAGTACACGGTGGGTCCAGTGGGCTACACGCCGTGTAGTATCCACGTTACATGGTCTCTAGCCGAGCAAGCCGTGTATAAGGTACATGCTCCAACCCTAACTCAAAGGGACTACACACCGTGTCCAGTGGGCCACACAACATGTAATTCGAAAATCGTGTGCCACCTGTTCTTGGTCAACACATGAAAACTTTAAGACTTATAAAAACTATAATGACATGAATTGGTTTGGCAGACCAGTCCCGATGCATTGAACCTTGATACTCGGTGTGTGAATCCAACTACACGCCATGTATTATGGTGTTGTACGACTAGGAACCTTTGACAAATCCGAATGATATCCTCAGTTTTATTTTAATCAAAATTAAAAGAAAAGATTGTTTCTGTAAGGTGAATGAGAAATGAAAGAAGAGGAATAGATCTCAAGATTCAGATTTGTAGAACGATTAAATTGAATTGAAAAAATAAATTATTAAATCATAAATCATAAAAAAATTATTTAAATAATTATAAATTATGATTTAACCCCTTTGATACCACTAGAAGGTTTCGGGTGTAGTAGAAGCGTGGTTGGGCCAACAGCCAAATTTAATTTTTACCACGATTAATGATTATTCCGGGATCAATACGATAATGAAATCTAGTCTCCACAGAATAGAATCAAATATTTAGATAAATAAGGAAGAGGCCCGAAAACTTTAGAGAGGATCTTGCACATCATGTTTATAAATAATTCAATTAATTTCATAAAGAAAAGAATACCTCGATCTTTGGTATTTCATTCATTAATGATGTTGATCATTTGAAATGAACCTTCTGTATTATCTCATTGCACTTGTGAGGATCCAAAATAAAATCCCCCTAGTAGTGATCCACATGTTCTTCGATGAATTCTTATCAATATCACTCGTTCTTTGGGTACTAGCGCGGGGAAGCGAGTGTCTTGTGTTGGTCATTCTTGATCGCTTGTTCTTCTGCCTTGAAGAAAGTCTCTCGTTCTTGATAGGGGAGAGAAGAGGATTCAAGAGAGAAATTTTTTAGCTCAATAATTCTCAATTCACCGAGCGTGTAGTTTGGTACATGGTACAGTAGACATACATGTATATTTTCTGACACGGGTTTTCAATTACAATATTTAACCGCGTAACAACAATTAAATACATTCATAACCTTAGAGAAAACTAATTTTTTTAATAATAATACCACGTTATTATTTATGGCATACCAACTTGCACAAAATGAAATTATAAATAAAATTCCGCATTACAAAATAATAGCAAAGTTATTATTATTTAACTTATTCTAACCAGTTAAATATTTATTTACTATATTGCAAATAATTATTTTACTACCAGACCGGCCTTGGTCCTCTTGAACTCTAATTCCATTTATTAAACACCTAAATAAATAAATAAATAATTTATTTTCTTAAATAAATATTTTATTTACAAACTAGTAAATAAATATTTATTAAATGTTCAATAAAATAAATAAATATATTTTACCCACGATCTAATGAATAAATATTTATTTAATTTATGCAATAATTTTAACTTTAATAGAATTATTCCACTATCTTGAGAATAATATTTGTTTCATTAATTAAATTTAAATTGAATTTAACTGAGACCACCAGAAACACTTAGTGTGTGACCCTCTAGGATTCTTTCTCATTGGCATTAGGCGGGCTTGCCTAAAGTTCAAGAGTACTCTCTAGCAATGGGTCAAGGCACCCAAGAGAAAGAACTTAAAGTTGCAACAATGACATACACATATGAACACTCACTATATAATATAATCCATATGTATCAATATCTCATCATGTTCGTTTCATGATAGTGTCATCAACCTTTATGCTTGATACTTCATTATTTAAATACCTAAAATAAACTCATTGTTACACCATGACTATGGAATTTCACGCGACAGTTCTATTTCAATCAAGGGTCCAAGATATCAACTTCCATAAATGGAAGGGACAAATACTTCATCGAATTATCCATTAATAACATGCCACTCATGATGCACCCAACATAACTTACTTCCCACCAACTATCTTCATGACAATTTTACTCATTAAATCAATGTGCGTGAGTCATGACAAGTATTAAGGATGATATTAAAGTCTAAGGATCATTACACATGCTCAAAGACAGTAATATCTGATGACAAAAAAACATGTGGAATTCATAAGCGGGTCTATTCTCATAATCTCCCATCTTGGAGATTACCAAGTATGAACTTCATGAGAGGAAGTCTCATCTTCTTACAAGTATTCACACCTGAGGGTCTATATACTATGTGTACAATTATAGTATGCCATCCAACTACAGAACTATATTTTAGAATATTTTCATATCACTTCAAGGTTCTAATCATAGAGGAGAATTGTTATGACCTTGTCAATGTGACAAATACTCTTGTACATTATTACACTATAGTCATGCAAAATAATGAACAATATGTAATAAGATGTTTAATATTTAAATATATTAAATATTTATGTAATCAAAGTATAACTAGTTAGTTCTAGGACACCAAATCTAACACAGACCCCTCAAGCCATTTGTCTCATAAAAACCCTACCCAAATAATCTTCCAACATATCTACTCTCATCATAGAAGCCTCACCTTGGTAAGAAATCAAACCAAGGATGTTATTTGGTGCAAACCAAAAGAAGTTACTCTAAGAATAGGTAACATTCTTCAACAAACAAATTTGTTTTATTTATTTCACCACCTCTTAAATTGATCTTATTACCAGATTATATAATAAAATAATTATCCTAAATGTACTAAGATGTTTTTATGTTAAAGTTTCTACCTCAAACTACACACACTTACATCAAATGGGTAACAAAATCATTGTTCGTGTGTACGGCGGACTACCGCCTCGCGAAACGATGCCATTCATATTTCCTTTACCACATATTATGGTTGGGAATTGTGATAGAAATACTATTTTTATATGATATATATGATATTTATAATGTATTAATACTTATTTAATTATTATATAACACATAACTTCATCTTTTCTATTTTTGTGAGAATTAAATAACATCATTTGGGGGCATGTGGACAACCGCCTCCTCAAAGCGATGTGATACGTCCACACTTTAAATAGAATGTATTAAGGATGTGTTTATAAAAAATATATGATATAAATAAAATAATTATGGTATTCATGAAATAATTATATATCTATACATATAACATATAATTTTCTTATTTCCATTTAACACACTGAAAAATTGATAACGTCGTTCAGGGATGTGTGGACTACCGCCTCCTCGAAGCGATGCGATTCTTCATTTTTCATCAACACATAAAAATAATGATATATATAAGTATATATACTTATATAATATGGTATTTATTATATAATGGTCCTTATTTAAAGATAAATTTTACATAACTTCTTTTCATAATGTTTGTTGAAAAATGGGAATGATACTCATGCGTTTGTACGACCTACCGTCTCCATGATTGTAACATTGGTTAATTTTTTATAAACATATTTCATGTATGATTTTAAAAGTGTAATTGATGTAAAAATGTGATAATTTTTCATGTTTATAATTCTAGATATGTTTAAACAATTACCTCACTGACCACAATCGGCCTATCAAAGTCAGTTTTGACACATAAGGCGAATATGGTCAAAACATCTGACTTAAACATTATTGATTAGGTAATTGTATATAATTTTTTTATAAGTGAAATAAAAGTAATAATAAACATGGAAAATTTTATTAATCAAGTAAATAATTAACATAAGTTTATTATCCATAAATATAGAGGACAATCATGACAAATTAGAATCAAGGTAAGAAATTTTCATCTCGCTTTTTACATATGTGAGATAAATGTCATATTCACCACTTAATTATTTTGTGTGGTGTATTTATCTCCCTTCTGATATATTATATCATGAATTATTTTATATTCATGGTATTTAATTGTTTAATTTGATGATTATTACTTTTTGGGATTCTGATTCAGATGTTACCACAATTTTAATGGGTTTTGTCTCAAATTACATTCCATTAAGACTTATTGGTTATTATGCACAAAATTACTTTTATATGGTGTATATGCTACCATATGACATGTTATATCATGAATTTAATATATTTAATGATATTAAAAGTTTCAATTGATGTTATTATTTCACAAATCTCATGATTCAAAAGTTAATCAAGTAGTAAGGGGATTTCTAGTATCATTTTTATTTCTGTGAGACTTATGCCATATTCACCACTTATTTTTGGTGTATGGTGTATATAATTCCCATTAATGTATTTTATGATTATTATAATTGAAATTATGGGAATTTACATATCCATTTTATGATCTATCTTTTATGGGGTTTACGGTTTCAAAGTTACCAAAGTGGTAATGGATTTTTATCACAATTTTCCTTCTTTGAGACGTTTGTTATGTTATACACATAAGTTATTTTATAATGTGTATAAAATTATAATTTAACATAATATATCATGAATCTTATAATTATCATGATATTATAAGTTTAATTTAATGTTATTCTTTCATGGGGATTATGATTTAAATGTTTCAAAGTGGTATGAGACACTTTGGAATGTTTAAATATTATTTTTCTTAATAATGTTTTAATGATATTTTAATGATATTTCCATTCATCAATGTCAAAAACCTTGTTTTTATTTATCCTACACAGGGGATATTTTTTATTGATACCATCCTCATTATTTTCTAGATGGATTAATATTGTTTCAAAGATATTTTTATGGAACTCATTTATTTTCCATGGGTTAATCATGTTCCAAAGAGATTTTTATTGAACCCATTTCTTTTTCATGGGTAAATCATGTTCTAAAGAGATAGTTATGGAACCCATTTATTTTCAGTTGGTTAATCATGTTTCAAATAGTTTTTTTTATGGAACCCATTTCTTTTCAATAGGTTAATCATGTTTTAATGAGATTGTTATGGGACCCATTTCTTTTCCACGGGTTAATCATGTTTCAAAGGGATTGAAATTAAACCTATTTATTTTAAATTGGTTTATTAGGTTATAAATGAATAATGATTGTGTTTCCGACGCTTTCCTCGGGGCATGCGCAGCCATCCATGGAGGGCGCGTGGCTGTGGCCCCTCATTCCCACTTTCCAAAGGCGGGCGACATCCGTCGCTTATTCAGGGACGTTTTCTCCTTGATCGAAACAGGATGATGGGATGTCAGTTCTTCCTTCTGTGGATTCCTCCTCGGAACTCGTCACCTAGTCCGGGTCTCCCTTAATGATTAAGTCATGGTTCATGAATCTCGTTCCCAATGCCATATCATTGTGGATTCCTGTTAATTACACTACTTCTGTCAGGACATTCCATGGGGTCTTGACATGGTAGCAACCTTCGGTCGGAGTAGACGACAACATTAGGCATGTCGGGGCATATATGGATGCATGTACATTGGGGAACCTATATTCTTACTCATAAGAGGGCATCTCAAGGGGGAAGAACCCAAGACATCTCATGTCAGTCACGGGGTATCTTATGCCAGAGGCATATCTTTGAGTTTTTCCTTAGATTCCCATGTTTAACATAGGGTGCGCTGCGAGTTTAACGTATTGTAGAGATAGTTATTCCAAAGGCGTGTCTTCCACGGTTTTCCTCAGGCATCTCATGTTTAACACGAGGTAAGCCACGAGTTTAATGTCTTGCAGATATGGAATGAGGGTGATCAAAATGTCCCATAGAGATAGATTAGATTGGTAGATCCTTAGGAGGGAGATCCAGGAGTATTTACCGGGTAAATGGATTAGAACACTCTATAAGAGAAAACCTAGGATGGTGTGTCCCATAAAGGGAAGATTTCACACTGTGAAGGCTGATTAGGACACCACTGAGGGTGGACCAGGGATTTTGCACCCCAGAATGGAAAATCACCAAGGTTTACCATTGGCTGGGATTGAACCTCATGGAGGCTTCCTACGTACCCTGTGTAGACGACATGGATCAAAACCCACATAGTTCGAAGGGGTGATGAATCGGAGTGTACACAAAGGACAACGACCCAGATACATGCTAGGGATTATGAATGGAAAGTGGCCCATCGCAAGAGGGATACTCTTAAGTGGATGGTTATGGATTGGGTGGGGATTATGCATGGTTTTCTGCCTGAGTTCTTCAAGGATCGGCACTGGGATGAATGTCATGATCTCACCAGGATGTGGCAACCCAGATCAGAATCAGGATGAATGAGGGAGAGTTAAATTAAGTGGAGGGGGAATGATATGGGACCATCATGAAGGTGACAACAGTGTTGGGCTTGAGCCTTGAAGAGACTTCCTATGTATTCCCATGGTAGGGAATCAAAGTCTGCGTAGTTTGGTGGGACAATGGGACACCTGAGGAGGCGGCCCGTGAGAATGGACACCTGGATGGGATCCAGTGGAAATAAAACCTATAGGATGGGGCATGATCTTCCCAGAACACATGGGATCGAGAGGTAGATCAAGATGAGTCATGAGTGATGATCTTGAACCTCAAAGAGGCTTCCTACGTATCCCCATGGTAGGGAATCAAAGTCCATGTAGTTCATATGAAGACGAATTACCGTCGATTGGGGACTTTAACAACCTACCGTCGATTGGGGGCACAACGACTTACCACTGGATGGGGTCATAATAGATTACCACTGAATGGGGTTGACAACGGCTTACTGTTGGATGAGGTTGACAATTCCCTACCGCTGGATCAGGTTGAAAACGTCTTAATGTTGGATGGGGTCACAATGGTTTACCGCTGGATGGGGTCACAACGGCTTACCACTCGATGGGGTCACAACGACTTACCACTGGATGGGGTTTAACCTCATAGAGGCATCCTATGTACCCTATCTAGAAGATAGGGATAAAATCCCACGTAGTTCGGTGTGGTGGATGTAGTTTAACGTCGTATAGGATGAAAATGGGGTATGTAGTTTAACATCATGCGGGACGAAGGTGGTTCGATGTGAAGGGGGTCAGAACCAATGGATGGTGGTCTTGAACCTCAGATAGGCTTCCTACGTACCTTTCCTTAGCATGAATCAAAGACCATGCAGTTCAGGAGGAGTGAGAACTGACTTGAAGATGGTTAGGACCAATGGTTGTTGAGTTTGAAACTCAGGGAGGCGTCCTACGTACCTTTCCTTGGAAAGGATCAAAGACCACGTAGTTCAGAAAAGAGGCTGGGGCTTACACTTTATGATGCTCAGAGAGGATTCCATACTCAATTTTTACTACTCTAACCCCACGTGAGTCATGCTCGGTGTGAGAAACAAGAGGCGGAAATAACCTAACAATCACAGCGCAAAGGTGCATCCATGAAGGGTGGTGAATGAGGATTACGCAAGGAAGCTGTCTGGGTGCCATTAAGGAGCGAAAATGGTGGATGGGGATTACGCATGGATACAACCCATGTGCCGCTATGGAGTGGCAATGGGGAATAGAGATTTGGCATGGAAGCTGCCCGGGTGCCGCTAAGGAGCGAAAACGGTGGATGGGGCTTACGCATGGATGCATCCCGTGTGCTTATATGGAGCGGCAATGGGGAATGGGGCTTAGGCATAGAAGCTTCTTGGGTGCTGCTGAGGAGAGAAAACGGTGTATGGGGCTTATGCATGGATGCAGCCCGTGTGCCTCTATGGAGCGACAATGGTGGATGGGGATTACACATGGATACAATCTGTGTGCCGCTATGGAGTGGTAATGGGGAATGGGGCTTAGGAATGGAAGCTGCCTAGGTTCCGCTAAGGAGAAGCAACGGTGGATGGGGCTTACGCATGGATGCAGCCCATGTGCCGCTATGAAGTGACAATGGGGAATGAGGCTTAGGCATGAAAGATGCCCGGGTTCCGCTGAGGAGCGATAATGGTGGATGGAGATTATGCATGGATTCAGCCCATGTGACACTATGGAGTGACAATGGATGAGGATTATGTTAGGAAGATTCTCGTGTTCCACTATGGAGTGGCAATGGTGAATGGGGCTTATGCAAGGAAGATACCCGGGTGCCGCTATAGAGCGTAAATGATGAATGAGGCTTATGCAAGGAAGCTGCCCTAGTGCCGTTATGGAGCATCAATGGTGGATGGGGATTACACATAGAAGTTTCCTATGTGCTGCTATTGAGCGGCAATGGTGGATGGGGCTTACGCATGGAAGTTTATAGTGTGCTGCTATGGAGTGTCAATGGGGAATGAGTCTTATGCAAGGAAGTTGCCCGGGTGCCGCTATGGAGCGACAATGATGAATTGGGCTTATGCATGGATGCAGTCTATGTGCCACTATGGAGCGGAAATGGATGGGGATTATGCAAGGAAGCTACCCGTGTGCCGCTATGGAGCGGAAATGGTGAATAGAGCTTACGCAAGGAAGCTTCCCGGGTGCCGCTATAGAGCGGCAATGGTGAACGAGGCTTATGCAAGGAAGCTGCCCGGGTGCCGCTATGGAGTGACAATGGTGGATGGGGATTATGCATGGACGCATCCCATGTGCCTCTATGGAGCAAAAATGGATGAGGCTTATGCAAGGAAGCTACCGGTGTGCCCCTATGGAGTGGCAATGGGGAATGGGGCTTATACAAGGAAGCTACCCGGGTGCTGCTATGGAGCGGAAATGGTGAATGGGGATTACGTATGGATGTAGCCCATGTGCCACTATGGAGTAGCAATGGATGGGGCTTATGAAAGGAAGTTGCCCAGGTTCCACTAAGGAGCGACAATGGTGGATGAGGCTTACACATGGATACAACCCGTGTGCCGCTATAAAGAGGTAATGAGGAATGTGGCTTAGGCATGGAAGCTTCCCGGGTACTGCTAAGAAGCGGAAACGGTAGATGGGTATTATGCATGGATGCAGCTCGTGTGCCGCTATGGAGTGGCAATGGGGAATTGAGCTTAGGCATGGAAGCTGCCCGGGTGCCGCTGCGGAGCGGCAACGGTGGATGGGGCTTACACATGGATGCAGCCCGTGTGCCACTATAGAGCGGTAATGGATGAGTCTTATATAAGGAATCTACCCATGTGACATTATGGAGCGACAATGGTGAATAGGGATTATAGAAGTAAGAATCTTGGGTGCCGCCATGGAGAGGAAATAGTGGATGGGGCTAACACAAGGAAGCTGCCCGGGTGCCGCTATGAAGCGGAAATTGTGCATGGGGATTACACAAGGAAGATGCCTGTAATATCTTCCTTATGTCTGTCCATAAGGGCATCCCATACCACTGGTGGGTTGAGGCCTTCACCTATGCGCTAGTGCACAAGAGGGGGTAATTCGAAGGGTATTGGAATCAGTCCTAACAAAGGGAGACAAAAAGTGTGAATCACATTCCCAACATTCGGAACACAATGAGGGTGGCATGGCAATGGAGGATAATTGTTGACCATTTTCGAAATACAACATCCAGATCACGTTAGCCTGAAATAGAGACAAACAAATGAGGGTCGACTGCTGACTGTGTTCGAAACATAGGACCTGACTCAAAGTGTCATCCTAAGTCTTCTGTGGTGTTGGCCCAGGACAGTAGGTGATTATATGTGGCATGGGACCAGGCCGTTAGGGGGTCCCTTCATACATGGAAGAGTATGGAGATCCGAATGAAGGACATGAAAAGCGTGAGGTGAAGTGATGGAATGTTTGAACGGATTCCAATGCTCTTGAAATTATGCCACTGCAATCATGGCATGAGGCATCTTATTCTTGTCACACAAGGCATCTCTTATTTGGAACAAGAGGCATCCTATTATTTAATGATAGGGCATGCTATAGTTTATAGTCATGTAGAGAGGACTGTTGGCATCTTATTCTTGGAGCATATGACATATATCATTTAGATAAAGAGGCATCCTATGTTTGGAACTTAGTGTGTGATACAGTTTATAGTCATATAGATAGGACTATTTGGTATAAGGCGCCTTGCAATGGTTGGTGTTGGGACTTACGCAAGGGCGGCCCTTTTTGGTTCAACCTGGAATAGGAGTCATGTGATGGGGTTCATATGAGTTGCTTGAGGAATGGTTCAACTCAAGGTACTCAGGGGGGATTGATAACGATAATCTCAACTCACGATATAGGAAATAGACCAGGAGGAATATGATGACTCAAGGTGTTTCATGGTGTGCAGAGGAGTATCTCAAATCAGGGTATCCCATAGGTGGAAGGCACGCATAAGGGTGAAATGGAAATTGACGATGTCCCGACCCGAAAAGTTCATGGTGAGACTCCATTTTTCATGGGGGTCAGTGACGATAGCAAAGGGACCGGCCCGAAGGGACGAGACCGCAGCCCGACACTTACCCCAAGTGGGGGTGTGAGGGAACAGCCCCCGCGGTATGGACCGGCGGGCACGAAGGTAGGAGCATCACAAAGGATAGGTCTTTGAAAAGTAGCTTCACGGAGCAAAGGGGATCGTGGAATATGGGGTCTCACAAAGCACCTTCATGATGGAATCACGGAGCAGATTTTCGAAGGAAGCTACTCATGGAGCATGGACTCGCGGAGCAGCTTTGCGAAGGAATCTTCTTGCGGAGCATGGACTCGCGGAGCAACTTCACGACGGAAGCTACTCGTGGATCATGGGCTCGTGGAGCAGATTCATGAAGGAAGCTGCTCGCAGAGCATGGACTCGTGGAGCAGCTTTGCAAAGGAAAGCTGCTCAAGGAGGGCATCAATTCACAAAGCTCAGGAGCTCCGCAAAATGAGAGTGATTGGTCACCCAAGGGGTGGCGTAACCATCCTTATGAAGGGGGGTGAGTTGGGTATTTATAGGGGACAGGCGCCACGAAGCAGAGCTCACTCAGCACGAAGATAAAGATCACTCCGCGGCAGGTCTGCGAATGTCAAAGGGGATCGCCGAGCATCCCACCTCCTCGCTTTGCGACAGGTTCACGAACATCAAAAGGGGTTCGTGGATCATCCCTCCTCCTTGCTCCATGGAGGGTTCGTGAATGTAAAATGGGTTCACGGATCATCCCACCTTATCACTTCGGGGAGGATTCGAGAATGTAAAAGGGGTTCGCGGAGAATCCCGCCTCCTCGCTCCACATAGGATTTCTAAAGGAGGAGCTTTCTGTCAGTGTGGGGCCTCGGTCAAGTTCCCTTGCTCCGCAATCATGGAGGTAGCTTCGTGAATGGGCTCTATGAACCAATTTTCCATCCCAACTTCAAATGTACATAACTCCTAATTTGTAACTCTATTCAGGACCTACGACCTACCAAAATCGAAGCTTGCGAAATGGGATACAATATTAGATCATGTATGGAGGAATTTTAAATACTTTTGGGACGAGTTTTCTAGTGAAAAAATATTGTTTCTATGAATTTTATGATGAAAGTGTTTTATTATTGATATGGTATTTGAGCATTATATGAAATGGGTGATCCTGATACATCTTATACGAAGTGTTGAGACCCATTATAAAACACATGTGAGCCTGATATAGCTTATATGAAGGGTTGGTCCCCATTATATATCATGAATAATGGGTGAGCCTGATATAGATTATATGAAGGGTGATCCCCATTATAGCTGTCCAATGCATTGGGTAATGATAATGCTAGAAATTGGCTGCATGGTTATTCCAATTAAAAGTGTTTTGAAGGGGGTTTTGAAAGGGTTTTATGAAAGTGATGCTCCAAGTTACAAAAAATATTTTTAATTTCTTGTTATGAGTTTATAATGTTTCTCATGATCGAGATTGATATCACACGGCTCATGATTATTGATTCAAATGTATTTTCTATTTTCCACATTTTCATATTTGATTATAAAAGTATTGATGTGTATGATCTCCTTTATGATTCGCTCATGCACTTTGATTATGTCACCATACCCTTATGATCTCTTATGATCATTGATGACATTCGTTTTTTAATGCTTACATTTTCCTTACTAAGTGTTTGACCTCATTTTTATTATGTTTCTTTTTACACATATTTTAAAGAATTATGTTGAACAATTTATGTCTATAAGTTATTTTAAAAGGATGAAGTTGATGAATTATTGTGAAATAAAAAATACTGGGTTAAATGGGAGAAATGTTCTATTGATGACTTGTGAATTATTTATGTAGGATTTTGTACCAATTCTATAAAAATATAAACCAAAAAAATTCTCCAGTATGTAAGTGATTCAAGTTTTCCTTTTTATGTTTTAAATTCTAAATGAAAAATTTGGTTCATAATTATTGCCATCAAATATGGGAATTTAAAATTATAGATTTTAGCACAGGATTCAGGAGTGCGGGTCCTGGGTTGTTATAGTTGGTATCAAAGGTCAATTTAGATAACTTTGGATATTAGGATGTTTTCATGTGTGGTTATTTTAAGAGTTATGAATACCACCTTAGGTTTATAAACTTAAGGATGATCATATGTTCAAATTATTAGACAACCCATTGAGGTTTTTAGAGATGATATATTAAAGTGATTAATGAAAAATTTGGAGGTGTTTTTTTGGGATGAGGTATTTGTAACCCCTAGGATCAAAATGAAGTGTTTTTATAGAGGAATTATTTTCTCAATATTAAAGAAAAAAACAGGGGAAAACCTATATGCTCAGTGACAACCTATTGTATCCGGATAGGCCGTGGGGATTGAACCCATAAACAAAGGATGACAAGGGTTTCACACCTACCACTAGATTATACGATGTCCTAGTTAATATAAAAATTTCCAGGTAAATATTAAAATTATTTTGGAAACATATGGTATTTTATATGAGGGATAATGTTGATTTATCTTGGATGAAAATATGATCAAATCCATTTAATCTTTTTGTTTCAAACTTAGTTAGGAAATATTTGCGTAATTTTAAGGATAGTTATTTATAGAATAATTTATTTTAAAATTTGGGTATTAATTTTGAAAATTAATGTATCATATTAATGTTTAATCATTTTGGTAATTATCTTACCATGTACTAACCTTTTTTATTTTGTTTAATGTGTAAAGACAGGTGGAATAACTTGAATATACCTTTCATGGTTATATGGTATTTAAAAGTTGATTTTTGTGATTCAGAAATTAAAAATTCATCTTGAATATTCATTATTTAGAGAAAAAGATTATATTTTTGTGTAAATTGGTTAAAGGATGAAATTATACTCATCAAGTATGTATATTTATTTTTTTATTCTTGGTCTGGATGGTAAGATAATTCTTCAATGATAGAAAAGGGATATTGAAAAAAAATTATTATCCTAGTAACTTCAATTATAATGAAATGACGATATTTTACATCATCGTATATTTATGTTTTTGAGGTCCTTAACTTTCCATTGATCATTCATTTTTTTTTGTGATCAATAACCTCAATCACTTTTTATAATTATTTATGCTTTTTTTCCATTCCACCCATGTTCTCTCTATACGGAATCCTAGTTATGTGTAACTTCCAATGACTATTACATTTACCACTTTCCATTTTAATATTATGTTTTATTAACCCTTTGTACAATGTGGGTTTCAATAATGTAATTCTAAAATTTTTAATCCTTTGATAACCAAGAGGAATTTCGAGGGAGAAATTCATTTTAAGGGGGTGGGATATAATAACCCAAGATTTTATGAAATATATTCTTTCAAATTAATTTAAATTCTTTAATAGATTGAGTTATACAAAATACAAAGTTTATCTTCCATTACATGAAACAGCAAGTTTATCTTATGTTAGACACAAGGATGAGTCTTATCGAACAACAATTTACTATTAATATTATTATTTAACATGATAGTTATCACATAGACGTTGGAATGATGGGAATGAATAAGATTAAATAAATTATTAATATATGATTTAAACATATTTATATAATTAATTATTTGGTTACCAATTAATTAGAAATGAAAATAAAAAAACCAATGGAATATTAAGGGCACGTCTTTATAAAAAACTATTTTATGCCCTCAATGGCGTTTTTATCTTAATAAATTAAAATAATCACTATTAGTGAGATATAATAATGAAATTAATACATTATATATATATAATAAAATATTTTTCAATTAATCCAATAAGTTTTATAGGTATAAAATAAGAATAAATCCAATTTTAAGCATAAAAAACTGTATTTTTAAAGGCAGTTTTATCACCTTTTAATGAAAGAATTGTTTTAAAACTAATTTTTGAAACTTTTATAATTTATATTTGATAAAATAAAATTAATTTTTGAAAGTTTAATATCAAAATTTACTTTGGGTGATTTTTTGGTAGTTTTTTGAAAAGTTTCATTTTTTTGATGAATAGTGAAAACCCTGAATTTTAATTGAAAACAGTTTTTTCAACTAATTTATTAAATTATATTTTTAATTGGTTTTAAAGTCACATTATATCAATTATAAATATATTAATACAATTTATATCATTGAAATAAATTTTATAATGAATTTATATATAAAAACATAGTAAACTTTTGAACATTTTCACTTTAAAATATGGATTTCTCGCCATATCTGTAGGATCGGCTTTAAATTTAATTTTCCCACTACTATGAATTGAATTTAGAAAAATTGATATAAATATTTGGAATAATTATAATATTTATAGTCTAATAATTTCAACTGAATTTTTTTCAATAATAATTAGTGAAAACAGTTAAAATTAATTAACATTATTATGGTTAAAATTGGGTTTTTCACATGACATTCGTTGGTATTAAAATTAATTTTACGCACACATAAGATTTTTATTTAATAAATTTTACTGATTATTTAGAATAATTAGGTATAAATTATCTAATGAACATATTTTTAATTATATTCTTAAAGAATAAATTACCTAGGTAAATAAAAAATACAAATTACCTTAGTAAAAATTATAAAGATAAAATTGAGTAAACATAAATACTATGGAATAAAATGATAAAAATGATTCTATTTTTGTCTAGTGTAAGTTTTTATAGACAAAATTTTCATCCAATCCATTATTTTTAAACTTTGGAAGCACATGAGGTATGTGATACCCCCCAATAATGTTTACTTTTTGGTATTTACAAGAACATCACTCCTCATCCACAATAAAAAGACACTCACCCTCCTCACTTCATCACACATATCAATCCATTTGGATTGTAAAAAACCTTAAAAAATAATATCTCAAAATCCCTTCTCTCATCCTAGAAGCCCCACCTTGGGTTTAAAGAAAACCAATGAAGTCCATTGGTGAAAACCAAAAGGAGTTACTTGAAGAAGAGGTAACATTATTTGATGAGAAATTTTGTTTTATTTCTTTCTATACCCATTGAATTATTCTTATTACATGATTATATAATAAAATCAGTATAATAAATATACTGAGATATTTTTATGTTAAGGATTATACCTACACCTACACATAATTCAATAAAATGGGAAATGAAATCATTATTTGTGTGTATGGTATACTACCACCTCGTGAAATGACGTCGTTCGTTTTTCCTTTACCACATATTATGGTTGGTAATTATGATGTAAATAATATTTTTGTATTATATATAAGATATTTATAATTTATTAATAATTTATTAATTATTTTATAACACATACCTGCATGCTTCCCTTTTTTGGGAATTAGATAACATCGTTTGTGGACGTGTGGACTACCGCCTATTCAAAGCAATGTGATATGCCCACAGTTTACATGTAATGTATTAAGGATGAGTTTATAAAAAATATATGATATAAATGAAATATTTATGATATTCATGAAATAAATATCTATCAATACATATAACATATCATTTTATTCTTTCCATTTAACACACTGAAAAAGTGATAATGTCGTTCGTGGTCGCGTGGACTACCGCCACCTCGAAGCGATGCAATTATTCCATTTTAACCACCACATAAAAAGAATGATATATATAATTAAATATAATTAGAAAATATGGTATTTATTATATAATGTTCATTATTGAAATATAAACATTACTTAACTTATTTTCATAATGTTCATTGAAAAAATGGGAACATTACTCATGCGTACGTATGACCTACCGTCTCCATGATCGTAACATTTGTTCATTTTTCATAGTAATATTTCTTATATGATTTTAAAAGTATAATTGATGTAAAAATTTGATAATTATTTCATGTTTATTTTCTATATATGTTTAAATAATGACCTCATTGACCATAGTCGACCAATCTAAGTCAGTTTTGACACATAAACTGAATCTGGTCAAAACATCTAACTTAAACATTATTGATTAAGAAATTATATATAACATGTTTATAAGTGAAATAAAAGTAATAATTAACATGTAAAATTTTATAAATAAATTTAACATAATTTTATTATTCAGGAAGATAGAGTACAATCCTGATAAATCTGACTCAAGGTAAGATATTTTCATCTCAGTTTTTACATATTTGAGATAAATGTCATATTAACCACTTAATTATTTTGTGTGGTGTATTTAATTCCATTTTGATATATTATATCATGAATTATTTTATATTTATGTAATTTTAAGCTCTTATTTGACGATTATTACTATGTTGGATTCCAATTCAGATGTTACCACATTTGTATGAGGTTTCATCTCAAATTACATTACATTGAGACTTATTTGTTATTATGCACATAATTTATTTTATATGGTGTATATACTATCCTATGAAATTTTATATCATGAATTTAATTTATTTCATGATATTAAAAGTTTCAATTGATGTTATTCTTTCACAAATCTCATGATTCAAAAGTTACTCAAGTAGTATGGGGATTTCTAGTCTCACTTTTATTTCTGTGAGACTTATGACATATTTACCACTTTTTTTTATTGTGTGGTGTATATAATTAATATGAATATATGTTATGATTATTATACTATAATTTATGTGAATTTTACATATCCATTTTATTATATCTATTTCATGGGGTTTACAGTTTCAAAGTTACTAAAGAGGTAATGAATTTTTGTCATAATTTTCCTTCTTTGATACATTTGTTATGTTATACAACTATCTTATTTTACAA